>CM050174.1:5791370-5956664 GCA_027410445.1 Discoglossus pictus
CAAATGTCAATGTTTCATGTATTTCAGAATAGCATTTTTGAGGGCAGGGTCCCTCTAAGGAATCAGATTAGTACTAATGTTAAAGTTGTATATCTTATAGTGTGATCATAATTTAGGACATTAAGGGATGATCACAAAATACACAAGGGAAATATATTTCACAGAAATTAATGGACAGATGTTTGGACGGCTAGACTCTTAAAGTGACACCGTATCAGTTCAGGCTTTTTCCTGTAGTGAGGTTGGTAAAACAATAAACGAGAGGTCCTGCATTGACCCTAGTGAAACATTCAAAGTACTATTGCATATGTATAAGTAAGATAGATACAGAGCTACTGCTAGTGCAGCTGGTGCAAAGCACTGGGGCCCACAGCAGGACACCCTCTCCTGTCTGCACTTCTTTTAAAGAATATAACGGTTTTCAGTGGCGGCTGGTGATTTTCCAAGTTGGTGGGGCGGAAGACTGAGACCTGGCCCCCTCCCCTTACATTGACTCCACCTACCCATTTAAACCCCTCCCCTTCACAGTATGTTACCTGTATAGGCCCTGCCCACTGATACAGACTTCACCACTTGTTTTTCCCTGTCACTTTACTTACTTATTATCTTGATGAGGGTGAGATGGTGCTGCTTCTGCTCACTATTCTTATGCTGGGAAGTGCCTGCATTTTCCTGATGAGGATCGAGGGAGGTGAGGGATCGAGGGAGTGGAAGGGAAAGAGAAAGATAGAGGGAGGGATAGAAGGAGAGGCATAGGATCTATCTCTTTTTATCCCTATTAGCTGAAAGAGCGTTTCACTATTAAATTCTTCCAAGTTTGGATATAGAGCTTTTCAAAGGCATGAGAAATAGCTTGAGAGTACACACAACGATCTTCTGACTTATAGGCTATCTCCGCCAGTTATTCACTAACATTTACTGAGGAAACTCCACTGATATAAAAAAAAAAAAAAAAAAAAAAATCAATTCACACAGATGTTATATTAAGGGGCATAGAATGGAGACAAGAAGATCGATGAGAGAGAGAGAGCATTTATCTTGAAGCAAAGCCCAGGATAGATTATGCATAATGGTATTGGATATCAAGAGCAAAGCATTTGTGGACATATTTGAATGTCACTGTCCAAGTTCCCAGAATGCAGTTGAATAACTATTTTTGGAAACTCTGAGCAGGAAATACGTTTTTCAAATGTGAACACAAATGCACTATTTATTTACTGTACGGTGGAGGGCTTCTATATACACACACATATACACACAAAAAAATTATTTTGCACCGGGGCCCTCTGTTTACTAGCTCCCTTGTATCTGTGCCTTGGATACAGGTGATCAGGATTTTCCTAGACCCACCGAGCATATAACCCATATCACTTTAGTCTATGACTCTTGGCAGCCGGAAGCATGTCTGCTTATGCTGACTGCCCCAAAGAGCTTGCAATCTAATATCTGTAGCTGAGACGATAAGTCCTTTAGGACATGAGACTTCTATCACATCCAATTAAGGAGTGGTGATGGATCCAATATGACTATACTCAGTTAGGTGAGAGAGATAAATGAGGAGATGTCACTCCACATATATTTTTGGGATCTGGAGAATAACCTAGAACCTGGAACGTTTTTGTCTCCCTTAATACACTGCATAGTTAGTCTAAATATACAAAAGGTGGTTAGATCACATTACTGAAAGATTACTGGGCGGACGACCTCAGCAAATAATTTCACACTATACAAATATTTGTCGATTTTGCAACAAGCATATTCATATGAAAATGACAGTTTTTGATCATAGGACACGTAACCTCTATTACATATCGTGAGAGAATGCCGTGCTGGTATTTTGTGCTGTATTCTCTCTGCCTTAGGCTGTATCTGTTTGATGCACTATATGGAATTATGTACGTAATAAGCAATATAGACTTCATATAAGGTCACACAGCCTCATGATGGCTTCAGATATTCTTAATTATGTACAGTTTGTGGGCATTTATTTAATGCGCAATATCAAATATTTATATGTAATGTTTCAGACTTTATGAATTTGAAAACCTTGGGCAAACATTTCCTAAGCAGGCACTGGGATATTATGATCAACAGCAATGATATGTACCGTATTCATTTTTTATTATCTTAAGTGCGCTATTGTACATACAGATAAACGCACACATTGGACATGTGTCACTTATTACCAGTTGCCTTATCTAAGCAACACTTTATTTTCACAATAACATTGTGCCTCATGATTCACATAGGGCCAAGGTAATGTTGTCTGTCACACATTTCTGTCTAAAGTAAAGCCGTATAAAGGGCCTTGTAAGGTGAAGGCTGTGTACATGTCACCTCTGCCCTACATTGGTGCGGAAGGACTCTGATACCAGCACTAAGAACTGGTGTTTGCGCACTGTGTGGGACAGTGACTGCTCATTCTTGGTGCCCTCAATCTCTCTTTTTAGGGGGTAGGCTCTGCCCGCCCTATTAGTGACTCGCCTCAAAAAACTGTGTTATATGAAAGTGAAGTGGGGCAAAGTACACAATATGAGGAGTGAGATAGAGGTGGGAGATAGAGGGGTGTGAGACGGAGGAAGGAGACTGATCCTAAAGAGGGAGATACAGGGGAGTGAGAGGGAGGAAGGAGACTGATCCTAAAGAGGGAGATACAGGGGAGTGAGAGGGAGGAAGGAGACTGATCCTAAAGTGGGAGATACAGGGGAGTGAGAGGGAGGAAGGAGACTGATCCTAAAGTGGGAGATACAGGGGAGTGAGAGGGAGGAAGGAGACTGATCCTAAAGTGGGAGATACAGGGGAGTGAGAGGGAGGAAGGAGACTGACCCTAAAGAGGGACATACAGGGGAGTGAGAGGGAGGAAGGAGACTAATCCTAAAGAGAGAGATACAGGGCAGGGTGAGATTTCCTGGGTGTCCTCCCTCCCGCTCTTTTTTGGGGATGCATTCTTCTGATATCAGTCTGATCTGAGATCTGGTAATGTGTATATATATATACACATATATACATATATACATATATACATATATATATATATATATATATATATACATACATACATATACATTACCAGATCTCAGATCAGACAGGTATCAGAAGAATGCATCCCCAAAAAAGAGCGGGAGGGAGGACACCCAGGAAATCTCACCCTGCCCTGTATCTCTCTCTTTAGGATTAGTCTCCTTCCTCCCTCTCACTCCCCTGTGTCTCCCTCACGCTTGCGGGCTCGCGAAGCGAGGGCCTTGGCTCACCGCACCCCGGGAGCCTGCACGGCTTCCCTGGGGGAAGGGAGGGACAGGATGAGGGGGGTGAGACACGGGAGGGGGCATAGATTCACTAGTGGAGGAAGAAGGGGGCAAAGAGAGACAGAGGGGGGAGAGACACAGGGGAGGGAGAGGGGGAAGAGACACAGGGGAGGGAGATGAGGGGAATGAGACACAGGGGAGGGAGATGAGGGGAATGAGACACAGGGGAGGGAGATGAGGGGAATGAGACACAGGGGAGGGAGATGAGGGGAATGAGACACAGGGGAGGGAGATGAGGGGAATGAGACACAGGGGAGGGAGATGAGGGGAATGAGACACAGGGGAGGGGAATGAGACACAGGGGAGGGAGATGAGGGGAATGAGACACAGGGGAGGGAGATGAGGGGAATGAGACACAGGGGAGGGAGATGAGGGGAATGAGACACAGGGGAGGGAGAGAGGAGGGAATGAGTGACAGGGGAGGGATAGAGGGGGCAAAGAGTGACAGGGGAGGGATAGAGGGGGCAAAGAGTGACAGGGGAGGGATAGAGGGGGCAAAGAGTGACAGGGGAGGGATAGAGGGGGCAAAGAGTGACAGGGGAGGGATAGAGGGGGCAAAGAGTGACAGGGGAGGGATAGAGGGGGCAAAGAGTGACAGGGGAGGGATAGAGGGGGCAAAGAGTGACAGGGGAGGGATAGAGGGGGCAAAGAGTGACAGGGGAGGGATAGAGGGGGCAAAGAGTGACAGGGGAGGGATAGAGGGGGCAAAGAGTGACAGGGGAGGGATAGAGGGGGCAAAGAGTGACAGGGGAGGGATAGAGGGGGCAAAGAGTGACAGGGGAGGGATAGAGGGGGCAAAGAGTGACAGGGGAGGGATAGAGGGGGCAAAGAGTGACAGGGGAGGGATAGAGGGGGCAAAGAGTGACAGGGGAGGGATAGAGGGGGCAAAGAGTGACAGGGGAGGGATAGAGGGGGCAAAGAGTGACAGGGGAGGGGTAGAGGGGGCAAAGAGTGACAGGGGAGGGGTAGAGGGGGCAAAGAGTGACAGGGGAGGGGTAGAGGGGGCAAAGAGTGACAGGGGAGGGGTAGAGGGGGCAAAGAGTGACAGGGGAGGGGTAGAGGGGGCAAAGAGTGACAGGGGAGGGATAGAGGGGGCAAAGAGTGACAGGGGAGGGGTAGAGGGGGCAAAGAGTGACAGGGGAGGGGTAGAGGGGGCAAAGAGTGACAGGGGAGGGGTAGAGGGGGCAAAGAGTGACAGGGGAGGGGTAGAGGGGCAAAGAGTGACAGGGGAGGGGTAGAGGGGGCAAAGAGTGACAGGGGAGGGGTAGAGGGGGCAAAGAGTGACAGGGGAGGGGTAGAGGGGGCAAAGAGTGACAGGGGAGGGGTAGAGGGGGCAAAGAGTGACAGGGGAGGGGTAGAGGGGGCAAAGAGTGACCGGGGAGGGGTAGAGGGGGCAAAGAGTGACAGGGGAGGGGTAGAGGGGGCAAAGAGTGACAGGGGAGGGGTAGAGGGGGCAAAGAGTGACAGGGGAGGGATAGAGGGGGCAAAGAGTGACAGGGGAGGGATAGAGGGGGCAAAGAGTGACAGGGGAGGGATAGAGGGGGCAAAGAGTGACAGGGGAGGGATAGAGGGGGCAAAGAGTGACAGGGGAGGGATAGAGGGGGCAAAGAGTGACAGGGGAGGGATAGAGGGGGCAAAGAAAGACAGGATGAGGGAGGGAAAGAGACATGGGAGAGAGAAATGTTTGGGGAAAAACTTGATCTCGCCGTCATTTTTTGACAGCAAGTCGCTAGTGTATATATAACCGTCTGCTCTTATTAATTGCTGAGCTCACTATTCTAGAATAATTAATAATTTCATGACACTTTGTGACTATATCCTGAGGCTCAATCTGTACCTTGGAAAAAATCATTAGACGCAAGATGTGCGATAACGTTTGATACAGTGATTTGGGAATCTGTCATATTATCTTGTAAAAATAATGATATTCACTAACAAAACATTGACTAGCAAAATATATATTTGCAACATATAGATATTGTAAGATTTCTGTGTACTACTATTTGTAAATACCAATACAGCAATGTTTATATCTCATAATAAAATGTTGAATATATTTAGGATATGTATAGAATCCCCTTGTAAATAAAATATTCTCTATAGTAATACACTTGTTTATTCTTCTCTCCTTCTCAGGACGTCCCTGCCGGCCCCAATGTTCTCTAGGAGTGATTTCAGTGTGTGGAGCATATTAAAGAAATGTATCGGACTGGTAAGTATGTCTGGGGGTGTCTAGGAAGGTCTATATAGAGCTTCAGAACCTCGTGTCCTCCTGTACCAAAGTGCTGTACAAATGTTATTTATGTGTTCATTGCAACCCGGGCACTGCAAATAAAAATATGGAATAAGTCACAAAGAACTGACACTAGACTATAAAGGTCCACTGTACAAAACTTTATATTTAGCTGACTCTGCTTGTGCCATGGGAGCTTCCATCTTGGACTACTAGGCTGTCTGTATGTTGAGGGGGAGGGCCATCCTAATGGGGTTTATTCTTTTATTGACTTCTTTATTGTGTATTTCTACATTCTCTGTAGGACTACACAGGGAGCACTGTATATCCTGACCCTTTCTGTAGCACTATGCAGGGAGCACTGTATATCCTGCCACTTCCTGTAGGACTACACAGGGAGCACTGTATATCCTGACCCTTTCTGTAGCACTATGCAGGGAGCACTGTATATCCTGCCACTTCCTGTAGCACTATGCAGGGAGCACTGTATATCCTGCCACTTCCTGTAGCACTATGCAGAGAGCACTGTATATCCTGCCACTTCCTGTAGGACTATGCAGGGAGCACTGTATATCCTGCCACTTCCTGTAGCACTATGCAGGGAGCACTGTATATCCTGCCACTTCCTGTAGCACTATGCAGGGAGCACTGTATATCCTGCCACTTCCTGTAGCACTATGCAGAGAGCACTGTATATCCTGCCACTTCCTGTAGCACTATGCAGGGAGCACTGTATATCCTGCCACTTCCTGTAGCACTATGCAGGGAGCACTGTATATCCTGCCACTTCCTGTAGCACTATGCAGGGAGCACTGTATATCCTGCCACTTCCTGTAGCACTATGCAGGGAGCACTGTATATCCTGCCACTTCCTGTAGGACTATGCAGGGAGCACTGTATATCCTGCCACTTCCTGTAGCACTATGCAGGGAGCACTGTATATCCTGCCACTTCCGGTAGGACTATGCAGGGAGCACTGTATATCCTGCCACTTCCTGTAGGACTATGCAGGGAGCACTGTATATCCTGACCCTTTCTGTAGTACTATGCAGGGAGCACTGTATATCCTGACCCTTTCTGTAGCACTATGCAGGGAGCACTGTATATCCTGCCACTTCCTGTAGCACTATGCAGGGAGCACTGTATATCCTGACCCTTTCTGTAGCACTATGCAGGGAGCACTGTATATCCTGCCACTTCCTGTAGTACTATGCAGGGAGCACTGTATATCCTGTCACTTCCTGTAGCACTATGCAGGGAGCACTGTATATCCTGCCACTTCCTGTAGGACTATGCAGGGAGCACTGTATATCCTGCCACTTCCTGTAGGACTATGCAGGGAGCACTGTATATCCTGCCACTTCCTGTAGGACTATGCAGGGAGCACTGTATATCCTGCCACTTCCTGTAGGACTATGCAGGGAGCACTGTATATCCTGCCACTTCCTGTAGGACTATGCAGGGAGCACTGTATATCCTGACCCTTTCTGTAGGACTATGCAGGGAGCACTGTATATCCTGACCCTTTCTGTAGCACTATGCAGGGAGCACTGTATATTCTGCCACTTCCTGTAGGACTATGCAGGGAGCACTGTATATCCTGCCACTTCCTGTAGGACTATGCAGGGAGCACTGTATATCCTGCCACTTCCTGTAGGACTATGCAGGGAGCACTGTATATCCTGACCCTTTCTGTAGTACTATGCAGGGAGCACTGTATATCCTGACCCTTTCTGTAGCACTATGCAGGGAGCACTGTATATCCTGCCACTTCCTGTAGCACTATGCAGGGAGCACTGTATATCCTGCCACTTCCTGTAGTACTATGCAGGGAGCACTGTATATCCTGCCACTTCCTGTAGTACTATGCAGGGAGCACTGTATATCCTGCCACTTCCTGTAGCACTATGCAGGGAGCACTGTATATCCTGCCACTTCCTGTAGGACTATGCAGGGAGCACTGTATATCCTGACCCTTTCTGTAGCACTATGCAGGGAGCACTGTATATCCTGCCACTTCCTGTAGCACTATGCAGGGAGCACTGTATATCCTGCCACTTCCTGTAGGACTATGCAGGGAGCACTGTATATCCTGCCACTTCCCGTAGCACTATGCAGGGAGCACTGTATATCCTGCCACTTCCTGTAGGACTATGCAGGGAGCACTGTATATCCTGACCCTTTCTGTAGCACTATGCAGGGAGCACTGTATATCCTGCCACTTCCTGTAGCACTATGCAGGGAGCACTGTATATCCTGCCACTTCCTGTAGCACTATGCAGGGAGCACTGTATATCCTGCCACTTCCTGTAGCACTATGCAGGGAGCACTGTATATCCTGCCACTTCCTGTAGTACTATGCAGGGAGCACTGTATATCCTGCCACTTCCTGTAGCACTATGCAGGGAGCACTGTATATCCTGCCACTTCCTGTAGGACTATGCAGGGAGCACTGTATATCCTGACCCTTTCTGTAGCACTATGCAGGGAGCACTGTATATCCTGCCACTTCCTGTAGCACTATGCAGGGAGCACTGTATATCCTGCCACTTCCTGTAGTACTATGCAGGGAGCACTGTATATCCTGCCACTTCCCGTAGCACTATGCAGGGAGCACTGTATATCCTGCCACTTCCTGCAGTACTATGCAGGGAGCACTGTATATCCTGCCACTTCCTGCAGTACTATGCAGGGAGCACTGTATATCCTGCCACTTCCTGTAGGACTATGCAGGGAGCACTGTATATCCTGACCCTTTCTGTAGCACTATGCAGGGAGCACTGTATATCCTGCCACTTCCTGTAGCACTATGCAGGGAGCACTGTATATCCTGCCACTTCCTGTAGTACTATGCAGGGAGCACTGTATATCCTGCCACTTCCCGTAGCACTATGCAGGGAGCACTGTATATCCTGCCACTTCCTGTAGCACTATGCAGGGAGCACTGTATATCCTGCCACTTCCTGTAGTACTATGCAGGGAGCACTGTATATCCTGCCACTTCCCGTAGCACTATGCAGGGAGCACTGTATATCCTGCCACTTCCTGTAGGACTATGCAGGGAGCACTGTATATCCTGACCCTTTCTGTAGCACTATGCAGGGAGCACTGTATATCCTGCCACTTCCTGTAGCACTATGCAGGGAGCACTGTATATCCTGCCACTTCCTGTAGCACTATGCAGGGAGCACTGTATATCCTGCCACTTCCTGTAGCACTATGCAAGGAGCACTGTATATCATGCCACTTCCTGCAGTACTATGCAGGGAGCACTGTATATCCTGCCACTTCCTGCAGTACTATGCAGGGAGCACTGTATATCCTGTAGTATTATGCAGGGAGCACTGTATATCCTGTAGTATTATGCAGGGAGCACTGTATATAATGACATATGGTAGGCGTAACATGATTCAGATATAGTCAAGACGCTGACTCTCATGAGATCTGGAAGATGAACCTTTGCAACCCAGCTCTAGTTTTTCAACTACCTTATAATTACAATATATTCATTTCAATGTGTCCTTTAAATGCTGGCTTATTGATTTCTGAGCAGTGTGGATCAGCATTTTTAAATAGTGACATGCAATAATTGAAGTCGTTATTACAAATGCAAATGAATGTGAGAACACAATAAACATTAACAATAATTGAAGAATGATACTAATAATCCAATAATTGGAGGAGTCCCACGGTATTAATTTGTTCAGCAGAAAATCTGTGTGGGACGGTAACACCCTAACTGCAAGCCCTAATCCTGATAGAAAAGATCTTTAGAAATGTGATTTGATATCCATTGCTAATTCTCTACCTGTATCATGTTCATCTGACCCCGTTTAATGTTAATAAAGGATTTTCTTCTTCACAGTCACTAAAGATATTTAAAAAACGAAGCGTTATTGCATTTGTTAGAAAAGAAACTGACTTTTACAGTTGTCTTTCTCCGTGTCATGGCTTCCCTGCTTTCTTCTCCTCAAGCAGTCCCTTATTTTCACCATTGATCATCTGGTATGCTATAATCATCCAATCAGAGAAGACATCCTGGGATGTGATTTCCCATGATGCCACTATCTTTATTCATCAGAGTGGTTGGCATTATTTGGGCAGAGAGCACTTCATGGGTGTGAGGGCAAAGGAAGGGAGCCATGACACAGTGTGTAAGACTTCTGTAAGCATTTTATTCCTGTATCTCCAATAACCTTGCTATTAAACTAAGTATTATATTTAGATGTCTGTAATATATAAGCCATTTCAGTGTCCATTTAAGCAACTCAACCCACGCATCCTATTTGTCTGCTCATTATGAGAAAATAGTGTGTCTGAGATTAGAGCCACAGGTTGATTATAAACAGAAAGCATTAGTACATTTGGCATATAAGACACGTGCCATTTGTGTGATAAAAGTGAGTTTTGGTCGCCAGTAAACACTGTTTATGCTTATTTTTTATTTTCTTAAGTTTTCTTTTAATAAAGATTAATTAAGAAGCTTAAGTTTTGCTACACATTACAAATATCTTCAGTCCAGTTTACTGATTCCCAAATGCCTAGGTACACCTTAAGTGTAAAATATAACATTAAACTTTTCCCCCCCTTTTCCCATTTTTCTCCTTTTCCTCTTTTTTCCCTTTTCCCTCCCCCCCATTTTTACTCTTTTCTCCTCTTTTTCCTTTTTCTCACCTTTTCTAATTTTCGCACTTTTTCTCTCCCCCTTTTTACTTTCCCCTCTCTCTCCTTTTTCCCCCTTTTTACTCTTTCCCCTTTTCTCACATTTTCTCCGCGCCCTTCTTTTTTTATCTCTCTCCCCCTTTTCTTTCTTACTCCCTTTTCTCCCTACCCCCCTTTTCTCTCTCCTCCCCTTTTCTCTCTCCTCCCCTTTTCTCTCTCCTCCCCTTTTCTCCCTACCCCCCTTTTCTCTCTCCTCCCCTTTTCTCTCTCCTCCCCTTTTCTCTCTCCTCCCCTTTTCTCTCTCCTCCCCTTTTTCTCTCTCACCCCCCTTTTTCTTTCTTCCCTCCCCACTTTTTCTCTCTTCCCTCCCCACTTTTTCTCTCTTCCCTCCCCACTTTTTCTCTCTTCCCTCCCCACTTTTTCTCTCTTCCCTTCCCACTTTTTCTCTCTTCCCTTCCCACTTTTTCTCTCTTCCCTTCCCACTTTTTCTCTCTTCCCTCCCCACTTTTTCTCTCTTCCCTCCCCACTTTTTCTCTCTTCCCTCCCCACTTTTTCTCTCTTCCCTCCCCACTTTTTCTCTCTTCCCTCCCCACTTTTTCTCTCTTCCCTCCCCACTTTTTCTCTCTTCCCTCCCCACTTTTTCTCTCTTCCCTCCCCACTTTTTCTCTCTTCCCTTCCCACTTTTTCTCTCTTCCCTCCCCACTTTTTCTCTCTTCCCTCCCCACTTTTTCTCTCTTCCCTCCCCACTTTTTCTCTCTTCCCTTCCCACTTTTTCTCTCTTCCCTCCCCACTTTTTCTCTCTTCCCTCCCCACTTTTTCTCTCTTCCCTCCCCACTTTTTCTCTCTTCCCTCCCCACTTTTTCTCTCTTCCCTCCCCACTTTTTCTCTCTTCCCTCCCCACTTTTTCTCTCTTCCCTCCCCACTTTTTCTCTCTTCCCTCCCCACTTTTTCTCTCTTCCCTCCCCACTTTTTCTCTCTTCCCTTCCCACTTTTTCTCTCTTCCCTTCCCACTTTTTCTCTCTTCCCTTCCCACTTTTTCTCTCTTCCCTTCCCACTTTTTCTCTCTTCCCTCCCCACTTTTTCTCTCTTCCCTCCCCACTTTTTCTCTCTTCCCTCCCCACTTTTTCTCTCTTCCCTCCCCACTTTTTCTCTCTTCCCTCCCCACTTTTTTTCTTTCTCCTCCTTTCCCTCTTTCTCCCCCTTTCTCCCCTTTCTCCTCCTTTCCCCCCTTTCTCCTCCTTTCCCCCCTTTCAATACAATACATTTCATTTATTATCAATAAAATAAGTCCAAAAGCAGGACTTCTTCCGGTGCTATGTAGATTTGTTCTTTTTGTTTATCGTTTGCATTTCTTCTTGGCCTTTAGGAACTGTCGAAAATCACAATGCCAATTGTGTTTAACGAGCCCCTGAGCTTCCTGCAGCGAATCACAGAATATATGGAAAACACGTATTTGATTGACAAGGCGTGCGCCTGCTCGGACCCGCTGCTCAGGATGCAGGTCAGTAATTGAGCCGCACACGCGTCGCACACATGTATAATGGCATCATTAGTCGTGTGTCTTATACACTGATCAGTAGCTAATGTCTTTGAGCGGTGAGAGGTGTGTACAGACCGCGGGTCCAGACTCTGCACTAATAATTACAGTATCCAACTCTGATCTTTAGCACACTGCCATCAAACATCAAATCTTGACAAAGAAAGAATTGATCTGTGACTCAGAGCCTCGGGGAGCTGGGGATCTGCTGAGACGCTGCTGTAATAGCCAAAAAGAAAATATTATCTGTACTGCCAGAGATGTGACGGAGACTGCTGAGCTCTCAGGCCATGGGCTGTACAATCTGCCGCGTTTGTATAGACATCTCACACTGTGTTATCTCTCAGAAAGTATACACAGAATACACTGCTGGGCGTGTAAGCGGAGTATGGAGAGGCCTCCAGCGTCATAGAGGAGCACAGTATCAATCTGCCTTTGGATTAAAGGGATTTGGAAGGAATATAATATATTTACTGTTATGCACATTATTTCATTAATACGTACTTATACTGCCTAAAATCAAACAAATTGTACCTGCACCATATACAGACACAGAGTAGAGTACTTGCTGTGTGTATATGTGTGTATATATATATATATATATATATATATATATTTATAAAAATTATGAATAAGTTTGTCCAATAAAAAAAGGATTCACTATATACTGCAATATTCTGATTATTCATCTAGATTACTGGACACTTACGGCTACTTCAATCTTCATATCTGTATATATATATATATATATATATATATATATATATATATATATATATATATATATATATATATATATATATATATATATATGTATAATATAGCTAGTAAAATCCAGAAACCTTCCATATCCCTTTAAAGGGCCACACGAAGCTTAAGAGTAAATGTTTTTTGTTTTTATCTCTAAAGCAGTAGTTATTAGAACATATTTTAAACATTACAAAAGTTGATGGACATACACATTTCCTGCATCCAAAAAAATGTAGCATTCCCCTGAATTTGACTTATTTTTATCCACTACCGTTTGTATAGAAATGTATGTGCCACACTTAAAATAATATTAATATTAAATATATAAAGATAATGTATTTACAACAAACTGCATCTCCTAAGCATAGCAAATCCCTCTCCCACGGCTAACATACTTAAGCATATCATGGATGCCTATAGGGGCCACCAGAGGTGTTGATTTTATTTATATTAAATTAATTGATTAATATTTATCTAATTATTTGTCAGTCATATTTTTAAAACAAAATTAGCCAAACTGAGGTCTTCATTGGCATCTTAAACTTATGACGGTACAGAAAAATAAAACATTTCTACTCAATTTAAATGAGAATATAGGCAGGAGCCAAAAAACTGTAGGGGTGGAAAAGCTTATTTTTTTTACCCATGAAATGATTTGTAAAACTAATGAAAATGAGCTGGGAAAGGAACAGAGAGGTAACCTTGGCTCCCTGTATGACCAGAAGGGATAATTAGGAAACTGAATTCCAAATCCTGCCCCCCAGTACTGAGAGCTCAGAGACTAAATCCTGCCTGGCAGTCAGTCCTGTGATGGGCAGGAGGTGAGCGAGTGCGTATTGATCATTGCAGCAAATTCCTGTGTGTGTTTAGTTCATAACGAGGTATTTGTTCAGCTAACAAATGTCAGAACTCGGGCGGTGTGACTCAGAGCTCGCTGGCGCACGGTCAGATCTGGATTCTTTCAGGTGCTCGGCCCTAAAATTTAACTTAAACTTTTTTTTTTTTTTTATTGGCTGTGGTTCAGTTAGGGAGCTCTATTTGATATAACTGCAAGTATTTAAGTGGCCTGATGTGGAATCCATGTTATTCCGAGAGTTACAATAACATGAATTGCATTAGAACCTTTTTTTTTTTTTCCTTGCATCACTACTTTTCCTTGCAAAACTATTTTGTGGTATTTTTATAAATACATGATAGTATGGACCTTTCCTACTTTAGAAATGTAAATTTGATGGCAGATAATAACCAAATTCTCTTCCAGTCTGACCATTCCTTTCAAACATATAATAAAAGGAGGTGTTTTTAATAGTCTTGAAGCTTCTAAGATGATATTACAATATTATCGCAGTCCTTTGGTAATCCTTCAGACATCCAGTTGGTAGTGAAGCTCTTGGTACTCATTGTACTTCCTGACAAGTTGGTTATGCAACATGATGTTGTTAGTTTTTTCCTGAAGAAGCCCTATAATGGATGAAACTTGTAGAGATATTACATATAACTTAACTATTAACTATAAAATCATCACATTGTAACACCACCATCTGTTTGCACAATGGGGACCTAGAGGTGCAGCTACAAGTGGAATGAGCTAAATCATTACCAAAGTACTGGGATAACATTCCTTTGCACAAAAGATTGTTTTTAATATCATATTAGAACCGTCAAGACTCATCCAGTCAACAGCAACAGAGTTGATCCGTAAGACTCAAACATCTTTATTTAAAGAAACAAAAAAGTGGTAAAGTTGGTGCCTTTTTTCTAAGAAGATATTTTTAGAGATTATCTCCCCTTTTTTGTTTGTTTTGCTCTTTTTATACCTTTTTACATTGTCAGATTTTAATGTGTTTTGTGTATCTAATAAAAGTAAAAGTAATGTTTTTATAATATAACGTGCGTTACAAATAAAGGATGATGATAATAATAAAGCTCCATCTGCGTCCTGACTAAGGAAGGAGCCATGTGTATAACTTGGCCCAGCTCCCAATGTTACGGTGGAATTTATGGCATGCAAATAATCAGGCGCACCCTCCTCATGGTGGGAAAGGAGAGGCTTGATCCAGGGTCAGAATATCTAGCCGTGTCAAATCTGCCACCCAAAGCCAACTATTATACCCCCAATTCTCACTCCACAGAGTGATGAGGTAACGTCCAGTGCACAGTTTGAGTGCCTATAAACACTGGAGGAAGTCCCCATACCCTGAACTTTTGGTATATTCAGTCTCTATGACAGGGAAGAAGTAGCACACTGTCATCTGATATTTTTATTTGTTTTTTAAAGAATTCATATTGATAATTGCAAAAAATATTCAGCAGGATAATATATATATATATATATATATATATATATATACATAGCTAAATATTGCTGTGGTGATTAGCGTTCCCATCTAAATTTAATGCATAAGTCAGAAAACAGCCCCACACTGATGAGATCCATTAGATAGAAACAGTACTATCTGGGTAGATCTCCTTGCTTGTACATAATCCATCCTGTGCTAGGTTTCAAGCTGTGCAATATAGTGAGTGTATGCCTAAAATGCCATGTATATAGCGTTTTTTGGATCTAACTGAACAGGCATTGTGGTCTCATTTGCATCTCCCACCAGTTTCTCAGTGCAGTGCTCTAACTGTATTTCTTGAAATTCTAAGCAAGTAATAAGTTTTTTTTTTTTTTTTTTAGCTGCACGGTGGAGAGGTTCTATCAATCTTTTTCCCACCATACGTTGTGTTATGAGTGTGCTTAGATAGATAGACAGATAGAGATTTTAAATGTATTACCTGTTTATGTAAATGCCTGGTATCCCGGCCATCTCTAATGTTTCTTGTCAAGTCGGTGGTCACCTCGGAGGCGGGTACTCCGTGAATGGCAATTTGCCCCCCACAATTAACTTTACTTATCTTCTCTTCAAGCAGAAATGCACTTTTAACGTAGATATATAACTGTGAGGGGATGGTCAAGGCTACATATAATACTGGTGTATTAAAGGTTATTTTTCCCATTATTCTTATTCATTGAGCGATGATAACATTGGACTGCAGTGTTTGTTGAACAGGTTTTGCCAGAGGGAGAGCAAACACCTTCATTGTTTGTTCTTTTTAAATGATTTTCATGCTGCACAGCTCTTGGAGTAAGGGTGGACCACTAGGTCCAGAATCTGTGACTGTAGAATGACTTATGTCTGCTCAGTACAATGAGCTGAGCTGTACCTCTGATCTCACTCAAAGATCAATATCTCACCTTGTTCTCTCCACAGACCGTGGCTGCTTTTGCTGTCTCAGCTGTGGCTTCGCAGTGGGAAAGGACAGGGAAACCGTTTAACCCTCTACTTGGAGAGACATACGAGCTAGTAAGGTGAGCTGGGGGGTCACGGGAGCAGGCAAAACGATAAGCTGTGTTTAAGAATGAATCATTAAGATTTATCCACCTTGCTCGTTTGACCTTAATCATGGTCTGTTTGGTCTTGAAGAGGGGTTTGGGAACCACTGACCTTTGCTAAGTACTTTTTCCAAATCTTGCCTACAGGCCTTCTCCATGTTGCTCCTACCCCTTGGAACTCTTACTTCCCTCTCAGACTCCCCCCTAGTTTTTTTTACATTTTTAAAGAAGCCTATAGTCCTCAAACCTACAACACGTACAACATAAATATATGAACTAACCTGCCGCTTCATTCTACTCCATGACGCACAGCCACCTCCTTCACCTATTATGATTACTCCTCTCACTCGCTCCTTTTGTACCATCTGCTCAGTCAACTCTTTTAGACTTCTACTTCTTCTGTGACCATGTTTAAACTGTATTGTTGTACCCAGCATACTCATTGTATTTCATCTTTTTCCCCTTTTTAATAGTGCCGTGTAAAATGATGGTGCTTCATAAAATTAATAATCATATGATATCTTCTGCAGGGAAGACTTGGGCTTTAGGTTCATCTCTGAACAAGTCAGCCATCACCCACCCGTCAGCGCATTCTACTCTGAAGGTCAGAACAGGGACTTTGTGTTTCATGGCTCCATCTACCCCAAGTTGAAGTTTTGGGGGAAGAGTGTGGAGGCCGAGCCTCGAGGGACAATAACTTTGGAGCTGTTAAAGTAAGTGATTTTAAAGGGAGATTTTCACGTAAACACAATGTGCTCTTTCATAAGAGTTAACTTATAGGATTTCATATATATGTAACCGATTTAATGCTTGCCTTTTATTTCTACAAGACCTCTGTATATTAGACGATATGGGCTGCTGAAAAATAAAGAACATAATTCTATTAGAACTGCTGCTGTTGCGTGAACTTTTGTCTTAATCCTCTCAGCATTCAAAGTGTCAATGGAAAAAATGTCTCCAAACATGGAGAGTAATTGGCAAAATTGGATAGTTTTATAACTTTTCCAGTTATTGTTCTCGGAGAGTGATCTTTTATAAGCAAAAAGAGTTGAGGCGCTCATCTGAGAAGCAGCAATACCGGTTTGGTTACCCACTCAGGGAGCAACCTCTTTTAGTTCACTTGTGCCTTTCACAGGGAGAAATATCCTGTAGCATTTTAGTCTGGAATCACTCAGAAGAGTGATCCAGACCCGAAATAAATGTCCGTTCTACCCTGAACAGGAGAAACCGCAAACCCCAGACGTATGTTTCAGCCTTTGTGGGCCTCATCAGTGAGGTGCATCTGTACTCCCTAAGGCACAATATGTATAAGACACACACGTACAGTAATTATGATTAACCCCATATTGTGGCCTCCTCCCTGAACAACATGGCTTACTCACACAACCATAACTGTACATCACATACTAACAAGTATAACATGGCTCATCACAAACAGGGTGGCTGACAGTAAAACATGGCCCACAATACACCATATGGTTGTCACACACAAAAAGCTGTATTACCTAAGGCACAGTGAGCGAAGTCCACGTCTGGTTCCCCTATCACCCGTAAGGTGAGAGAATCTTTTATATAGAACAAACTTAAGTTTAGGTGGAACTTCCCATTTAAAATACTCCCTGTAGTGCTCATACAATTGGGCTCCATATATTTCTTTTGTTTTATATGAATAGTTAATTATTTTATCTTACTCAATGTAATTATAAAATCACATACATGTTTCACTTCAGAATGACTTCTCATCCTCTGAACTTGCCCCTTTTCTTCCTGTTTTCTTTCATGGATGCTGTCATCTTGCACAGCTGTGACCTAAAGCCTTTCCCTTGCTGGTATCAACACTCATATATTAGTTCGATGTAGTAATGAGAGTATCTACTTCTTCCTTGACAGGCACAAAGAGGCCTACACATGGACCAATCCCACTTGCTGTGTGCACAACGTCATCCTGGGGAAGCTGTGGATAGAGCAGTATGGGACCGTGGAGATTGTGAATCACAGGTAATGGGCACTCGTTAATATCTCTATTTAATTAATCCAGCGCATGTAGAAGTTGTAGTACTCCTAGTCTTATATTGTGCAGACTGCTTATTATGTCTAGGCTTTGGGAATAGTTAAATTATAAAGCTTTAGTTTTTTTGCACAAGTATTTACACCCCTGGACTTTACCACATTTTGTAGTGTTACAACTTGGAATTAATATTAAGGGGTTTTACCATTTGAATTATGCAGTGATGGTGCACAGTATATTTTTATTGTGCAACAAAAGTTAATTAAACAAAAAAAAATGCAGGCATGTTGTGCTTCCATACATATTCATCTCCCGATCAATAGAATCACATTTGGCTGCAATAACAGCTATTAGTCTCTGCCAGCTTTGCACGTCTCAGAGTGTTAATAAGATTAGAGTCTGCACTTTGACTGGGCTCTTCACATCGAGCCATTGTTTATAGGGTCAGAACTTTATCTCCCACCCCAATGTCAGGTCTCTTGCAGACCGCAAAAAGGGTTTCCTCTACAGTTACCCTTTTTTAGGCTCTATCCATCTTGCCATCCATCCTGATCAGCATGATGGTACCACTGTCATGGTTCATGCTAATGCATCTATAGATTAATAATCCACACTATATGACAATATCGGATATCTCTTTTTATTTTGCTACAGTACCGGAGATAAGTGTGTCCTTAACTTCCGACCCTGTGGTCTGTTTGGGAAGGAGCTGCACAGAGTGGAAGGATATATCCAAGACAAGAAGTAAGTAACCAGACAATGAGGGCCTCTCATTATCTAGTGCAACAGTGAACAGCCTCACGTACCCATATTGCAGTTTGTTCAGTTGAAGTATGCTTTAGTATACAAAGACAACACATCAGAGGTTCCAAACATGGGTACATTTAAAACAAGGACATTATCAATTTAATGAATTTTCATACAGTAGGTTTTCTTTTAGATATGAGAGGTAAAAATGCAAACTTCAATGTTTTTACCCCTTTGGGTTCCGAAGCTATTAAGTCATCTGAAGACTTAAGGGAGTAATTGATCTCATTAGTTGACTACTTCCATTTATCTAATCCATGTTTTGAACATGGTTTGCACCGAAGACAATAGATACAGAGTCTCGTGGATAATCCACACTTATTGTTAATGATCTTATTACCAAGTTATATGTCTCTTTACTTGGTGGATCTATCAGGCTGAATGACTTGCTGCTGGAAAATCCAGTGTTTCAATAACATTCACTTGATAAAATACTTGTTAGTACCCATAATTTAAAATTATTTGGAATCTCCTCTGTGTCACTCTAATTATATCTGCACCGTTAATTATGTATATAAGTGGTGTATAATTTGTGGAGCTGGATGGTCCACATTCCCCACCTTGTACATACTCTGAACCATTAACGGTTGTTTAGAACCAATTTACACATTTTGTGTCACATGATGGTGGCCATTTATTGCTTATCCGCTAACCAATCACATCTTCAGGGCTGAACTGTACAAGAAACTCAAAGTTAAAATTTTTCTCCTTTCCCTTTCCGTCCCTCTCTCCCTTTCCGTCCCTCTCTCCCTTTCCGTCCCTCTCTCCCTTTCCGTCCCTCTCTCCCTTTCCGTCCCTCTCTCCCTTTCCGTCCCTCTCTCCCTTTCCGTCCCTCTCTCCCTTTCCGTCCCTCTCTCCCTTTCCGTCCCTCTCTCCCTTTCCGTCCCTCTCTCCCTTTCCGTCCCTCTCTCCCTTTCCGTCCCTCTCTCCCTTTCCGTCCCTCTCTCCCCTTCCCCTCCCTCTCTCCCCTTCCCCTCCCTCTCTCCCCTTCCCCTCCCTCTCTCCCCTTCCCCTCCCTCTCTCCCCTTCCCCTCCCTCTCTCCCCTTCCCCTCCCTCTCTCCCCTTCCCCTCCCTCTCTCCTTCCCCTCCCTCTCTCCTTCCCCTCCCTGTCTCTCTCCTTCCCCTCCCTCTCTCCTTCCCCTCCCTCTCTCCTTCCCCTCCCTCTCTCTCCTTCCATTCCCTCTCTCTCCTTCCCCTCCCTCTCTCTCCTTCCCCTCCCTCTCTCTCCTTCCCCTCCCTCTCTCTCCTTCCCCTCCCTCTCTCTCCTTCCCCTCCCTCTCTCTCCTTCCCCTCCCTCTCTCTCCTTCCCCTCCCTCTCTCTCTCTCTCTCTCTCCTTCCCCTCTCTCTCTCTCTCTCTCTCTCTCTCTCTCCTTCTCTCTCTCTCTCTCTCTCTCTCTCTCTCCTTCCCCTCTCTCTCTCTCCTTCCCCCCCCCCTCTCTCTCTCTCTCCTTCCCCCCTCTCTCTCTCTCTCTCCTTCCCCTCTCTCTCTCTCTCTCTCTCTCTCTCTCCTTCCCCTCTCTTTCTCCCTCTCTCTCTCCCCTTCCCCTCTCTCTCTCTCCTTCCTCTCTCTCTCTTCCCTCTCGCCCACCCCACCCACCCTTACTCTCTTTATCCCTGCCATATTCTTTCTGTTGCTGATGTTTTTAATCTCTGTCCATCTCTTATCTTCCCTCTGCTCTCTCCCGCTATCCTCTAATCTCAGCCCTTTAATAAACTTTGCTGTGCGTCCCCTGCTAAGCATCAGAATGCTGTTCCCATCCTATAAAATGTCACAGTGAGAAGCGATTCTGTCCTATACCAGGTGCTGTCGAGCTCCACGTCTGGTTATTTCCATCTCTTTTTTTGCAACATCTCTTTTGATTGTTTAGGCTGGCGCTCGGAGCTTGTTAGTATGAAAAACAAATTGGAAGCTTTGTGTCGGTAATTGGCCCAATATGTGATTTCTGGAAGGACATAGATGGAAGATTCCAAGTTTTCGGGAAGCATAATAAATCTAAAAACAACAGAAAGCCCTTTCTGTTCCAGGAGCGAGCTCACAGGCGTAGCCAGAATCATACACTATAGATAGACAGACATACACACACACATATATGATTTATATATATATATATATGTGTATTGGGATCAAATGAATTCAATGCATTTATTAAAATTGCATTATTTCATAAAAGTGATTCTCAAAACCACATGTCTTATGATAATATTCCACTTGAGCCCAATACCGGTGTCTGTTCACAAAGTTATAAGGTATTACTATTTTAACCGAGACTTTAATAAAAGTTATCTTATCTTTTAAAAGTATTCTCTTGTGAGATTGGGAGTTAGAGATGTGCCCTATAAGGGGATCTTTTCTCTAAACTGCCTAGGGAGGTGCAGCCACCAGTATAAAATTGCTTCATAAACTTTATACCTTGAGCCACCATTCTAAAGTGCCAGTATGGTGCCATATTTGAGAACCACTTGAAAATAGGCAAAATATATTTTCTGAATGTAGAAGAAATAATACAGCCTCTATTTTATTTATAATTATGACACAGAAACCAAAATCCTCAATTTTTTGTTAATGGTCGACAACTTCCTAATGTAAGAGTGGACTTGCAATGCAGATGAATCTTCTATTTGTGAAGGTGGCAGCTAAAACTTCCATTGCCTTAATTATGGCTGATGAAAGCTCATTAGTTTACAAGGAAGCCACATAGTAATTAATTATTTCATGTAACTGTAAACTTTTGTTTTATAAAAAGGTTTTGCCCATTATCTCGTTGTTGTTCAAAATACTACACAGAAAATGTTATCACAGTCGCTCTTTGAAGATATCATTATATATGTTATCTGGATTATTATTAGCAGTGTGTTTTTGGTATTTAAATTATTTTACTACATTTTGTATTTGCTCGTTGCTCTTCTGGGTGATGTGTTTAGTGCTAGAAAGACCTAGAATATTTCTGATGAGTTTTTATACATATTTCCAGTTATTTATATTGTTCTGCTATTTTTGTCTTATTAGTAAGAAGAAGGCTTGTATAATCTATGGGAAGTGGACCGAGTGTTTGTGGAGTGTGGATGTCGCCAAGTACGAATCCTACAAGAAGGCAGAGAAGAAAGGAGGGGATAATAAAAAACTCAGACAGGTGAGAACCCTGCCCATTTAAAATCAACTCTTAATGGATATTGTGATTTCTATCATATATTTTACACATATTCATTTATTATTCATATTACTAGTCAGGAATCTCTGCTTACAATTAAATATTCCTCCATCTCCAAAACTGGCTCTATATCATATATTATAGGAAATATCTTAATGATTGCCACTTAAAAGGATGACAGATCCAGTTTAAGAGTGGAGAGAAACACCTTTTAGGAATATTGATGGTGAATACCCACTGTCCATGTAAAATTTCAAATGACAAGTTAATTGGAAATGACAACTGCTCATTTTTTAAAGGCCCATATTTAATTTTTCACAGCATTACAGCAAAGTTTTCTAACAAATACAGTGGGGAGAAAAAATATGTGATCCACTGCTGATTTTTAACGTTTGTCCACAGACAAATAAATGATCGGTCTATAATTTTAATGGTAAGTGCATTTTAACAGTGAGAAACAGTATAACAAATAAAAAAACAAGAAAAACACATATCAAAAAAGTTATAAATTGATTTGCAGGTCAGTGAGGGAATTAAGTATTTGATCCCCTATCAACCGGCAAGATTTCTTGCTCCCAGGTGTCTTTCATACAGGCAACAAGCTGAGATTAGGAGCACTCTCTCAAAGGGAGTGCTCCTAATCTCAGTTTGTTACCTGTATAAAAGACACCTGTCCACAAAAGCAATCAATTAATCGGATTCCAAACTCTCCACCATGGCCAAGAACAAAGATGTCCAAGGATGTCAGGGACAAGATTGTAGACCTACACAAGGCTGGAATGGGCTACAAGACCATCGCCAAGCAGCTTGGTAAGAAGGTGACAACAGTTGGTGCAATTACTCGCAAATGGAAGAAACGCAAAATAACTGCCAGTCTCCCTCGGTCTGGTGCTCCGTGCTAGATCTCACCTTGTGGAGTTTCAATGATCATGAGAACGGTGAGGAATCAGCCCAGAACTACACGGGAGGATCTTGTTAATGATATCAAGGCAGCAGGGACCATAGTCACCAAGAAAACAATTGGTAACACACTACGCCGTGAAGGACTGAAATCCTGCAGTGCCCACAAGGTCCCCCTACTCAAGAAAACACATGTACAGGCCCGTCTGAAGTTTGCCAATGAACATCTGAAGGATTCAGAGGAGAACTGGGTGAAAGTGTTGTGGTCAGATGAGACCAAAATCGGGATCTTTGGCATCAACCTAACTCTCCGTGTTTTGAGGAATGCTGCCTATAACCCCAAGAACACCATCCCCACCGTCAAACATGGAGTTGGAAACATTATGCTTTGGGGGTGTTTTTCTGCTAAGGGGACAGGACAACTGCACCGCATGAAAGGGACGATGGACGGGGCCATGTACCGTCAAACTCCTTCCCTCAGCCAGGGCATTGAAAATGGGTCGTGGATGGGTATTCCAGCATGATGATGACCCACAACACACAGCCAAGGCAACAAAGGAGTGGCTCAAGAAGAAGCACATTCAGGTCCTGGAGTGGCCTAGCCAGTGTCCAGACCTTAATCCCATAGAAAATCTGTGGAGGAGCTGAAGGTTCGAGTTGCCACACATCAGCCTCGAAACCTTAATGACTTTGAGATGATTTACAAAGAGGAGAGGGACAAAATCCCTCCTGAGATGTGTGCAAACCTGGTGGCCAACTACAAGAAATGTCTGACCTCTGTGATTGCCAACAAGGGTTTTGCCACCAAGTACTAAGTCAAAGGGGTCAAATACTTATTTCCCTCATTGACTTTTTTGATTTTTGTTATTCTGTCTCTCACTGTTAAAATACACCTACCATTAAATTATAGACTGATCATTTCTTTGTCAGTGGACAAACATTTAAAATCAGCAGGGGATCAAATACTTTTCCCCCCCCACTGTATTTGTTAGAAAACTTTGCTGTAATGCTGTGAAAAAATAAATATGGACCTTTTTAGTTTTTATTTTTTTTGATATTTTTGAGATTATTTAAACAAAAATGTTGTATAATAATTATTTGTATTTATTAGCAACTTTTTTAGAGACAATATTTGTTGTAATTTACTTTAATAATGGAACATTTTGTAATTCCAATCCTTTTATACTAGTTCCCTTTTTATAGTAGTTTATTAGAGTTTATATACAGCTGAATTTAAAAATATGGACAAAAACATACACAATTGGAAATAATTGATATAATTTATTAGTCCCCTTCATATCAAACAAAGAGGTATAAACATTTGTAGACTTATTGTTATTTTAGCTGTCAGTTAAATAACTGGTATTTGAGTGATAATTTACAAAAAACAAACAAATCTCTCCTTCTATGTATTTCCTATTTGACACCTTGTTACTTTGTATCCTCAGAGCGATGAGATGTTGAAATCCGAAAATGATGAAGCGGACGATATGCCGGACGTCCAGGAGACGGTGCATGTAATACCTGGAAGCAAGCTGCTCTGGAGAATCACCAGCCGGCCCCCCAACTCCTCCCAGGTGTGTCCCAACCTCCAGTTATAGACTGATAAGGATTGTGTACCTTACCAACACCTGAAGGAAAGGGTGAAGCCATTACTGTCTACATGCATAGATGGATGGCAGCTCCTTCTGAAACATGTTCCTCCCTCACCTGGCACTTTTACATTTCTGAAATCCAACATTTTGTGTCTGCTCTTCCTAAAACCCATCTCTGTCCCACAGATGTACAATTTCACCAATTTTGCTGTAACGCTAAATGAATTTGATCCAGATGTCAAGCTGGCTCCTACGGACTGCCGTCTGCGGCCAGACATCAGGGGTATGGAGAATGGCGATCTAGGTGAGTGATAAAGAATTGCTGCCACATCCATTAGATTCCATGTATTTAAACTTTATTTTAAGCGACAGCTTTTGTTTATCTTAAATCTAAGCTTTACTTGTTATTTATTCATAATATATATGAATATCTTAATTGTGTTTTCTTTTAATTTTACTTTTATAGTCTTTTTAACAAGGATGGCCTATGAGGTGTCTCTATGATGTAACCACTGTTGCACTTTATACATTGAAGGGATATTGAAGCTTTTACTCTGTACATAATATCCCTCTGTATTTATTTACTTTTATGTACTTTGATTTATTAATAAGTGCTAATAAGCTCTGTTTTTACTGCTAGAATCAAACAAATAGTCCTAGTATGGGTCTGCATGACTGTACAGGGTCTCATACCAACCAATCAGGGACCATCTCTCAACAACATGCTTCTGAGACATGGTCCCTGATAGGTTAGGACACTACACTGCACATCCAGCCCTACAGAGTCTGTGTCTTAATTTGCTGTTTGATTTTAAGCAGAGAATATAGAGCTTATAAGCATTTCTTAATAAAATAAATGACATAAAATGAAAGAGTTACACAAGTATATTATATACTAGTAAAATCCAGGAACCTAGATTTGGGCTGAGTTGGCATTAACAATGTCTGGGTATGATACTGTTAAAAGGAACATTTTACAATTAAAGGTGCTTTAGAGATTTAAAGTAAGCTATTTTAAGCTTGTTAGTATTTTATATATATTTGTGATGTAATAAAAGGTTTATATGTTTAAAATATTCAGTTTTAAAGGCATATCTAAGTTTATGGATTATGAGTCCATCTGATAGAGGAGAATCTGTAGTGTATGCAAAAAAAGCTTTCAGTTTGCAAGCTCAGGCTTTTGTTAGTTGACACCCCTGAAAATCCCTGGTAAGATTAGCTTAAAATTCAGAATTATTTTTGGCCAATCAGGAGAAAGCAGACACATTTGTTTAATACTCTGGTGTTCCTATGTTGCACATAAGCCTGGGATATGTAGTCTCTTTTTCTATGTATTCTTGTGCTCTGAATTGGTTGTAAGCTCAGACCCTACCCATGTGATTGCATCCTGCAGCAAGTCCTTCCTATGAAAGGTCAAACTCCATACGTAGCTGGATATTCTCTGTGTACTTAGTTATATGTAACCATCCTGTGGTTTACTCTCCTGTGTATAACTTTGTAAGTCCACTGATCTTATCTATAGAACGCATCTTTTTCTGATGATCACTGCCTGTTTCTTACCAAACATTTGAAACTCAGGAAACTTATATATACCTTTAAGTGCATAATCATAATGTGGAGTCCAAGGCAGTTGTCACATGCTGTTTTTCCCTTCCAGATCAGGCAAGCAAAGAGAAGGAACGATTAGAGGAGAAACAGAGAGCTTCCAGAAGGGACCGAGCCAAAACAAATGATGAGTGGAGGACAAGGTACTGTGCACGGGAGGGCACATATTACATAGAACCAAACCTATATAGAGTTATTGTACCACTTGTGTTGCGTTCTTGTATTATTAAAGTGACGCAGATTTCAAACATTCATTGATTTTTATATCGAGAGATTCATTTTAAGTTTTATATGGAAATTATCCTGATAAATATTATAAGAGACAAATGAATCTAGGCACTCACAGGAATGCAAACAATTAAGTATTATTCATTTACAAAGTCTTTTCCCCTTTTTATATTTTACATATTTCCTGCAATGAGGATAAAGGAAGACCTGACTTGATTAAAGGGACATGTAATATTTGTATACTTTGTCTCATCTGAAAGATGTTATATTTGTTAATATGTCACAGTGGCACAATCCATTGAAATGTTTAACTGTTCAGGGGGACTTGCCTCTGTCAGCCAATGATATAGCTGTATGAGTCCGTCAGACACACATACTACAGTATGCATTTGCAGGCCCCTTTAATATCAAAGTGTAAAATAACTACTTTTAAATCATTTGCTAAACTTTTTTTTTATACAAATCTGAGAACTTCAGTTCTTTTTGCTGCTAACAAGTGCTTATATAGTGCACGTTGTTTTTGTTGATATTAATTCTCCTTTCTCCTCCCTTCCTTATTCTTGAAGTCTCCTGGTTTCCCTCATTATTGTCACGATGATGTCTGTTTAGTTCTTCCTTGCTTTCTCTCTGTATATTTAGTTCATATCTCAAGCTCTCATGTCCTTTCTTCCACTCTCATTGTTTCTTGTGTTCTTTCTCTCTCTCTGTTCATAGTTTGTTTTTTATTCTCCCTTTATTATTACTGTATCCTCCTTGCACTAGATTTTCTGGCCCTACTGTTTTTTTTCTTTTTCTCTCACTTCATTTTTGTTCTCTTTGTGTTTCCTCTTTCACTTCCCATTGATTTCTCTCTGCATTGATGCGTTTCTGCCAACTCTCTCCACTCGTCTCCGTTTCTCCTCCTCTCTTCCCTTCTTTCTCTTTCTCTTCCCTCCTCTCTCTCTCTTGCTTTCCTCCTCTCTCTCTTTCTCTTCCCTCCTCTCTCTCTCTTTCATTCTTTTTCTTCTCTCTCTCTCTCTCTTTTTTCTCTTTCTCCTCTCTCCTCTCTTTCTCTTCCTTTCTCTCGTCTCCTTTCTCTCGTCTCCTTTCTCTCGTCTCCTTTCTCTCGTCTCCTTTCTCTCGTCTCCTTTCTCTCGTCTCCTTTCTCTCGTCTCCTTTCTCTCGTCTCCTTTCTCTCGTCTCCTTTCTCTCGTCTCCTTTCTCTCGTCTCCTTTCTCTCGTCTCCTTTCTCTCGTCTCCTTTCTCTCGTCTCCTTTCTCTCGTCTCCTTTCTCTCGTCTCCTTTCTCTCGTCTCCTTTCTCTCGTCTCCTTTCTCTCGTCTCCTTTCTCTCGTCTCCTTTCTCTCGTCTCCTTTCTCTCGTCTCCTTTCTCTCGTCTCCTTTCTCTCGTCTCCTTTCTCTCGTCTCCTTTCTCTCGTCTCCTTTCTCTCGTCTCCTTTCTCTCGTCTCCTTTCTCTCGTCTCCTTTCTCTCGTCTCCTTTCTCTTCCCTCCTTTCTCTTCCCTCCTTTCTCTTCCCTCCTTTCTCTTCCCTCCTTTCTCTTCCCTCCTCTCTCTCTCTCTTTTTTTTCTCTTTCTCCTCTCTCCTCTTTCTCTTCCCTAATCTCTCTCTCTCTTTTTTTTCTCTTTCTCCTCTCTCCTCTTTCTCTTCCCTAATCTCTCTTTCTCTTCCCTCCTCTCTCTTTCTCTTCCCTCCTCTCTCTTTCTCTTCCCTCCTCTCTCTTTCTCTTCCCTCCTCTCTCTCTCTCTCTCTCTCTCTCTCTTTTTTTTTCTTCCCTCCGCTCTCTTCCCTCCTCTCTCTCTTCCCTCCTCTATCTCTCTTTCTCTTCCCTTCTCTCTCATTCATTCTTTTTCTTCTCTCTTTCTCTCTTTTTTTTCTCTTTCTCCTCTCACCTCTCTTTCTCTTCCCTCCTCTCTCTCTTTCTCTTCCCTCCTCTCTCTCTCTCTCTCTCTCTTTCTCTTACCTCCTCTCTCTCTCTCTTTCTCTTACCTCCCCTCTCTCTCTCTCTCTCTCTCTCTCTCTCTCTTTCTCTTCCCTCCTCTCTCTCTCTCTCTCTCTCTCTCTCTCTCTCTCTCTCTCTCTCTCTCTCTCTCTTTCTCTTACCTCTCTCTCTCTCTCTCTCTCTCTCTCTCTCTCTCTCTCTCTCTCTCTTCCCTCCTCTCTCTCTCTCTTTCTCTTCCCTCCTCTCTCTCTCTCTCTCTCTCTCTTTCTCTTCCCCCTCTCTCTCTCTTTCTCTTCCCTCTCTCTCTCTTTCTCTTCCCTCTTTCTCTCTTTCTCTTCCCTCCTCTTTCTCTCTCTCTCTTCCCTTCTCTCGCTCTCTCTCTCTCTTCCCTTCTCTCGCTCTCTCTCTCTTCCCTTCTCTCTCTCTCTCTCTCTCTCTCTCTCTCTTCCCTTCTCTCTCTCTCTCTCTCTCTCTCTCTCTCTCTCTCTCTCTCTTCCCTTCTCTCGCTCTCTCTCTTTTCCCTTCTCTCTCTCTCTCTCTTCCCTTCTCTCTCTCTCTCTCTCTTCCCTTCTCTCTCTCTCTCTTCCCTTCTCTTTCTCTCTCTCTCTCTCTCTTCCCTCCTTTTTCTCTCTCTCTCTCTCCCCTCCTCTTTCTCTCTCTCTCTCTCTTCCCTCCTCTTTCTCTCTCTCTCTTCCCTCCTCTTTCTCTCTCTCTCTCTCTCTCTCTCTCTCTCTCCCCTCCTCTTTCTCTCTCTTTCTCTTCCCTTTTCTCTCTCTCTCTCTCTCTCTCTCTCTCTCTCTCTCTCTCTTTCTCTCCCCTCCTCTTTCAGGATAGTAAAGCTCTGTCCTTCTTTCTCCTACAGATGGTTTTCTCAAGGCACTAACCCTCACACTAGGACTTCAGACTGGATCTATACAGGAGGATATTTTGATAGGAATTTCACAGATTGTCCAGACATTTATTGACCTTCTGGTGGCTCATCGTGTCACCATCACCCAGTGACATCACAAGGACATTGAACCGGAGCCGCGGCTCGCTTACTGTGTCTATGGGAGTGCAGGCGAATTTACACCCCTTTTATGTTCTTTTTTTTGTAAAGATTTAAGGAAAACAAAACGACATTGTTCAACAATCAGGGATCTAATTTCCATTTTAGTTTGGATGCCAAATATAAAATAACAACTTGAAGTGTGTGTGGTATTTATGTGTGTGTACACACTCACACACACACACACGTACACAGGGAGCGCAAAAACCGCCAGTGGGCAGCAAAATGTACCAAAAACCTAATGATTCAGTTTGATATCTCAAAGCTAATTTAGTAATCCGTTGACTGATAATATAACGGGCACGCTTGTTAGTTGGTCAGCTTGTAGATGAAAAAATGGGCGCAACAGATATGCGCAATATGTAGTCATTAGACAGGATTAATGAGATTAATGGGAAAACTTTGTTGAAACTGCCATTGTGAGGATTTATAAATAACATTTCTTACACCTTATAGAACAACATAGGAGTGCGAGTGCAGCTTAGTGTCCCATTGTCATGAGTACTGCTTGGTAGATATGGGCCAGATCCCAAATATGGCTGAGGGTCTGGATGACTTCCCAACATTAGCTCTGGCCTGTATCTACTAAGCCATGCTCTGGTATTGAAGTGTACAATATCATTGTGCTTGATAAGTATCTGGTTAGCAAGTTTAAATAAAATAGAATTTGATTATTCTGCAGAAATCCTCAGCACCTTATACTGTGCCGCACGTTTACCTTTCTGGAAGAAGTTTTGCTTTGCGTTTCCATAGATTACACACGTATATGTCTCTCACTCGCTGACTTTCTGCAGGGTCCCCGGCGCGAGACGTGATCTGGGGACGCAGCCTTAAATCTTATCTGATTAACGTTACCACTTCAGAGGTAGCAGTGCCTCATATAGATATGTACATAGGTATAGATAGATATATTACAGATTTCTAGTACAGATAGGCATCCTGGGACAGTCCCATGTGATGGAGTGATGTGGGCCTCACAAATGGAATAATGCAGTTTGTTTTTATTTTTTGCATAAAAAGGTTATATTTAAATGACACGGTAAAGGTCCCAGTTACCCTAATAAATATAATGGGCTGTTATTAGAGTGGAAGTGTTAAATAATTGCATTGGAAAATTATATATTTTATTCATAAATGAAGGACCTCCCTCTCTAACCGTCTTTATCCAAGGCCACTAATTAACTCAAGAAGAAGAGCATGCCCAGAAGGATTAATATAGAATAATTATCATACTTTAACAATTAAATATTTGCATGGCCATTATGATAATTAACAAATGGTAGCTAATGATCTAAGATAAAGACAGTTGGAGATAGTGAGATCCTGTATAGATAATTTATTGTTAAATTTAAAGTTCCATTATCTAACACTTCCAGTCAAAAACTTCAACACACAATTCCAATTTTTTTTATTTATATTTGTATTTTTCTGTTCTGCAGTAACTGGGGCATTTACTTTTGCAAAGGCATCTTATGCAAATATAAAGAACGTCATTTTTAGTTGTGTTATGAAACTGCACCAGCTGAGTAATTGAGCTCTAGACCAGGGGTTGGCATGTTTGGTCCTGGAGAGCCACACACAGGTCTGGATTTGAGGATTTCCTATCTGTGCACAGGATGACTGGAGATGTGATAGACTTGCCTGGCCTGTGGGTGGTTCCCCAGGGCTGACCCTCCCTACCGCTGCTCTGTGGAGAGAATAGATGCTGCAGTTCCCAAACCTTTCCTCAGGGACATGCATCAGGACAGGATTTGTGGATTTCTCTTCCTAAGTGCTGCTATGCTAATGATTGGCTCAGTCATTTTAATTTAAACTCCTGTGCTGAAATGAGGTTACCCACAAACCACAAGCTGATGATTGATTTTGGGAACCAGTCTCCTAAATCCAGTTTGGCAGAGGGACGTCCTTTCATTTGCAAAAGCTGCCTTTGCCCGACTGTTAATATATACAATTGTTTTATTCTTCTTGCACAAAGAAAGTAATATTTAAATGAAAGATGGCAGATTAGGGTGTTCCACAGGTTTTTACAATTCTATATTTTTTTATTTGTCAAATGGACGTATATGTATGTATGTGTGTGTGTGTACATATATCTATATATACATATATATATATATATATATATATATATATATATATATATATATATATATATACACACATACATACCCACACACACAATCAGGTATACAGGGAGGCAGCCACATGAAAAAATATGCTGCGCAGGTGACGCATCTCTCTAGATAAATAAGGTGAAGATGGTTACCAACATGTCAGCCCCGTTAGTGGCATCTTGACTCCTAACTGTGGCTTAAACTTTAACAATACATTTTACCTTATTAATTTAGAAAGTCCGGTACGTGTGCTGACTTCCAACTTCTAGGATATACATTTTATGTAATTATGTGATTAGAATCCAAATTAGGATCCTTGATTTGATTGAATTAAATTACTTGAGCAAACAAAAAAATGACATAAATGTGGTTGGAAATCACTGGCAGACTAATTAGTAATTACTACATCTCCCCGGGGTCTGAAGTTTTTTGTTTTTGATATTTCCTTTTCGGAGCTCGGAGAAACCCTGAGCTCATTATATTTAGATTTCATTTTAAAGTTCCAATAACGTTCTGTTTGTTTTATATCAGGAGAAAAAGTAAAAATTAAATGGTAATAGAATAAATGGAAATGCCTTCAAATCCAATTGTGTATATGCTGCTGGATACCTGGCGTACGTGTTAGGAAAAAGTTTTGCGATCCCCGAACGAGAATAGCTGTTTAATTATGCATTGATCATTAATATAATTCATATTGAATTATTATTTATAATTTCAATATTAAATGAATGAGCATGAGCATGAGCTTCTTATTGAGTCTCCATCCAGATACAGTCATCATCTGGGAGATACCAGTCAAGCGATCAACAAACATTCATAGGCTGAGCCCAAAGCAAATGATTGTGGCCAATAGAAACACTTTCATGCAGCAAGTCTCCAGCCAATAGAATCTGTTATGTTATAACCTTGTGTCTGAAAATTTAGCACTACTCCTGGACAAAGACACCTTATTTTGATCATTGAATGTGTGTAATTCAGAATATTGCTTTTTTTTAAATTATTATTGAATATGAATTTTACTTTTGATCGATGTCCAATTAAACATTAAGCTCCTGTTCGGGGATCTGGCTCGCCAATGGTAACAAAAAATCTCAAACAAACCTAAAATTGAATGGGTTAAAGAAACATTGTACAAATAGTATGGTTTATAAAATATAACTGTTATTCTCTTGAAATGTGTTTCTGTTTTTTCTAAAATTACCCTGATTTATATGACAATACTACTAATTCATATGTAAATGCAAAAGTCAATGAGTTAGCTCAAAGGGGAACCATTAAGCCAAGGGATAGGAAGCTGAATATAACCATGAAGTACACATATGTTGTGTCCATGTTCCTTATCTGAGATGTATCAAGCCATTTAATTCACTTCTAAAAACACATTTTAAGGGATTTTATGTTATTTGTATAATGTAATGAGCTACCACAAACTTATGGAAAATCAAATTTGGGAAATATGTAACAAATTACAAACATTAGCAGCTGTCCATGAGAAAAAAAGCAGTTTTAGAGAAAATCTTATTTTTTTTTTTTATTCTGCTTGTTTATAGAGTGTTCAATATTGTCTGTATTTGTCTTCTGAGTGCTTTTCTGCTCAGGGTTCTATTCTCTTGCTGAGTGAGTTTATCGTTTAGTATTGAACACCTACCCCCTTCTTAGAACATCCTGAAAAGTGTTACAAACTATGTATCCACTGGACAAAAAAGGTTACTGTCATACCAGCCTCTATATACTAACCAAACTTGTTAAAATTACATTTTTCTCCAACAATAATTATTTCCGTGGGTTACTCAGCTGCTATTCTTACAATTGTGAATATTCCTAACATAGTTGTACTTTAGCCAAATTAATATACTTTATAATTAAATGAATATTTTATTTTCAAGCCACATAGTAGCCCTGTATAAAGCAGCATATTGTTGGTTTGGGGGCCTTAGCCATTCAGTAAATATATTTGCCTTTTCAGTGCCGTCTGCAGCAAATGCCACTTGGATCACTGTGAGTCCGGGAATATCATAGGAGTTTAGCATCGCAAACTGTGTAATAGCTATTTTATTTGTAAGTTTATTTTTTGCCGTATTCTATTTTTGTAACCAATATTATTAAGTAAACTGAAAAAAATAAAATAAATATCTGATGTGTTGTAGAGCTATGTGAATTACAAATGATTTATAAAACCAGAGGAAATGGGAAATTAAACTCTTGATGATACATTTTTTTACATTTTAAGAAAATATGTGTTGTATGGTTACAGAAAGGTGGCGTACGTTTTTATAATAAAAATTCTGTAGAAAGCTTAAATAAAGTGAAATAATAAAATATAATATTTAGTTACATTAATTTACAACTGGTGCCATATTTTATAGTCTCTAACACTCTTTATTTGTTGTGGCTTCTCGTTTCAAATGCCCTTATTTATGCCAAAAAGAACATATTAAATCAATCAAAAAGTATCAAATGTCATTACTAGTGTAATCAAGTGTTTTCTTGACGAGCATAAATACAAAACAGGTAATAAAATACTTATTTAGAGCTCCATGTTTTCTGCTGCTCAGATTTCAATCTAATAAACTACATAACTCAGTACTGTGCAGAGCTAATGAGTATTCATACTACAAACTGTGATGTCAGCACTCCCAGCATGCTTAGCTGAGATTTTTACATAAAAGCTACATAACTCAGTACTGTGCAGAGCTAATGAGTATTCATATTACCAACTGTGATGTCAGCACTCCCAGCATGCTTAGCTGAGATTTTTACATAAAAGCTGCATAACTCAGTACTGTGCAGAGCTAATGAGTATTCATATTACAAGTTATGTCAGCACTCCCAGCATGCTTTGCTGAGGTACACCTCAGATTTTTGGCTCTAACAGACTCTAGTTGCATCCTGGGAATTATGATGTCATACTTTTGTTTATTTGTGGGAGGAGCAGCTTGTTTATAACTGAATTTGGTAATGTGGAGCCAAACAAATATATACCGTATTAGTCAGAATATAAGCCGCACCCGCATATAAGGCGCACCTGTAAAATTCAAGGGGAAAAAATTGAACGATAGTACTCAAATATAAGCCGCACCCTTAAAATTGGAGAGAAAAAGACTCTCCAAGTGATAGCCATTGCAAGAAACAGGCTTTCTAATTAGTACCGTTCCTTTTTTTTGCATGTTACAGGATGTTTGAATCCCTAAAACCGTAAATCGATATTTAATTGCTACAATACCGCAGTCTCCAGCACGCAAATCGGCACCCTTAACTCGCAATTGGGCAAATCGGCAGTCATTTTACGTTCGCAAATATAAGCCGCACACATAACTCGCAAATCGGCAGTGTTTTTTTTTTTTTTACGGGCGCGAATATAATATTATATTCTGACCAATACGGTGTATATATAGTGTATTTATGGAACACAATGTGGAATCGCTGCTTATTTATCAATGATAACCGTATTTGCTTTTATTAGACTGGGTAGAGGTAGCCATGCAAACATATAGACCAGGCACTCGAGAGTAGACCACAACAAAGAGCTGGCAGAAGGCTACAATATATGGTACCTACAACTGATAAACTGACACAACCAACACCCCAATTATTGCAGTAATGGAAAGTACACAGATACATAGACGGTAATTGCAGTTGGTTGTAATTAAAGTGTTAGTTAACTAAACCTGAATGATGGGTATTTTAAGCATAAGTAAAATGATTCATCCAACTGGACATTTAATAATAATAACAACCATCTGTAATTATGTTTATTTAAATGTGTAGCTTTAAAATAACTTACAATAACACCTTTATTATAAGTTTTTTTTAGACAATTTCACAAGAGAGGAAGATCACCAAAAGACTGCTATTTTTTTATTGCCCTCCTAATAATGTTTTGCCTTTTTGTTGTCTGATTGCAAATTGTACATCAATATTGACAGTTTATACCTGTTCTCTGTCCCATCAGAAGTAATTGTCGCGCCCCGTATCATAACATGCTCCGTCTCAGTAATTTATATGTGTAATGTTATGTAAAACACTAATTTGCTGAAGCACATCACGTCTTTGTATTGTGCGCTCTGGTCTAACACAAGTCTATATATAAGTGGTCTGGATCGACTGTGTCATAAAGCAATACCGGAATTATGTAAAAACTATTCATTTAAATACAAATCATTTTTATCGCATGGGATTTGTTGGAACTTCACTACGTGGGGAGAGAATGGAAATTTATATATTTCACTTGTGTATTTTTCTGGCAGGGCTTATTAAAGGATGTTGTGATTATACCCGCTCTCTGGTTTTTAGTGTTTGTGGTCTATGCGTCATTGGCATCTCTAAATACAAAGTTATTCCTCAAGGAGGGGGTGGCATGAAAGCCAAGAAAGTCATAAAATTATAATAAATTCACCAAATCTCATGGAATACACAAAATGACCAATAACTGCTCAAACATTGCAAACACACTCCTGACTTTAGATAATTTATTTTTCATAGAAAACCCCCAAACTTTTAATGATTATTGTAGTTTTGAAAAATTTCACATGTTTGTAACCAATGGAACAAAATAACATTAGCAGCTACATAACCCGTGAGCATAGAAACATTTTTAGAGAAAATTTGTATTTTAGACTCTGCATGAGAAACTCCATGTGTCACCCATACTTTCTCTTGGCTTCGATCATGAAGGCCTGTGTTCTGCTAATTGTATTATTAATTTATTTAGTCGGAGGAGAGAGGGGGATTTGTTGACTTGTTGGTTGATTCAAGGTCTTTTAACATTAGAAATATTAAACACCCCCTCCTGAGAAACACAGGATCAGCTGAGAGAAGAAGTTAGAATCCTGCATTAAACCCTTAATGGATGTATGTTTCTTTAGTTAGTTATTTTACTTTGGAATTTTTTTTTTCTCCAATTATCAAGTTTAGTTATTCAACACATGTTATGGAAGAATGACCACAATGTCCCTTTAAAGGATCACTGTATGAAAGGGTATTTTTAAAAGGCAAATATGATAAAATGTTATAAGAATAATTGAGATAGAATATTCCTAGAGTGAATCCGAAGCAAAGGAGGAAAGTAGTGCTTGATCAGAAATGCAAATGGAGAAACAGGAAATAAAAGTAAAAAAAATATATATTTTTAATATTATGCTCAATTCTGATTCTTCGGCATACTGCCTACAGGGACAGAGTATGCCTTTAAGAAAACAGAACATAGAGGGGTCATTTAATCTAATTTATTCTAATAAGGTATATTGATGTCATCTGTGTGGGCAGGGACTGGCTAACAATTGTCCGTACGCCATGTTTTAGCATGATCCTATAAACCTACAACTGTGAAATACAGTAAGCATATGCGTAAAAGGAGCCATGTTTAAAATGGTTTGGATTGACAGAGTGATGGTGCATTATGTGGCCTCATTTGCATGCCCCGCCCAGTTTTCCCAGACTGCAGTGCATATACTGTATTTCTGAGAAATTTGAGCAGGAAATAAGTTTTCATCAACTTATTTTTAAACATTCAAGTGGAATCACTAATGTACTATTCCTTATTTGTACTACTGTACTTTTTACGGTGGAGGGCTTCTATCACTCTTAGCCCACCATATGTGAAACAATTGCTGTATAGAACTACTCTCGACAACGATTACCACACAAACCAGGCACTAACACCATACTGAGGATCGCCAGTAACCGTGAAACCGTACTGTATGTGGTTAAGTGACCTGGTTTGTAAAAAATCCATCCGTTGCTATGTCTAAAACTGTGAAATACAGTAAGCATATGCGTAAAAGGAGCCATGTTTAAAATGGTTTGGATTGACAGAGTGATGGTGCATTATGTGGCCTCATTTGCATGCCCCGCCCAGTTTTCCCAGACTGCAGTGCATATACTGTATTTCTGAGAAATTTGAGCCGGAAATAAGTTTTCATCAACTTATTTTTAAACATTCAAGTGGAATCACTAATGTACTATTCCTTATTTGTACTACTATATATATATATATATATATATATATATATATATATATATATATATATATATATATAATCAAAATTCAAATGAAAAAAAATATTTCTTACACAGACAGGGCCCATAGGCAGTGAAGTGGTAGTCAGTCTATAAACTGCAGCATTTTGTTTTTTTAAGCCAGTATCCTTTTTATTTATTTATATACATTTTTTTTTTAAATGGCACCCCTCTATTTAAAAAAAGTTGGACTAATGGGTAAACCGGCCATGGGTACAGGAAGGAAAGAGCCATAGGTGATACTGAGAGCTAAACAATCCCTTACGACCAGCTATAACAGCTAAAATTGGTTATAATGATCACAAATAAGGGTAGAGGACATTTCTTGCAAGGAATAGGATTTATAGTCCTCTATATCATAAGCTTCCTTGACCACAAAGTCAATACAAATTGCACCAATTATTTCTAAAGCCTAACATCGAAAATATTAATCCTGCTATCAATGCTATTACCAGTCTTTGTACTCTTCAGATAAAAATTACCAATGAAAAAGAAATTGCAAGATATTCATCTCTAGTATATTTCCTGACTCTATCAGAAGTAAACTGTGCAGGCTAGACATCTATTTTTTAGAGAAATTCAAGAAGTAATAACCTCTCTGCCTTCTGGACAAAAGTCGGCCAGACAGAAATGTACAAACAATTTAAAGTAATTTTAACTTCAATAATGGTCTACAAGGTAGTATTCCTTTTTCTGTAACTAAAATGAAAATTTTTGCAGAGTACAACTCAAAATCATAGTGTTACATGAACTTGGAAAATATCTGCAATTATGTGATTATTCTCACCAATCCCATTATTGTGATTCTTCTCATCCCATTCCATCCCAGTGATGCTTCTCGCCTCCTTCCATTATTGTGATTCTTCTCACCCCCTTCCATTATTGTGATTCTTCATACCCTGTTCCAATATTGTGATACTTCTTACCCCATTCCATTATTGTGATGCTTCTTACCCCGTTCCATTATTGCCTTTCTTCTTACCCAGTTCATTTATTGCCATTGTTCTTACCCCTTTCCATTATTGCCAATCTTCTTAACCTGTTCCATTATTGCCATTCTTCTTACCCCATTACATTTTTGAGATGCTTCTTAACCTGTTCCATTATTGCCATTCTTCTTACCCTGTTCCATTATTGCCATTCTTCTTACTCCGTTACATTATTGCCATTGTTCTTCTTACCCTGTTCCATTATTGCCATTCTTCTTACCCATTCCATTATTGCCTTTCTTCTTACCCAGTTCATTTATTGCTATTGTTCTTACCCTGTTCCAATATTGCCATTCTTCTTACCCCATTACATTTTTGAGATGCTTCTTAACCTCTTCCATTATTGCCATTCTTCTTACTCCGTTCCATTATTGCCATTGTTCTTCTTACCCCATTCCATTATTGCCATTCTTCTTACCCTGTTCCATTATTGCCATGCTTACCCTGTTCCATTATTGCCATTCTTCTTACCCCGTTCCATTATTGTCATTGTTCTTCTTACCCCGTTCCATTATTGTCATTGTTCTTCTCACCCCTTATTACATTATTGCCTTTCTTCTTGTTCCATTTTTGTACTAATTATTTTTCTTTAAAAAAAAAAAAAAATGGAGCAAATGTGTAATTAGACCAAACTGAATTATGATGCATTCAGACAATAAAACAATTTGAACACCTAATTATAGATAGCAGAAACATACACTCACTGTATGCTGATAAAACGTTTCATTATATGTAGTTGGAAACATGGCAAATCGTATAAAATTTAATTTTGGACCATAAACTGTTTGTTCAGCCTTCTGTATATACGGTAAATACTAAAAATATATGCAGTTTCAGGAATAGCATTTTTGTTTGAGATGAAAAAGGAACTAGACAAGGCAGCCCTTCATCACCAGCTCTGCAAAGAGTGGGAAAATAGAGATGATAAACAAAAAATTACAATTGAAAACACCCCAGTAGTCCACAATGTTTCCATTGTTATTTAAAAGTATATTTTAAACAACGAAAAACTTTTATCTGAATAATATATTATTATATTTTACCAGTCTAGGACAATATAATGAACTTCTTTAGTTGAAAATGTAAACTTTAAGGAAATGTGTAACCCCAGTTCCAACTGGACAAAGTCCATGGATATGGATGTAGAAGGTAATTTATCGCCAAATTTTAGGCCAGGGAAGTACTTGGAAGTCTTTGTCTTGCCCCTCCAGCGACTCCCGGACAATTCTGGCAGTATGACTTGTTGCATTGTCCTGCTGGAAGATCCCATCTGCTCCAGGTAAGACAGTCAATGTATTAATGTACTTGATTTGTAAGGATGGATAGATAACACAATCGGTTGAGCGTGCCTTCCAGAGGTATGTGTGGACCCAGACCATAACACTGCCGCCACCAGCTTGTGTTCTTCAAACAATGGTTGCAGAGTGTTTTTGGAGGTCTCACACCTGACACGTCAACGTCCGTCCATTCGATAGAGCAGAAAACGTGACTCATCTGAAAAGGCAACTCTTTGCTAATCACAAGAGGTACAATTTTGGTACTGTCGTGCAAATTGAAGCTGTTTCTGAAGGTGACTCCAAGGGAGCAGTGACCAGCCATTTGCTTTGGAGCCCATACACAACAGGGTTGGCTGTACTGTCGTTTTAGACACGTCTGGATGCCCCTGGTTCGTTTGGATGGTGAGTTGCTCAGCTGTAGTGTGCCAGTTATCCCTCAAACACCGTCACAGCCGACGTTCACCTCTGACATCAATGGCACTTGGTGCTCCGCAGTTTTAACACAGTTTATTTGCAATGGTGCCATTTCCCTCTCTCTTCTCCCACTCTTCCCTCTCTCTTCTCCCGCTCTTCCCTCTCTCTTCTCCCGCTCTTCCCACTCTCTTCTCCCGCTCTTCCCACTCTCTTCTCCCGCTCTTCCCTCTCTCTTCTCCTGCTCTTCCCTCTCCCCTCTCTCTCCTCCTACTCTTCCCTCTCTCTTCTCCCCGTCTTCACTCTCTCTTCTTCCACTCTTCCCTCTCTCTTCTCCCACTCTTCCCTCTCTCTTCTCCCACTCTTCCCTCGCTCTACTCCCACTCTTCCCTCGCTCTACTCCCACTCTTCCCTCTGTCTTCTCCCTCTGTCTTCTCCCCCCTTCTCGCCCCTCTCTCTTCTCCCCCCTTCTCGCCCCTCTCTCTTCTCCCCCCTTCTCGCCCCTCTCTCTTCTCCCACTCTTCCCTCTCTCTTCTCCCACTCTTCCCTCTCTCTTCTCCCGCTCTTCCCTCTCTCTTCTCCCGCTCTTCCCGCTCTCTTCTCCCGCTCTTCCCTCTCTCTTCTCCCACTCTTCCCTCTCCCCTCTCTCTCCTCCTACTCTTCCCTCTCTCTTCTCCCCGTCTTCACTCTCTCTTCTTCCACTCTTCCCTCTCTCTTCTCCCACTCTTCCCTTGCTCTACTCCCACTCTTCCCTCGCTCTACTCCCACTCTTCCCTCGCTCTACTCCCACTCTTCCCTCTGTCTTCTCCCACTCTTCCCTCTCTCTTCTCCCTCTCTCTTCTCCCCCCTTCTCGCCCCTCTCTCTTCTCCCCCCTTCTCGCCCCTCTCTCTTCTCCCACTCTTCCCTCTCTCTTCTCCCGCTCTTTCCTCTCTCTTCTCCCGCTCTTCCCTCTCTCTTCTCCCGCTCTTCCCTCTCTCTTCTCCCGCTCTTCCCGCTCTCTTCTCCCGCTCTTCCCGCTCTCTTCTCCCGCTCTTCCCGCTCTCTTCTCCCGCTCTTCCCTCTCTCTTCTCCCGCTCTTCCCTCTCTCTTCTCCCGCTCTTCCCTCTCCCCTCTCTCTCCTCCTACTCTTCCCTCTCTCTTCTCCCCGTCTTCACTCTCTCTTCTTCCACTCTTCCCTCTCTATTCTCCCACTCTTCCCTCTCTCTTCTCCCACTCTTCCCTCGCTCTACTCCCACTCTTCCCTCGCTCTACTCCCACTCTTCCCTCTGTCTTCTCCCACTCTTCCCTCTGTCTTCTCCCTCTGTCTTCTCCCCCCTTCTCGCCCCTCTCTCTTCTCCCCCCTTCTCGCCCCTCTCTCTTCTCCCCCCTTCTCGCCCCTCTCTCTTCTCCCACTCTTCCCTCTCTCTTCTCCCACTCTTCCCTCTCTCTTCTCCCGCTCTTCCCTCTCTCTTCTCCCGCTCTTCCCGCTCTCTTCTCCCGCTCTTCCCTCTCTCTTCTCCCACTCTTCCCTCTCCCCTCTCTCTCCTCCTACTCTTCCCTCTCTCTTCTCCCCGTCTTCACTCTCTCTTCTTCCACTCTTCCCTCTCTCTTCTCCCACTCTTCCCTTGCTCTACTCCCACTCTTCCCTCGCTCTACTCCCACTCTTCCCTCTGTCTACTCCCACTCTTCCCTCTGTCTTCTCCCACTCTTCCCTCTCTCTTCTCCCTCTCTCTTCTCCCCCCTTCTCGCCCCTCTCTCTTCTCCCCCCTTCTCGCCCCTCTCTCTTCTCCCACTCTTCCCTCTCTCTTCTCCCGCTCTTTCCTCTCTCTTCTCCCGCTCTTCCCTCTCTCTTCTCCCGCTCTTCCCGCTCTCTTCTCCCGCTCTTCCCGCTCTCTTCTCCCGCTCTTCCCGCTCTCTTCTCCCGCTCTTCCCTCTCTCTTCTCCCGCTCTTCCCTCTCTCTTCTCCCGCTCTTCCCTCTCCCCTCTCTCTCCTCCTACTCTTCCCTCTCTCTTCTCCCCGTCTTCACTCTCTCTTCTTCCACTCTTCCCTCTCTCTTCTCCCACTCTTCCCTCTCTCTTCTCCCACTCTTCCCTCGCTCTACTCCCACTCTTCCCTCGCTCTACTCCCACTCTTCCCTCTGTCTTCTCCCACTCTTCCCTCTGTCTTCTCCCTCTGTCTTCTCCCCCCTTCTCGCCCCTCTCTCTTCTCCCCCCTTCTCGCCCCTCTCTCTTCTCCCACTCTTCCCTCTCTCTTCTCCCACTCTTTCCTCTCTCTTCTCCCGCTCTTCCCTCTCTCTTCTCCCGCTCTTCCCTCTCCCCTCTCTCTCCTCCTACTCTTCCCTCTCTCTTCTCCCCGTCTTCACTCTCTCTTCTTCCACTCTTCCCTCTCTCTTCTCCCACTCTTCCCTCGCTCTACTCCCACTCTTCCCTCGCTCTACTCCCACTCTTCCCTCTGTCTACTCCCACTCTTGCCTCTGTCTTCTCCCACTCTTCCCTCTCTCTTCTCCCTCTCTCTTCTCCCCCCTTCTCGCCCCTCTCTCTTCTCCCCCCTTCTCGCCCCTCTCTCTTCTCCCACTCTTCCCTCTCTCTTCTCCCACTCTTTCCTCTCTCTTCTCCCGCTCTTCCCTCTCTCTTCTCCCGCTCTTCCCTCTCTCTTCTCCCGCTCTTCCCGCTCTCTTCTCCCGCTCTTCCCTCTCTCTTCTCCCGCTCTTCCCTCTCTCTTCTCCCGCTCTTCCCTCTCCCCTCTCTCTCCTCCTACTCTTCCCTCTCTCTTCTCCCCGTCTTCACTCTCTCTTCTTCCACTCTTCCCTCTCTCTTCTCCCACTCTTCCCTCTCTCTTCTCCCACTCTTCCCTCGCTCTACTCCCACTCTTCCCTCGCTCTACTCCCACTCTTCCCTCTGTCTTCTCCCACTCTTCCCTCTGTCTTCTCCCTCTGTCTTCTCCCCCCTTCTCGCCCCTCTCTCTTCTCCCCCCTTCTCGCCCCTCTCTCTTCTCCCCCCTTCTCGCCCCTCTCTCTTCTCCCACTCTTCCCTCTCTCTTCTCCCACTCTTCCCTCTCTCTTCTCCCGCTCTTCCCTCTCTCTTCTCCCGCTCTTCCCGCTCTCTTCTCCCGCTCTTCCCTCTCTCTTCTCCCACTCTTCCCTCTCCCCTCTCTCTCCTCCTACTCTTCCCTCTCTCTTCTCCTCGTCTTCACTCTCTCTTCTTCCACTCTTCCCTCTCTCTTCTCCCACTCTTCCCTTGCTCTACTCCCACTCTTCCCTTGCTCTACTCCCACTCTTCCCTCGCTCTACTCCCACTCTTCCCTCTGTCTACTCCCACTCTTCCCTCTGTCTTCTCCCACTCTTCCCTCTCTCTTCTCCCTCTCTCTTCTCCCCCCTTCTCGCCCCTCTCTCTTCTCCCCCCTTCTCGCCCCTCTCTCTTCTCCCACTCTTCCCTCTCTCTTCTCCCGCTCTTTCATCTCTCTTCTCCCGCTCTTCCCTCTCTCTTCTCCCGCTCTTCCCTCTCTCTTCTCCCGCTCTTCCCGCTCTCTTCTCCCGCTCTTCCCGCTCTCTTCTCCCGCTCTTCCCGCTCTCTTCTCCCGCTCTTCCCTCTCTCTTCTCCCGCTCTTCCCTCTCTCTTCTCCCGCTCTTCCCTCTCTCTTCTCCCGCTCTTCCCTCTCTCTTCTCCCGCTCTTCCCTCTCCCCTCTCTCTCCTCCTACTCTTCCCTCTCTCTTCTCCCCGTCTTCACTCTCTCTTCTTCCACTCTTCCCTCTCTATTCTCCCACTCTTCCCTCTCTCTTCTCCCACTCTTCCCTCGCTCTACTCCCACTCTTCCCTCGCTCTATTCCCACTCTTCCCTCTGTCTTCTCCCACTCTTCCCTCTGTCTTCTCCCTCTGTCTTCTCCCCCCTTCTCGCCCCTCTCTCTTCTCCCCCCTTCTCGCCCCTCTCTCTTCTCCCACTCTTCCCTCTCTCTTCTCCCGCTCTTCCCTCTCTCTTCTCCCGCTCTTCCCTCTCCCCTCTCTCTCCTCCTACTCTTCCCTCTCTCTTCTCCCCGTCTTCACTCTCTCTTCTTCCACTCTTCCCTCTCTCTTCTCCCACTCTTCCCTCGCTCTACTCCCACTCTTCCCTCGCTCTACTCCCACTCTTCCCTCGCTCTACTCCCACTCTTCCCTCGCTCTACTCCCACTCTTCCCTCTGTCTACTCCCACTCTTGCCTCTGTCTTCTCCCACTCTTCCCTCTCTCTTCTCCCTCTCTCTTCTCCCCCCTTCTCGCCCCTCTCTCTTCTCCCCCCTTCTCGCCCCTCTCTCTTCTCCCACTCTTCCCTCTCTCTTCTCCCACTCTTTCCTCTCTCTTCTCCCGCTCTTCCCTCTCTCTTCTCCCGCTCTTCCCTCTCTCTTCTCCCGCTCTTCCCGCTCTCTTCTCCCGCTCTTCCCTCTCTCTTCTCCCGCTCTTCCCTCTCTCTTCTCCCGCTCTTCCCTCTCCCCTCTCTCTCCTCCTACTCTTCCCTCTCTCTTCTCCCTGTCTTCACTCTCTCTTCTTCCACTCTTCCCTCTCTCTTCTCCCACTCTTCCCTCTCTCTTCTCCCACTCTTCCCTCGCTCTACTCCCACTCTTCCCTCGCTCTACTCCCACTCTTCCCTCTGTCTTCTCCCACTCTTCCCTCTGTCTTCTCCCTCTGTCTTCTCCCCCCTTCTCGCCCCTCTCTCTTCTCCCCCCTTCTCGCCCCTCTCTCTTCTCCCACTCTTCCCTCTCTCTTCTCCCACTCTTTCCTCTCTCTTCTCCCACTCTTCCCTCTCTCTTCTCCCACTCTTCCCTCTCTCTTCTCCCGCTCTTCCCGCTCTCTTCTCCCGCTCTTCCCTCTCTCTTCTCCCGCTCTTCCCTCTCCCCTCTCTCTCCTCCTACTCTTCCCTCTCTCTTCTCCCCGTCTTCACTCTCTCTTCTTCCACTCTTCCCTCTCTCTTCTCCCACTCTTCCCTCTCTCTACTCCCACTCTTCCCTCGCTCTACTCCCACTCTTACCTCGCTCTACTCCCACTCTTCCCTCTGTCTACTCCCACTCTTCCCTCTGTCTTCTCCCACTCTTCCCTCTCTCTTCTCCCTCTCTCTTCTCCCCCCTTCTCGCCCCTCTCTCTTCTCCCCCCTTCTCGCCCCTCTCTCTTCTCCCACTCTTCCCTCTCTCTTCTCCCACTCTTTCCTCTCTCTTCTCCCGCTCTTCCCTCTCTCTTCTCCCGCTCTTCCCTCTCTCTTCTCCCGCTCTTCCCGCTCTCTTCTCCCGCTCTTCCCTCTCTCTTCTCCCGCTCTTCCCTCTCTCTTCTCCCGCTCTTCCCTCTCTCTTCTCCCGCTCTTCCCTCTCTCTTCTCCCGCTCTTCCCTCTCCCCTCTCTCTCCTCCTACTCTTCCCTCTCTCTTCTCCCCGTCTTCACTCTCTTTTCTTCCACTCTTCCCTCTCTCTTCTCCCACTCTTCCCTCGCTCTACTCCCACTCTTCCCTCGCTCTACTCCCACTCTTCCCTCGCTCTACTCCCACTCTTCCCTCGCTCTACTCCCACTCTTCCCTCTGTCTTCTCCCTCTCTCTTCTCCCCCCTTCTCGCCCATCTCTCTTCCCCCCCCTTCTCGCCCATCTCTCTTCTCCCCCCTTCTCGCCCATCTCTCTTCTCCAACTCTTCCCTCGCTCTTCTCCCACTCTTCCCTCGCTCTACTCCCAATCTTCCCTCTCTCTTCTCCCACTCTTCCCTCTCTCTTCTCCCACTCTTCCCTCTCTCTTCTCCCTCTCTCTTCTCCCCCCTTACCGCCCCTCTCTCTTCTCCCCCCTTCTCGCCCCTCTCTCTTCTCCCCCCTTCTCTCCCCTCTCTCTTCTCCCCCCTTCTTTCCCCTCTCTCTTCTCCCCCCTTCTCTCCCCTCTCTCTTCTCCCCCTTCTCTCCCCTCTCTCACTTTCTCTCTCTTCTCCCCACTCTTCCCTCTTCTTATCTTAATACTATTTATTTCTCTTCAAGGGACTAAATATTACAAGTTCCCTCTAAATGCTCCTATTTGTCTCTACTACAATAATAATTTCCACATGTTCCCTTTGATGTTATAATGTCTAAAGAAACCAAACTAATAAGCTGACAATGTTTTGGTCCGGTAATGAGAGTTTTATTGCCATTTGCAGGGTGCATGGGATGTTTGGACCTTTTACAACCTGGACTCACTCACTGTACAGAGGAATAGACGGGTTATATAAAAGCTCTTAAAAAACATGAAATATGTATCAATTTTAAGAATTCATAAAGTTTTTTCCATTCTATTTTACGATGAATGGCAGAATTGCTGTCTGTACTTTTTGTTTTATGCTTTAAAAATGTAGTTACTGTAAAAATATAGGATCTTAAATTCTCTTACTCCAGGTATCACCGTCCACTCTTATATTGCAACGTCAGAGAGACTGGACGTAATCCTAAAAAATATTTATATATATTTTTTACAAGTACGAGTCATACAATTTCTAAGCATCCCATACAGATAATGTGATCCGTTCATGATACCTGGTCTATTTGCCTTATAAGGGGGTCTGTAAGGTTTGGAAAGACTATTAAATGATCCCCCACGCAGTATATGTTTCTCCTCCCCCTAATGAAGTATTGTGGCTGAAGTGGACCACACAGTACCAATGCATAGTGTAACTTGAGCCATTTACACACACTTTCTAGTCACCACCGACTATCATACAGTTGTATGTCAATTTAGATAACCCTCTCCAGCCACAATACTTCATTCAAGTGGTGGAGAGATCTGGTGCTCATACAGCCTGGAGTATGATTGAAAATAGTAAGTAATTGTTTAAATTCTAAGCAAAAGCCTTTACTACAGGTTTTTCATTTTCTTATCAAGACCATATTATTTAAAGCCCTTAAAGACCAGTAAAGACTATAATCTCAAAATCTAAGCTAAGTTGTCTTCATCACCCAGAGATGGTACTGAGACGCAATACTGTAAATAATGAATCACTGCAATGTGCAATAAGATAAGTCAGGTATTTGCTATAATATATTGTTTCTAACATTACAAAAAATGTCCTTGCATGAAAAATTTGTGTTGAAAGGGATAAAATGTCTTTTTTTAAGAACTACTCGAGTGTTGGGGAAATCTATATCAAAATAACCACATTAGCAGCTGTGAGCATAACATAATTTTAGAGCTAAATTTTCAATTTAGCAACTTGATCGTATCATGGGTGCTAGGCGGCAGTAGCCTGAGGGGCAGGATAATACTGCTCTTGCTCTTTATTCCTTTTGTCCAATGGTAATTCATAGTGGCAGTCTTTTAACACTACTGAATGGAGATGTTTTCTAGTTTCAGTGTTCTCATTATTCCCAGGCTTCCTAATCTACTAAAAACAAAGGCAAAATAAAAGGCTTTTATTTTAAATTTTTCTAAAAATCAAGCCAACTACTGCCGTGACCCTTTACTCCTCATGCAAACTGCTTTTGCAGAAAAATCTGGACTTTCTCTCTGTATTTGGGGCATCATGTACAGCCAGAAGAGGCAGGATGTCTTGAAACTAAACTGGTGTAGAAACTCTAATGGAGTTATTCAGAAGAAGGTCCTTTGTTGCAAAAGCAGTTTGTACACAGATTCATCAAGCTTACATCACTTACCTTCATGCAATGAAAACTTTTATGTTTATGTTTTAAAATGTGCTTGATAAATGTTAGAAAATGTTCTGAATACTTGATTCTTGGTATTTATGACCACACCGTACATTAGTCTTGGTGGGTGTTCAGGCTCTCTCCTGGGTATTGTCCCTGAGCTCCAACAACCATAATCTCCTCGGTATCCTGTATCGACTTGTCCTCCCCTGACAGGACTTAACGCATGGAAGCCTTGTTCATTTCCAAAGCAAGCAATGGGAATTTTGGAAAGGGCACGATATCCGATCAGACAGGTTCATTGCCAATGTTTGTATAGATCTGAGGAGACCTTTGGGACGCCATCAACGTGGTTAATAATGCATCATGTTCAGTGGTGGTACTGCAGTGAAAGGAATAAATCATCAGCCACAAGGGTAAGGCTCTATGTTATTTTGGAGAATTTACAGAAATCTTGGTAAGTTATTATTATCTTCCTTATCCCCCATGAAAAAGTCGTAGAAAGAATCCGCTCATAAAGGAAAAATGGAGATATGCCGCAAAGAATAATTTCATTTAAACACATCAGCAGGAGCATCATTTTTTATAGACTCAGTAGTTTCGTATCTTGTGTGCCATCATGACAGGAGATTATATAGACCAAGTAGGAGTGATAATGTATGAGACTTCAAGAACTGGAGGGATGATCTGTAAGGAGGGGAAGAGGTATTGTTTATTTGTAATGCGCCAATATATTCTGTAGTGCTATACAAGGTTTACGATCAAGGCAAAAACAATAGCAGTATTAACAGGTTCCAATGGATTTGGGGCCCTGTCTTTGAGCTCAGTGTCCAAAGTGCTTTTCCAAAGCACCGTGCAAGACTGAAAACTCGCAAACTTACAATTTAAAAGTGCAGAGAAATGATGGTTGACTTTTTAGGAGCTATGACCATTGAGGGGGTGCAGGGAAATGGTGGGTAATCTGCAAGGGTGATGATCTATATGTGGTTTAGGGGAGAGTATACAGTGGGGGGGGGGGGGGAGTATTTGATCCCCTGCTGATTTTAAATGTTTGTCCACTGACAAAGAAATGATCAGTCTATAATTTTAATGGTAGGTGTATTTTAACAGTAAGAGACAGAATAACAAAAAAAACAACAAGAAAAACGCATGTAAAATAGTTATAAAATGATTTGCAGGTCAGTGAGGGAAATAAGTATTTGACCCCTTCGACTAAGTGACTTAGTACTTGTTGGCAATTTTTTTTTTTTTATTATTATTTTTTTATTGTTTATACAACATAGAAGGCAAATAATAGGGAAAAAAAATCAAAAACAGACAAATGAATACTAACAATACGTAAATGAACAAATATAAATCATATACACTGCCCTTTCATTCATTCATTCATCCTAGACAATCATTTTTAAAATGTTTGAAATACATTGCCTTCCTATGTAATATTGACAAGATCACATGTGAGAGAGATAATCTTAGCAGAAAAAAAAAAAGAAAGAGAAGGAAGAAAAAGAAAACAAAGAAATTGCTCTAACCTCTTTATGGAAATGATTCAGAAAGAGAACATGGCAAGAGGATTGTTATTTAATTTTACATTCATCCCATTTTCCCCCCATTTTCTTATAGTTTTACTTGCTTTGCTATTATATCGTATGAAACCTTGTTCCATCTCCCTATCACGATCCATTATCTAACCAATATCATGCCAGTTAGGGACTTCTCTAGATCTCCAGCGTTTATCTATACCCCACTTACATACTAATAACATATGAGAGATTAACCAATTCTGATGTAACAAATGTTGATTCTCAAACACATGAAATATCAGTGGTGCAGGATTCAAGGATAACCTGATATTTGTTAACGCTTCAATCTGCTCTATACAAATATTCCAAAAAGATTGTATTTGTGAACAACTCCACCATATATGCAAGTGAGATCCCTGACCTCCACAGCCTCGCCAGCACTCATCTCAGTTTGTTTTATTTATTATTTTCATACTAGTTGGTACAAAATGCCACCTCTGTCTTATCTTGTAAGATAGCTCCCTTTACGAGGTACATATAGTGGATTTGTTTATTAATGAACACGCTCTAAACCATTTTTCTTTTGGCCATGTGCATTCCAGCTCCTATTCCCACTTAATCATTCTATTTATTTTTGAACTTTCCTCTCTCTTAATATTTTCTGGCATTTGGAAATGATATGGCTATCTTGTCCCCTAGGTATAATGTTTTCCAACTGTGAGTATTCTCTACATGTATTCAAATAGATATTAGGGGATCCCAATTCTTGTATAATAGTCCTATACTCCAGCCATTTAATATCTGAGGTCTGAGATTTTTGTAGTAATCTATCATAAGATATATATATATATATATATATATATATATATATATATATATATATATATATATATATATATATATATATATATATATATATATATAATTTTCATAAAAATCACCTATTTTAGGTTGATTTTATATTCTGAAGATCTATATATTTATTGTTATATTGAAGAAGGCTTATCAAGCCACCAGAGAGGGATATTTTGCTAATTCCCATGTATTACGATTTTTATACCAAAATTTTAATAACAAACGTATCCCTCCAAAAAGAAGCATTGTTCTTTTTAGGGTCTAATATGGGGAGCCAGAGAAGTAATTCCGGTGGAAGATCTCCCATAAGGTCCTCTTCTACTTTTAGTTATTTGGCCTTTTTTATTTGATAGATTCCAACCTAGAAGATGGTTAAGCATGATAGCATGATGTATATCTAACAAAGAGGGAACGGTTAATCCTCCTTTTTCCACACTTCTCTTCATAAAATTTAATTTTAGTTGTGATTTATTATTTGTATTTATTCAGAAGACTTTACATATTATTAATTTCATATTTGGGTGCCATTTGGCGAATACATCTCCAGATGTATGTTTTTTTCGGAACAATTATCATTTTTATCAATGCAATCCTGCCAGACCAGGATAGATACTCAGACTTCCATTCTAGCATGTTTTGCTTGATCTGTTTGATGGCAATATGCATATTTTCTTTTAGAATAGATTTAAATGATGTTGAGAAATGTATCTCCAAGTGGCATATCCCTTTACTATTCCAATTTAATTTGAACTTATTTTTTAAAAATTGTATTTCATCATTTCTCAATCTGAAACGTATCAGATTTTGTCTCATTTATCTTAAGATAAGAAAGGCCGCTACATTTTTCTAACAATGGCAGGCAGGCAGGCAAAAAGATAATAGGATCTGTAAGGGTAAGTATCATGTCGTCTGCAAACATCTGAATCTTGTATTGATTTTTTCCTATATTTGGGCCTCTAACTTGTTGGGATGTTCTAATTAGTTCAGCCAAGATTTTAAGGTTAAGACCAAAATTAAAGGAGATAAGGGACACCCCTGTCTTGTTCGTTAAGTATATTAAAGTTTTCAGTTTCAAAATAAATGCCAGTCACCTTTGCTCTACAGTTTTTATACAATGCCATAATGGCTTTATTACCGAACTGTGCTAGCTTTTTTTCCAGATATTTCCTCTGATATATTTTATCTGATATAGGTCATCATTTACTTTTCCCTGCCAGATAATAGTCCTTCCCTCTTTATCCCAAATGTATGATTGTAACGGATCTACTGGCACCCCGACCGGGTACCTCCGTTGATGGACGCGTCCTAGTTTGCTTCGAGGACTACAAGCACCGCACCGGACACCAAAACCACCACAGACTCCAAGGATAGTACATCAGGAACAAGGGTTCAGTAGTTACAGCTCAAGGGAGTATGCCAAAGCATAGCAATCCCCAGTATGATATAGCGATCCCCTCCAATAACGAGACGAGGCTACGTTTTGAAGGGTCAAGTAGAACTATTCTTTAATGACAGGGAATCTCCTTTTATGCAATGGTGCCCTCTGAAGGGCAACACCCACATAATTATTACAGCCAATTATATACATGGTTCAACCCCCACGTCTCCTCCCCTCAGATAACAGGTAACACAATTAAAACAGACACAATTTTAACCACATTCTGGATGTTCCCCAAAAAACAGGGGGTACACCTTTAAGTCCAGCCCCGTTCAATAGCTCTCACCCAGGGGAACAACATATTAAAAAATGTCATGAATCAGACCAGGGGTTCAAAAGTTAGTAAAAGTATCTTTTACACATAACACACAGACATTTCACATATCCCCCACACAATACACATATAGGGACAATAGGTGAGCCACACCTCCCTGGCAACTTGGATACAATCAGACATTAATTAGATCATCCTTCTTTGTTCTTATCAGAGAATGAAAACACTTTGGAAAATGCAAGGATCCTTTACAACTTCCTTATCTTAGGAGAGTCTCTGTAACAGGATTCTCTGTAATAGTATTATCTATTAGCCTAGTAGCTGTGATATTCTGAGCCAATATATTCTGTAGAACATAAAACAACATATCTACAGTACAGCAATGTGATCATATTTTAACCAAGAATTAAATAACCATAAAACAGGGTAAATCAGTGATGGGTTCCGTTACAATGATGTTTGTGTATAATCAGTTTTTTATTAAATAAAATAGTGACCCCTCTGGATTTGGATCTGTGAGATGATATAATTGGGTCATTAAAGTGTCTACTGGGAAATATAATTGGTCTACCTTGCTTCCAATGAGTCTCTTGTATAAGAACTATATCTGCTTTCTTCTTAACAACATTTTCCATAGACAATCTTCTTTTATACAGGGTACTCAGACCCCTCGCATTTTGGCATATGACTTTCCCAGGTTTGCACACATCTCAGGAGGGATTTTTTCCCACTCCTCTTTGTAGATCCTCTCCAAGTCATTAAGGTTTCGAGGCTGATGTGTGGCAACTCAAACCTTCAGCTCCCTCCACAGATTTTCTTTGGGATTAAGGTCTGGACACTGGCTAGGTCACTCCAGGACCTTAATGTGCTTCTTCTTGAGCCACTCCCTTATGGCCTTGGCTGTGTGTTTTGGATCATTGTCACGCTGGAATACCCATCCATGACCCATTTTCAATGCCCTGGCTGAGGGAAGGAGGTTCTCATCCAAGATTTGACGGTACATGGCCCCGCCCATCGTCCCTTGGATGCGGTGCAGTTGTCCTGTTCCCTTAGCAGAAAAACACCCCCAAAGCATAATGTTTCAACCTCCATGGTGTTCTTGGAGTTATAGGCAGCATTCCTCCTCCTCCAAACACGAAGAGTTGAGTTGATGCCAAAGAGCTCAATTTTGGTCTCATCTGACCACAAAACTTTCACCCAGTTCTCCTCTGAATCATTCAGATGTTCATTGGCAAACTTCTTGAGCAGGTGGACCTTGCGGGCACTGCAGGATTTCAGTCCTTCACGGCCTAGTGTGTTACCAATTGTTTTCTTGGTGACAATGGTCCCTGTTGCCTTGAGATCATTAACAAGATCCTGTAGTTCTGGGCTGATTCCTCTCTCATGATCATTAAAACTCCACAAGGTGAGATCTTGCATGGAGCACCAGACCGAGGGAGACTGGCAGTTATTTTGTATTTCTTCCATTTGCGAATAATCACACCAACTGTTGTTACCTTCTCACCAAGCGGCTTGGCGATGGTCTTGTAGCCCATTCCAACATTGTGTAGGTCTACAGTCTTGTCCCTGACATCCTTAGACAGATCTTTGGTCTTGGCCATTGTTGTGAGTTTGGGATTGATTTATTGCTTCTGTGGACAGGTGATTTTTATACAGGTAACGAGCTGAGATTAGGAGCACTCCCGTTACCTATCAAATACTTATTTCCCTCACTGACCTGCAAATCAATTTATAACTTTTTTCACATGTGTTTTTCTTGTTTTTTTGTTATCTCTCACTATTAAAATACACTTACCATTTAAATTATAGACTGATCATTCCTTTGTCAAAATCAGCAAGGGATCAAATACATTTGTGGGGTTATGATCTCTGAGGGGGTGCAGAGTGAAAAGCTCTAAGGTAGTGGTGACAAAGAGGATGTTCTATAAGGGGGTGCAGGGAGCCCGTGGATGAGCTCTAAGGTGGTGGGGATGATGAGGATAATCTATAAGGGGCTGCAGGGAGCCTGTGGATGAGCTCTAAGGTGGTGGGGATGATGATGATCTATAAGGGGCTTCATGGAGCCTGTGGATGAGCTCTAAGGTGGTGGTGATGATGAGGATAATCTTTAAGGGGATGCAGGGAGCCCATGGATGAGCTCGAAGGTGGTGGTGGTGGTGGTGATGAGGATGATGATCTATAAGGGGGTGTAGGGAGCCTGTGGATGAGCTCTAAGGTGGTGGTGGTGGTGATGTGGATGATGATGATGAGGATGATGATCTGTAAGGGGGTGCAGGGAGCCTGTGGATGAGCTCTAAGGTGGTGGTTGTGATGATGAGGATGATGATCTGTAAGGGGGTGCAGGGAGCCTGTGGATGAGCTCTAAGGTGCTGGTAATGAGGATGATTGATAAGGGGTGTAGGGAGCCTGTGGATGAGCTCTAAGGTGGTGGTGGTGGTGGTGATGTGGATGATGATCTATAAGAGGGTGTCGGAAGCCTGTGGATGATGATCTAAGGTGGTGGTGGTGGTGGTGGTGGTGAGGATGATGATCTATAAGGGGGTGCAGGGAGCCTGTTGATGAGCTCTAATGTGCTGGTAATGAGGATGATCGATAAGGGGTGTAGGGAGCCTGTGGATGAGCTCTAAGGTGGTGGTGGTGGTGGTGATGAGGATGATGATCTATAAGGGGGTGCAGGGAGCCTGTGGATGAGCTCTAAGGTGTTGGTAATGAGGATGATCGATAAGGGGTGTAGGGAGCCTGTGGATGAGCTCTAAGGTGGTGGTGGTGGTGATGAGGATGATGATCTATAAGGGGGTGCAGGGAGCCTGTGGATGAGCTCTAAGGTGGTGGTAATGAGGATGATCGATAAGGGGTGTAGGGAGCCTGTGGATGAGCTCTAAGGTGGTGGTTGTGATGATGAGGATGATGATCTGTAAGGGGGTGCAGGGAGCCTGTGGATGAGCTCTAAGGTGCTGGTAATGAGGATGATCAATAAGGGGTGTAGGGAGCCTGTGGATGAGCTCTAAGGTGGTGGTGATGTGGATGATGATCTATAAGAGGGTGTCAGAAGCCTGTGGATGATCTCTAAGGTGGTGGTGGTGGTGGTGAGGATGATGATCTATAAGGGGGTGCAGGGAGCCTGTGGATGAGCTCTAATGTGCTGGTAATGAGGATGATCGATAAGGGGTGTAGGGAGCCTGTGGATGAGCTCTAAGGTGGTGGTGGTGATGAGGATGATGATCTATAAGGGGGTGCAGGGAGCCTGTGGATGAGCTCTAAGGTGTTGGTAATGAGGATGATCGATAAGGGGTGTAGGGAGCCTGTGTATGAGCTCTAAGGTGGTGATGATGAGGATGATGATCTATAAGGGGGTGCAGGGAGCCTGTGGATGAGCTCTAAGGTGGTGGTTGTGATGATGAGGATGATGATCTGTAAGGGGGTGCAGGGAGCCTGTGGATGAGCTCTAAGGTGCTGGTAATGAGGATGATCGATAAGGGGTGTAGGGAGCCTGTGGATGAGCTCTAAGGCGGTGATGATGAGGATGATGATCTATAAGGGGGTGTCGGGAGCCTGTGGATGAGCTCTAAGGCGGTGATGATGAGGATGATGATCTATAAGAGGGTGTCGGAAGCCTGTGGATGAGCTCTAAGGTGGTGGTGGTGGTGATGAGGATGATGATCTATAAGGGGGTGTCGGGAGCCTGTGGATGAGCTCTAAGGCGGTGATGATGAGGATGATGATCTATAAGAGGGTGTCGGAAGCCTGTGGATGAGCTCTAAGGTGGTGGTTGTGATGATGAGGATGATGATCTGTAAGGGGGTGCAGGGAGCCTGTGGATGAGCTCTAAGGTGCTGGTAATGAGGATGATCAATAAGGGGTGTAGGGAGCCTGTGGATGAGCTCTAAGGTGGTGGTGGTGATGTGGATGATGATCTATAAGAGGGTGTCAGAAACCTGTGGATGAGCTCTAAGGTGGTGGTGGTGGTGGTGAGGATGATGATCTATAAGGGGGTGCAGGGAGCCTGTGGATTAGCTCTAATGTGCTGGTAATGAGGATGATCGATAAGGGGTGTAGGGAGCCTGTGGATGAGCTCTAAGGTGGTGGTGGTGATGAGGATGATGATCTATAAGGGGGTGCAGGGAGCCTGTGGATGAGCTCTAAGGTGTTGGTAATGAGGATGATTGATAAGGGGTGTAGGGAGCCTGTGTATGAGCTCTAAGGTGGTGATGATGAGGATGATGATCTATAAGGGGGTGCAGGGAGCCTGTGGATGAGCTCTAAGGTGGTGGTTGTGATGATGAGGATGATGATGATCTGTAAGGGGGTGCAGGGAGCCTGTGGATGAGCTCTAAGGTGCTGGTAATGAGGATGATCGATAAGGGGTGTAGGGAGCCTGTGGATGAGCTCTAAGGCGGTGATGATGAGGATGATGATCTATAAGGGGGTGTCGGGAGCCTGTGGATGAGCTCTAAGGCGGTGATGATGAGGATGATGATCTATAAGAGGGTGTCGGAAGCCTGCGGATGAGCTCTAAGGTGGTGGTGGTGGTGATGAGGATGATGATCTATAAGGGGGTGCAGGGAGCCTGTGGATGAGCTCTAATGTGCTGGTAATGAGGATGATCGATAAGGGGTGTAGGGAGCCTGTGGATGAGCTCTAAGGTGGTGGTGGTGGTGGTGATGAGGATGATGATGATCTATAAGGGGGAGCAGGGAGCCTGTGGATGAGCTCTAATGTGCTGGTAATGAGGATGATCGATAAGGGGTGTAGGGAGCCTGTGGATGAGCTCTAAGGTGGTGGTGGTGGTGGTAGTGATGAGGATGATGATCTATAAGGGGGTGTAGGGAGCCTGTGGATGAGCTCTAAGGTGGTGGTGGTGGTGGTGGTGATGATCTATAAGGGGGTGCAGGGAGCCTGTGGATGAGCTCTAAGGTGGTGATGATGAGGATGATGATCTATAAGGGGGTGCAGGGAGCCTGTGGATAAGCTCTAAGGTGGTGGTTGTGATGATGAGGATGATGATCTGTAAGGGGGTGCAGGGAGCCTGTGGATGAGCTCTAAGGTGCTGGTAATGAGGATGATCGATAAGGGGTGTAGGGAGCCTGTGGATGAGCTCTAAGGCGGTGATGATGAGGATGAGGATCTATAAGGGGGTGTGGGGAGCCTGTGGATGAGCTCTAAGGCGGTGATGAAGATGAGGATGATGATGATCTATAAGGGGGTGCAGGGAGCCTGTGGATGAGCTCTAAAGTGGTGGTGGTGATGAGGATGATGATCTATAAGGGGTGTAGGAAGCCTGTGGATGAGCTCTAAGGTGGTGGTGGTGGTGAGGATAATCTATAAGGGGGTGTAAGGAGCCTGTGGAAGAGCTCTAAGGTGGTGATGATGATCTATGAAGGAGTCAAGATGTGGATGTGTATAGGGTTATAATGTTTGGGTGGATGATCCTATGGTGGCGAGGACAGCAGCAAATATAGAAGTATATACTGTATAAAATTGTATTTTAAGATCTGTTTAATTATCAGTTTAACCACCATTATAATAACAGGTTTGTAAATAAACTGGGGTTAAAATAAATATTTTGGCTACCATGAAAATGTTAAAACTGTATCAGTGATTCTTACAACAATTGCAGCAATATCTGCTTGTTTCTGTTATAAAATGCAAATATTGTGTGTTTATTGTTACACATAAAGCATAATAATGATAATAATGTGTTACACACTCCTGCCCACACTGTCTATTTATATTTCTATAGTGACACAGCACTCTCTGATGCTCTCACCCAACCATCACACAGAGTACATCCTAACCTGATTACAAGAGGGCGCTGACTGACACCCGCGAGCACCAATCATATCACAGCATTTAGTTAGAGAGCGGGCGAAACACACAAGATGACCAATGAGGACGCGTGGAAGTGAATGGTCAGTGACGTCAGAGGCCTAGTGCTCAGAGGATCCCGCAGTATTTCAGGAGAGAAGAGAAACACGAAGGAGTCAGGTAAAGACGGAGATACAAAGGAGGGATACACCGGAGGAGAATCGAGAGATACAATGAGCGGCCCCGGGCAGTGAGAGGCTCTCTACTCCTCTATGTGCTGGTCACTCGGCCGCTCTTCTGAGCCTTTCCTTTCTCTACTTACCTTCTGGCCTGTTCGGGTCGATATCCCTCCTGGGCTAGGCCCCACTATGACACAGCGTCTTGATCCATGGTCTGTCCTGGCCACTTAGCCCTTTGCTCTGGCTCCCTGTCCTGGCCACCTAGCCCCCTGTCCTGGCCACCTAACCCCTTGCTCTGGTAATTTAGCCCCCTGCTCTTGTACCTGTCTCAGTCACGCAGACGACTTCCTTATTCCAATCCCCATTATCTGTTGGTTTGAATCCCCCTGGACATGGAGTCCCTCTCTGCCCCCTCCTCTAGATCCTAGGGATGTCCCATTCACTAAGCCCCATTTTTGCCCCCTTATTATGATCCTGGGCATGTCCTGGTCCCTGAGCCTCTCTCTGACCTCCATCCTCTTGATCCCGGGCATGTCCCGGTCACTGAGCCTCTCTGACCTCCGTCCTCTTGATCCCGGGCATGTCCCGGTCACTGAGCCTCTCTCTGAACCCTCATCCTCTTGATTCCGGGCATGTCCCGGTCACTGAGCCTCTCTCTGAACCCTCATCCTCTTGATCCCGGGCATGTCCCGGTCACTGAGCCTCTCTCTGAACCCTCATCCTCTTGATCCCGGGCATGTCCTGGTCACTGAGCCTCTCTCTGACCTCCATCCTCTTGATCCCAGGAATGTCCCGGTCACTGAGCCTCTCTCTGACCTCCATCCTCTTGATCCCGGGCATGTCCCGGTCACTGAGCCTCTCTCGGAACCCCCATCCTCTTGATCCCGGGCATGTCCCGGTTGATGAGCCTCTCTCGGAACCCCCATCCTCTTGTTCCCGGGCATGTCCCGGTTGATAAGCCTCTCTCTGACCTCCATCCTCTTGGTCCCGGTCACTGAGCCTCTCTCTGAATCCTCATTCTCATGGTCCTGGGCATGTCCCAGGCGATGAGCCTCTCTCGGAACCCCCATCCTTTTGATCCCGGGCAGGTCCCGGTTGATGAGCCTCTCTCAGAACCCCCATCCTCATGGTCCCAGGCGATGAGCCTCTCAGAACCCCCATCCTTTTGATCCCGGGCGATGAGCCTCTCTCGGAACCCCCATCCTCTTGGTCCCGGTTGATGAGCCTCTCTCGGAATCCCCCTCTTGATCCCGGGCATGTCTCATTCACTAAACCCCTTTTTTGCCCCCTTATTATGATCCTGGTCGCTTAGCCTCTCTCTGACCTCCATCCTCTTGATCCCGGTCACTTAGCCTCTCTCTGAACCCCCATCCTCTTGATCCCGGCATGTCCCGGTTGATGAGCCTCTCTCGGAACCCCGATCCTAGGGATGTCCCATTCACTAAGCCCCTTTTTCCCCCTCTTATTATGATCCTGGGCATGTCCTGGTCGCTGAGCCTCTCTCTGACCTCCATCCTCTTGGTCCCGGTCACTGAACCCTCATCCTCTTGATCCCGGGCATGTCTCATTCACTAAACCCCTTTTTTGCCCCCTTATTATGATCCTGGGCATGTCCTTGTCGCTTAGCCTCTCTCTGAACCCCCATCCTCTTGATCCCGGGCATGTCCCGGTTGATGAGCCTCTCTCGGAACCCCGATCCTAGGGATGTCCCATTCACTAAGCCCCTTTTTTGCCCCCTTATTATGTTCCTGGGCATGTCCTCGTCGCTGAGCCTCTCTCTGACCTCCATCCTCTTGGTCCCGGTCACTGAACCCTCGTCCTCTTGATTCCGGGCAAGTCCCGGTTGATGAGCCTCTCTCGGAACCCCCATCCTCTTGATCCCGGGCATGTTAATTGCCCCCTTGCTGCGCCCCCTCCTAATATGCCTGTCACTTGGTCCCTCTCTTAATATGTGTCTGTCACAATCACTGATCCTCTCTCTGCTCATCATCCTCCTGATTCTGGCCCTTGGCCTTTCCCAGTACCTCCGATTGCACTTTCTAGGTCAGCTCATCAGGCTCCTTTCCTTTTCCTAGGCCTGTTCTGGTCACTTGGCCCCCTCCTCATCTTTGGCCTATTCTAGGTCACTTGGCTCTGCTTATGTTAAATGGCCTCTCACTGCTCCCCCTCCTACTAGACTGTCACTATTCTGGGTTACTTGCCTTCCTCTTCCAGGGTTTATTCCTTTCCAATTACCCTCAACCTTACAGCAGAGCTTCACTGTCCTACCTGGAAACTTTCTGCCTGAATTTTTTTTTAATCTAGAAAATATGAAGTGATACTTGTTCAAGTAACATATATATATATATATATATATATATATATATATATATATATATATATATATATATATATATATATATATATTATATATATATATATATATATATATATATAATAAAAATTTGTAGGGCCACCCACCCTTCTAGAGACTAGTGCTAGTGTATGAACAATCACAAATATATTATACACACAGCCTCATTGAACATTAATGGCTGATAAATTCCCTCATCAGAGCTTGGTGTGTAACTAGTGGTAGTTGCACTGCTTAAATATTGTCTCAGATTCCTGGTATTTTACTTGCAAGTGGCCTTTTTCCGTCACACTGATACCTGGGGACTGAACTCTTCTGCAGCTGTGTCATGTCATCTTATTTTTCACAATAAGCAATGATCAGCTCCTAAATCTGAACCGAGTTAATCTCTGGTAACCTCTCTATTCTATTTCCAGAATGTCGTCAGGTGCTTTGTTCCCCAGCCTGGTTCCCGGCTCTCGAGGGTCTTCTAGCAAATACCTTGTGGAGTTTCGAGCTGGGAAAATGTCCCTGAAGGGCAGCACAGTTACACCAGACAAGAGGAAAGGTCTTGTTTACATTCAGCAAACGGATGACTCGCTCATTCACTTCTGCTGGAAGGACAGGACTTCGGGTACCGTGGAGGATGTAAGTTGTATTATCTGCTGGGTTTGTGTTACTGCAGCAGGAACTAAAGGGGCACTTAACTTATGATTTACCTTTCGTCGTAGAGTCTGCTTCATGGCAGGATTTATTGAGCTAGCGGTAATATCGTGAAGGGACCATAAGTTACAAGCTCCCGCTAAAAGTTTATATATTCTCTTTACTGCAATAATCAGTTTCATATCTTCCCATTAGAGATTTGAATGTCCAAATTAAACCAAAGGAATAAGTTGCTATTTTGGTTGCGGATGAAAATCCAACTGTCATACTTGCAGTGTTCTTTCCACCGGTACCTCGGTTATACTCCTGGGAAATTCCGTACTCTACAGTCCTATGTGGAATTTAGAATCCATCCTGTTTCCTTATGTATTTGTAAGAGACCTATCTTATAAGAATACTTTGTTGTGTGCCACTTTATTTTAGATTTTTCTAATTGTAGCCGAGCAAGTGTATTGCCTTTTTTCCCTTTCAGAGCAGCTTTTAGCTAAAACCGTTTGAGGATTAGCTTTTGTTATATAAAACCTTTAACAAACTGAAATAAGCATCAGTTTTACAAATGGGTTTCTCCTTGTTTTTCATATATAGAGCAGTATTGATGAATTCCATGTCTCTTTAAAGCCACTGAAGTAAATATTCAGTCCTCTTATACAAAGGCTTTTCAAAGAGGTGAAGGAACTTTCACACATGCCCAATTAGATTTTTTTTTTTTTTTTAACTGCCCTACACTCTTTCGCTGTGACAGGAGAGCGAGCGAAAGTATGTCAGTAAGCCCCTAGCTGTGCGCAGCCTGAGAGCATTTAACAAGCCTTCATTGTGCTCCAGTTCCATTTTGTGTACAGGTTCAATATTTCTCTATTTCACTTAACAAGCTCAGGTATTGACAAGCTCCGCTTTCAGTCCCAGCGTGTGAAGTTCATTCAGCCATGAAAATGCTCAATGTGTGTTCCCACTTGCAGGATCTGATCATCTTCCCTGATGACTGTGAGTTCAAGCGGGTGGCGCAATGCACCACGGGACGCGTGTTTGTGCTGAAATTCAAGGCCGGCTCCAAGAGGCTGTTCTTCTGGATGCAGGTGTGTGGCTAGAATGTGTTTTGTAGGTGGTGAAAGAGACAATATTTTCACGTGTATATGTATTGACCTCTTCAATTTCATTATTCAATGTATTTGCACAAATATGACAGAATAATGAAGTCGATTGAAAGTTTTTATGTTCACTTAGAAGCTTCCTTTGTGTAGACATGGCTGTATTAGCCCATGATTTATTGTTTCTGACCTAACAAAATCTCAGTTTGTCGAAGGGTAGTCTTGACATGGGGCTTCAAAGGTGAACACTTTATTTTTTTCAAATATATTTGGCATTAAGAGAATGTGTTTTTTTTTTTTTGTTTTTTTTTATGTGTGTAGTTCGTTATTCTTTTCCCCATATTTTCTCATGAGATGTAAATCGGCTCATGTTCTGCTCTATTCACCATTGTGTCCATTCACAGGAGCCCAAGACTGATAAGGACGAGGAGCATTGTCGCAAGGTCAACGAGTATCTGAACAACCCGCCAATGCCAGGTGCACTGGGGGGCAGTGGAAGCGGAGGTCATGAACTGTCAGCCCTGGGAGGTAAGAATACTTTGCACCATCATTCAGTAACTGGGCCTATGATTGCCCTACACTACCTGACCCTGGTTTGGAATTGCAGCCTTACCAAACTTCTGTGAATAAACATGCTTACTGTGAAATAATATGCTTGATAAATAAAATAATATAAATATATATATATATATATATATATATATATATATATATATATATATATATATATATATATATATATATATATATATATATATATATATATATATATATATATTCATACCTACCTATCTTGCCTCTCATTATGCATTGAGCTTTTCTCTTTTTGATTTATGCCTCCATAAAAATATGTATCAGGAGTCATGTATTTTGATTCATCCTATATTATGTGAAATTCTATAGGCTAGTGGAAGCTTCTCCATTCTTGTCTTATAAAACCTTCACCTATCTACTTTTAAGTATGTTTCTTGTCAAGTATGAGATTCGCTCACTACCACAACATGAATTGCTTTTTGCAGTTTTAAATGGCAGAAGAGTCGTGGAAGTTGACAAACCGCTATGGGGGAGTCTTTATAAGAAAACAATGGAGTTGTCCATAACACAATATAATAAATGTGGAACATTCTAAATTGCCCATTTGTTAAATCGAGTTCTTCAAATTAAAATATTGACTAAATGGGACTACAGTGGCCATTTAATCTGTGTACCATCTAACTTTCAGCATCTGATCTACTATCTGTAGTATGAGATGTTACTTTTAAAGGGCAATTTTCACCTAAAATTAAGTTTCTTTTAATATAAAATGAGTAATTTTACTGTATATAACAAAATTATATATATATTTCCAACTTGTACTATTTTTTTTAAACTCTTATTTCACTGACCATTTAAGTGACAGATGTTGTACATTGGGTTTTTAGCTGCGGGCATTGCCAGCTGGCACATGTTCATGTTGTGCCCAGTTTCTGCCACTCATTTGTGTCTTGTTGTTTAGGGGAAGGCGGACTGCAGAGCCTTCTGGGAAACATGAGCCACAACCAGCTGATGCAGCTCATCGGACCAACCGGCCTGGGGGGACTTGGTAATGTGACCGACAGTGTGCCTGCCACAGTGTCTTACACACAGGGCGCTCCCCAAACGCTGCATACACCTTCTATCTAAAGCAAATCTAATATGACCAATTCTTCCAGACTAGTCTTGAGAGAGCTGTTCCAACAATAAGCGCAGATGGAAATTTGTTCCGCACAATAACAACTTGGCTTTGGTTGCATCTGTCTTTTATCTTCCAAATTGTTCCTTTCCTCTGTGTTTATTCCAAGTATCCTGCAATTTCTTTACTCCCTTTATTCTCTTGCAGACTCTCTTTTGATTGCTATCTCTTTTGCCACAGTTGGACTAATTTATAATTCTGTAGTGGTATCTCTTACTGCAAAGTTTATTGTTGCTGCATTTTGATTACAAATAACCAGCTATGTCCTCTCTTAGGAGGCCTGGGAGCCCTGACAGGTCCAGGACTGGCCAGTTTGCTGGGAAGTGGAGGACCTACCACAAGTAGCTCTTCTTCTAGGTGAGCTCAACAAATACTAATTGTACCCAATTAAATTAATATGTTAAGTTCATGAAAGTTAAAGCTAAAAAGACACAATGTGAGTGGTTATATTTTAGAGATATCTCAAAATATAAAACCAAATAGAAAAATTGTACTTTGTGGGTTAAAATGTCATGGTGCCTGAAGTTAAAATATTACAATATAAAAAAGTGAATGTATCATAAGAGCTCATGAACAAGGGAGCACTGCTTAATAATAAAAACAAACTTAGGATTCAAGCGCAATGTCCAAACTATGAAGGGGAAATAAAACTTTAGAACAATTTTATAGCAATAGACAACAGAACTGGAACATTATTGCTGATTGATATTAGCCTTGTGCCATATTTTAGATTTTTACCCAGTTATTTGGCCATTTCACTTGTCTAGTGTCCATTAAAGGTCCCTATTACTGTAGGATAGAATCAATGATGTTTTGTAAGGTATTACAAAAAATGGCTGCTAGGATTAGGAAAAAAAAATTGCTATGACTTTTTACTATACTTTGACTGTCAGTCAGCTCTGTATAACATCTGCTTGGTCCTGATAGTGATTTTTGTCTTCAGTGTAGTTGCTTGCACTCAGCTTATCTAGGCTTTTTGTGCAGGTGACTGCGAACGGTTCATCAAATTCTTCAATCCAGTGAGGAAGATATGCAAAATGACTGCAGTTAAAGCCAAATGTAATACAGTTATTCAGAATTAAAAGCTGTGACTTCAGTGAGATCTTAGGATAAATAAGTGAAAAGCTACTTGCAAGAGAACAATAAACATTTAAGGCTAGGAGGATAATGTTCAACAAAACCATAAAGGGTGCAGAAAACTCATTTTACACCCTCTATTGTAAATCAGCACTGGTTTGTAGAGGTATTGTTACATAAGATTGGAAAAGTGTCCTTAATTGCATTTAAATATTTTTTCTATTATGTTACATGGTATGTAACTCTTCCTCCTCGTATAATGCTGTATTAAATACCAAAAAGACATTTAAGAAAAAGTAGTGGAGATACAGACTGTGTAGCAAAACATAACAAAATAGTTTGGTGTAATTGGTTTTCTGCATCCTGTAGAAACCCAATGTGTGTAATTTGGTGATTAACAAAACGCACGTAATTCTATTCTTTTGTCAAGATGGAAGGGTTAAAAAGTTTGTCATTGCTTTCAGCTCCCGCAGTCAGTCCGCAGCAGTGACTCCATCCTCAACTACATCTTCTTCTACACGGACCACAGCAGCTACTGCTGCTGCTGCTGCTCCTGCTGCCGCCGCCGTACCTGCTGCCGCACCGGTCGCCACGCCAACACCAGCACCCAGTTCTGGTAATGGAGCCAGCGGAGCAACCAGTCCCACGCAGCCTATTCAGCTCAGTGATCTGCAGAACATCCTGGCCACAATGAACGTGCCAGCCACAGGGGAAGGTGGGCAACAAGGTACTCATATCATACACCAATCTATCTTGGGACAAAATGTCCAATTTTCACAGCAGAGGTCCTAGTTTTGGTAGGAAAATATTAACAAAAGAATATATGCAATTGGAAGGGGTGTCATTTGATAATAGCCAAAATGTAGTAAATTCAAAGCTGCCTTTTTTTTTTCTTGTTGTCTGCTCAAGAGATGATACCAGAGATTATAATTAATAGCTTGTTATTCCATTAAAGGACCACTTTATATTAGAAGGAAAATCCAAGTGTGTATGTGAACCTTGTAACAAATTCAACCAAAAAATTATCCGCTCTGAACAGAAAACATTTTATTTAATTTATTTGTTTTTAGTAGACTCTGCTTGTGCCAAAATGATACCTTTTTTGGTCTTCCAAGAAGCATGGAAGATGGAGGGGGAGTACTGATATGTATTATCTGTTTGTGAGTGGAGGAAGGGTGTGTTTTTTTGTTTGTTTGAGGATTTAGATAAGTTTTCAGCACAAGGCACCTCCCCTCTTAGATTCTGCTTTTACATGGAAGCAGCCATCAGCCTACTAATAAAAATATAACTTTTCTCTGTGAATACCTTTTTTATACCTGCTAATGTTTAGTTGGTGTCTCTCTCTCTCTCTCTCTCTCTCTCTTTCTTTCTTTCTTTCTTTCTTTTTTTTTTTTCCTACAGTGGCCTTTTTGAAAGGCTTGCTTCTGTATATGGTTTCTGAGTTGTTTTTTTATCAAGACCATCTGGCTGTTCAAATTGGCACCTCCAGAAACTATTAATATAGAGAGGTGACTAAATACTGCTAACATGGACAGTCTGGTGGGATGATATGTTGCGCTGAGTGACAACCAAAACATTAGTAAATTCAGAGCTGTATTTCTGTTGCTTTTTTTAACATGTTCTAATCCCTACCAATTTCAAATATTCATATTTCATGGGATGTTTGTAGGATAATAATGTCTTGACATTTGCACTGTCTCTTTAAAGCCACTGGAAGTTATATATCTGCTAGGACACAATAACAGATTAATATATTGGGTTTTTCAGGATTATGAATGTGTTGCTTTTCTTCTGCCACCATCTGCATCTCTGTCAAGCTCATTAGCAACCCCTTCATTCACTGCTCGGTTTGACTTGCTGTTAGACTTTGGGCCAAGTGCGTGAACAATGCCACAGATGGCCGTTGTGACAAACAGCCCCTTATATTATATAATTTATGGCCAAGTCTCCTTCAGGCTTGAGTCTGCAAAGTGTATACATCCTGTAGTTTAACTCTGTACATATTGTTACATAGGATATTTGGGGTGTGCGGTAATTATTTGTATAGTGTACATGCTTTAATCTACCAGAGCACAATGTATCCTAACTGATAAACAGCAGCCGGAAAAGTCCTCTAGTGGCACGTACAGATGCTCAACCACGTTCAGTTGATCCACAGACAAAAATGTTTAGTGAACCGCTGTGTTATGATAAAAAGTAGTCTTATATATTGCTTCTCGTGACTCATAAGCAGCCCTTGCATACATTTTTGGATTATAATAAACTATGGTAAACAAATGACAAGTTTGAAACTGCACATACTGTCTTATCACTTCTCATTGGCTATTTGCTTATTTAATCCGTTCAATCTGTACATGGGAAATAGAGATGGCAGCATTGTTCATAAATGTTGTGTACTGTACAGTCAATGGAGATTATGCTCCGGTAGGTTAAGCTTCAGGTATAGACTGTTGGCCACTATAAACGTGTTTCACTAAAATCTTATAGTATTACATAATGGACTAATTAATGTTGGTCACAAACATTTGAGGTTTTCACTACAATTCTTAACTCCTTATTTTCCTCTTTGTTTCTTTAGTGGATCTGGCCAGTGTCCTTACACCTGAAATTATGGCTCCCATTCTGGCCAATGCAGAAGTCCAAGAACGTCTCATGCCATATCTCCCTTCTGGGGAATCCCTGCCACAGACCGCAGATGAGATCCAGAACACCCTGACCTCACCCCAGTTTCAGCAGGTATGTGTCCTGTAGAGATGGCATACACACCAATATACCAACAGATCTCATTTAATAAATCCCATATGCAGGTATATGGATTTTTATCGTTTCTCTCTCCAAAAAGCCACTGTGGGTTTAATTTGTTTATTAAAAATCTATTACCTGCATTGCTGAACTAACTGATCTATAGCAGTACAGCCCCCACCCGACCTGGAGAAAATACTTTGGTTCAGCTACTGATTTTGTTCCTTATTCTGTCCCAGGCCCTCAGTATGTTCAGCGCAGCATTGGCTTCAGGACAGCTGGGACCGTTAATGAGTCAATTTGGCCTCCCAGCGGAAGCGGTTGATGCAGCCAATAAAGGAGGTGCGTGTCTGTGTCTCTCTCGGTATTCAATACTTTATGTACTTATTTAGATCGGGGGTGAGTGTGTGGACTCTGATATTGAGGTTACACAGTAGAGCGTATTTAAATTGCCTATAGTTTTATATAAGAATTATGAAAAAAATACTTTTTCCTACAGTACTGCTAAGCTCCTGGGGCACTGGGTCCATTTGTGTTCCAGGCAGCTGCCTACTTCCTGAGCATGCTTTGTGTGTGTGTAGGAAACAGTGATCAGTGCTCCTGAGGCTCATCGGTAACTAAATGCCAATGATCTATCCCAAACAAACTATTAAGATTTGTTTTTTTGTTGGTTGATCACATGCTGACAAAGTTCAAAATGGCAGGCTTCATTGTTTACTGTAGGAAAATGCATTCCTAATACAGTAAAGTACTTAAGGTATAACTGGTAATGTTGTTGTATCTTTTAATCCCTAGCCTTCCTTTTTTAAATCCCGGATTTAAGATCTTGCACTCTTACTTTTAAGTTTGTATTTTTCAGCAGATCTTATGGGGAAGTTAAATAGTTTAAAACCTTGCAAATGTTCCACTTCTAGCTTTTTTTTTTTTTTTTTTTTTTTAATTTACAGTAATCTTTCATGTACAAATTCCCAGATAAAGGCTGACAACCAATCTTCTATTTATTTCTCTCCTCCTCCTTTTCAGATATCGAAGCCTTTGCCAAAGCAATGCAAAGTACTTCCTCCCAGAAAGAGAGGGAGTCCAAAGAAAAGAAGGAGGAGGAGGAAGACATGAGTCTAGACTGAGTTTCTCTTTCTGTTTGCAGTCCAATATCTACAGATTTATCCCTGCGCTTTTCACTCATTGCGTATGTTATTTCTGAATGTTTAATAAATGTTTTGGTCACCTGCACACTTTGCGGTTTTTATTTTTGGTTGTGCTTACTCGTAAGGTTTTCTTGGAGGGGACTGATTTGTCTGACCTCTCTGCAATGACTTGCCCATCGTGGGTGACCCTACATTGTATAGATCACAACTTTTTCCAGAAGGGGATCTATACACATTCAATATTAGCACATCAGGGTAAAATAATAAAGAAAAACACAATTGACATTTTTGTACTTTATTTTAAATTGTAGAGAAAATATGTACCATCAATTTACAAATCTCCATCTGAATACTAATCAAGAAATTTACACAGGGAAAACCCACTTATTTTAATATAAATGTATCCCATCATATAAAAAGCATATAAGTTAGAATTTGTAACTCTAAACCCTTTAGTTGTCAGGTGATGGCAGTGTGTGTGTATATATAAATAATAATAATATTGTGTAATTAAGTGCACACGTGATTCAGTGAGGGGGATAGACATTTTCATGTTTCTAATTGGGGCTGGGGGAGGTATATTTGAGTCACTAGAACCATTAATAAGCTACAAAACATACAAATTCAGGACTGCAAAATAAACCCTGGAAATCTAGTCCCTGTACTGAATGCTGCTTGTGTGGCATCTTTTTATTCAGTGTGCATAAACATTACTCTGGGGCAGAACAAGCCCAGCCTACTTGTATATTGGCAAAAGTACTGTAAACCAGGGAAAAACAATAGCATGGGTTGTGATTTGTAACTGATGATAAATAGAACATGGGTTTATATATAAATAATGTTTGCCACCTGGGAAGTATGATTGTACAACACAAAAACAGTGGTGGGAAAAGGAAAAGTGTGGAGTTTTGACTTGCACCTATGGCATTAACACTACAGAAAGCAAATCCATCTGGACGTAGAAATCCACACATTATACTGGAAGCCCAAATAGCTCTTGAATAATAAAATATTTCTGACAGTTAATGTGAGGTTGTTGTTTTTGCATTCTGTAGAAAGGGTGAAAAGCAAAAAAGTTACCTTTTTGTTGAACAAAACAAATGATTTATTGCTTCATGGATTCTATTTTGCAGTTAAGTGGTTAATTTAAGCACCTATATTTCCAGATGAGTGAAAAGGGGCCACTGTAACACTCCCCTAAACCTCACCTAGTACTGGCCCAGTTCAATGCTGCCAAGCCTGTGGGTTACAGGCGGCTGGGCGACCTTTTTATTTCAGTCCGGACACACTTAGTGCGTCAGTATCAAAGGGTCGGGCAGATGTTGGTCCCAGCAGAGCCTGTGAAGTTCCCAGATTTGGAGACATCGATGACCTTCCTGTTGAAGACTAGGTTCCTCATGCAGCCTTCATAATGTATGGGAGGGGAGGGTAATTGCAAAGCCACAACTGTGCTCTCTACAAGAAGATAAAACATAACTGATGGTGAGTACCAAGCTAGCTAATGCTAGAATAAAGTCATTTTACCATGACCTGTAATACTGACCTGGCACTCCACCCACATATAGTGTTCCTCTGCCCCTGATGGCCTGGTGTGGGCTCCTGGCCACTGTGTGATTTCCTTCTGTATCCACATCTAACTGAATGACGTTACTTCCTTTGGTCACTGTGGGTGAGAATTGTTTTGTACATTTTAGTGGGGGAATATATATCTTTTTTTTTGGGGAACGCAGATTGGATCAGATGTACAACAGGGTAGGGAAACGTATTATGGGAGACACAGGTCTTGGAGCATTAGCTTAGCACTGACAACTGTAAATATTTGCGGTTTTGAGGGGCATCTCAAATACTTACCAGCAATAGTGTGCCACTGCCCATCACAGAGGGGCTGCCTTGAGCTGACAAACGTGGAATATTTACCAGCTCCAACGTTTACGCTTAGTGTTACCTGGAATGGAAGATCATTGAAAAAATAGTGAGATTTAGGGTATAGACCACCCCCATTTTAAATCCAAGTGAGGACGACAAGGCGCCTACAATTACCTTTTCATGACTGACAGAGAGGGTTAAATAGTGACCACTTTCTGTTCCCATGTGGAATATAAGTCCAGAAGGTCTCATTGGTCTAATGTCCAGTTTCAACTCCAGGTCTTCAGAAATATCAACCAAACCTTCTGAGAGAAGGAAATGAACTTAAGTAGCATATACACCTAACATGCATGACTAATGCTAGCATCATCCATAAACAGACATGTGATTATGGTTTTGCACTTTTTAAACCATGTAGTTTAGAGTTATCTTTAGTACCTAAGCTCAAATATCCCCCATCAGAGAAGAGCATCCCTGGTTCCATGGCTCCTTCATAGCATGGGGTCACCCCAACAACCTTGTCTGGGGAGCCAAGAGGTTTTCCATCTAGTTTCATGTTCCTCATGCAGCCGTGGAAAAAGCCAAGAGATGCATGCTGGGAAATAAACACAAATAAATACAAAAAAAGCAATTGAGAAAAAGGTAACTCAGGTCATTTGTGAGTTTTGAATGAGAGACGCATATGTTATGGCGAGGTGGTTTGTAGTAAAGTCAAAATATCATTAAATGTCCATGTTGTAAGGCAGAAACACATCTATATATTCTTTTTCCACCCTAACTCACCGGGATGTCGGCTCTGCCTTTCCTTGCTGGTACTCCACCAACAAAAAGTGGCCCTGATAATGAAAGCATGACTGTTGGGTGCAGCGAGAGGCTCTGAGGTTTCAGCCCATCTATAACCAATCGCAACTTGTTCTTCTCTCTCCCAAAGAAAACCTGAAACATAGAGGTTGTTTAGTGAGTTAGAACTTTGAAATGTATGTATATGTGATGTTTTCTCTGGTCCGTTCTCATTATTGCATGGATTGGGCTACTGGCTCGCAACATCCATATTCCTAGAACTAAGCTGAATCAAATTCACACCCCTCCTGGCCTCCGCATCTTCCTGGCATTGCTGTAGGCTGGTCAGAATTACTACCCCATATCGAACCTGCATATTTCTAGGAATACTTTTAAGCTGGTCAGAAGTACTGCCCCTCATGGTACCTTCATGTACACAAGACTCTTACCGTGTGCCAGAGCCCATCATTGTACTTGTCCTTGCTCTTCAGATGCATCTTCTTTCCTTTGATGTTAAGCAAGAGAACAAATCTGGCTTTGGAAATGTAGAGAGTCAGAGAGGACCCTCCTCGCCCATCACCTGTGTAGAAGAGAAGGCCATGGGAAGCGTTCAGGCGAACCTCCATGGAAAAGTGGAACCTGAAAGAAAGGGAGCAGAGAAGATGCAACAGTGTAGAGACAGGTTACATGTAAATACCATTAGCTTTCACAATGGAAAGACAATAAGCAAGAAGAGCACACCCAATTGATAGATCTATACATTTAGATTAGACTAATGATAATATCTTAAACAAAGCAACTAAGTCAGAGGTGCCCATCAGAGAACGAACCAACATTAATAGGTTAGTTCTATGGCCACGATAAGCCACTCTGAGAGCAACCTCTTTTAGCTTACTTGTGCCCTTCACAGGGAGAAATATCCTGTAGTATATCAGTCTGGTCCCACTCAAAAGAGTGACCCAGCCCCGAAATACCAGGCAATTCTACCCTGAACAGGAGAAATAGCAAACCCCAGACGCGTTTCGGCCTTTAGTCTTCCCTTAGCATAATAGGGGACTCCAGAAGTGGACCCCTTGCACACTGTGCCTTGGGGAGTTCAGCTGCACCTCACTGACGAGGCCCATAAAGGCCAAAACGCGTCTCGGGTTTGCTGTTTCTCCTGATCATGGTAGAATTGCCTGGTATTTCGGGGCTGGGTCACTCTTTTGAGTGGGACCAGACTGATATACTACAGGATATTTCTCCCTGTGAAGGGCACAAGTGAGCTAAAAGAGGTTGCTCTCAGAGTGGCTTATCATGGCCATAGAACTAACCTATTAAGGTTGGTTTGTTCTCTGATGAGCACCTCTGACTTAGTTTTTTTGTTTAATGATAATATCTTGTAAGAAAAAAAATCACTAGAGTAGTCCCCACTGTGAAAGATAATATTTCCATTGTAATTGAGTATATTAAGAGTAGGAGAATCTTGTCATACAATTAATGGTTAAAATGCTCAATTATACATTTCCACTCCAAATATTTATTAACTTTGGTACTTTTAATTTCTGCAATACATGGAACTTCGGTGTCTTAGACAGAATCCAAGGAACTGAATCCAGTGCAAAACTATGTCCTGTGTGGTCATTCTATATTTTTTATGGGACCCTTAATGTTCCCCCAAACAAGTTGTCACAATGTAAACTCACCTGTCTTGTAGAAAGCTGGGCATTTTGGTGAACTCGAGATGGCTGGTGGTGGATCCACCAAATCTCAATGCACCCCTCTGCTCTTTCGGGACAACGCAGGAGTCTTCGGGGAGTCTTTCCTCCATCATTACCAGCTTTCTCTGCTGAGCCTGTAACGGCAACATTTTGTTGGAATGAACTATTCATTAGTTATGGAAAGTATCTTGTCTCAGCAGATAATATCCAGGGATTTCCTACCAGTATCACCTGAGCATCATCCAACTTGTGGTTACCTTGAGTTTCAGCTTGTCCTTCTTCAACAGGGCCCGAATCTCCAGCGGCCGATCCTCTACCATATCCTGGCAGCTCATGGTCACATTGTGGCTCTGGTAATTCTGCTGCAAGTCTAGGACTGTCTGAGGACCCACTTCCCTGGTTGGGGGCAAACATTTTAAATCGAGAGATAAGCAAGGTGCTTGTACACAAAGACTACTTAAAAAAAAAAAAGAATATATATATATATATATATATATATATATATATATATATATATATTCATAAACTAATGGTAGAGGCTTTAACACATATATGATCTTAAAAAGTCATTTCTGCCTAAAAATTTAAAGTCAAGACTAATTTAAATATTTTTAATAAATAACCAATCACAAATATCAGTATGGATATGTACAATTTTACTTTCTATTATGACGACTGGGAGAGGTTTTAGCCTTTGGGAAGGAGCCATTTAATCGGTTTCTATTTTAATAGTGAAAATAAGGGTTAACTAGTAGTAGAGACATAGGAACAGAGAATGTGAGAAGGGGCTGATTAGGTAAAGCAAAACCTTAACATTATCATTAGTTCTCACCTCTTAACAAAGACATTTCTGATGCAGCCACTCAGATTCCTGATCTCTCCATCCTCCGGTGATCCCCCAAGCAGGAAGGTGGCACTTGACTGGTCCTGCCGTCTCTGCCGCCGGGCATCTGCTGCTCGCCTGGTGCCCTGAAGCACGTCATCCACATACAGGCGCATTCTGTGCAATAACATCACCAGTTACCCACAAAGCAACAAACGTCACATATATACATTGGGGTTTGTCTAAAGGATCATGGAGTGTATGAGTGCTGCTCTACCAAGTGAAAAAAACTCCCAAAATCACCAAGTTATTCCTGTAACCCCGAGTGTGGAGCTTCCTAGACACGGTGCCACCCCAAAGACATTCCAACACAAAAGGGGAAAAATGTAAATGTATTATTGCAGTATGGTCTCTCTCTAAATCATAATAAACCATGTGGTGCGATTTGACTCCTAATGAAATAATTGCACTTAGTGAAAAAAATAGTTGATATCCTGAGGGCTTTCATGTGATTGCAATGTTAGTTCAATAATGGCTCAATTTCCCATCCCCCCAAAGACTCACTCGTCCTTATTGCTGTACAGGGTCATGTAATGTCCAGCTCCGTCCGTATAAGCGGATTTTGACGTTAATTCTGTGGCAAGGACTTTTACAGACACATGGCCGTTCCGAAGTGCCACCTGACACGACCCCTCCTGAAAGTGAGATGTAAACAGCCCGAGGTTTGGTAAGCAAGATAACATGTAGAGTAGATGCTCCAACACTGGAAAAATTCATATAAATATTAGAGAAATGTAACACGATTGCCTTTACCTCGGTAGAATGGTGATACATGAGGCCATTACTCTGACTGGTTTGGAACCCAAAGCCTGTAACAAAGTTCTCCTGCAAGCTTGGTACATTCTTGAGAGACATGCTGAGGTATCCATGTCCATGGAACTGAACGGCTCGTGCAATCTGTAGGATGAGGCAAGCAGAAAAACCTTAGACTTGTCATTGGACAACCTCTAGAAAATACGGTAGACATTGTTAAATACACTCACCAACAAGTCCGAGGTACAGCCATAACTCACTCCAGTAGTATTCATGCGCTTTAGGTCCACGTATTTGCCCAAAGCTTTGAGCCCCTTCATACAGCCCCTAATGGACCCTCCTCCAGGGAGCAGCTCTTTCAGACTGGAAGATAACAAACCACCATTAGAAAAAACGTTTGGCAAATGCAGCCATCGCTCAAGATTGGTAGGTGTGTATGGAGGGGAGTAGCAGGTCCAATTACATTACTAGATACTAGGCACATACATCCACTATATTGTAAGCATATTGTGTTTCATAATTGTAAATATGATATATATCATAAATGCAACAATTAATACATTGGCTAACCATATGATCTAATGTCTTCCTATATGTTCCAATTATGATTGGGCTAGTACAAGGTTTATTTGTTAGCAGTATACCATAACAGAACAGGATTAAAAAAGCAATTGCACAAAATATTATTTAAACACAAAGATGAAACTTCAAATTACTCAAGTTATTTCATAATAGACAAACATGTTATATTTTTCCCCGATTTGACCTTTCTGATCATTTCTGATGTATAAAAGGCCACCATCTGAGGGTGCTCTAGAACGTTAGGCCCTCACCTTTCTGGGAGCTTGTTTGGAGGGACACCTCCAAGGTAGAAGTAGCGAGCAGTCTCCAGTTTTCCATTTTCGTACTCCTCTTGGAATATTGTCACTCTTTCCAGGCGTACAAAGATTCGCTTCTTACCTCCGATCACTGCCAGGATCAGCTGAATCTGAATAGGACATAGGAGGAGATTATTAGTAGACGGGCCACAAATCCAGGCCATCGTTATTGTCTGTACTTTTGGATACATGATAGGTCTTCTTCACATTATGTGAATTTTGTATATGATGAATGAAGAAACTCTTTACCACTTTAGTGTTTGAGCTGCTGACTAACAGCATGGTTGGATCCATTGGTTTTGCTTTCTGAAGACCATATCCAACGTCGAAATATAGCATCAATTTTCCATCTTGAACCACAAGACTTAGAAACTGGTCCTACAAAATTGAACATATCGTAGATATGATTTGATTGTGTGACTTAGTTTGAGGAAGAGTAAAAAATATCATTAACGATTATTTATTTACCTCTGCATCGAGGAAAAAGACAATTCCATTGTAGGAAACCAGACGAACGTCCTGCTCAAACCTCTTGGATGAACCAGGAAGAGCTTCCAGTTTAATCTCTGCATAGCCCGTCCCATCAAAGTATGAGCCGTCTGTGAGCCAAGGGTCCCCGGTGGATTTGGACCTGACACAAGGAAAATCCGACTATTGTTAACCACTGACAACAGTTTATGATCCACATACTTTAATTTGAAAGGATGATCGCGGTTGATGTAGATTTCATATTTTAAAAGAACAGTGTCAGAGATTTGTTTGTTTACATTTGTATATGGTGCCGTTATCCAAGAGCTTTATGTAATTATGAAGGATTACATTTTGTCAAACAAACATAATAGGTTAAGTATAAATTGAGGTCTTGGTTTATTGCAGAAATGGAGAAAGCCATTGTCATGGATGCAATAGGTCAAGCCAAGAGATCAGACAAAGTAGAGTAAAAAAAACTAACTGATTCTGACCAGTTTATGGAAGTTCACATTATCCTGAGCGATGTACCATATCATATGTTCAGATGGGGATGTTGGATCATTACCTGGCACATGGTTTGTCTTTGTTTGTGTCCAACTCAAAGGTTCTCTCAAAGTCATACAGACTGATCTGCTTCTCGTTCAATGTGTCCATCTCAATGCAGCCAACATAGTTTGGATAATTCAGTGGCACTGGAGGCTGGTGACAGTGGGAGAAATGAGAGAAGTTTTAGGTGACAATCAACAGCAAACCTGCATCTGTAAGAACTTTTTTTTAGTTTTTCAATACATTCGGTTCATGGTTAGAATAATCAATATTGGCATGTGATTGACAAATCTCCCTCAATCACAGCATGTTTTCTTAGACCTGGACCCCGATAGGCTAGGACACTGCACATCCTGCCTGCCAGAGGTTGTGTCTGCATACACTGCAGTGGGTAGACCCATACATGGACTATTTGTTTGATTTTAGGCAGTAAAAACAGAGCTTATATGAACCTCTTATCAAAATAAAGTACATAAAAGAAAATACATAGGTATATTACATACCTAGAAAAAAATTAGAAACCCTCCATGTCCCTTTAAAATAGCATGAAAGAAAATCTGGTACTTTAGTGATCCTGAACTCAAAAAAGCCCCAGTTCTTTCTTTTTACTACCAATATATATATATTACTACTATATATTGATGACTTTTCTACTTTAGAAACATTTCCCAGTGAGAAGAGACAGAATATAAATGAGCCAAGCTCAACAGGTCCCAGTGGTTGATGTCCATACCGTGAATTCGGAGGGATAGCCTCCGACGTAGAACACCACTTCTCTGGGGTCTAGATTAAGCAGACCCTTCTCTCCGTCCGCTGTGCTATCTCCTTTGATTTCATGCAGGGTTTGCTTCTCCACAAATATGGACATCTGGCCGTACTGGAGAATCCTACAGAGAAGGAATCAGTGGAGGTGAGAGGAGCGCGGCATGCTTATCATAAAACAGAAAACCAAGCAAGCAAAGAACGGTAGACATAAGCAGGAGGGACAAAGCAACAAACACTACTAGCTAGACACTCATCTCGTTACCTTTCTATGGCTACTGTCACAAACGAGTCTTTGATGTCCTCATTCGCAGTCAGGAATGTGGGATCTTCATCTCCCAGTTTGTAAATGCACTGAGCACGGTTTCCTTTCAGCACCATCCCAAGGTAATCACCTGAGCCCTAAAGACAGAGTGAATGTGCCAGATCAGTAGGGATGTGAGCCTCAGTAGCAAATAATACAATTTATCATAACATAATACATTGGGATAAAGGACAGATTTAATTACCCAAAAAATATATGCAAGTATACCCCAAAAATATATAAATATAGTAGCTACTGATTAATAATCTCTCAGTGGTCACTAAAATGAAGACAACATATTTAGAACCCCAGGGGGCAATTAGAAAATATTGTGAATGATTACCTCTTTAGAAATAGATTTCATTCATTAAGTGAGTGGATCAGACTGATTAACAGTGAAAAACAGAAAACTCCTGTCACGACCTGCTTCTTCAATGGCACTTGACAAGAACCAGGTTCCAGCCTACCCCAGCAGGACCATATAGTTCTTACTAACTCTGGCACAGAAGACGGCTTCAGGATAGGGACCACGCCCAAGAATATGTGCAGAGATTACAGGCACACAATAAATAGTTCTACACTTTGTTTATGTGGAAAAATCAGGACTAGCAACTTATATACAGTTTGATTAGCCACAGGCTGGCCAATCACAGTAAGCCCCATCCGTAGGTAGAAGAGACCAATTTGCAATAAGCTAAATATTAATTACTCATTAGTTGTAAAAGGTCTTACAGTGTCATCTGACACCTACTTTATTTGTATAGTAAGGTGGTTATCTCATTATATACAAACCAGGGTGACATAAGCCCAATCATTAGACTCTTACATTTCGGTGTCCGAGGAACAGTATGAAGCGTCCCTGCTCCGTATCCGCCTGGCGTCTCTTTTTGCTCTGAGGCTGTGGGTTCTGGATGTGAAGTTTGAGGGAGGTGTAGGCTGACAGATCTTGCAGGTTACTCGGGTTCCGCAGCTGCACCCCAGAAAGGCCATTAAATTTCACAGGAACCTTAACCTGAAAAAGACAAGGAACAGAAAATTGGGTGAGCAAAGACATGAGGAAACAAACAAATAAAAAAATAAACTTCCTGTCGCCACCCTCCGTACAGACCTTGCTGGCCGCATCTCTGGCCTGAGAGATGAGTTGCCGGACGCGCTGGATACTGTCCGAGATGCTCCCATTCTGGCTCGGACGGTTCTCCAGATTATTCAGCTTGTCCAGGAGTAGCGGGATGGTGCTGACCAGATTAGAAACTGCACAAGAGAAAAATAATTATTGACCAACGTACTTGTATTGTATTGTATTGCATTGTAACTTTTACCATGTGCACCTTAAACATAATAGAAAATGTGTGGGGTCAGTGTGCATTTCATATTTCTCACCAGACGTCTTCGCCTCCTCCACAGCTCTGCTCACATCTTCATTTTTTAAGTTCCCGTATTTCTTTTTCCACGACTCCAGGTTCTTCTTCATGTCGGCTAGTGTGGCTTCCACTCTGATGGCCGTGTCATTAGCCTCTGCGGCCTTGAACTTGGCACTGGTTATGTCATCTGTGAAATTATCTGCGGAAGAACAAGGGGACCATGAGCATTACAGAAGGCTCAACCCAACACCCTGCATAAGTTTGATGAGATATCAATAGAACTTTACTAATAGCTATCCTTATAAATATATGGAAGTATAATTTAAAACTATAGGTAATAACAAGTAGTTTATAAGTTGCAGGATATTAAAAATAGGCATGCTCAATGTATCTTGCAATGCAACGTATATTACTGCGCAGAGACTCCTGCTTAGGGTCAGCTGCGCACCATAAAAGCTGCATTAAGAGCTATAAAACAATAAGAGCTTCTGATGGAGACGTCTTTACACATTTTTTTGCTTGATTTTACCTTGCGTACATGATTGTGCAAAGCCGTTTTAATGACTTCTGTGGCCCTTTAACGGGACATATAATCGTCAGTGATCTTGCATCACCCTGTACCTTGTATCATGCTGATCTTCTCCAAGACAGAGCTCAAGTCACTCTGCAGTTTCTCTTTCTTGGATTTGTTTTCTTGCAGTTTCTTTTTTCCGTCCTGCAGCTTTCTCTTAACATCTGAAGACAAAATGCAAGACATTTAAAAAAAAAAAAAAATGGTACAGGATATCTATAATTTTAAGATACGGTTTGTAATGATCGATTCACCTCCATTTAATTCACTTTGAGAGACATTGGCCGCTTCCTCCAGCTGGGCGCTCTTCTTCTTCAGCTCTCGGCCTTTCTTGCCCAATTCCTCGGACAGAACACTCTGCAATAATAAAACAAAAACATGAAGAAAGGACCAAGAACGGAGCCAGGCATGGGGTTGATTATACAGTGCTGGGGTGACCATCTTGGGTGGAACTCAAACTTCCCCATACTGGGTACAGGAAACAAAATCAGAAGTTTCACATAACTAGGATTCAAATTTTACACATTTTCAATATAATGTTTCATCCTGAGGAGAGTTGACAGTAAGTGGTTCAGATTAGCTCCTAACCTTCAATGTGTTACTTGCGGCGCGGTTTGCTTCCTTTGCAGCGTTCTCAGCCTGGTTCACGGCATTGATGATATTGACGTAAGCATTGGAAGCATTAACGGCCTTTTGGATAACGATATCTTGATTGGATCCACCAATTTCACTGAAAATAGGAAAGCATCCATGTTCATCGCAATGTATTCATAGGGACCTGTATCAGTTGGCTTCTTGCATATAAGTATTATAGTTCAGTTTATTATAAACCTATATCCTCACGTGAATAGAGTCTTTGCAATCTGTCCAAGTAGCTTGGCGTGCGCCTCTGCCTGCTCCACGATGGGGATCTTGCTACTGGCTGGAGAAAACTTATTCACCTTGTCCATGATGGGGCCTCGGGCTCCATCTAGACTGGCCGCCAGCCTCTCATACTCCTGTAGAAGAAAGAACAGTCTGAGATCTGTATGTAGAGCAGGGTAGGGGTCCTCAGCCACTGGCAGCAGCTTAGGGGTAAAGGGGATTTAACTTATTAGGGAAACCTACCATGTATGAATGGGGAGAACCTAAATAGATAGGTATAGATATAGGGAGAAGTTGCAAATGAACTAGCTCTACCACTGCTGAGACTTCTTGGGAAAACAAAGGCCTTGAACATATAAATATTACATAAATACAATTCACATATAATGATTAAAAAAAAATATATAATAATATTTAAAATTAAACATATATTAAAATCCACTCACTATAAGGTCAATTGGGGAGGCTTTGTCTAACAGACAGTGCTACATTTTTTAAGTTATATCAACACCATGATGTTCATTTTTCGACACATGTTGTGTTCAAGTGGTTTCCTTTGGCAACAAGCTTTTGTGTAATTTTACTTCTAATCGGACTTTTTTTAAAACCCCTCAGACTGGTCTCTCAGCTAACCCTTCGCTCTTCCCTTTATGACCTAATCAAGGAGATACAACAGTTCAATCAGAGGCAGATACTCTGGACTTTGAAAGTGAATATTGATTATTGCTTTTCCAATTATCAAATAGGAATTTTATTAACCATCAATGCATAATTAAACTAGCTTCTCAAGTTAGGGCAGTACAGTGGTCCTTAGGCTTAGACTTCTTTATTTATGCATTCTATTAGAGTATACATTAGTGTCACGGAAAGAAGTTAAATTTTTTATTTTCAAAAACACACATTTTTAACCTGTGGTTTTATAGGATTGTCTTACATCTTTCAGACTTTCAATCATCTGCAGAATGTCTGACACTTGTACAAGAGCATCTTCAGCCATCTTCACGGTCATGACGAGTTCCTTGTGCTGTTTCTTCAGTTCATTGAGTTTAAGCTGTACAGAGAGGAATATTGTGTCTGAGTATGTGCATACAAACATGCATACATGAAATATATATCCTGTCAAGTGCAGTTGCAATGCTCAATGTAGCTTTAGCTGCTCAGAAGTCCTACCAATGTAATGTAGTATACAAGGACACTGCCAACAGTGCACTTCATTGAAAACACAGGCATCTTGCCATGTGCAATGATCTATAATAAAACGATTATGGAAAACAAAAAAACGACTTTATTACAAGATGCTGTCTTATTTAAGCCTAGCAAAATCTGTGGCAAAAATGCATGGTTGTTGCTTTCCACACATAACCTATTTACCTGGTTTTCCTCCAAGTTGTTGTAGTTGACACTGTTGAGATCTTCTGTCTGCCTGGTCTTATTCACGGCCTCATTCATGGCGTCCCGTAAGTCCATCACCTCTGAGCTGTACCTGTCCAGGCGTTTCTTGGTCTCGCTCAGAAGGTCTTGGTTGGTTTGAAGTTGAGTGAGCATCTCAGTTTTTACCCGTTCTAGCACTGGTCAAAGAAAGATAGATATCAGTGCCAAATGTCTCTCTAAGAGAACTAGGTACTTGCCAGATCTAGTTGGTTATGCCATAGTTTATCTCCTTCTGCATGTTTTGTAGCATCACACAATGTTTATTCAAATTCAGAATAACATGATATCTATGACTAAGTAATTGTATTATGAAACACATCACATTATTAAGGCTAAGGAGCAAAAGGATTTACTCACACTTTGTGGCCTCCTTGAACTCTTTCTCAGCCAGCCTCATCGCATGCTTAAAATCCTTGGATCTCATCTCCTTGAGCATCTTCTCCACCTCTGACACTATGCGTCTGAACTCCTCTGTGGAGGTGACATTGCTGGTGTTTGAAGATCCAATGCGGCTCAGCTGATCGATCATGACTTCATTGTGGTAACAGGCATAGAAAAAAGGTCATATTTAGAAGAAATAGTTATAAAAATCACAATTTACTGCATTTCCAAAACAAAAGCTTAATGTTCCATCAAGAACACATTATCCTGCCATATTCCCCATGTTCCAGTAAGCTTCTTACCAAGAGATGCATTATAAATAGACTCCACTTTGTTCATTAGGTCTTTGGCCCTCTGATTGGTGGCTGTGGTTGTCCTTTGCACATTAATGGCTGTCTGCTTGGTCATGTTAACCTTGAAAAAAAAAAAAGTACCAGTCAGGGTCAAGTGGCCAGCAGAGCTGGGGATATAAGGCTCCTCAAATGAAGAAGTAATGAGCACAACACCCACCTTATCTTGTATGGCATCCAAATCCTGCGCAAGGCTGATACTCTCATCCTCAAAGTCATCTGCCTTGTCCTTAATGCCATTAACTGAGCTCTGATACTGAAGCCATAGGTCCTGTAAACCAAATGTATGATGGTATTACATGAGAATGGATACATACATACATATATTATAAATATATCCATAGACTATAAAAAAGCAAGTTTGTTATTTTAACCCTCTATAGTTTGCTCCAAGCCCCTACTTATGACACATGCAGAGTTTCAGACATACTGTGAGGTTGGCAATAGAAGCATTGAGGCCTCCAAGTCTGGTCCAAGCGATGGAGCTTATGCTCAGGTTGGTGAGCTGGTCTCTAACACCAGGGATAACATCCCCCATCCGCTCCAGATCTTCAAGGAGTGTCACCACACAACTGTCACAGGCTGCAAAGAGAGGGGTTCAGTTACATGTAATGAGTAAATCAGAGCAAACCCCAGTTCAGTAAAAGTGGAGAAACAAGGAGGTTGATATGGACGAAGAAAGATCAGACTCTATCCACCTCTGTAGTATTTGAATAGACGTCATTATATCTCTAAATTGTAAGCTCCTTGGGGAAGTGTCTACCAATATATCACCAAATTATAGGTCTTTCAGAAAACTGTATCCCATTATGTCACAAGAATCTAAGCTCCTTGGGGCAAGGTCTCCTATTAGGTCTTGAATTATGCCAATAGACTGTAACCATCTTGGGCAAAGTCCAGTGGACTAAAATCTACTTGGCAAAGTGTCTTGTGTATTTAGATGGTAAGTTCCTTTGGTGAGGATTTCTCAATACAGTTCAGAAGGCTCTCACACAGTATATATATATTTAACTGCACCATGAGAGATTGCCATTGGTGCTTTCATATCAAGACCCACATTAAACATTGTAGATGTGGTTTCAATGGATTTAACTTTTTCCTCTTGGCTTTAAATTTGATTTTTTAAGTACAGTGGTTCTCAACCTTAATCTGTTCCAGACAGGAGGTTATGTACCAAAAAGGTTGGGCACCAAACTCCCATAAGGAGTAATGCAAATTGGTTTTAGCAAACGCGATGAGTACCAAGGTTTTTTGCTCATCCATCTAGTTGGATATCGAAAATGTTGAGTTCCGAGGAGGTTGAGAACCAAGGTACCACTTTACACTAATTACTGGATCTTTTCCATTAGAAATCAACATACCACGCAGAGTCGTCTGCCACTAGCAACATGGGGGAAAATACATATGAACGCCCTACAAACTACTAAAGCAGAGAGGCCAAAATTGAGTTGGTCACAGACTTCGGAATAATTGTACGTTAAAATCGCAATTCTTTTTTGGCCTGGTTTTGTTTGACACTTTCCTGGGACAGTGCTCCCGACACTTCTTTATGGTTTTTACTACTTAAGTTCACATCAATATTTCTGAGCCTGGCATTCTGCCGCTGTACAGAGAGTTTAATAATGTAGGAAAATATTCTACAGAACAAAGAAATGTGCAGGTTTTGTTTAATTGATGAAATCCTTTAATCCTGTACTCTCGGATTCAATGCTGCAGGTCTCTGGGGTAAGGAGGGCCCAGCACGGTGACTGTTTGATATTCTGCAGTCCTGTCTGCTACTTACGCTCGCATTTCATGATGTCTGGTCCGTGGCTGACGGGGGTCTCGTATCGGTGACTGCAGCGGTCACACTGCTTCCCTGTGAGCCCATCACTGCATTGACACTCACCGGAGCGGGGGTCACATGAGCCCCCTTTACAGGCACACTCTGTTGAACAAAACACAAAATATTTTTAACTTAAAGGAACCACAGAGGCTAAATCTTGTGTTTTAATTGGTCATCATTAGGCCACTAGATGGCACTAGGGGAACCTGTATCCAAAGTTTATTGGGATACTTCTAGTATATTACCTTAAAGGGTCACTATAGTGACCATACAGTAAGGATTAAATTCTCATTTTTGATTGTTTTTATTGCCAATCAGAAACCATAGAAACGTTGTCCTTCTGCTTCACCACAACAGCTGTTTCTAAGTGGTGTATCACTGTATTGACCGCGCAACAGAGTTTCATTTCGTTATTTAATAGCTTTTTAGAAGTAAAATCAGTGGTAGACTTTTAAAAATTAAATTTGATATCCAGAGTCTAACATATATGGTTCCCTATCAGGTGCCCAGGAGTGGGTCTTCCCAGAAACCTATTAATTTATTATAATTAGCTACTGGTAGATGATGGTCTCCAGAGCTTGAAGACACTACCAATCCAGCTTGTTCGAGGGCACCATCTGACCATGTGTTTAATCTGAATGTTAAATTCTAGTATAATAGAGACATTAACCCATCTGTGCACAAACTGGGATAGGCATACAATAAGGCATCTCTGCTGCTCTTCATGGTTTGTGTTGATAAGCATAGATTAGGGCCTTTGCAGAATAATTTTAAATTATGGAGTCAACGAATTGGCCTCTAGATGTCATCAAAAAGCCATTTTTACATATGGCAGCCACCGGTCTCTGTGAAGGTCACATTATGTTCTAATTGGAGAGGCATACATTGGAATTTGGAGGCAGTCGCTGAATGATAGTTTGGCCTCTTAACTAATCTGATTGTCGTTAAAACCCCTTGTATCTGTATAAGTCAACACCGCCCTCAAACATTTCAATGACCTTACGAGGGTGGAGACAATCAGCTCAAATAGGGGCTCTAGTCTTTGAAACTTTGTTTATTAATGAGCAATACATAACGAACTCCTATAGTTAGGGGAATCAGTGCTCCTGTAATTGGCAGGGGTATCTCTGCAGCCCCTATGGAGGCTTATAGTAATTGTGCTGTATTAATGCCACTCAAGGAAGGTTTTGTATGATTTCCGATACTCACTGGCGCAACCGTTGGGCCCAAAGCCCCAGTATCCAGGAGCACACTGCTGGCAGCGAGGTCCAGAGACCCCAGGGAGGCAACGACACTGACCGGTGCGAGGGTCACAGCTTGTACTGCTCGAGCCAACCTCACAACTACACTGCTGACATCCAGAGCAGCTATCAAATCCATAATAGCCATCCTGGGAAACAGAACAGGCATGAAAGAAAAATAGTAAGCTCTGTGGGTCAGAATCTGATCTTCACCTTACCATTGCCTGTAACATAAAGGATCAACGTAGTGCTCATACAATAGTGGTACATTGGATTATTTAATAACAGATTAGCATAAAATACGTATTCAATTTTGTAATAAGTTTATTTTTTAAGTGCATTCAAGGTGAGACCTGATCTAGAATAAAATGGCTAAAACTATGGATGACCAGATATTAAAAAGCCCTAAGTCCCATATTTACTGTGCACATATTTGATGAATTAGACCCAATAATGGGATGAATGTTTTTAGAAAAGGCACATTACCTATCGTATGATATTATGTTGCAGTGGAAGCCATTGGGTATATTCAACCTTAGCGTCAAATAATATAAATTGTAACTAACTAAAAGGTTTCTAAACAGTCTGGAACTATGTTCAGTTACATATACTGGCGCCCTCTGGTGTATGTCCGTGGTACCTGGCAGCGGTCACAGTTCGGTCCGGTCACTCCAGGCTTGCAAAGACATTGTCCAGTCCTTGGGTCACAGGACCCCGTCCCACAAGAAGAGCAGGCGCACGCTGCAAGAAACAGATTCCAGTCATTCTCAGGAAAAGTAAAATATTTTACCCATTTTTGAATTCAATTTCTCACAGCTTGGGGTCATTTCATAAATACTTAATATCATAGGTCTTACTGGTGCAATTTTTGGCGCCAACAGCATCGCCGTAGTATCCCGGTGCGCACACCTCGCAGTGAGGCCCGGCGCTGTTGAACATGCACCCGGAGCACACGCCGGACAGCGAGTCGCAGTCACTGAACAACATGTTGGAGTCCGTGTTCCCGTTGCAGTTACACGGCTGGCAGGAACTTCCAATCACCATGGGGTTTCCATAAAAACCAGGAGCGCATCTGTCAAGAGGGACCAGAAGTAACGTGGTATTTAGTGGGGGTTTAGAAATGTCATACTATGGAGAGAGACAGAGAGAGTTAGTGAGAGTGTGAGAGAGAACGAGAGAGAGAGAGAAAGAGAGAGAGAACGAGAAAGAGAGAGAGAGAGAGAGAGAGAACGAGAGAGAGAGAGAGAGAGAGAGAAAGGAATGGAGAAAGAGAGAGAGAGAGAGAGAAAGGAATGGAGAAAGAGAGAGAGAGCAAGAGCGATAGCGAGAGAGAGGGAGGAAGGGAGGAAGGGAGGAAAGTAGAGAGCGAGGAAGGGAAGAGAGAGATAGCCAGGGTAATAGAGGAGAGAGACAACAAATAAAAGGGAGGAGACTACCAGAGCGAGAGGAAGGAGATTAAAAGAAAGGAAATGTTATACATGAATTCTATCTTCAGTAAACCTTGTCTAGACATGCTGCGCTGGTCACACTCACCGCTCACACTTGGCTCCGGCGTAGCCCGGTTTGCACAGACACTGAGTGGAGAAGCCCCTCTGGACACAACCAATGGCAAAGCTGGACGTGAGAGGACAGGAGTATTAGGAGACCAAGACGTACCAGTAGAGGAGGTAACTCCGAACAATGTGATATTACAACACGCATACAATATAACACTTTGCACCTTGAGCCATTTGGTATCGCCTTCTGTGCCAATAACTTACTTACCTACTAATGTTTGTTGCATAAATCACAAATGCAAAGAATTTCCTAAACTATGAACTTTGACACTGCAGCTTTCAGACTCACTTGTTGGAGGGTATTGAGAGGGGACACGGGCACGCGGCGCACCGCAGGGATCCATCCACCGTGCCATTGGACACAAATCCTTCCTTGCACTGTTCACAGCGGTCTCCCCTTGTATTGTGCTGGCAGTTCTGTGGTGAAGGAGCACGGTCAGTGTCTGATTTTTTTAAATAATTTTTTTGATAGTCTGAACAGCGCATCGTATAGTGTTACACTCACCACACACGCTCCAGTCCTGGGCAAACACTCGCCAGAGTGGCCACTGCAGTTACAGGGGACACATTTTCCCAAAAACAGGCCTTTGTCTCTGTAGTAACCCGGGGCACATTCCTGAGGGACACAGAGATTCATTAAAGCCATTTAGCAAGTGCTGCCATTTTACTGTAAGAGGTTTCCCAAGTTATACCAAAGTATTCCAATAAAATAAAATCTGAGGCTTCACTTTATTAACTATCCTATGCAATTATCTTGCTGTGGAAGCCATTACTGTTTGTGTGTTACATACTTCCACAACATGAGTCTTTTTCCTTGAAGTACATTTATCCGTTAAATCGTACCTGGCAGGAGTCGCCTCTATAGTTGGCCGGACACATGCACAGCTCCACGTTATTGGCCCTGACGCCCACATTACGGTCTTGTCCAATCTCTAGGACCACTCTACGCAGAGAGACGTAGGAGGAGGACTGGGCATTCAGGGATCGGATCTGCAGCTGCTCCAGATTGGCCAGAACCATCATGAGCTCTTCACGGGACACTGGGTTATGGGTCTGGGTGTGGATAAAATTACCCTATAACAAAGAGGAAATAATTAAAATAATCAAATACATAATTGCACATTCAACCTATCCAAGCAAGACATTTATAGGCTATTATTTTCAGTCACATTTTGACAACCACTAAAAATGTTATGTCTCTCACCTCCACCAGATGGATTCGTCCTTGATGGCTTTCTCCAGGACTTGGATACTTTGCCTCCAGGAATGCAATACTCATCTGGTTGCCCTACAAGAAGGAGAAAAATAGATATGACAGCAGATAAGATCATCACTCCATCTGGTTTGATATTTCTCCTATCCATTCAAATATTTACTTCAATTAAACATCAAAAAACTGATATGCCATTTTATTTTCCTATATTTTGCGCACTCTTAGTCGTCTTCCGTTGCATTTTTTCTTATTTTTTAATGACCTTTTAGGGAAACAGCCACTGGATTAACAGATCTAATTAAGGCCTACTAATTATCCCTTTTCCCTGCTACAGAAACACATTCGATAAAAATGATCCTACGGATTCTTCCTCCATATTGCTGCATTTAAGCCATCTGACGGACCATGGAGTCCTTCCTGTAAGCACAACATAATACACATGGAATATGTTTGGTGTCCTTACTATATAATTAGGACACAGGGCTACTAGCTTTAAATCCTTTCTTTCTCGTTTTCTTTAAATTGTTACATATTTGATCAACACTTTTATGAATTTTGTGAAATTGTTAAAAATGCAAGCAATGGAAACATCTAGAAATATCACTGGGAAATCTATTACATATAAGAAAAACAAGAAAATATGTCCTCTTCCTTTACACGCCCAACCACATAAAATCAGGCTAGTATAGGAATACACGGCATATTCAGAGCCCAAGACTCAGATCCTACTGTAGACCCACTTGACCATACCTTCAAGATGACATCGGAGCGTCGTTCTATAGGAATGTAGATGGCGTCTCCTCTGACAGCCTCAGAGTGGAGCTCATATGTAAGGAACCCACCATAAGAAGAAACCTATAAGGAAAAAGATAGGCAGCTCTTAATACCATGTATCAGTGTACAAATATGCAAAATTATTTTTAAGCTGGTAACACAAAAACGTTGGTGTGACCTAACTGGAATTTCACCAAATTAAAATGTTGAATTACTTAAAACAAAAATATTACGTGTATTTGGATTTTGATAGAAATCAGATATAAAAATGATTGGTATCTAGTAACCAAGAACACACAGTAGAGGCTTACCCGGTCCCCAAGGTACGTATGTGGGGCATGCCAGTAGAACTCCTGGTAGACATCAGGAACATTTTTAAGTTCAGCCTCAACAAGACCCTCGTTTGGTCGTACAGTGACCTCCACCTCTTGCCGATCACCGCCCACTAAAACCCATCCGTTCATATCAAGGAACTAAAAAATGAAAAAAATATCACCGACTGAAAGATCATACGTTAAAACCTGAAGATCAGCAGAAGATGGCTGGTGATCTACTTACCTCGCCTCGATACTTGGATGCAACATGGCAGCGATCTGTGGCGCCAAAACAGAAACAGCTGGTACAACCCTTAGGATTTTCTGAGTCAAGGTAAAATGTACCCAAGCGACAACGGTCACAGGTCAGACCTTCTACATTTTCCTGGTGGAAGAAGAGAGGGGAAATATGCTTTAGAAAGAACAAAATGGTAGAATGGGCAACTTTATAAATAATAACAATAACTAAATATTCAAGCCTGCTCGAGAGATTTAGAGGTTTATTTTATATTTTAAATCATAACTGGCTCAATAAGGCGTTGACCACAGCAGCTATGTGGATCCAAAAATGTAGAAAAATATATGACTGGAACAATTTGGCTCCACACCAGTATGGATGGATCTTACTGACCTTGCAGTGACATTGGCCAGTGACTGGGTCACAGATGCTTGGCTCTGTCCCAGCCCGGTTGCAATCGCAGGGTCTGCAGTTGGGATACCCATAAAACCCGGGAGCGCATTTCTCACACCGCCGGCCCATGATGTTTGGTTTACACCTAAAGAAATAGGAAGCAGAAGTCACAATCCATCCCATGAATTGTTCTATATAAAAAAAGACAAAAACCTAACTTTATTGGACCAGCAGAAGTCTACAGAAACTGCCATAAATAACCCCCTGGCCTTTAATGAGGTGAATTGTTGTTTTTAGGATTCCAGGGACATAACCAGCTTTATTGTATTCTTAAGGTTATTACAGACAATGAATTGCAGCAACTCTTTCTTTGACCATAAAGCCTGTGAACCCATTTATAAGGCCACCATGCACAAGCCCACCCACATCTGAGGACATCCCTCCACCATAAAACGGATTCTATATCTTTTATGGGTAGCTTGTAAACATCAGGACCCTATAAAACATGCTATGCCATTAATAAGAGATGACATGAAAAAAAGTCAGATTTATGGTTTTTAGTGAAGACTAAAAAGTAAATTAAAGTATAAGACAGGTCAGTGAAATGTCCTAAAAACCAAGCCTTCTGAAGAAGGAAGATGTCTGCATGGCAGTTACACTCAATATAACATTTACCAAATCATCGCACTTGTGAGATCCAAGGTGACAGCTCCAGACAATATCAGAATTTGTTAAAATTAAGCTTTTTTTCTAGAAATTCATATATGATCATACCATTTTAATGAAAATAGGGAGGTGAAGGTTGTTATTTTGTGTTGAGTTTAGCATCCCAATAGTAGTAGCCAGCACTCCACCACCGAGGGAATTCTAATGTGGTGTGAACCATTTTTCTGTCACTATGACATTACTTACGTGCACTGTCCGGACTGTATATCACATCCAGGCTCTGTAACATTCTGAAGACCAATCGCGGAGCAGTTGCAGTCCTCACAACCAATTAGTGGGTGGCATCCAAATGTCTGAGGTTGGCACACTGTGCACTCTGGTTTCAGTGTTCGAGGGGGGCAGATGCACTGACCGGTCACCTCATCACACAGACGAGAGCCACAATCACAAGCTGTACAAGAGAAAGAGAGATGGTGCAACTTAACGTATGAAAACCAACTTACACCTAGACACTAAAGACCAGGTTAGGTCATTCTCTCTGCAAGAGACGTGGCGTGATTCTCCGTACTTACGTCTGCAGTTAGGGAAGCCCCAATAACCGGTGGCACAGCGTGAGCAGTCTCTGCCAATCACATTGGGGAGGCAAGTACACTGTCCTCCATGAGGCTCGCAGGAAGTACCCAGGGCTCCAACCTCATGGCACTTGCATGGCTGGGCGCCATTATTGTAGAACAGAGACAGGGAGATTGCAGCATCTCTGCAGAATTTGGAGGGAGCCAAACTACAAGACAAAGATGGGAGGAAATATTAACAATAATCCACATCAGACATTATCCAAACATCATGGTTCAAGAAGGTGGTGAGTGGAGAACAAGCATTAGATGAGGTCTACCATACCAAAATCTGGAGTAAATCAGTGTTAGCCTGTTGAAAAATAGTCTTAATTTGGTTTTCACAATTCTTGCAACCTCAGTTTAATAGTTCAAGTACATATGCCCTTTCTGTATTACTGGTATGTGGTTTGAGCCCGCAAATGGGACATGCCTGACTGATTTCTACCAATGGTTCTTACTTGCTCTGGAAGCTGTTGGCACTGCACTGGCTGATAAAGTTGTAGGACTTGTCCAGGGGTTCCTCCAGCAGGTAGGTGGAACTGTAACTATCCTCCGGAATCACCAAAACGTACTCCTAATAATTTAGAACAGAAAAATATTGATTACTCGTAATTTTAGAACATCCCACTAATTTTATTCCCAAAAAAAAAAAATGTATACAAGCCTACCAGCCACAGTATCTTCCCTTCTGGGACGCGCACAGTCACGGACAGGTCATTTTCAGCTACATCAAGAATGACCTGATTCTCAGACACAACCAAGCTGCGGCAACCATAACCATGAGGACAGAAGGTAGCGTTCGCTGAACCTACAAGAGAGAGTCAGTAAGATCCTAAACAACATTATGGCAGTCATAATGAGCACGCCAGTGACTCGGTACATTTTTTATCGCAAAGAGCAGAACTTTTGAGCAAGGTGTTGCTACACGTGACAGGGACGTATTTGAATACAAAGCAATTATGGTAGTGTTTCAAGCATTAGACTCTCCTCATCCCTCTTTGTTCCTGAGGACCAGCGATAAACCTATGACTGGCTTTTGAGAACCATTGGTCTAGGTAAGAATCACTGATGCAGCATCAATTAAATCTTGTTACAATCATGGAGAAATGGAGAATATTTTGCTTATATTGTTCTTAGTCTTTGTTGGTTGTAGGAATGTTCTCACCTTGCCAGATGCGTCCACCATGCACCGTAACATCGATTGTAAAGGTTGTATGTATAGGTTGGTAATAATGCACAATGAAGGCGAAGCGGCCTGGAGATTGAACTCGTCCGTTGTATCCCACCGTCGACTGGTCCAGTAACGGGCAGAGAGTACAAAGAAGAATATATTATGAGATTATGGGACTAAAAGAACATTGCCCACAAACTGACCCACTTTTTAAGAGAAAAAATGAATAAAAATTATGTCTACCATTAAATCTCAAAGCAAAAGTGGAGGAAAGCAACATTGACGAATAATTTTAGGCAACGTATCGAGAACACATGTTAATGAGACTATAGGCTATTTTCACTATGTAGTTCAAATGTGTGAATCATATGGACTTATTTTATAGCATTAATCAAACACCTGTGCAGGGTGCAAATGCACCAGCTTAGTAGCATCCACAGCTGTCGGAGGAAGAGGTCCTATGTCAGAAGGCACCGAGTGACCATCTGGTGTGGGAGCCCGGGATCCTGGAGACACAGGAATATCGGATGGGATCCTCCCGGGTTTGCCTTCTGATAGTACCACGGACTGCGAGGGCTTCTCAAATCTCGATGGGACACAAGAACCACTGAGTGCATGGGGAGAAATAAAGGATAAGGAAATCTAAAGAAATCAAGAGGACCCAAATGTGGATATGCGAACAACTTGTACCTGCTGGGTGAGAAAGAGCCGTGAACAGCAATGCAATGAACTCGAGGCTCAATATACTCCATAGTGAACGTTTCCAGTGGGATCAGGTGCACCTTATACTGTGGGCGGTGAAGATAATCAGAAATTAGTGAGGAACACACTTTAACAATGGACAAGATGCAATTTAATAGATAGTAGAAACTCACCAGGTGGAATTGAGTTCTATCTGCGGTGAAGCGAATGTTGGCTTCTGTGGTGATGTCAAAAGCTGCCACTTTGTGCTGGGAGTCCAGAGCTACACCACGGCACAGGAAACTAGGACACCAAGACAGACATGGTAAGGGCCAAACCTCGGACAGCACCACATTGCCCTACTATAGCTCAACAGTGGTTACCTTGCCTTCTAATCATACATCTATATACATGGTGGACAGCTATGAAATGCGGACGCTACACTATGAGAGCAGTCAAACTCCACCACTGAGAAATATTTTAAGTGACACAGCAAAGGTCCCAGTTATTGCAAAAATTAAAAGTACCCATCAAAAAAATATAAATAAAAATTGTTATTAAAAAATTTAATTTAAATTGTTAGATTACTGGGGTTGAAAGATGGATGTTATAATCAAACACAATGTCCATTTCCAAATAATTACTCGCATGAGATAAAGTCATAAGGAAAAGTAGGAGAACGGTTTCATGTAATTTAACCTTAAAATGCTCACCTTTCAAACTCAGTTACCTAACACTTCCCCTCAACATTTTTAACACCAACCAATTGTAACTATATTTCTTTATACGTTTACTTTGGATTTATACAATAACTGGGACCTTGGCTGTGTCATGAAGTCATATAGTGTTTAAGGCAGCAGTAGACTGAGTTTGCAAAGAATTCAAGGACTGCTCTTACAGAAAGGAATCTACGCATGCTTAAGTCCCCCAACTCTCTGCTAGAGCTGCCAAAAAATACGTTAAGTGGGTGCATGAGCAACGATAATCTGAGAAGCACTGGTCTAGGCGTTGGGGCTTACACCGCATGCGATGAATCACAATGCTTAAAATGAGAGGAACTTGAATAGAGTCTGACTAAACAGCTCATTGTGTCTGTACATGGCGGAGATTGTAGTGGAAATTTAAATTATTGCTGTACTGGCCAACCACTAAGTGCACTGACCTGTATTTACACGGGTAGAAGGTGACCTCTCCATGTTGTGGCGGGAGTTGGGGGGAGCTCACTACCGCAGTAACACGATGTGCATCGTCCTCATTAGCGTACTCAACCAGGAGCGCATAAGGACCAGGACGAGGAACCAACAGCCGGAACTGGATGTCAACCTGCAATGAGTGACCAACTGGACAGTTATTTACAAGTGTTGAAGTACATGACCTTACACTACCTCAGTTAGTGGAACCACATCAAAGTTACTCCCACTATAGCATCAATCCATGATCTAGTTTCTTCTTCTATTTCTGGTATAGCATTATGTCAAAAACAATCAAACAAACACTCTTGAATATTTTACCACTTACATCTTTGGACCAACTTCCTGTGGTGGGAGGATAATTTGAGTGCACTAGAAAGATTTTATCTACCCAATGTGGCATCTAGAATTGCCTAGGCATAAATTAAGTCTAATGGGACGCTCATTTGTTTACAAGGACACATCCATCTGATAAATTGACAGAATAAGTTGAGAAATGAAAATAATAATTGCATATGAAAGTTAAAAATGTAAAGGTTGTGTTTATTTTATTTTTGCTTTCTAAATCAATCATTTTGCCTGTTCTCAAGTTTAGTTCACAATCTGCCAGCACCTATTAATATAGGCTTCTACCGGAGCGCTCTTGGAGATATTAATACTCACATCATGTCCAGAGCACATGACCATAGGTGGGTGTCTGGGTGTGATCTGCTCCGTCTGGCAGGGTCTGGGCAGGCTGTTATCCAAACGGCACACTCCATCACTCCCTTCGGCAGATGGGAATCCATCTAGAGACAGGTATTTGTACAAGAGGCAGCTGAAAACAAAGAAAACAAATGGTTATTTATTTTTCTATGATCATTAGCGGAGCAAGTATAATTTGCAGGTCTGCAAGAGCCTATTCAAGTGTATTACAAATAATGTCCATGCACGTAACCAGCATATGCCATTAAATCTGTAAAAAGTAGAAAAATGCCTATCTACAATATATATATATATATATATATATATATATATATATATATATATATATATATATAAATAAATAAATAAATAAATAAAAGGAGAGAGAGAAAATAATAACATAAACATAATGTATTGTGGGCCAATATGCATGACCTTTTTCTTATAATATCCCCACCCAGAGAGTGAATTAATTTTCAAATAATGAGCTCTCTCTTGATTATATTTTCCTGTCTAATAGTCTTTCCGTAGTTTTAACCTTTGATTTGATTCAGCAGAATACAATAAGTCCAAATAGTATAATGGCAGACTGAATAAGAATGAGTATTTTAATGTCCTTGGACTGCAATGTAAATGTGAATATATATATATATATATATATATATATTTATAATTTATTGTTAGAAATTGCAACTCAAAGTCGTCAACGAAACATAATCAATTTGTTTCTAATGAAATAAAAATATGTTAGGTGTTACAATCCTTACTTCTGATTGGTCTGTTCTGGGGTGGCCACATAAGTACAAGGATCGGTGACCTTCACCTGAAGAATCGGCGCCTCGTAATAAGCACTGGGTAGAAGAACAAGATAGTCCTACAAGAGAAGGAAGGAAGGGTCAGTGTATGGAAGCAGAAACAAAACTCTATAATGTATCAGAAAGTGAGACAAAGACAAAAAGAGTGACCCAGACAGGGACAAGAAACACAAAGAGAGGATGAGGCATAGACCGAGAGAGAGAAAGACATTGCTGCAATATATCCAGTAGAGACCTGACAAAATATGAGATATAGACAATAATATAACAAAGAGACCATAGACAAACTGCTATAATGTATCAGGGAAAGAGCACAGAACATCCTCTATAAAGGTATCTACTGACCAATAGCACATCCTCCACCTCGATGACCACAGACCAGGTGTTGGGATTTAGGACGAATGGCTCTCCAAAGGTGCTTTGTGGGACTGTGACAAAGGCCGGCTCAGTGCTAGGGGGGAAGACGATCTGCTTGGATTGTTCAGAGCCTGTAAAGGATGAGGTCAAAATTACCATGTTCAGTAAATCAATGACACATATTGAGACAATGGTTTCATACAACATTATAGAAGACCTGCTGTATACCCCAATGCAATTGCTATTTAATATGCACTCATTTTTCTAAGAAGCCCCAGAGTAACACGCACGGGGAGGGGTTTCACACTACCAGTGTCTCATACTGCTGCATGCAGTGACATGATGTTTGTTTGAGCAGCATGAGACACTGGTAGTTTGAAGCCCTTCCCTGTTGGAGTAAAATCAGTTCACAGCTGTGAAACCTGAGAGCAGGAAGACAGGGGAGGGTCCAGAAGGTGAGAAACCATTACTCTGAAGACTTCTTACAAGTATAGTGTATGTGAGTTATATTGAGGAGGATAGAATTAAGTCACCTAGTTAAAACCTTTATGTAAAGAAAAAAATTGCCTACAGAGAGTCCCTATAATATTAGGGTGGAGGATAAATACATGTGATCAGACACACAAAAAAAAAAACATATTTTATAGAAAGTTATAAAAAACTATTTAAAAAAAATGTTTAGCAAAGTTGTTTATCTTACTATTGACTGCAGTACAGTAGTGTCACCTTTACTAGTCTTGTCACTTGAACACTCTTATTTGGGAATCTAAGCCCAACTGAGAAGACAGTAAGAGGATATTTCAGGCAATTCCTATATACAAGAAGGAAGCAAAATACACAAAATTCCTTGGTAAGGACACACAGACTAGTATCAGACATCAATGGGCCTATTCCCAGCCCGATAACCTTTTCCGACGGAGTTGAGTAATGAGCTGTGCAATTCCACAAATAAAGTAACACATCAGGAGATGAGAGATAAGCCTCATTAACTGACATTAAACCAAGGATCTGAACGACTTACACAGTGCCCCCCCTCCCCCTCCTGCCTAATGAGACATTCCGCAGCTTACAGAGGCTCAGAATCCACTTGTTGGAATGTACCATTAGTGTGTGGGGGGGGTACAAGGCCACAGTAGCTAACTTACAGTTGGCACAAGTGTTGAATTTCCTCTCCTCTACAAATGACACCGTGCCGTAGATACTGCCCGCACCCCGGTTCACATAACGGAAGACCACCCGGAAGAGATCGGGGGATGTGACATTCAGGGTCAGCACGACCTTGGGCTGTGGAAAACAGAGACATAATGAGATAAAGAACTACAACTGATCCCACCTAGTATGAACAATTTTCTATTAGCTACAAATGGACATAGCAAAGGTTGCAGTAATTGAAGAGATACATCTAATTATACTGGTTGCACATATGAGTTGCTTGTATAGTCTATGTCATGTATGTTATTCCAGATGTTTCCCTCTACCTGGATTGGGGACATTTGGGCGTATCCTCTCCAGCTGAAGTTCTCAAACTCCAATGGGTTGTATCCAAAGCGAACGGGACGTCCATCTCCAGTCGTGCCTTCCTCTATCTCATATTTCAGGTGGTGAAGATCAGGGAAGTAATGGCCACTGGTCGGCCTGGTGACAGGAAAGAGGACTTATAAATAAGAACACGCACAGGAGAAGACAATGTGAAGATTAAACTTTGAAATTAGTACTATATATCTCTCTGATCCTTGAACAAATATATTCTGCAGAGGTTTAAAGAGTTTATTAAGACCTCCTCCTTACTAAGTCAGGTGTGTCAGGGCGCTGCACCACCCGAGTTATGGAACTCTTTGTAGAACTCAGTTACTCCATTTACAGGTGGTGTCCGTTTCACCAAAACTAAAATTAAGAAAGTTGCAAAAGCAGTTTGTGCACGGATTATAAATACTATTTTTTAACCCCAGCAGTACTATTTTTTTCACGCAAGCGGTTTAAAATGTATTATAGCAAATGAGTGACTAAAATTGACACAACAAAGGTCGCATTCAATACAATGAAAAGTGCACATATAAACACCACATAATTGCAATTGGTTATTAAAAAAAAAATAGTGGAAGTGTTAGGTAACTGAGCTTAAAATATATAGAAATTACATGAAAAAGTTCTACCACTCTCCTAAGCAGTTTATCTTATCTGATTAAACCAAATGAGCAGAATAATGATAAGACCTTAATGTTCTTGTGTTGTAAGACTATCATTATTCTGATCTACATCTGGGCATTTGTTGGTGATTTATAACCTTTGACTGTGAAATAATCAAATGAGATAAAGTTATTAAAAGACGTTTAGGACTTTTCAATGTAATTTAGGATTGCAATACCCAACTTTCAAGCTCTTATTAAAAGACTTTTGTCAGAAAATTAGAATTATATTTAATTTATTTTTTAATTTGTGCATTAACTGGGACATTTGCTGTGTCCTTTCAGGTAAATTCCTCCATACACACTGTAATTCCCACTCACTGGTTACAATTGGGTCCCTGCACATTTTCCCGGCACTGGCAGGTCCCGGTCCGTTCATGGCACGCCAACGCAATGGAGCCTCCGATGTCACAATGGCATCCTGCGGAGGGCAAGCACCTGGTAAGTTCAGTCGGCACAGGGCAGCAGTCATTAAGAGGTATGAGGCCAGAGAAGGCAATGGGATATTAATAGCTGGCTTAGTGTAGGCATGTGGAGCAGAGCGCTGCATGAGCCTCCCTCCTAACTGGACATGACCAGGAATTTCCACATATCTAATTAGAGGGGAATTTGTCACCCCATGAAATCCAGGCTCAGCATCTCTGTATCCGGCCTGATTGCACCCAGAGCACGGCAGAGATGTGATGTGTCCCAGGAGTAACACCGCTTCACAGCAAAACCGTTATCAATGCTACTGAAAATACTCCCTCCGATTCGTCAGGCCTCTGTGGTGGCCCAACTGGCGTCATACAACCACCATACACGGGCAATACTCAACTGGACATCTATATTATACACCATATGCTATAGGATGCTTGAATTCCTTTACCACTGCAGGTTAGCTACAAATTAGACTGCTAGAGTGTAAGCTCTTGGGTCAAGGCAACTGAAATATGAATTAAAAAAATACATTTTCGTTTCTATACTGGATCCTAGATGCATCAATGGTGATAGTTGTATGTGCGAGAAGGATTTTACACTTAAGAGGCATATGGAATGGAAGTGGGTAAGTGTCAAATGTAGCAAATTCTCCCTCCATTCCCTACACAAATACAAATTCCCCTCAGGCTCGAAACAATCATGAAATCTTACAGTGGCTTACATAGCTGCTTATGTTGTTAATTATGTACTTCACAACCATATGCAGATTTCCTAAAATACTTTTGCTTAATAAATCATCTGGATGGCATTTTGATCCTAGACCCTTACTGGGTTCTATTCCTCTTTTTCTGGAAGATACTTCCCTCTTAAAAAGTATTAAACCCTCTGATATAATTGCAGGTCTCTGATCTATACATATTCAGGCCATGCAGCCTCATTATACGTTCTTGACCCTGCACCATTTCAGTCACTTCCATTGAATTGTCTCCAATTAATAATATTCTTTTGGAGATCTCTAGAACCGGACACAGTATCCAGATGAGGTCCGAATATAGGAATGTCTCTATACCCAGATAACCCCCAGAAGTGAAGAACTGCAATAAAACCTTTTCCTGTCACTGTGTCTTAGTCTGATCCAGACAGCAGGGATTGGCACCTACCCTGGCATCCAAAGTAGCTGTTGGGCTCCAGGTTATAATATCCATCCTTGCAGGTGCTACAGGAACGGCTGCAAATGTTGGGTTTGCAAAAGCACTGCCCGCTGGTCTGTAGAGATATCACACAATCAATCAAGGTAGAAATAGACAGAAACCCTATACTGCAGAATTAGTGACTTGCATTAATGGCGGGTCTACAGAAACGTCTGGGACACTCGCATATAAAAGCCACTTCATTCAATGAAAAATGTGTTTCTTTTCTTAAGATTAAATTTATTTTCCAAGAAACTGCCAGCAAAATATCTATTGCACAGCACATGCTATGCAGAACCGCAAAGCCCATAGGTAACTAATGATCTTACTCCCATCACGTGGCTGCCATCTTGGTTTGCTGTCTCTCTGTGTTTGCCTTCTACAATGTTGCAATAGCTAAACTGAGCAGATGAAGGTTCTAACCATATAAATCTGGTTCTGGTAGTACAAATATTGCCAGGAACCGATTAGTATTCGCATTTAACAACATCTGATCTTGACTTGTCATATCCCAGACTACCCCTTTAATCCGTTTAGTTTGCCACAACACTGGTATAGTAGGAATTAAACATAACCAGATATTCAACAAAAAAATAAAACGGCCATATTGGATAGAAGAAATAAATAATATAACATAACATTGAATGGAAATAAATATAGTGAATATAAACTAGACCGACCCGTCACCGCTAATACATAAAATGATGTTCATGTGAAGTGTTTATTATCGGGTCCGGTGCGGACAATTTTAGACAAGCACGCCAAGGCGGAATGGTTATTAATCAGGGAAAGTTTTTGTCCGTGTTGTGATACGTCCCCGGGGTTTGGGTTCCTGTATCAGAGGATAAAGGGGGCTCCCCTGTGTATGTGATGCAGCACCTGCTCAAGACCCCTCACCCCATGCCAAAGACCCCAAATAACCTCTAATAGCAGGTCTCATATTCACCAAGACACGCACATATACAAGCTCTCACCATGAAATACTAGAAAATGGATAGAAAAGAAAATAATGATAAATATGGTCCAGATGCGCGTGGTGTGAATAATGTTCAGACCCAGATTGAGTATTGAGCGCCATGATAAATGTCCTCCTTGGATATAAGATGTGTGTGTATAAATAGGTAATATAATCTGTCTGTGTATATACAAATAAGAGGTTTCCTTGGTTAAGTCTATTAATAGCTCCATCATTTGTCTAAGACTGAAACTGGAAACTGTGAATGATTCGGTTTTATACAAAATACCGGTTTATTTATTGAGACCCCATCTTTGAACAATATAATATGTAGCGTTAAAAACACTGAGTACTTACCTGTCGGCACTCCTCAATCCCATTTATGGTGCCCTCAGAGCCACACTGGCACCCTGCAGAAGACAGAGAAGTAAGTGAGGTGGGTATACAGTAGAAAATGTACTGTATAAGGCTGGCACACAGTGGGTATCACTATATCCAGAGCAGCCGGGGTCACACAGTGGGTACACAGAGGGTATCGGTATATTCAGACAGGCATTGGTATGAGCTGGGTATACTGCGTTCAAATATTGGCATGAAGTTCATTTATATCAGGCATCCCTATATATAAACAGGGCAGACATTGGCATGAAACTGGTATACAGGGAGTATCATACTCAGTTAGAGCAGATAATGGCATGAAATTGGTAAAAATTAAGTATTACTATATCCAAAGTAAGGCAGACATTGGCATCAAATGTCCTCTGTAACAGGCATGAAACTGGTATACCATAGGAATGCCTACTTCAATGCAGTGCAGGTATTGGTATGAGCTGGGTATACAGTGGGTAGTATATCATACAGGTAAAGCATATATAGGCAAAGCAGTGCAGTCATTGGCATTAAATCGGTATATATTATCATACCTAGGCAGTCACTGGCATTAAATCGGTATATATTATCATACCTAGGCATGGCAGATATTGCATGAAATTGTTATACATTAGGTATCACAATATCCCAAGTAGGGCAGACATTGGCATCAGAAACTGGTATACAGTAGGAATGGCTATTTCCAGACAGTGCAAGCTGGGCATTATCCAGCACATATTGGCATGACATGGATTTATAGTAGGCATCCCTATATAAAAGCAGGACAGACACTGGCATGAGTATCATAGCCAGGGGGGCAGATATTGGCATGACATTGGTATACATTAAGTATCATTATATCCAAAGTAGCACAGACATTGGCATTAGAAGATATCCTTAAAGACAGACAGAGCAGATATTAAAACGAAACTGGTATACAGTAGGAATGGCCATTTCCAGACAGTGCAAGCTGGGCATTATCCAGCTGGGACACATATTGGCATGACATGGATTTATAGTAGGCATCCCTATATAAAAGCAGTACAGACACTGGCATGAGTATCATACCCAGGGACGGCAGATATTGGCATGAAATTGGTATACATTAAGTATCATTATATCCAAAGGTGGACAGACATTAAGGAAAACTTCTAATGCCAAAGACAGACAGAGTAGATATTAAATGAAACTGGTATACGGTAGGAATGGCCATTTCCAGACAGAGCGGGTATCTCTTACTTGTGCAGCCCTGAGGATTCTCCGGTGCCAAGTTCCAGTACAGAGGTTTACATTTGTCACAAGCCGTGCCCTCGACGTGTTCCCGGCACTCGCAGGAGCCCTGGGGAATGGGACAGAAAAGGATGAGGGTGGGTATGATCCACAGGGTGGTCTGCATGGTTCCCCCAGGGGAGGGATGAATGACCCAACCATTCCAATATCATTTGTGGGACGCCTGCCACCTGCCCCCCTGCTGCCCCTATGACACTGCTCCACTGAGCTCTGCCCAACCACATACAATTAAAGTACTAGAGACCCTCCCCTGTTGTAACCCAAGGCTGCGTGCCTCCCTCTCATTTCCTCCTGTTCATGACACTTGTCACCCGATGCCATCTGGGTAAGTGCATTCCAGCTGCTGGCTCTGGGAAAGAAGCTTTGGCATCCACTTGACCCCAGGCAGTAGACCCCTTGATGCATCCCCTCCTGTCCTCACCGGCACATGAGTGCTGGACTAACGCAGACTCAGCGAGGGATCCAGTTCCCAGACGCTGCATCCCTCACCCAATCTTAAAGCGCTTCTGTGTTTTTAAAAGGGTCACCCAGACAGACAGCAAACCAAGATGGCAGAAAAAATGTTTCCTTTAAATATTTTGCAGGAGATGAGACTATAACTAAATATACACAAAACATTTTTGGGAGCCAGGCAGGTTGTGCACGGGGTCTGTACTGACCTCTGGGGGGTCCCCGCTGAGGGATGAAGTTCCTGATGGATTGCAAGGTCCGACTGCAAAAACAAAGCACAGAAGCTCAGGGACACAGACATGGCATGGGGTCACCTTCATATAGAGCGGCACCGAGACAACAATCCCGCATATTAATAAATGCCTTAGAAGTTTACATTTTATTTCTATAGGAAATTCAAGAAAGGTTTGGTTTGGGCAGCCAAAAGGAAAAATTACTGATTTTTATGCAGAGTAAATGTCCGCCCCCTATAGAGCTAACTGCCCTGTGCAGACAGGGGCTACACAAACAAATACATTATCATGGGGAGTGAGGAGTAGGGTTATTTGTATGGGATACAAACACAGGAAAAGTCATTATTATGACAGTTATGGAATATGTAAAAAAATATACAAATTTAAAGCAAGTTTTTATGAAGAATATACAACTTTACTATGGAAAAAGTTCAAAAGAAATGCAGCATTTATAGGACTATTGTGAAGTATACACAAACTAACAACAACAGTATCTATGTAAGCATTTTCAGAGAAAATCTTCATTTTGGCAGACTCTGCTAGTGCCTGGAAGCTGCCATGATGGTCATAGTTTCTTATCAAGGCACAAGGGGCAGGTATATATAAGGGCATCCTATTGAATGAGGGTGAAGGTATCCAATGCTGGCATTGTATCTGAAGATATAAATCTCCTTCACTCGTCCTTCCACTCAAGTAGATAACAAAAACAACCAAAGCACACCATTCAGTCTCCAACCAGCAGTAAGTGTGGAGGAGACAAACATGACATCCTTCAGGCACATGCAGAGTCTAAAAAAATGAAGATTTTACCCCAAAATACTTTCAGGTTATGGTTTACACAGCTGCTAATGTTACGTTCTTAAACTCTACAAACATCTGAAGTTTTTCCTAATCCTCAGGTTTTGCCATTACATAAAAAAATGTAGCTTTAGGCAGACAGTTTGCATTAGTACCTAACAGGATTAGCAAACCCTGGGTGAAACTGTGGATTCATATAAAATCTCTATTCAGTTCTGTTGAAAGACTGTCAATAGGAATGGAAGGGTAAGCCTCAAGCTATACCTCCCCTCAAGCTACATGCATTTTAACAAATGAAGATGGAATCGCCCAAAACACAATAACATTCAGCTAAATAAATATTTTCTTTAGAAAACACTTCTGCTCACAGCTTATGTAGATGCTAATGTTTGTTTATTACAACTTCACAAGCGTGTCAAGTTATTACCAAATCACAGTGGACCTTTAAAGATGTTCAGTAAGTAACAGGTTAACAGATTTTGCTGAATACATAATGGTTCCGGTGTTACATTGCACAGGACCACCACGGAATATGATAGGGGTCAGCCCTATTTAGTAAATATGCCCCAGTATTATCCTCACTCCTTACAGACCCCAGGAATAAGAACTCACCCTCACAGTTGGGGAACCCGTAGGTTCCTGTAAAGCAGGAGTCACATTTTAGGCCAGTGATCGCAGGACGGCATCGGCACTGCCCGGTCTGAGGGTCACACGTGCTGTGCAGGGACCCCTCCTCCGAGCAATGGCAAGCTGTGGGCAGAGGAGACGGTTATGGAGAGGAAAACGAACTGTACCACCAGGTGGCAGCAATACTCCACCATATGGTTAAAGCATGACTTGTGACCACATACTATGGATAGATGGATGGATGGATGGATGGATGGATGGATGGATAGATAGATAGATAGATAGATAGATAGATACTACTATTTTGGGGCAATGTGTAGAACTGATGTGCAACACAGACTCACGTGTACAGCTGGGGAATCCGTAAAATCCGGGTGCACATTGGTTGCATGTGGGTCCCGAGTAACTGGGGTGGCATTGGCAATGTCCAGTGGGGGTGCAGATATTGTGCACTGAGCCTCGAGGGTCACAGGAGCAAGCTGTAGAAATAAAACTTTATTGTACTTCTCAGAGGGCTCCGCACCCACCCATGCCATGCTGACCACCGACCCATGCCAGGCTCACCAGGTGGTGGCGAGAAGCTGGAGTTACCCATATAAGAGACATGAAATGACATGGCAGACGAGGTTTACATACCTTGGCAGTAAGGATAAGAGTGATATCCCACAATGCACTGCTCACACCTGGGCCCATCATATTCCGGCTTACAGAAGCAGCGGCCACTTGGGTCACAGCCCTCGGGTAACGTGCCCACGAGACTGCACCCACACACTGAGGAGAGACACACAGTCAGATACAGAGACCCACCGTGAGCCACACTGGGCGGGGCTAAGGAGCTTGGACTTACACTGGCAGAGGGGGTGGTTGAAGAAGCCGGGGGCGCACTGACTGCAGGCGAATCCTTCAAACCCGCTCCGACACTGGCACTGCCCGCTCTCCCTGTCACAGGTACCATCTAATACTCCAGGCCCAGTGCACTGGCACTCTAAGAGAGAGGGAAAAGAGGAACACTCTAATCTATAAGAGAGTCTGAATCCAACAGAGGGAAGGATGAGAGAGCGCACATGAGAGCGGAGACCCACCCTGGCAGTTGGGGCCATAGTACCCTGGAGCGCACACATCACAGGCCTCCCCCTGGTAGTTATATTTGCAGATACAGATGCCTAAGTCCCGGTCCTTGCGACAAGCGTTGCCTTGCGTTCCACCCACGAGACAGTCACAGTCTGCAAGAGACACAAGAACCAGAGATCACTCTCCACACCGGAGGAACATTATCTCCATAACTGAAGGTGGCCCATGAGAGCTTCCATGTAGGATAGAAAATACATCTATGGGCAATACATTATTTGTTATAAAACTGCATTTTCCTACAGTAAGTGATACGCCAGACTTTCTAATCCACTCACTAAAGACTCCCTCTAGTTGGTTAGATATAATTACCAATAATTATTGATCGCCCCTGGGAGTCATTTGTCTGAAAAACAAAATACTGGGCATCCAAAGAACCTCCTCATCACATCTCGTAAAATAACCATTAAAGGCGGATTTGTCCATTTCTGTTCAATTAGCCACAGAAGTTACCTCTGGATTTTGATCCAAATGCCACCTATAACAGAACCCCACCACAGACTACCCCGACATATAACAGCAGCGGTACTTACTGATCACCTCTGCAGCGGGCTGCTTGTGAGCTCCGGTACCAGGAGGTGGAACCGCTGAGGAAGACAGAAGACAACAGCATTACACCTGTAAAAGGCAGCATTATATAGAGGACACCACATACCGTATACTATAGTGACCAGTCTTATTTGCATATATAATCTCTTCCATAACAGCAATGTCTCCCCCCTAGACGGAGTTATTTGGCTACTAATAAAAGGAGACGGATCTGCCGGCGTGGGACGTACAGACAGACTCCGTATACGGCAGGGACACTTACGGTTGCAATGGGGGAAGTCCGTGTATCCTTCGGCGCAGGACTCGCAGGTCTCTCCGGTGTAGTTGGGTTTGCAGTAACACCTCCCAGTCAGATCCTCGCACGTCCCATCCATGGTGTCGGAGACACAATCGCATCCTGTGGTGCCAAGTGTCAGAATTAACACCGGAAATACCAGATAAAGTACAACAATAATAATTTGTAATAAAATATCTCCATTACTACATGCCATTTTAATAAGTAACTTCAAAATATATTCACAATTGTATTTGTACTTTACTATTTTACAATATGGGGCCAGTTTTGAATTTTACATCCGATTTTCTACATAAACGTGTACATAGGTGGTCATGGAGTTCTTGCTGTAGTGAAAAGGCTAAACCTCTGAAGATGGCAGGATGTGGGGTCTTACAGCCGGGCGCGGCCTGTGGTTATTTTCTGCTGACATTTTAAGTGAATGTAAAGACTCCCCTATGAAGTGTCTCACAGGTATCTCCAAGAGTGTGATTTTATAGCGAGAGCTGGAGAGACTATTGTAGATAGGTTACTACGGCATGGGTCAGATCATAGCATTCTGTCAGGTGAAGGAGAGATATGGTGTGGCCCAAAGAGCAAGGGAGGGAGGGACGGAGGGGAGAGCCACGGAAGCAAGGGAGGGACGGGCGGAAGGGAGAGTCACGAAAGCAAGGGAGGGACGGACGGAGGGAAGAGTCACGAAAGCAGGGGAGGTACAGACGGAGGGGAGTCACAAAAGCAGGGGAGGGACAGACGGAGGGGAGAGTCACGAAAGCAAGGGAGGGACAGACAGAGGGGAGAGTCACGAAAGCAAGGGAGGGACAGACGGAGGGGAGAGTCACGAAAGCAAGGGAGGGACAGACGGAGGGGAGAGTCACGAAAGCAAGGGAGGGACAGACGGAGGGGAGAGTCACGAAAGCAAGGGAGGGACAGACGGAGGGGAGAGTCACGAAAGCAAGGAAGGGACAGACGGAGGGGAGTCACGAAAGCAAGGAAGGGACAGACGGAGGGGAGTCACGAAAGCAAGGAAGGGACAGACGGAGGGGAGTGTCACGAAAGCAAGGAAGGGACAGACGGAGGGGAGTCACGAAAGCAAGGAAGGGACAGACGGAGGGGAGAGTCACGAAAGCAAGGGAGGGACGGAGGGGAGAGTCACGAAAGCAATGGAGGGACAGAGGGGAGAGTCACGTAATCAAGGTAAGGACCGGAGGGAAGAGTCACGAAAGCAAGGGAGGGACGGAGGGGAGAGTCATGAAAGCAAGGGAGGGACGGAGGGGAGAGTCATGAAAGCAAGGGAGGGATGGAGGGAAGAGTCACGAAAGCAAGGGTGGGATGGAGAGTAGTTTACAAAAGCAAGGGAGGGCTACGACGGAGGGGAGTCATGAAAGCAAGGGAGGGTACATAGGAAGACATACAATGAAGGGAGGGTACAAAGGACTGACACTAGCAGGTGTGTATGGATGGTACTTACGCTGGCATGTGTAGGGAGAGTCCGTGGGATGATCTGGAGACTTGTAATATCCTAATTTGCAGCGCTCGCAGTTGACCCCATCTGTGTTATGCTGTAAAACATTAGTAGAGGGCACTGAATCCTTTTTTTATCCCGGTGCAGAAACCCATTCATTGCCAGGTAATACAGCAACAGACTGTGGTCTCTCTGGCAGCTGATGGGTTAACCCCCCCCCCCCCATAGTGATCATTAAACAGGAGCACAAATCACGTGTTCCTGTCTTGTGTTCAGAGCAATGGCTGCCGACACCTCCTAATAAAAACAAACGCAGCGCAGTGTGCTCAGCTGGGGACAAACTATCAGCAAACAGGCCTCGAGGGCTGGCAAATAGCAAGGGGTTAACGGGCACGCCAACTCACAACGGCCTTACAACACATTGTTCTTTTATTTGCCTGTTGATTTTAGTGTTCAATTCCTTCAATTAAAATAATTAATTTCCCTTCTTTTGTATAAAACACGTATATAATACAGGAAGTTCTGCGCTACAGTGGCCCTTTAAGCACCTGCAGTTATTTTGATTTGTGCTCACATTGAATAATCCTTAAAATACGTCCTGACCCTTAAGGGTCGCGACAGAATATCCCATTTCCATACGGAATCGCTTACCTGGCAGTCCACGCAGACTCCGCCTCCCACGTACTGGCCTTGGCGGTTCATACTGGCCCGGCGCCTGTCCACCTCGGGGTCATAGTAGCAGTCGTACGCGTGGCCATTGCAGTTACAAGCTGGGAAGGGGAGGAAACGGTCAGAAGACGGATCAATAAAATATTTATTGTTGAAATAGTTTGCGCATTTTATTATTTTCTGTGTTTCTTTAAGAAAATAATCCTAGCTTCCTTGCCAAATGATATAAAGTGGGAAGAAGCCTTGAGAGGTGATCATATTGCTGCAATGTATTGTGCACTGATTAACCCTTTCATTGGCAGCAAGGCCTGTATTGCATAAGCCCAGGCTTTGGTAGATAGAATGGGCAGGCTAGATATGGTGGCAAATGTCACAAGGAAGACTCTAAAGTGTACATTGCAAAGTTGTTTATCCAGCCCTGTGAAGTACTGACATGACTTCTGAGCACAAAGTTGTTTATACAGATCTGTCAGAATACACTAAAACTAAACAGATAGAGCAATAAAACAGAGCACACAGATGCCGGCTCGGGCCTGGCGTAGCCCGCACACACTTACGTTCACACTCATTGGCATTATCCATGGTGGCAGGTTTCCATGGCAGCTGGTTGTACCCGGGGCAGCAGCTGTCGCAGGACCCTCCGCACGTGTTGTGTTGGCAGTAACAATGGAGCCTGCGTCAGGAAGAGAGGCGAGTTACACAGAGCTGGGCGAATAGGAGCCAGACGCGGCAGAGAATGGGTTAAAAGATCAATGAAGTCAATAATACCCGGTTCAATAACTTACATCGTAAGTTATTGAACCAGGTAGATAGTATTGACTCCAGTAGTCTAAACTGGATAATAGACAAAACGTTATTATAAATAAAATAAAAAAACACAGTGTTACAATGGTTAACTATTATATGCAAGTATGTGGGGTGGATGCTTATAAACTAACAAGTTTTCTTTTACTCCAGCTGAAAGAACTGACAGTTTTAGATGCTACATTCCATTAAGTAGATAGATGCTTCCATTGCATTTATCCTCAGGGACTGGGTCAACAGAAACCAAAATGGTAGATTCCACTGCAGCATAATTGTATATAAAAGATAATACGCTTGAGGCTGTATTATTGATTTACATAAAAAATATGCACTTTTTATACAAGTATCTAAAGCAATAAAGCGTCTGTTTTATTGTATAATGCACATACACACTCTTTGACGCATCTTACGTTTTTGCAACCTTTGCGTAAGTCGTTCATATGATGCTACAAGCAGAGTTGCCTTTGCTCAGTGAATACTAAAAGTTTTCAGAACATCAGATCATTCATTGCTCAAGCAGAAAGAAAAGTAATCATTTTTGAACTTACTATAAAATAACATTTTTTCCCATATTATTAGAAGGTGAGAGTGCAAAGACAAGAATTTCAGAGAGAATCATGTGAATTAGACTAAAGGAAAATGTGAGGTGGCCACAGGACCAGAGGACAGACCTCCAGTAGCCATCTTGCCCCCTCCCATATCTCCATGTCCATTCCTAGTTTCGAGTGGTTTCTTAGATAAGATAATAACAAATCCTAGACATGTGAAGTATCAGACCTCTACCGATGTCTGCTCTAATTATCTTAGATAAGAAACCACTTGAAGACAAAGGGAAACAAAGACGATGTAACAAAGCACAATAACTAAGGAAGTGTCAGCTGTTTTACACAGAAATTCTTGCTTTAATCATAAAAACAAGTGCAGAATTGGTAGTAAAAAAAAAGGATAAAAAAAAAGTTATGTAAGGTCAGTTTGTATGTATTTTGGGGGGTCAGTTTGTATGTATTTTGGGGGGTCAGTTTGTATGTATTTTTGGGGGTCAGTTTGTATGTATTTTGGGGGGTCAAGTTGTATGTATTTTGGGGGGTCAAGTTGTATGTATTTTGGGGGGTCATTTTGTATGTATTTTGGGGGGTCAGTTTGTATGCATTTTGGGGGGTCAGTTTGTATGCATTTTGGGGGGTCAGTTTGTATGCATTTTGGGGGGTCAAGTTGTATGTATTTTGGGGGGTCATTTTGTATGTATTTTGGGGGGTCAGTTTGTATGCATTTTGGGGGGTCAGTTTGTATGCATTTTGGGGGGTCAGTTTGTATGCATTTTGGGGGGTCAAGTTGTATGTATTTTGGGGGGTCAGTTTGTATGTATTTTTGGGGTCAAGTTGTATGTATTTTTGGGGGTCAAGTTGTATGTATTTTTGGGGTCAAGTTGTATGTATTTTTGGGGGTCAGTTTGTATGTATTTTGGGGGTCAAGTTGTATGTATTTTTGGGGTCATTTTGTATGTATTTTGGGGGGTCATTTTGTATGTATTTTTGGGGGGTATTTTGGGGGGTCAGTTTGTATGTATTTTTGGGGGTCAGTTTGAATGTATTTTGGGGGGTCAGTTTGTATGTATTTTGGGGGGTCAGTTTGTATGTAATTTGGGGGGTCAGTTTGTATGTAATTTGGGGGGTCAAGTTGTATGTATTTTGGGGGGTCATTTTGTATGTATTTTGGGGGGTCATTTTGTATGTATTTTTGGGGGGTCAGTTTGTATGTATTTTTGGGGGTCAGTTTGTATGTATTTTTGGGGGTCAGTTTGTATGTGTTTTGGGGGGTCAGTTTGTATGTGTTTTGGGGGGTCAGTTTGTATGTGTTTTGGGGGGTCAGTTTGTATGTATTCTTGGGGGTCATTTTGTATGTATTCTTGGGGGCTCACTTTGTATGTGTTTTCGGGGGTCAGTAGTTCCAGCTCAGTGCCAACTCACAAAGCCCTCAACAACCAGAGGAGCCTGCCTATATCTCAGCTCATGTCTCCAACTCGCCCTCTCACCCCCATCATGACCTCCTTCCATGCCTCCTTCAGGATGTCTCCGAAGTATCCCCTACTCCGGGACTCCCTATCTCACTTCCTTACACCTTTCCCTAGTCTTCAGATATCGGTCTTGATCCCACCTCTAACTTCACAAGCAACCTCTCAGCTATCTATTCTGTCTCTCTCACTCGTCTCCATCCCTATTATATCTACCCATCCCGCAGCCCCCTTCCCTCATGTCTCTATGACCCCTTTTACCCCTTGCAGTGTATGCTTTCTTGTCTTATTATTACAGTTTTCAAATGTACGTTCTAGCGTCAGGTGTTTATTGTACTCCTCCCGCTACTGAATCTGCTAAAACATAACAATATTGGTGGTTGTGAATTATGTGGCACCAGCTAGAGGGCACCTCGGAGTCTATACCCAGCTGCCCATCCCAGGGTACATTCCTGCGGGCACCAGCTAGAGGGCACCTCAGAGTCTATACCCAGCTGCCCATCCCAGGGCACATTCCTGCGGGATCCTGATCTTGTTATGTGAATCCTGCTCATATCCTCCTGCTATATCTTCCTTCAAGGACCTGCTCCTGGGTTTCCTCAGTCTGAATTCCTGCCCTGACCAGGGGGGCTCAGAGCTGTCAAATTCCACAAGCTCAGCCCGTGTTGTACTAACAGTGGGAAGAGCCAACCCTGCCACCCACGGCTGCGGGCTCTCCATTTAAAGGAACACAGAAGAGGTTCCAGATACGGTATCATTTACAACCTCAGGTAAGAAGTAGTTTACCACAAATTATATCTTCCTTAAAGTTTACAATTTCTGTCAGTCAGCTTTCTGATCCACCCACTAAGCTCATGCTCAGAGCCCAGGGAGTAATTTATCTAATACATGTAGATATTCCCTGGTATATGAGCATGCCCAGATATATGTTATGCATATGAAGACAATAATTGCAGAGACCCATGGATCAATCAGCAATAGATACAAATGGGTGCAGCTAAAAGTCTGACCGACACATACAAAAAGTGCATTAAAAATATATATAAACTACTTGTTATTCAATATTATTTGAAATTATGCCATACTGGACCTTCTGCTGTCACGGAGTACAGGACACCTTCAGACGGACCAATTTAAGATATATATTTCAGACAATTGGATAATAAACCGGAACTATAAATATATTTTTTTAATATATTGTGTAAAATAATCTCCTAGAAGGCAATGGCTATGCAAATGTAGGCACTGAATGTCACTGTGGGATATATATGAGGCTCAGGCCACCCAGGGCACTTGTAGGCTGAGCGCAGGGTATCTGTCATTGCCAGATCATTTCAAGAGAGCGCCCAGAGGCAAGAGAGCGCTGACAGGAGGAACAGATGTGGAGATAACCCCAGCCTAGCGCCGCGGGGCAGCCCAGTCCTGACACAGTGTATCCATGTGCGGATCATGTTAACAACTTGTTACATAAATCACACAACACAAACCTCATCATAAAACACAACAACACGCCATATTTACCTTACCCAAGTGACACAGCAAAGGTCCCGGTTATTGGGAAATGGATAGGTCTCACATAAATAAATATAATTATACTTGGATTAAGTTAAGTAAAGGGGTCCTCCTCTCCTGCTATAATATATAAAGTAAGTAAAGCTTAGAATAAAAAGACTTCTATACTTATTATTATTTATCCATCTGGGTGTGTTCTTGGAGTATCAAGCCCAATTGGACAAGATAGTCAATGGTGGAGAGATTAAAAAAAATGATTATAATCACAATTGGTTATTAAAGTTAGTTAATGGCCTAGGAAAAATATACTTTGGGAGGTCATGTACAGATAATTTATACTTCAGATACGTAGATAATTGACACTTAACAACAACTAATTGTATTTATATTTATTTATATGTGTAATTTACATTTCTACGACAAATATTTGGGTCACTTTAATGGGACAGGAATAAACAAACAAGACAGGAGTTGAAAGATCTGTTTTCCCAAGAGCTTACAATGTAAGTGTTGACGGTATACGAGACAAAAGGGACATTAATTACTGTGTCTTATAGGAGAGTTGGTTTAGTGGACATTAGGGAGTATGGTTGTAAGTTTCTGTGAATAGCTGAGTGTTTGAAGCAGTGTAGAGTGAAGGACAGAGAGGTAGACACCTATAAAGGGTGGAGGCAAGCAGCTTAGACGGGAGTGGGATGATATTATGATGGATGAAGAGGGTATAAATGATGGGGTGAGAGGAGGTGGAAGTTAGGGGAGTATTTGGAGACCAGGTGAGAGATGTAGGATTGAATTAATTATCTGGAAGATTATAATCATTCCTGTAATTATGTATTTATAATTAAACAGTTAATTGTATTCACTATTGTATTTTGCTGGAAATTGTGCTAAATCCCATACAAATCAATAATAAATGGCAGGACCACACAGCGGCTCTTGGGAAGCCCTTAATACTCTCTATGACACTCACCTGTACGGGTTAGTGGGATCCTTAGCGTTACACTCCTCGGCGTGCCCGTTACACACACAGCGCCCACCTATGCTGATGTCCTTTATGCTGTAATAGTACTAAAGGGGGGAAAACCAGACACGTACATCATATACATGTAAGTCAACACAACTGAATAGAGGCAGACATTGTTTTTAACCTAAAAGTGGCTGCTAGAAACAATTTGAGCATGTGCAGACAGGAGAAAGTAATGTGCATTGTTCAGATTGTGGACATACAATCTAGACATGTGTAATTAGAAATGATTGATGTAAGGTTGAGGTTCTCTCGCCATATATCAATTAGAGGGCTACAATAAAAACTCTACAGCGATCTTATCTGAATCCAAGGTTCCTCCTACACAACCATGATCACCAGTGGATATGTATTAAGCCGTTTGCATTTTTTGTGATAACAATTAATTGGAATTTGGTCTATATCCATGAGACTCAAGAGGGATCTATGAATTAAATATAATTAAGAGGTGACATAAACCTATTACTCACCCTTCTGGTCACGGTTGGATCTTTCAGCGCTTTGCCCATGAGATGCCCCAGTAGGGTGTTGGTCCTTAGGAAACTCAGACGGATGTTGGTGGCTTTGGTGAAGTTCCTCAGAAGAGGAGAGTATGAGAAATTCATGGCGCCCGGGCGGCCGTTCACCAGGGAAACAACAATCTGAAAGGACCAATGCAATCACAAAACCCTTAGAGATACCGTTTATATATATATATATATATATATATATATATATATATATATATATATATATATATATACACACACACACTCTATCACAAAATTGTGCACATATAGATGTCCCTTTTTTCAAAGCGATTTCCCAATTCCAGATGCTTTACACTATTGCACGAGTACTCACAACAGCACTCAGCCCTTGCACACTCACCTCTCCATTCTCCAGGGGTACAATACGGGAATATTCTGTAGTACAGATGACATCATCATCCCTGGAGATCCGCTGTATGGTCTGGGGGCCAAAACGCTCAATGCAATCCCGCTTGGAAGCTGAATATGGTGATAAAATGTATGTTTTAGGCATAATTCGTAAGCAGCAATAGAAAAATAAATTATATATTTAAAAAAAAATATATATAAATACATAAAACTGCTGCAATATGTACAGAATTGAATATTTTTGCTTTTTTTATATTCCACATTTCCTTCTGGTAATGAGTCGTGTCTGATGATCCTTCGCAGATTCTGCAAATCTCCGGATACAAAACTTTATTTATACAGAAATGGAATTTTTGTTGGTTTTGCCAGAAATATGGCTTAGATACCAGCCAGTTACAGCGCGCAGTCCAGTGAAGGTAATGAGGCCTAATTACACATGTAATAACACAACATTCCCGTGATACCATGCGTGGAGCAGCCAAGGTGGTGGAGCCGCCATTACTCCTCCCAGAATGCATTTGGAATAAAGATATATATTCACTCTTTATATGAACATCTTAAAGGACCACTATGATTACACAAAAGCATTTTCCCATCACTCAAAACATCATAAAGAAAGTTGACCACGGGGGCCCTTTAATGACTCCCCGAAGTAAGACATGGCAGGAAGGAAGGAAAGCATCACTACAAGCCATATAAAGACTGACAGCAGAATACGGATCATCTCTGAGACCGGGAGGATTTCCTTAGTATTAAAACAGCTGCTTACAAGGCCAGAGAGATGTTAACAGGCAATAGTTCTTTTTCCTATGTTCTTAGATTGTAAGCTCTTCCGCACAGTTGTTTTAACTGATAAATTATCCCTTTGTTGAATGGAGTCAATTAAACCAGAACATGGTTAGGGATTCATTTGAGAAACATTTTAAAATATATATATGGGAAGTGGTTACCAGCTTCAAATACATAGATCCTTGCAAGAAATCCTACTCAATGTGGACTTCTTGGCCATTGTCTTGTTCAAATTAATGGTCTTCATGTGGATGTAAAAGGAGGAATATACAAATACTAATATGGGAAACGTCACTGCTTATCATATAGTATCCTCATTCACCCTACCTCATTTGCTAATATCTAGATTACTGCTCATTGGCTGATGAGGGCAAGCCCTCTGGGTGTTGAGACATTTGAGTCAGCTGCTCGGAGAGCAGCATTTGAAGAAAAAAAAATAAAACACACCCTTCTAGATCGAACAAAGAATAAATCTCCTTTAAGAGGCTGTTGATGCCACCACGGTAGAGGTAACAGAGTCTGGACTTACAAGCAAAGTACTGCCAGGGCTGGTACGTGGCACCAAAATCCGTTGATCGCTCGAGCACCCAAAGGTCTGGACGGGGAGAGTTGGCAAATTTGATGAGGACATAGGCCACGTGGAATACCTGGAGGAGACAACACAAAGACAGGTTCAGGACAATCCTATAATTCTACCTTAAATAAAAATATTAATTTGATCGGGTATTTTGTCACAGGGGCTGCCTCCACCTACCAATATTTGTTAATGCTAGCTTATTTATGGCCATAAAGCTTCCTCTTGCTCTCTCTTGGGCTCATGATCTTTCTCTCTCTGGTGTAAGAGGCCACTAAACAAAAGGCCCTGGGTGGAGGCAAGCCAACATACAAATGCAGCGGCAGAACAGGGTCTTATTAAGCTTATAAAGCCAGTTTTAATTAAAATACAGTTAAAGCTCTTCTCTTAGAACCTCTCTGTTACAGGCGATTAATAACACGATGATGATGATGATGATGAGGATCATTTGGGGATTTAGTCTTGGATCTACATTTCATTAAATTATTTGAGTAATTTCTGATGATAAAACTGACGACTCCACGATCCTGACATCCAAATTAAAGTGTATTTATCTCTCAGACACTGCACAGACGCTGCCAGGACATCGGGAGTTAAATCCATCATCAGACCCTGAAAGCTTCGGAAAATAACTCAAAGCTATTTAGGGAGAGAGCCCGTTAGAGGGGCCGCTATTTGTGCTCTGCTGGTCCTGTTTGTACATTAAAAGCCATAAATGGGCAGTAGAGACAGAGGAGAGTTCAGGAGATGCTGTGCAGGCACCACAGGGAGAAGGCCCTGGCACAGGCTGGCACAGGATCCCCTGCCCCCCAGAGGCATGTGACACAGGGTGGGGGTATATATATATATATATATATATATATATATCCTAGAATTCATCCATTTATTATACTCAATCATTTCAATAGTGACAAATAGGTGCAGATTGATTGGATGTTGGAGACTCTGGTATGTCTTTAAAAACTCTACGGTTTCACAATGAAACCACAGAGTTAGACGGTCAGAGAGGGGGAGAGTGAGCGAGAAAGATTAGGGAGAAAAAGAGAGAGCGAGAGACAAAAAAGTGAGCCAGAGAAAGAGAAAGCAAAAAAAAGCGGGCAAGAGAAAGCAAAAAAAATAAAATAAAATCGAGCACGAAAAAGCGAAAAAGAGCAAGAGAAAAAAGCGACTGAGTGAAAGAGAAAAAAGCGAGTCAGTGAAAGAGAAAAAAAGCGAGGGATCAAAAGAGAAAAAAGCGAGGGATCAAAAGAGAAAAAAGCGAGCGATCAAAAGAGAAAAAAGCGAGCGATCAAAAGAGAAAAAAGCGAGCGATCAAAAGAGAAAAAAGCGAGCGATCAAAAGAGAAAAAGCGAGCCAGAGAAAGAGAAAAAGCGAGCCAGAGAAAGAGAAAAAACGAGCCAGAGAAAGAGAAAAAGTGAGCCAGAGAAAGAGAAAAAGCGAGCCAGAGAAAGAGGACAAACGAGCCAGAGAAAGAGAAAAAGCGAGCCAGAGAAAGAGAAAAAGCGAGCGATCAAAAGAGAAAAAACGAGCCAGAGAAAGAGAAAAAGCGAGCGATCAAAAGAGAAAAAACGAGCCAGAGAAAGAGAAAAAGAGCAAAAGAAAAAAAACAGTGAGAGAAAGAGAAAGCGAAAAAAGCAAACGTGAGAAAGAGAAAAAGCGAGCGAGCGAAAGAGAAAAAAGTGAGTGAGCGAAAGAGAAAAAGAGTGAGCAGAAGAGAAAAAGAGTGAGAGAAAAAAGCGAGCGAACAAAAGAGAAAAAAGCGAGCGAGTGAAAGAGAAAAAAGCGAGTCATCGAAAGAGAAAAAGAGTGAGAGAAAAAAGCGAGCGATCAAAAGAGAAAAAAGCGATCAAAAGAGAAAAAAGCAAGCGATCAAAAGAGAAAAAAGCGATCAAAAGAGAAAAAAGCAAGCGATCAAAAGAGAAAAAAGCGAGCAAAAGAGAAAAAAGCGATCAAAAGAGAAAAAAGCGATCAAAAGAGAAAAAAGCGAGCGAGTGAAAGAGAAAAAAGCGAGTCATCGAAAGAGAAAAAGAGTGAGAGAAAAAAGCGAGCGATCAAAAGAGAAAAAAGCAAGCGATCAAAAGAGAAAAAAGCGAGCAAAAGAGAAAAAAGCGATCAAAAGAGAAAAAAGCGAGCGAGTGAAAGAGAAAAAGAGCAAGAGAAAAATAAATGAGCGAGAGAGAAAAAAATGAGCGAGAGAGAAAAAAATGAGCGAGAGAGAAAAAAATGAGCGAGAGAGAAAAAAATGAGCGAGAGAGAAAAAAATGAGCGAGAGAGAAAAAAATGAGCGAGAGAGAGAAAGCAGCAGGCGAGAGAAAGTGAAAAAAATCAAGCAAGAAAAAGCGGGAAAAAAATGGAACGAGAGAAAGCAAAAAAAGCGAGCGAGAGAAAGCGAACGGGAGAAAGAGAAAAAAGCGAGCCAGAGAAAGAGAAAGAAGCGAGCCAGAAAAAGAGAAAGAAGCGAGCCAGAAAAAGAGAAAGGAGCGAGCCAGAGAAAGAGAAAAAGAGCACAAGAAAAAAGCGAGAGAAAGAGAAAAAAAGCTAGTTAGAGAAAGCAGACTAGCAAAAAAGAGAGAGATAAAGACAAAGTCTGCACGTTACATAAACCCGTATAATAATTTATTAGCTGCTGACGTCACTCTGTAAGAGGGTATTTCTAATCTACGCTCTCATTCCTGTTACTCTGGCTCCGCCGCAGTAATAAAGTTTCCCTAAAGTTTCGGGATTATGGAGACACTCAAACTGTTCCAGACAATTACAAACAAATGACAAAATCTGCAATTTGTTTATTAAAGAGGTTGCAGAGAAATGTTGGTTAGTTCCAGTGATAGTGACTCGAAGACCTGAATTTTAATTTTTTTTTTTTATGAATTAAAGTATAGACAGTAATGGTGGGGATACAACTGCATGATAATATTGGAGGTCATTGTTTTGGCCACCAGAACTAGATCCTAATTAGCATCTGAAAGTACCTAGTTAGCATTCGGAAACTACTCATTTGCATAAAAATGCAGCACAAAATATGGAATTTAAGAGGGATGATTCACGTTAGAAAACAATGGCTAATACAATGTATAGTATTTTTTTTCATGCTCTTTAAAAATAACAACAAAACAACAACAACTTTGGTGTCTAAATATAGCGGACATTGCTAGTGTCATGTATGCTTCCATTTTTAACTGTTCGACGGCAGGAAGGTTTATCCTACTGGGGATTGCTTTTCTATTTAATTCTTTTATAAAGTGGCAGTCTTTCAAGAATACAAAGACAAGATCTTATATGAAGGCCCACCCATTCATCGTCTGTTTCTAATTCTTTTATTGATATAAATAAAGATAATAATAATACTTAATTGACCAAAATGTGTGTCATAATTAAAACAAAATTTAGATACAGAGCCTATAGGTGGACTCCTGAGCGTCCACTAGTATAATTGACCTCTGACCCGGTCACTGCCCCTCATGGCTCCCCCTCAGACCCTCCAGCAGTTTCTTTCCTGGCACTGGGACACCAGCCAGAGAAAGTTGCACCTTTTTGATGCTTTGTTTGGGAAATAAGTAAATGAAGTGCCTGTTATTTGAGTAATGCAGCAGGAATCTGCCCACACCCCTCTGAGCCAGGCTGGGGGCCGCCCAGAGATATTGTGCTCTCTAAAATCACAATAAATAGCCCCCCGAGGGATGTGGCTGGAAACAAGAATAGAGGAGGGGGCTTCCTCAGGGCAACTTTCTCCAGAGGCACCGAGCTCATTAACACAGACACAATCTGAGGGCAAGCACTTAAAGGACCCCTGTACAACGAAAAATGTCTTACAGAGCCTAACAGGCAGGGAAAGTTATCCTTTAATTAGAAAAAACTAATTTAGTTGCATCTGCTAGTCCCTGGGGGCATCCATGATACTCAGTAACTGCAATAACTATAAGTATGTTCCTGATGAAATATTAATTACTACAACAAAACCATGAATGCATTGGATAGAGGAGAATTAGTAGTGTATGAAAACATGTTTTATGTAGAAAAGTTCATTTTACTTACAAAGTTATTTGCACAAAAGTAAAATCCAGCTGTTCACACCCACAGGACACTTACATAAGCCGGGTACACACAGGAAATATAACCAGGTACATATTTTGACCTTTCTGGTACAGAGCACAGGAAGTAGCTGTTGCAGAAGCCACCGAGGTGAAGAATGATACAATGTATTAGCCTGGTTTTGAATGTTATGCTAATTCAGGTGGGATTTTCTAGGGGTGTACACGATCAAATGCAAATGCCAAAAAACATAGGAAATGTTGCAAACTTCAAGGTAAGCTAATTAATGTTTACTTTGGGATATTTTCATGCAAAAAAATGTTTCATGCACTACTAATTCTCCTCTATCAGATGCATTCATAATCCAGGCAATTTACATATGCCTTTAAAAAGGAACAGATTTGATGATAGATACAGGCCCATCTAATCTGCCCATTCCATCTACCTAAATGTTTGGTTTATCCCAGGAATGTTTATATACCTTAACTGTATTTGATAATATCACTTGCACTCTTTCCCTATGCATTAATTATATTGTATAATGCAATAAAATCTCATGTACTCGTGCCTATATACTGCCTGGATGCTATCTGCCCACGTGCTTTATCTGGACTGTAATAATATATATTTCATAGCCAGATCATTCCCCCCTCCAGGCTTTACATGGTTAATACTTGTACTAGACTAATTTTCTATAGTAAATCATTCTTGAGATATCCGCCTTGTCTGTGCTGCACTAATATGTTTGAATATACCAGGTGTATATCACCTTACATTGTATCATATGTTAGGCTATAATAGCTCCACATTAGCAAACTGCCGTCACATATTGGCATGTTAGAGCTGAACAGTAAAAGGTGAGAAGGTGGAGCTACTGCAGGTGCAAAGCACCAGGGCCCACAACAGGATAGGGACCTGATGATACCAGCAGCAGCCTGGGGTAAAAGGGGAATCTTAGTTTTACATATAGATGCATATTATTTTGCACAAGGGCCCTCACTTTACTAGTTCCACCATTAAAAAGGTATATAACTCAAGAAATATTTAGTATAGAAATAAAATATCTAGCACAAGGTATACCAAGTTTTTATTCTTGTGAAAATAACAAAAAATAAATAAGAGCCCCTTTAAGTGAGCGGCGCCTCCGTAAGCGCTGGATGCCAAAGTGACACAATGTATCACCTCCTTTCTCCAGTAACATTGTATCACCTTGTTTTGTGTTTGTTTGATGTTGGCCGTTTCTTGCCAGCTTTTGCCCTTCAGCAGTCCTGTTATCGGCGGCCTGGCGGGCGGGTGTTGGGCAAATGTGGGCCCAGAGCAGGAACCATGACAGGCCCTGGCATTGGACCATCCTTAACCCCTTACACTCTGCAGCACATTTTCTTTTAAGCATTCAGAAGACCGTTACAAGAAAGGCTTCCCCCTCTGAGGCTTAAAATAATTGATGTACAGATAAGAAATATATTATATGAACAAGACATGAGGAATAGGACTTATTTTTATTACCCTGATGTGTTAAATAAAGCGACGTGTGATAAAGCCTATGGAATCTATTGTAAATTCACAAGCCTCGGATTGATTACCATGATTTTTAAAGCACTGCAATAAAGCAAACACAGCTAATTGATTTACAATTGCCCAATGAAGTCTCTTTCCTCCTTTGTTAAAAAGGGCCACTGTAGTGCTCATAAAGCAGAGGTTCCCTTAATGGATTAGCAATAAAATCAGTATTTGGAAAAAAATGTGCATCTGCCCAGGAGGCTGTCCCTATCTGCCTATTTCCAGAAATAGTAGTTTAGGGTTGTACTTTTTACTAAGACACAAAATAAACTTAATATGTGAATCTTGCTCGTTTAAATGATTAATTGTGCACCCCTTCTTTAAGCTCCCCAACTCCTGGACCGCAGAGCTTACAATCCAATCTGCGGCACACAGAGATGCATTGACTTGCTGGCATGGGAGCTGGGCCAGTCAGGTGACCTCCCTCTCTCTCTTGCTGTGCCCCTCTCGGTGCCAACCCTCCCTCCACAATCCGTCCCACCCCCTCCCTTGTTTCACACATTTTCCCAGACCTCCCCTCCCCCTGTTTTCCACTTGTGGCTGTAAGCTCCTGACACTGTCGCACTGTCTTGCATCAAACAAGTGGCATTTAGAGGCTCCATACAGACCAGGCTAATCTAGGCCTCTCAGACTTCAAAGGGTTAAAGTGGCGCAGAAAAGGTCCCCATTTATTAAAGGAACAAAATAGTCACATAACATTAAACATATTTGGAATATCCACTTATAAAATAATGGCTTTCATTGGAAGCGAATAAAGAAGTATGTGCTGAGTTAATAATTAAAATGAATTATTCTCTCAAATATCTGTCATCTGAGTCAGGCATGCTCTTCTAATCTTAACGGACATGAAGATATATACACTTTTTAGTCCCAACCATTTGTCACAAATAAGCAGACTTTATATTTAGTATAACATTTTTTGTTCGCACGTATTTCCAAGAGAACAAGAACAAGAGGTCATGCTCTGAAACAGGAAAGTGGCAAACTCAGGGGAAATCCAAGGAAATCCTTAAGGTTTCTTGCAATTGCAATGCTTCTCTGTAGAAGAGGTAAGGGGTTAAGGCCAGGAAGATTGCTAAACACAAGATTTGTCAGATTGGCTGAGAGATGAATATATAATGAGGATCAAACAGCAAGAAGTGGCGGCTGTGTGGGAGAGGGATTTTATCAGTTTAATCGGATTTAATCTGTTTACTCAAGTGTTTCTAGTTTATTACAGAACCATGAAATCTGTTTATCTCTATTAATGGTTATGTATGAAGTCTGGCTGGGTAAAAATATTATTATGTACTAGGTCTGGCTGGGTAAAAATACTATTATGGACTAGGTCTGGCTGGGTAAAAATACTATTATGTACTAGGTCTGGCTGGGTAAAAATATTAATATGTACTAGGTCTGGCTGGGTAAAAATATTAATATGTACTAGGTCTGGCTGGGTAAAAATATTAATATGTACTAGGTCTGGCTGGGTAAAAATATTATTATGTACTAGGTCTGGCTGGGTAAAAATATTATTATGTACTAGGTCTGGCTGGGTAAAAATATTATTATGTACTAGGTCTGGCTGGGTAAAAATAGTATTTTTACCCAGTCAGACCTAGTACATAATATTTTTACCCAGCCAGACCTAGTACATAATATTATGTACTAGGTCTGGCTGGGTAAAAACATTATTATGTACTAGGTCTGGCTGGGTAAAAATATTATTATGTACTAGGTCTGGCTGGGTAAAAATATTATGTACTAGGTCTGACTGGGTAAAAATACTATTATGTACTAGGTCTGACTGGGTAAAAACATTATTATGTACTAGGTCTGGCTGGGTAAAAACATTATTATGTACTAGGTCTGGCTGGGTAAAAATATTATTATGTACTAGGTCTGACTGGGTAAAAATATTATTATGTACTAGGTCTGACTGGGTAAAAATATTATTATGTACTAGGTCTGGCTGGGTAAAAATACTATTATGTACTAGGTCTGGCTGGGTAAAAACATTATTATGTACTAGGTCTGGCTGGGTAAAAATATTATTATGTACTAGGTCTGACTGGGTAAAAATATTATTATGTACTAGGTCTGGCTGGGTAAAAATACTATTATGTACTAGGTCTGACTGTGTAAAAACATTATTATGTACTAGGTCTGACTGGGTAAAAACATTATTATGTACTAGGTCTGACTGGGTAAAAACATTATTATGTACTAGGTCTGGCTGGGTAAAAATATTATTATGTACTAGGTCTGGCTGGGTAAAAATATTATGTACTAGGTCTGACTGGGTAAAAATACTATTATGTACTAGGTCTGACTGGGTAAAAACATTATTATGTACTAGGTCTGGCTGGGTAAAAACATTATTATGTACTAGGTCTGGCTGGGTAAAAATATTATTATGTACTAGGTCTGGCTGGGTAAAAATATTATTATGTACTAGGTCTGACTGGGTAAAAATACTATTATGTACTAGGTCTGACTGGGTAAAAATATTATTATGTACTAGGTCTGGCTGGGTAAAAATATTATTATGTACTAGGTCTGACTGGGTAAAAACATTATTATGTACTAGGTCTGACTGGGTAAAAACATTATTATGTACTAGGTCTGGCTGGGTAAAAATATTATTATGTACTAGGTCTGGCTGGGTAAAAATATTATGTACTAGGTCTGGCTGGGTAAAAATATTATGTACTAGGTCTGACTGGGTAAAAATACTATTATGTACTAGGTCTGACTGGGTAAAAACATTATTATGTACTAGGTCTGGCTGGGTAAAAACATTATTATGTACTAGGTCTGGCTGGGTAAAAATATTATTATGTACTAGGTCTGGCTGGGTAAAAATATTATTATGTACTAGGTCTGACTGGGTAAAAATACTATTATGTACTAGGTCTGACTGGGTAAAAATATTATTATGTACTAGGTCTGACTGGGTAAAAACATTATGTACTAGGTCTGACTGGGTAAAAACATTATTATGTACTAGGTCTGACTGGGTAAAAACATTATTATGTACTAGGTCTGGCTGGGTAAAAATATTATTATGTACTAGGTCTGGCTGGGTAAAAATATTATGTACTAGGTCTGACTGGGTAAAAATACTATTATGTACTAGGTCTGACTGGGTAAAAACATTATTATGTACTAGGTCTGGCTGGGTAAAAATATTATTATGTACTAGGTCTGGCTGGGTAAAAATATTATTATGTACTAGGTCTGACTGGGTAAAAATACTATTATGTACTAGGTCTGACTGGGTAAAAATATTATTATGTACTAGGTCTGGCTGGGTAAAAATATTATTATGTACTAGGTCTGACTGGGTAAAAATACTATTATGTACTAGGTCTGACTGGGTAAAAACATTATTATGTACTAGGTCTGGCTGGGTAAAAATATTATTATGTACTAGGTCCAGCTGGGTAAAAATATTATTATGTACTAGGTCTGACTGGGTAAAAATATTATTATGTACTAGGTCTGACTGGGTAAAAATACTATAATGTACTAGGTCTGGCTGGGTAAAAATACTATTATGTACTAGGTCTGGCTGGGTAAAAATACTATTATGTACTAGGTCTGGCTGGGTAAAAATACTATAATGTACTAGGTCTGGCTGGGTAAAAATACTATTATGTACTAGGTCTGACTGGGTAAAAACATTATTATGTACTAGGTCTGACTGGGTAAAAATACTATTATGTACTAGGTCTGACTGGGTAAAAATACTATTATGTACTAGGTCTGACTGGGTAAAAATACTATAATGTACTAGGTCTGGCTGGGTAAAAATACTATAATGTACTAGGTCTGGCTGGGTAAGTAATATATTTTGTTCTTATTAGGACAGAGCTCCAGGCTCCTCGTCTCTCTAGATCTCTCCCGGTTCTACTCTTGTCATTCCCTCCCTTCTGTATACCCATAATTCTCTTTACCTGCACCCCACTCTCTAACCTGTTCTTTGTGCTCCTCTATACCATCCCCCTTTTTTTTTACCTCCCCTCTATCTGACCCCCATCTCTCTCACATTCCAAACCCATCTGACCCTTCTCTCTCTCACCTTCCCAAACCCATCTGACCCTTCTCTCTCTCACCTTCCCAACCCATCTGACCCTTCTCTCTCTCACCTTCCAAACCCATCTGACCCTTCTCTCTCTCACCTTCCAAACCCATCTGACCCTTCTCTCTCTCACCTTCCAAACCCATCTGACCCTTCTCTCTCTCCCCTTTCCAACCCATCTGCCCCTTCTCTCTCTCACCTTCCCAACCCATCTGCCCCCTTCCTCTCACCACAACCCATCTGACCCCCCTTTCTCTCACCCCAACCCATCTGACCCCCCTTTCTCTCACCCCAACCCATCTGACCCCCCTGTCTTTCACCCCCATCCCATTTGACCCCCTGTCTCTCACCCTCATTCCATCTGACCCCCCTCTCTCTCACTCCTAACCCACCTGCCCCCCCTTTCTCTCACCCAAACCTATCTGCACTCCTGCTCTCTCACCCCCAACCCATCTAACCCCCATCATTATCCCTATGTCTCTCTTTCCCTGTATACAGATCCCACAATCTCAGTCCTCACAATTGCTCCTACGCAGCCACCAAATCTGGCCAGCTCCCCCAGAGATTCCAGGCTGAATTAACCATTTGATGGCTGAGTGGAGGTCAGCTGAGCGGATCTCCTCCAGTCAAGGGGTTACAGCAACAGTCCACAGAGAGAACATATTTATTTGTTTAACACCCCAAAAGTGCCCACTGTGCCCTGGATCACAAAGCCTCCATTCAGCAGGAGCTCCTGAAACAATCTCATTTGCTCCTTTATTGCCCTAATGTCATGAATTTATCATAAGCACATTTTAAATACTGTGCGGTACAAGATTTGCTCATAATAGGATTACATACCTGATCTCTATTCAGTTCTGTTGAAAGACTATCAGTATTAATTGACACTTGGAAACCGAACAAAGTAACAGAGAAACTGTCGATAAGATAACATGCCCCTCAGGGTAAGGCCAACCAGCAGTCCAAGATGGAAACCCCCATGACACTTCTAAAAGAAAATAAGATTTTCTCTAAAAAAAATTATGCTCATTGTTTGTTGTACAATTCCCAAACATGTGAAGATTTTCCCAAACTACATTGGTCCTTCACGGGCCTGCCCTGATGCTGCTCATGGATTGATTTCCCAACATCATCATCCTTAGTTCTCATACCCTGTGGGGAACGTTTGTAGAGTGAGGGGGAGGTTACAACGAGGTGACATTTTCGGCAGAGGGGGGAAGGAAGGTGAGGCGTGGCGATGTGTTATTTAACGAGTATTTGAACAATGGGTCACTGTAAATGGATGATAAGGCTCGTTAACCATGTCAGCGCTGACACATTTGAAAGTAATGATCTCCAACAAGTAACAGAAAATATTATGGGTGGTCTAGACTAAAACATTGGGGCAAAATACACAAAAATTATGCCATATCCATCTAAAGGTCCGCCATACTGGCCAAACATCATGTGTTAATATGTTTATTTAGTAACGGATTAGCAATAAAATCACTCCCTCATACTCCTCCATGCTGCCCATACAGCTGGGCACTATAGCCGAATACGTGCCCCCAGCTGGCAGAGGTCTGCTGGACATGTTTATGACCATCGTCCCACCCACTCATTCCTCATCTAATGTGGGGGGGGGGGGGGTTGGAGCCTGCCCAAAAGAACACCTGTACCAGTTGGGTTTGTATAACAGATAAAGCTATGTGGGCACTGCACCCATTATAGGACAATGGTGGTCCTTTAAACATATCTTTATACTTAAAATGTATGACAAGGAGGGCTTTCCTAAACATGAAACCTGCAATTTCAGGGCATGTGATGGGACCCATTCCTGGCCCAGGTAATAGTTGGGTATAGGGGCACCGGACAAGAACATTCTTATCTCTAATTATTTAGCCCAGTTCCTCTCTGCACTTTAATTTCCTCCAAGGACACGACTTGAAAGAGTCTATGATTTGTCCTCATTAGGAGGCTTTAAACAGCTGGTCTGAAGATTACAGGGCATCAAATGGGACCAGCGCCTGGCTCCCTTGTGTAATCAGTGCTGGCCCCTAATCATATTAAATGGGGGCCTAAATATATCAGTGCTCTGTTATAAAGAAGTGGAAGGAATACTGGCCACGTAAAATACATACATAAAATCACCTTTTAATCTTCCGCCTATTATATGTAGGCAAAACCATCAGTATTGTGATATTATAATGACTTCCCCTTCTCGTAATATATATATATATATATATATATATATATATATTAGGCTTATGATTAGGTCATAATCCAAGAAAGAGGAAGTGGCACCTAATCCGAAAAATTTGACCCCTCTTTTTTTTTTTCTTTTCTTTTTTTAAATATAACTTTTATCTCATACAACTAGATGTACATTTCGCCAGGGAGCTTGGCTGTGACCCCTGATGAGTTATGGCTAAGCTCCTTGGCGAAACGTGCGTATTTTATGACCATTTTACCTGCACCATTAAAGGGGTAGCAATTCATTTTTTCAGTTTAGTATAAATAAACAGCAGGTATTTTTGGTTCCATCTGTTTAGTGATTTAAAATAGTTTTTTTTGGCCACTTCCACAAACATTAAAATAGATCACATTGAATTTTATGGCCAAGAACGTAAAAGTGGCAAAGTGGAGGTGATAAATACAGTAAAATAACATTCCCTTTGTGGATCACTACCTTGCTGTGGGGAAGTGGCTTGTGTACTTCAATGAAGCTGTGAGTTATACCATGTAGGGTCACCCAAGATGGGCAGGTCATAGATGAGGTCAGGTAAATATTGGAGAAGGAACTGGCAACCCACTCCAGTATCATTGACAAAACTTATGGATAAGCAGAACCATAAACAGAGAGATGTCCCTGGAGTGCTGCATCCATATGGTCACCAAGAATCGGACACAACTGAAGGACTGAACAACATTAAAGTTGCCGTTTTGAGCCATCAGGTTTACTGACCTTCCAACAAAACACAATTCTCATCATTGTTAATGGCACAATAGCATTTAGTTACTGATGAGCCCCTGGGGCACTGGCTTTTGGCGCAATCAGCTGCACAAAGACTAGGCATACTCAATCTAGGACAACTGCACAAATAACGATGAAGAGGGTTATCAATAATTAAACGCACTGATCTCATTAACATAAATTTTAAAAAAAATTGGGGGTAGATTAAACAGGTCAAAATGGCAAACCAATGTTAGTTTATTGTTGGAAAATGCTACTTTTAAGTAAAATTCTCAAGAAAAAAGTACTTATTACTGGTAGATGAAAATGAAACTTCAATGTGGCAGACCCTTGGTTGAGGTTACATGGATTGGCCCAACAGCATGGCCGTTACAGACCGCTCCAGCAGACAATGGGTTAGCTCATCTGCTTCTGTCTGGGTAGCGCCAATGTCTATAGTTGGTATCCATGGTGACCTATTGGGAGAGGCCTAGCTGGACGGTTGGGGGGAAGAGGGGGGTTTGTTTACTAATTCAACCAAGAGGGCAGAGCTGGGGCGAGGAAGAGGGTGTGTATCAGAAGGACCCCCCGTTAGTGTGACCCCAACTAGAGTCCCATTACACCACCTGTAACCAGCGAGCTTCAATAAGTCATGATCCTGTAACACCAAAACACACAGACCCTACCCCCTGGGGGGACCCTCTGACCTGGAATGAGAGTCAGGATTGTTTTCTCCTGCCCTGATCTGACACATGGTACAGAGTGTCTGGAAGTCTTGGGGATCTATTGCAACTTCACAAGGTTGTCGTTTATTAAACTAGATAAGCTAATTTAGATAACTAACCAAAGACTTGGAAGGGCTTCCTCTCCATCTTGTTACAGTTCTTAAGTTTGCTGCAATCATGTTCATTTTCTAGAATTAATATACTTGTTTTGAAGATGACTTGAATATCACGTAGGGCCTTGTGTCCTGGACACTATTACAGTATTTGCTAGGAGGTGATGAGCCACATGAGCATACCAAGATGGTAGATCTATACACGTACATCAGAATAACGAGTAATCTACAGGTACCAACTGGGCATGCTTATCTACATTGGCACGTAAGGACTCTTTTTACAAGTTTTTACCAGAACACCCAACTTCCAGACTCCAAAACATCTCAATATTTGTAAAAACAGCCAATTATATTTACTTTATTATCGGAATAAGTGAAACATTTGCTGTGTAACCTAAAGATTCATAATTGTGTTCGCTTGATTTAATTGCCCGATTTATATACAACTGGTTATGCCACTTTATGATACTTTGGAGCTACCAGTTTTGGGGCTAAACAATAGCAAAGCTGTCCAGTATAGGAGGTATCCTTTTCAGGATCATAGGGATGGTCAGCGTTTATTCTTTTTTTCTCCTCCAAGTACAATTTTATTTTAAGCTGCAATGTTTTTCCAAATAAAATTAAGAAAATACTGTCCTCATTGAATTTTATATGCAAAACACCTTTATTTCCCTATACCACCCGCACGGTCAGGCGGCTCCATATCACTACTACCTGCTTGCGGCGCTACCCTCTGGCATTGCAGGGGGGGGATAACCCGATGCCAGGGCCCTCCACAAACTCTGTGGGATTAGAACATTTTTAGCTTAATTAATTGTTCTGAAAGAGTATGAGGAATTTGCAGCCCCACTTCAAAGGCTCGCACACAGCCCCCTGACTCCCCCTGCACACCTTCCCAGGCCAGGATAAGACAGATTCCTTACATCACTGGGTCTGGCTCCCTCCCCCTCCAATTGTTTGACTTGAGTGAGGGGAGGCAAAGAGAGAATGTCTGAGGGGTACCTTATTAACCGCTTCCTTACCAGGCCAAGAATAATGGGTAGTGTAAAAAATAATTGACATCGGGTGGGTTACAAGTCATACGCCCTGAAGAACAAAAACAATTACATGTGTATAGAAAGTGGGGTCTAGAGGGCCCGGTATACAGTGCATGCAAAAGTATTCACCCCCTTGCCATTTTTTGTGTTTTGTTGCCTCACAACCTGGAATTAACATGGATTGTTTGAGGATTTGCATAATTTCATTTACATGACATGCCCACAACTTTAAAGTTGAGCTTGCCACATCTTACCACTGGGATTTTTCCCCATTCCTCCTTGCAAAACTGCTCCAGCTCCTTCAAGTTGGATGGTTTGCGCTTGTCTGACCACAGATTTTCTATTGGATTGAGGTCTGGGCTGTGACTCGGCCATTCCAACACATTTACACGTTTCCCCTTAAACCCCCCAAGTGTTACTTTAGCCGTGTGTTTGGAGTCATTGTCCTGCTGGAAGGTGACCCTCCGTCCTAGCCTCAAATCACGCACAGAGTGGTACAGGTTTTGCTCAAGAATATCCCTGTATTTAGCACCATCCATCTTTCCCTCAACTCTGACCAGTTTCCTAGTCCCGGCTGCTGAAAAACATCCCCACAGCATGATGCTGCCACCACCATGTTTCACTGTGGGGATGGTGTTCTTTGGGTGATGTGATGTGTTGGGTTTGCACCAGACATAGTGTTTCTTCGATGGCTGAAAAGTTCAATTTTAGTCTCATCAGACCAGAGCACCTTCCTCCATACATTTTGGGAGTCTCCCACATGCCTTTTCGCAAACTCAAAACGTGCCATTTTGTTTTTTGCTAAAAGTAATGGTTTTCTTCTGGCCACTCTGCCATAAAGCCCAACTCTATGGAGCGTACGGCTTATTGTCGTCCTATGTACAGATACTCCAGTCTCTGCTATGGAACTCTGCAGCTCCTCCAGGGTTACCTTAGGTCTCTGTGCTGCCTCTCTGATTAATGCCCTCCTTGCCCGGCCCGTGAGTTTTGGTGGGCGGCCGTCTCTTGGCAGGTTTGCTGTTGTGCCATGTTCTTTCCATTTGGTTATGATAGATTTGATGGTGCTCCTGGGGATCATCAAAGATTTGGATATTTTTTTTATAACCTAACCCTGACTTGTACTTCTCAACGACATTGTCCCTTACTGGTTAGGAGAGTTCCTTGGTCTTCATGGCAGTGTTTGGTTAGTGGTGCCTCTTGCTTAGGTGTTGCAGCCTCTGGGGCCTTTCAAAAAAGGTGTGTATATGTAATGACAGATCATGTGACACTTAGACTGCACACAGGTGGACATCATTTCACTAATTATGTGACGTCTGAAGGTAATTGGTGTCACCAGAGCTTTTTATGGGTTTCATAACAAAGGGGGTGAATGCGCACATGCCAATTTTCTGTTTTCTATTTCTAAAAAATAGTTTTATGTATATATTTTTCTCATTTCACTTCACTAACTTGGACTATTGTGTTCTGATCCATCACATAAAATTCAGATTAACTGTAATGGAACAAAATAGGTAAAAAGTCAAGGGGGGTGAATACTTTTGCAAGGCACTGTATATGGCACTGCATTCCCAGCCACATGAACCCACAACATTTTACATACTCATGTATGTTTTACATACTCATAAGGTTATCACAGGCTGGCCCGCAGAGCTTACCATCAAATCACACAGATGCATGTATATCACAAGAAGTGGAATCACAGGAGACTCCTCGGCATTATCAGATGCTCCTTATTGGACACAAGCAATGAATTGTTCCCAGGTAATTATTCTGGTGCCTCATTGCACTGACAGACACAACAATGCAGGTTTGTTATGGAGGAGGTTTTCAGCTGGATACAGGGTCCTTTGTGCTGCATCTTAAGAGGGTCTAATCCTGTGCCAGCCCGAACATCAGTCAGGAACATAGTTACCTGAACAGCAAGTCAGGGCAGGCACAGCTCACAGCTACGGCACAGCACGAAAACTGCGCATACAAATAATTATTAAAAATGTGGGTGGAAGTGTTATATTTTCAGTATGAAAACGTCCTAATGATCTTATCGAATGTTGTTTATCATCTCTGACATCTTGCTGGGGTGTGGGGGAGTAATCCAAAAGTGCACCCAAGGGTGGTAATAATAATAATAATAATAATAAATCTCAGAAAATTAAAAATGGTCAATGGCAGGCATTTTTTCTTTGTTGCCTCTGATAAAAGCCATTCCATAATGTTGAACAGCGTTTTTCTTTTTTTAAATGAAGCTACTGAAGCAGAATAAACTGCTTTGAATGTCTTTGGGGTTTGTCATTGTGCAGCAATAACACGGTATGAGTCATAGGTGTCTGCCAATTAGATCTAGAGTCGTACATACTATCTACTCACGCAGAGCTATTTCCGGTTTGTTTAAAAACTATTTTTACTATTTTTTTCATGAAAAAATAAGCTTTTATAATGTTTAAAACATGCATGATAGAAATAAATTGCATTCAATGTTCCTTTAAGTGAATATTAAGTGTTATTATTCCGATCCCCGCTGAGAGAGAGAATCACATGGGATAAAGTCATTAGGACAGTGGGAGGATATTATCATGGATTTATGCTAAAAAGACCCAACTTCCAAGCTCAGTTATCAGTTTTTTGTAGAATAACCATTTGTAATTATATTTATTTCTAGGTGTCCTTTCTGCAATAACTTGGACAGACATACCCCGGTCAGTGGGAGATCAGCTTTACTCCGCCAGTGTATCCTCACTCAGTTTATTTAAGATGCTCTACCATACAAGACATAAGTAACAAAAAGAAAACAATTGATGACTCTAATAATATATCTCCATCCACTGATTTTTGCCAATAAAGAATCTTAAGTGCCTCTTGTGTCTACTCGGATAGGTTAGACATTCCTAATGCGAGACAAATGAGTCCCAAAGATGGCGGGATCTGGTGATATACCTAAAAAGCAATGGCTCCCTGGCTCCTAAGATTTGTCAACCCACAGTTATTATTATAAGACATCATTTATAAATTATTAAAATCTTTAAATATACATAGGGATTTCTTACAGACCAGTAAGCTATAGGTTATAGAAGGCTAGAACAAGAAGTCAAGATTAAAACTGGAAATGTAGGGTCAAAGTGGCATGGTCTTCCAGAAGAACAAATTCTGCAATGGAACTATTCATGCATAAGGCTTCTGAGGGTTAATAATCCATTCACTGGCAGTGTTGTGAGTCGTTCAGTCACATCCGACTCTCTGTGACCTCAAGGACCTCTAAACATCATGCTGATCCATTTGGTTTTCATGGCAGAGATACTGGAGTGGGTTGCTAGTTCCGTCTCCAGTGGGCCATAGCATACAGCTCCTGGAATTCCTAGGTGGTCTCCCATCCAAGTACTGACCAGGCCCAACCCTACTCAGCTTCAGGGTGATGTGGCCTCTTGTTTTTCTGACTGGAACTGAACCCAAGTTGCAGCATTGAAAGCACCAAATCCTAATCACTGGACCTCGAGGGAAACCTTCACTGGTAGAGGGGCCAACAAAGCACTGCAGACCCCTCTGTCAGCGAGAGGATTAAAATGGTTATTTTCGACTATTTGAGGAATAGATGTGTTAATATTGTTTTGCCTTGATCACAACTTATGTACTGCGCTATGGAATATGTTGGCGCGTTACAAATAAATGATAATAATAATAATACATAGCCCCTAAAGCTTTGTGAATATCCCGTAGTCTGAAACGGCTTGCTCCAAGAGCTTACAGTCTACAAGATTTTAAGCCACTCTATTTGACCTCCTACCTCATAAACCGAAAGTTCAAGACATGTGAAGAATAGCCGGTCTAATACTCCTGACATATTTCACATCCTTGTGGAACTGTGGTCAATATTTCCTGTTTACAGCCCCGGCCTCCTGGGATCAGAAGGATTTCCTCCTGTCAAGATATCCCAAAATGCCATGTCTGCTTCTCAGCCCCAACCATCAAGATGGACAAACCCACAGCGAGGTCATTTCTGACTCTTCACCTATCACAAGAGTCCTATATAGGGTCCAGTTTGGACATCCAAGTACAAAACCAGCTATTCATAGGACATTTGTTTGAAGAACTACACTTTATTATAGGAAAATAATATTTTTTGTTGATGCCTTTATATACATTTATTTATTTATCGAGGTTTTGAAGTTAAAGTGACAGTGTAGGTCTCAAATAGAATACTTATTTTTGCTTATAATTCTAAATAATGGCAGTCATTCTGTCCCACCCACCATCTCTTGCTAAAAGATGAACCCTATGGATCACCCTGGGGCTCTCAGCAAAAGATTGGGCATGCTCAGAGCCCAGGGAGTAATTTATCTAATCTGCCTAGTTACTCCTTGGGGTTTGAGCATGCCCGGTCCTTTCTTTTTCACATTGCTCTATACTGGACAATATATTCAGAGCCGTAGGGCTTATATAGCATATATTAAAAAAGTGTCCTGTCATTAGCAACAGATATAAGTGGGTGGTTCAGAAAGGATCATTTACAAGAAAAAAGTGCAAATTTCTATGTAAGTTTAATGCAGGAAAAAGCAATTTTTAAGATTATTCATTTGACAAAGTACTTTTACCTATGCAATTATACCATAGGTGGAATCATACATGATAATAACCTATAGGTTCCAATACTCAAACATTATAATTAATATAAACTGGAACATATCATAATGTAATTTTTCAGAAAAAAACGTTGTTGCAGGGTGTGAATGAAACACGTAGGAGTTCGATATGGAGATTGCCAATCTGCACTTGACATAATTCATTAAAAGCATTTTTGAAGGCTTGCCAGGAGGGGTTTCTCTAAGAGACTCCTGACCTTCTCAATAACCTCTCCATACAGAGTCAATACCGTGCACCACTACCTGGAGCAAACAGGAACCCGGAATGAGGGAGGGGACCTTAACCCTCTCACTGCTGAATATACCAGATACATATGTGTAAACACATATACACACACGGAGCTAAACCTCCTAAATAAGGATAGTTCTCAAGAGGCCATGTCCCGATACGTTCCCTCATGAACTATTTTATACTTATTCCCATAAATCTTCCTCTCCAGTATCTCTTCATTCCTTATTTGCCTGCCTCTGATTTTCTCTATCCACTCTAACCATCTTCCACCATTGTTCCACCTATTTTTCTTTTTCTCCCCTTTCTTTCCCCATTGCATCCCTCTCTTACCCCATTTTAGCCCGTCTCAACTATCTTTACCTACTCTCTGTCTGACCCTTTCAATCACTTCTCATCTTTATGCCCCAATTTCACTTTTCTAAACCCTTCCCTTTACCCTATCATCCTCCTGCCTATTTTGCCCCCCCTTGTCTCCCACTAATCTCTTGTCTTCTACTCCACCCCCATATTCCCTAATTGTTCTCATATTCCTCTTTCAATCCCTTGGATCCCAGCCATCAATAATAATTTTCCCTTTCCTTATTCATCACACTTTCTCTTCCTTCAATCGACCCTGGAGGTTTTCCCTAGGTTGCTTCATGATAGGGACCTCGGGTACAAGAGTGGTTCCTTTAACTAACCTTTAAAAATAGATGTCCATATTATAGCACTTAATCTTCGCATTTCTCGCTCTGTAATTTGTTAGCTCGCAAAGAGTTAGCTTTATATCGTCAACGGAAATCTGAGAGGGCGCCGAATACTGGGCAGAGACAAAAAACAAGTCACTCAAGAAAGGAGAGCAGAGATGAAAGGCTGGAGAGGTAGAGAAAGGAGAGAGTGGGGGGCAGAGGGACGTACTACTTAAAATATCACTTAGTTAAAGAATAAACTTCTCAAACAAAGAAATCCCCAGCAGACAGAGGGTTTTTCACTCAATAGCCACCCCTCCTTCTCCCAACCTCGCACAGTTTGATCTCTGAAGAATTGCAGGTTTGTGAAGTTTGACATCAAAGACTAGTGAAGTGCCTATGTTTGTTTTATACTTTACAATATGGCGTTCAGCGAGAGGTGTGTTTGTATGATAACTCAACTGGAGAAGAGACAAGGGGCCCCAAGGGGATATGTGGGTGGTAAGTGTCCTTAATAAGACAAGGCGAAGAAGAGCAACAGCCAAATGGAGTAGGGTGCACCAAGTGGGGCTGGGGTGTGCTTCTAAAATAAGGAGTGTGGATGCCCTATAGTTGAAAGATCATATCTAAAAATGATGGATGGAGGTTGGATGAGTGCACCTAATAAGAGAAGAGGTGGTACTTATAACGTGTCTTAGGACAGTAGAGATTAGATACATGTAAATATCCTTCATGGGGGATGATCATATATCTCTGAGGAGATACCCTGAACATTTGTGCCTAATACGACATAAAAATAAAGTAACACCAGGTGATGAGAAAGGGTGGTTTGATGTAGGGGTCTCTTGGGTTGAGGCGAGGTAGGTGTGCATACAAATCAAGAAGATGATGTTAATACTTAATGGCATATGTTTGAAGTATGGGATGATAATCTTATAATTGTCCAATGTAAATGCAAATAATCTGGATGTCAAACTTTCTTACTGGGGATAACATATCGAAGTGAAGTGAAATAACGCCAAATAAAAGAACGGAGGACTGGAGGAACATACCCAGTAGAAGAAGCATCGCTGCTTGGAAAAATACATTAAATGACATCAGAGACCAGTTGTTGGGAGGTCTTGAATGGGTAAAAAAATAAATTAGGATTGGGGAACACATCGAATGACAGTGAACGTAGGATAGATTTATGTTTGCCTAATGAATAGGCGACTGGGAGATGTCTAAAGCAAGCGATGAAACGCGTGTTCCACTTAGAAGGTGATGGCGAAATAGATTTGATCAAGAGGGTTCGTTATATGGCCATAATAAGACCTTATTAGCAAGTTAAGTGGATGACACTAAACTTTAGCAGACTTTTCTGTACTATCATTAGTTAACTTGCTATCCCGACCACCTTTTTATTGCATATAAGTTGGGTTGAAGTGGTTTCCATGTCTGTCTTAAGAAATTCTCTACATGAAAAAGAAATAAATTGTTGAAAATACAATGTCCTAATTTACAAAAGCTTAATGACCCAAATATTGCAACCCCGAAATACAATGAAGAACTGGTGACATCTCTCAAGGCCTAATGATAGCACATATGAAGGAAAGTATATGGCACAAGAGCAGAGCCTACAGATAAGAAGGCCCCATGGAGGCTCATTCCTGAAAGGATTCAGTTTAAGAAAATCCCCGTGCAGATTCCAGCCAAGCCAAGCACAAAAGCCTCTGCGATTTAATTAGCCAGCTCTTTGGAGCACTGGGTTCACCAGAGCATTCACCTGCTGAGAACCTGGATACCCTTTCATTGCCGACGGATACAAAAACAGATCCGTCAACTCAATAAATCATCTTGTGAAATAGAAAGAACTAGACAACTATGGAAAAGCATGGTAACTAAAGGGTTACCTTCACAAGTTATTGAGTTTAAAATGTCCTTGGGGAATAGATCTTCCATCTACCAAAGGGGGCCTCTGAAAGGGATAACTATAGAAACCACCATGGCATAAAAAGAGTTAATTATTTTTCTTTGTTGGTTTCTATGTACCACAGCTGGGCTATGGGATGCAGAATATGGGATAATCCAGGTGTAACTAATCTGTACCCCACAAAAAGCCTCTAAAAATCCATCTGGTCTTCCATCAACAAGGAAGTAACTAACTCAACAGGATTCGATGCACTTATTCAATGGACTTCCAGTTGAATGGAGGCCACCTCGTCTCCAGCAGCGGAGGCGTCTGTACACCATCTTGTACAGAGTGTATTGTGTGGAATCAATACGATAAGGAAAAGAAAGTTCGGAGTTAGATTAGCTCAGAATGATTCCTATTTTATCTACTACTTGACTGTACTGTCACATTTGACCGAGTTTAGAACTTTAATTATACAACTGAATAGAAACATACAATTTGACCATTTATAGGAACCCGTAGATCCATCTAGTTTGCTTAATGTCTTACCTAAAGAGCTCCGGCTGGTTTAATTCACATCCTAGAATTATGTTACATTTGCCCCATAATTTCCACTGAAACACTGCTCCACCAGGAATGGTAGCACATCACTTCAGCATCCTCCAAGATCACTCATGGACCTCTCGCTCTACTATTACATTTTTTGTGTAAAAGACTTCTCTCTTGAACCTTATTCTATTCCTTAATATATTTGAAGATGTATATCTCATCCAGTGGTGGAGCTAATGATGGCGCAGTAGGTGCAAAGCACCAGGGCCCACAACGGGGTACAGGACCTCAGTAACTGGCAGCAGCCTGATGTATTATTGTTGTTCAGTCGTGTCTGACTCTCTGTGACCCCATGAACTGCAGCACACCAGGCACATCTTGTGTCTGGTTGTGCTTATTCATCAGGTTTTCATGGTAAATATACTGGAGTGCTTGCCAATTCCTTCTCCAGTGGACCGCGATTTGTCTGATCTCTCGGTTATGACTGCCCATCTTGGGTGACCTACATGGCTTAGCCCACACACAAGACACTTCACCACAACAAGGTAGCAACCTAGAAAGGAGCCTGATGTATAGGGGAACTCAATTTATTAGAGGATGGGGTCAGATGTTTTTTACAGAATGGTGATCTGATCACCATAGGGGTAATCTGACTATCTACATATTGTTATTGTTTAGTCATTCAGTCATGTCCAATTCTCTGTGACCCTATGGACCACAGCACTCCAAGTGTGTCTGGACGCGCTTATCCATACGGTTGTTTAAGCAATGATACTGGAGTGGGTTACCTGTTCCTTCTCCAGTGATCTATATATATTTTGGGCTTTTTTTATGAACCCTATGGGGTGTATAGAGAAGATGTAAAGCCCTCCCCCCAAATTGTTTTGCACTGGGGCCCTTTAGTTCAACTAGTTCAATCACCCCACTCCTCTCCCTAAATCTTCCACCCTACAAATAGTTACCACTTTATTGACATCTTTTTGGAGATACAATCTCCATGACTGGATTCAGCTTTCTGCTTGAGATCTGACTAAGGACGAAGATATTTTCACGTTTCCTTTTATATATATAACGGAAATCTCCTACTTGTGTTTCCCACTGGATCGCCTCCCAACATGACATCGATGTACCAGCAAATATAGCCTTTGAATTCCAGATTAGGATCGGTCTCCTTAAAGGAATCATCACCCAATCCAGAACTGAGTGCACAACTGGAGTACGTCACGGCAAATGTCTGTTTGATGCTTTCTTAGACCCCATTATGTTACTAAACCACAATGTCTCCTGCTAATGAGCTCGCAATGTTATCTTCTCCCTGCTCAGTAACTGTGTACAAAAATAAATCAGAGAGCAGTCAGTGCTCGGGTACAGAGATGTCCACTTCCCACAGTCTCTCCAGGGACCCATGATAAAACCAACTATATACTGACAGGAACAGATCCCGGCTAATGCCAGAACCCTGCTCTGTGTCTCGGTGACACTCTATCCTTCTGGTCATCTCTGTGGGTCAGTGGAACAGAAGTGACCCTCATCTAACAGGCTGGGACAATGCAGTGAGCTGCTATTTCTCACTGTCCCAATCCCTGACCACTGGGGCAGAGTGACCCAGAGTATAGGAGAGGGCGGCCAACTAACTAATGGTAACACGAACAGCATTTAAAATAACACACTTTAAACAGTACAACATGGTTGGGGATTTTTCCATTGAACTACTAATGTCCTAACAACATAAGATGGACATTGAATGTATATTCCATGATTACAAAAAAAAAAAAACATATTTAAATATTACATTTCCTTTCGAAGATCAAATTCAGCTGTTGCTACTTGCCACCCACTATATGGTTCATGCAATACTAAATTTTCAGGCACAAAGTTATAGCAACACAATGGCTTGCTGGGTGTAAGTGGTTTCCCTTGGCAACAAGCTTGCTGTTGAGCCTATATGAATGATTGTTTGGCCTTTAACTAACCAGATTAGGCCTGTCTCTCAGCCAAACACCCCACTCTTTCCCATGACCTTATCTAGGAGGAGACAACACACTCAACTGAATCCGTAAAAGCAAATTTAACATGGAATATTTCTATTCTATATCACTCAACAGGGATATTATTATTGCCAGCGTATCATTAAATAAATTATGTCCCCATGTTAATGTTTAATTGGTTTGAATTAGTGCTATTCTTATGGATGCCCAACTTGCCGTTACCAGTCATTCAAGAAGGCTTTGTCCAAACTTCATGGGTTTCATTAGTTTAACTAATATTTAATTAGCAATAAAGACAGCATTTGAACACCAACAATCAATGTAAAATGTACAGTTCCGCACATGGCCAGTGGCTTGTAGAAGATCCACCCACTAGGCTTTATCTGCCTCCTTCCCTGCAAGGACCTCCTGTAGGCAACATGGTTACCCTCCAGCAAAGTCATGAGAGGAAATAAGGCCAGTTGTGTGGTCCTCGGGTGGGTGTTTACTGGCTTGTTGAGAGCTATAACAAATACAAGGTATTAAACAGCAGCCTATTACACTAATCCAGGGGATCTGGCACATAAATCAGCTCTACCCCCAATTGCCCAGTTATTGCAGCCCTCCGACCCTCCACCCCACAGCGCCTCTCCAGAGACCCTCACACACTCCTTATGACCCTGCCTGGTTATCTGCTTTTGTTTTCATTGTCTTATGACCCTGTAGAGATTCTGTAAAGATCTGGTTAACAACATAGCAGTGACCACTCGTCCCCAGCCCTGAAACCCGAGCCAAGTGAACCTCAAAATAAATGACATTGTTAATGAAAACCAAAAGCTTAAAACATCTACAGTGTCGGAATAGGAAAGAAAGTCTTGGAACATGACCATCAAATCAATTAGCTGGATCTGCATTCAGATTGATAACAGAGTTATTTGATCCTGCCAAAGTCATCCTCTTGTAAAAGAACAGGAAGAGGGCGGAGCAAACTAATCTCTGCATAAAGCGACATTGTAGTCAGACATTTTTATTAATATTAATTATCCTAAATTACAGAATTAGTATGGATTCTGGCAAAGCATTTTTTTGTAAAACTAAAAGTTAAATTAGCTATTTAAATAATTGTATATTGTGCTCATCATCTTCATTGTTGCCTTTTAAATACCACTTAACTCTGAAAATATTTTTGACGAGGACATCCCTTGAGGTTAAAAGGAAAGATTCCACCTTAGTTCTTCACAGTAAGGGTGGTTAATCTGTGGAATTCTCTACCAAAGGAGATGGTGACAGCGGATTCGATAGATAATTTTAAAAAGGGGTTGGATATAAAAAAGGTCATTTAGGGTTATCCTGGATAGGGAGTATTGATCCAGGGAGGAATCCGATCACCATAATCTGGGGTCAGGAAGGGAGTTTATATTTTTTTATTTCTTCTTAGCAGACAATTGGCAACGTTTCAATGTTTTTTTTTTTTTTTTTTTGTCTGCTTCCTCTAGATTAACAACTAGTCCACATATTACTAAAATCAGATTAGATCTAAAATAATTGAACTCTCAATTACTATGTAACTAAATAGAAAGTAGATATTAGGTCATTGCCACAATGAGCTGCCATTTGTACCTTTATACCACTGACTGGTTATCTGCCATTCAACTATCCAGGAAACTGAATAGATCTGGAGACGTCTGTATAAAACAGCAATGGAGACGGAAAACTAACAAAAAGGTTATTTTTACATTTCTGCCATCTAAAACCATCCTGCCCATTATCAATACTAGTGTTTTAGGACATGGCACTACAGTGTACATTTAATGCTAGTTTCATACATTTCCAAACGCTCAAAAAATGACCAGATAAAAAAAATAATAATAATTATATATATATATATATATATATATATATATATATATATATATATATATATATAGTGCATAATGTTCATTGTCTTTTAATCAAGAATCAGAGCAAACATATACAAGAATGACCTGGGAATCCACCCTCTTATAATAAAGAGAAAGGTTTGAGTGATGTCATATATTATAAGTGCACTGGAAACAATGGCTGCATTGACATGGTTTTGGGTCCAGGTATTCCAGCTTTGCACACAGCCTGATGCTATAAATGATGTCAGTGCTGGATGAGGTGTTACTTGCACAGACCTGTATCTACACGCACATGGGGGGAGGTATGACACTTACTGGAAGAGCTTTGTCTCCAGGGCTCTGGATATATCCTGTGATTTACATCTACTTGATCCCACCAGGTTGTCAGTGACGGGGGACAGACATGAGAGGGGCGCCAGTGGTTGTGGTTTATATATCACGTGGTGGCGGTTTTCTGATGGGTGAATATAATTGTGAGGTTATTTCCCAGTCAGATGTACAATGAGAACAAACATTGTTTACACTTTGTTCAACCTTGAATTTCCAAGACAATAGTAGAGGTGCGTACTGCCCCTCCGATACATCCTTCAGAGTTATAATCATCACACAATCGCATATCCATGTTTTACATATTATAAGCTATTGTTTTAACACCTTCTGACACTCTAGCACCTTATTTACAACTCAACACTCTACTAGACCTGATACTTTCGTACTTTGCTACCCAACCAATGTTCTAAATTATTTAATCCAATTGACACTAGCACACTCTCATAGACCAGATGCTTTAGCACCTTGCTACACAACCAATGTTCTAGATTATTTCTTCCAATTGACACTCTGGCACATACTCATAGCCTAGGTGCTCTATAACCTTGCTATCCAACCAATGTTCTAGCTTCTTTCTTCCAATTGACACTCTAGCACATTCTCATAGCCTAGGTGCTCTATAACCTTGCTATCCAACCAATGTTCTAGCTTCTTTCTTCCAATTGACACTCTAGCACATTCTCATAGATGAGATGCTTTAGCACCTTGCTACCCAACCAATGTTCTAGCTTCTTTCTTCCAATTGACACTCTAGCACATTCTCATAGATGAGATGCTTTAGCACCTTGCTACCCAGCCAATGTTCTAGCTTCTTTCTTCCAATTGACACTCTGGCACATACTCATAGCCTAGGTGCTCTATAACCTTGCTATCCAACCAATGTTCTAGCTTCTTTCTTCCAATTGACACTCTAGCACATTCTCATAGCCTATGTGCTCTATAACCTTGCTATCCAACCAATGTTCTAGCTTCTTTCTTCCAATTGACACTCTAGCACACTCTCATAGACCAGATGCTTTAGCACCTTGCTACCCAACCAATGTTCTAGCTTCTTTCTTCCAATTGACACTCTAGCACATTCTCATAGCCTAGGTGCTCTATAACCTTGCTATCCAACCAATGTTCTAGCTTCTTTCTTCCAATTGACACTCTAGCACATTCTCATAGACGAGATGCTTTAGCACCTTGCTTCCCAACCAATGTTCTAGCTTCTTTCTTCCAATTGACACTCTAGCACATTCTCATAGCCTATGTGCTCTATAACCTTGCTATCCAACCAATGTTCTAGCTTCTTTCTTCCAATTGACACTCTAGCACATTCTCATAGCCTATGTGCTCTATAACCTTGCTATCCAACCAATGTTCTAGCTTCTTTCTTCCAATTGACACTCTAGCACATTCTCATAGCCTATGTGCTCTATAACCTTGCTATCCAACCAATGTTCTAGCTTCTTTCTTCCAATTGACACTCTAGCACATTCTCATAGCCTATGTGCTCTATAACCTTGCTATCCAACCAATGTTCTAGCTTCTTTCTTCCAATTGACACTCTGGCACGCTCTCATAGCCTAGGTGCTCTATAACCTTGCTACACACCTAGCTTCCGATACAAACACTGTAGTTTCTTCCTCTACCACCCTACTAACTAGCCTGTCCCACTACTAACCTTCTTCCTAACCTGCCACTCTAGCATTTACCAACCTAAATCTAGCAGCTCACAGTTCAAAATCTGTCACACAAACCCAAAAATCAAACACCATCAAAGATTCTCTAATATCCTCAGCATCCAAGGAAAGGAACAAGAGTGCCCGAAACCTTCACGGTATGACCCGATTAACATCTCTAGTGCGTGCACCATCATTAAAACAGTGTTGTATAATGGGGGACATAGAAGCCTTCTTGGGTTAAATAATGATTTCCCTTATACTACTTACAACACAAGATGAGTCAGTAGAAAGAACTTTAATTTTAGCCTGTTTGATCACCACAGATATATATATACACAGATATATATACAAATATCTTATGAAATATACTACAGAAAGGAGAATCAGGATTAGTACGTCTGTATGTTACTTGGTTAAGTAAAGGTCTCATCCCCTACATTCAAGTCAATGAAGATGGTTATCACACTAAGATAGTATGATGGAGTAAACTTCAGAAACCAAGGTGAATAAGCTTTAGCACATCCAGTTTTTACTTTAATAAAAAGGTCATAAAATAAATAAACAAATCTTATATTCCAAATATAGACATTTTTACTTAGATTTTCTTGAGGCCAAGTAGTGGAAGAATGTTGTAGATCATCTTAATACATATGCCGCATGAGATAAGATAACTAGAGAGGGCACCCAAGAATATATCTTAACCGTTAGTATGTTTCCAATAACATGACTATGAAGATCATGGTGCCATTTACTGCTTATTCTGAAGAGCAGCCTTGGGCGGGTATAAGACATGGAGAACCCACTTAATAACGCCAACCAATGTCAGGCATGTGAAGAATTCCCTTCAAGGCTGTGAGGTGCTTGTCAGGCCAGGACAGAGACATTCCACATAAAGTGCCAATAGCCCAGTGTGCCAGCACTTTGTCTTGTAGAAAGGGCTTCTCATTGTTTGGGCACAGAAACACCTCCTATAAACAAATACCAAGGAGATAATCTGGCAGGAGGTGATACAGGATGCTATTAGCAGACAAAGAGTTAAACAAAAAGGTCAGAGGGGCTTAGAGCTGGCTAAGATCAGAGGGGCTGCTGTTTGAGAGAGCGCTTCTCAGGCTCTCCGGATGTGTGCGAGACGGACAGGTAAGGACTGATCCCGGGATAACTGGAATTCCTGGCATATTCCTGTGATATGGAACAAAGGCATTCCTGACCTCATCTACCTGCTAAAACTAAGAGACGGGACTATGAGGTATCCTAATCTCCTCCTCGGAGGGGCACAGACCCCCCCTAAATACCCTAAACATATTTTATACATTTCCTGCGTGAAGAAATGTAATTTGGTTTCAGCCAATGAAATCCTTTTCTGAAACATTTAGTAGAGAATGTAATCATTGTCAAAATAAGACAAACTGTATGGCCAGTTTACCCTTTTTGTACACGAAAACAGGACACAAAATAGTCTTCTGCTCACTCCATTTGTCAAAGTGATTTGATTATTTTTTAATATAGTGATGTTTTAACCCAACGCAATGCTGACCCCAGAGCCTGAGATACAAAACTTCTTAACTGTGTATCCAGAAGAACATGTCCTATTTCTTAAAAACCAGTGACATTAAGACTAGAAAACATGCATTTTAGCTACTGCACGGGCAGCCCGTCACCCAAGACCCTTTATAACCGACTTAGGAGAATAAATAAAGATCATAGCCTGCCCAAACATTGCAATTAATCACTTTTTTTCATGAAACCTTTTATAAACAAATTGTAATTCATAATTAGTAGGTTTGAATGGGCTTTTTGTAAGTAGTATGGTACGTAAACATCACTTGCAGAATAGACAGGTGCAGACTCTATAGCTTATAGAAATATGGATGGCCCGGGGCGGAGGAAGAACAGCAGACAGCATTTTATTCAAATAAAAAAACATCTCTTTTGAAAGTAATCACAGCTTGACTAGAAGTTCCTGGAGATTTTGGCTAATATATGTCTGGAGGAGCTTTCCAGGAATGGAGTGTCTCACCTGCCTGTAACAAGCCACCGGTGGGGACACCAGAACTCATGGAAGAGTATCCTTAAAAAGTCACCAAATATAATGTTTAGAAATCCTTTCTTTCTGTATACTCTTGTATAAATAATTATATATATATATATATATATATTTTTTTTTTTTTTTTTTTTATTATTATTATTTATTTGTAACGCGCCAACATATTCTGTAGCGCTGTACAAGAAGAGAGAACAGTAACAAATACAATATTAACAACTGAAAAATGGTGGGCCCTGTTTTGAGCTTAGAGTCTTTGCAGAAAGTGCTTTTTCCCAAAGCACCCTACAAGACTGAAAACTCGCTACTTATATATACATACAAATAACTCATACTTAAGAACGGGCTTTTTGTATAATTTATTTTTTTTATGTTCTGTTTGTTTGAATTAAAAGAAAGAGCACAACGATTTTTTGTAATTTCTTGTTACAGTACAGGGGTATTATTATTAACACGAGCCATCACAGTACTGTTATTATTCATCAGAGATTCGACTTACATACTAATCCAACTTAAGAACATTCTCAGGAACGGATCTCGTCCTTAACCCAGGTATCACGTATACAATATTATATATAAGCTTGAAGGAAGCCATGTTTAAAATGGTTTATGGAGTGAAGAGCGAGGGCATCGTGGGCACATTTGCATATATATATATATATATATATATATATATATATATATATATATTATTTTTTTTTTTAATTTTATTTTTTTTTTTATTATTATTTTATTATTTTTTTTATTTTATTTAATTAAAACATCACTTCTCTGGCTCATATATTAGATATAGGACTACAGTGGTCCCTTAAGGCAGTAGTATTTAATATCCATTTAATATGACTTTTTAACCAATGTTTGGTTATTCTACATTAATCTATATACACGGACCATTCACTGGCTCCAAAAATGTCTTGCAGATCTCGCTGGCTCCTTAATATGAAATAAAGTTGTCAACCCCTGTTCTAATTTACCCTCTAGTACAATTTGTACCCATAAAATCCATACAACCCACCCTGGAGAGTCTCCGTGAGCCTCAGCTTGACCAGTTTAGCAGAGATTCGGATCCTTGGGAACAAGTAGTAACACAAACTGTGCCCGGAGATCCGGGAGTTGGGGGAGGGGGCTCCCTTCACACAATAAGAAACAATTACAGGCACTAATACCCTCCTCCTCCTCAACAGACAGAGAAGAGGACCAGTCATCAATGTGAAGGACCCCTTGCTGCTGATGGAGGCAAATAATGATGGGGGGTCCGGCTAAAGTAAGAACAACACTTTCAGAAGAATAAAATAATTATTATATACAACTCATTGTACGTCTCAGATTCTATAGTGGGAATGGATCCGCAGCTAAGGACTTAGGGAAATATGACTACACAAGGGGTAAAGTGACCCCAATAAGTCATCCTTAGCAATGAGTGTGACTCTCCATCAGTGGGACTGCACCCGTATGTTCTCCATTCAGTATGATATGAGATAACAGCACGGAAAGAAATTAAAAAGTACATAAAATATATTTTTAGGAGATAAAATATAACTTTTATTTAATAAAATTAAATTACTTTTACAGAAGCATTAAAATAGTGGCGTAGCCGTACTCTCAAGTATAAGACTGGCAATCCTTGACATAAAGAGGTAGGTATCACGACAACATTTTATTTTGTTACATTTTAGTAAATAAAAGTTATATTTTATTTCCTGTTTTTTGTCATGAGAGTGAAATGTAGGTGTATGCACCAAGGAAATAACAAGAGTATTGTGTTAAAATATAATTATCACTAATTCTGAGCGGATGTGTTAGATAATTGAGTTTAAAATGACATGTTAAGATGTAGAGAGCCGCCAACTCGATCTAGGACATTAATTAACTATCAATGGGATTATGAAGAAGAGCATGGACTTGGATAGATAATAGCATTCAGTTATGTCTTATTATTCTAATATACATCATCTTGACCTTCTTGGAGTTAGTTAATGGTCCTAGAGAGAGACTTAGAGGGAGAGAGAATATTTATAGCTAGCTTTTGCTTAAAATTAGCTTTCAAGCTCAACTATATATATTTATATACAGTATATATGTAGTGTATATTTCATTTCTGCAATAACCGGGTCCTTTGCTGTGTCACCAAGTCAGGTAAACCCTGTAGATAAGTGGCTCACTCTTCAGATTTTGCACCACATGGCGCCATGTTGTAAGCGTAAAACGAAAAAACACCTACCTGACCCAAATCCAGTGTGACGTTGACCTCGTTATGCTCCAGTCCTCGAGACAGTGGAGGGCTCTGCCACCATCGCTCCGTGCCATCGATGGCGTTAGTGATGGGGTGGGCTTTCTCTCCACTGAACGCCATGCAGGTGTCACAGTATTGTCCCTGCAATCAGGAAGAGGAAGGTGAATGAGACAGAACTAGCCAATAAACAACAACAACAACAACAACAACAACAACAATGCCAACAGGGGGCACATTCCAATCAGAACAAAGGGTAGAAAGGGATGTTATAAGGTTATAGATATAACGGGAAACAGGAGATGCAGAGAAGAGGAGCAATAGGAGAAGTTATAGGGCAAGGGCACATGGGATAATAAAAGTCAAATCATGGAGGGATACGTAGGGAAATGGCAAGAGTTATAGGATGTTCCTACTTGGGGCACAGACATTAAGGAAGGATTAGAAGAATATAGAAGGTATGGAAGATGTATAAGTATTACAACAAGCCATAGAGAAGATGAAAGTAAAAGAAAGCAATATATAGATTTATACAGAATGAATGGATGGTCTGTAGGGATTGGTTATGATGTGTTATGGGGGCTTAGATGGATCTACAGGAGTTATATGATGGGTTATGGGCTATGTGGAGTTATAATAATGAGTTATATGCAGAGGTTACACATCAAACTATGTTATAAGGGGATTATATGGCACAAAAGGAGTTGGAGTGGATGTTTAGAGCACTGGTTCTTAAACCTCTCCTGAGAACCCACCAGACAGGCCATGATTTTGGTTAAACACTGTTTGAATGCCAATTACTGCTCCTGTGCTCGCAAACCAAAATCATGGCCTGCCTGGTGGGTCCTGAGGAGAGGTTTGAGAATCACTGGTTTAGATCTAGGGGACATAGGTAGACATTATGGAAAGAGGTTACATGGAGCAAGAGGATGCATTATATTAGTTTATAGAGTAATATGAGTTATAAGGAGCCATAAGAGTTATAGGGGGAGGTTGTATATACAGAAGAAGGTTATAGGGGCGATTTGGGGGGCAATGGGAAGTCTTCCATGATAGAATGACATTTTCACACTTAAAAGCACATTTGGGAAGTACGAGGGGGGGGGGGGGGGTTTGTTGGGGTCTTTGCCAACTCCTACAATAATAAAATAAATCTTAATCATTAACACATGGAGGGTATTAAATAAAAGGTGATGCCTTAATTACTTTACTGCATGCTCCCAGGGGGGACATTCACTTATAATCACAGGCCCCAGACCCCCCTGAGTTAGAGGGGAGGGGGCACTTAACCAAACTGTTTATCCCCAACAAACAAGTGGTCACTTATCTTCATGGGCCTTCAAAGGGGACCTGCCAGGCGCTTTGATAAGAAAACTCCACAAGGCAATTAGCACAACCAGAGTATTGCAAACACAAGATCGGGGAGGGGAAATAAAGAGAAGGGCAGACCCACACCCCGATTAGGGTGCGTTAACCCTTTCTCTGCCGGGGGAGGCTGCATTGCTATGTGTTGCAGGCCCCCACTGGCAGATAATTGGTTAAGACAAAAATCACTCAACCATATAACTACTCTCTTTATTCTGTTTCCTGGAAGAAGAAGAAATAAAACAACACACATTCAAGGGCAGCAGGCTGGATTCAGTTCATTTATCTTAAAAAAGCTAAAAAAAACAGCAAATTCTATATCAGAATATTTTGGGGTGCAGTGGTTTAAGATTGCACAAAACCAACCCACGTGCACTCTTCATATATTATAATATAGGGAAATATATACCAGGAGGGCTTTGAGTAAAAGTGAACTAAGCAGCCGCATAATGTGCACTTAATTTCAAAAATACATACTTTTTTCATTTTTATCACTTAACAAAACATTAAAATGGACAAAATCTTGAAATATTCTACAGAAACCATCTAGACACAATCATCAGCCTTATTAAATTGTGATTCGGCCAATTGAATAGGGCACTATATAAGCGCAGAGCATATTATTTTACAGAAGTTTTTAGTTAGTGAAGACCTTGCTTTGGGATAGAAGTTCAAACAAAAATTATGCTCTGTGCTTATATAGAGCCCTATTCAATTGGCCGAATCGCAATTTAATAAGGCTGTGAAGGTTTAAGAGCCCTTGGAAGGCATGTGGGAATGAGGAAGTACCACACTCGGCCATTAGTAGATATGGCCCAGTATATAATAATATGTTTCAGCTACAAACAGGTGGAATTGAATATAATGAATAAAACCCATTGTGACTTTGGTCAGAAAGAGGACATTTATTCATTCTAGATAAATCTGGCTGGGCTGGATCTTATTAAGGACTATGCAGGTAGGTCTCTCAATTAATTAAATTTGGCAGACAAATAATTCACAAAAAGTGGAGTTTCCTGAACTCTGTTTTAGGCATAAAACGGGATTTCCAACAGTTTAATTGTTTTTAAACTTATTGCTGGACAATAGGTGCAAGAGACCTCAGTGGCATAGAGAGGGTTAAACTCTCACAGATCTAAACAAGTGTAGGGAATGATCTCATCTACATAGGAGTACCCAGAAGATACTCAGTACCACTATATAACTGCACACTGAAATAAGTGCAAGGAGATGGATTTGCTGCAATAAAAACACACAAGGACCCAAGGGGGCTTAGTGTTAATCTAAGAAATGTTTAACCCATTCATCAGCAATGCCAGGGAAAGGGTTAATTACCCACTGGGGAAATAAAATACAAACAAGCTAGCTAGACAATATGACATTTAACCCTTGAACGCTCTTTACCTGGATGGTCTGGCTGGGGTCTCCTGACACTGGACCCCCCACCAGTTTGCAGTAAAGGTCCTCCACAGGTCGGCCTCCTTCCCCCTCCCCACAGGTGGCTGTGGCTGATATCTTGGTGCCCTCTGCCAGGTTGAAGTAAGGAGGGTGCAGGCTGTATCCATTCACTCCATTGATGGGCAGCTCCTGGGCAAGGGTCCCCCATAGGGAAAGGAGCAGGCAGCAAGTCCTGAGTATAGGCATCCTGGGGTCACAGCATGGGGGGCACCTGCTGCAGGTCCTGGAATGGGGAGAGGTCAGTCCTTATAGGGGGTCTCCTGTGCTGTGTGTGTCTCTCCTGGTGTTGCCGCTCTGTCTCTCCTGTGTGTCCCCCTCCCTCTCTCTCTCTGCCTCCTCTATCACATTCACCACAATGGACTTTGGATACTCATCTCACAAGAGGGCGGGGGCAGAAAAGGGGCCTCCCAGAGACCTCCAGGGGATGAGGCTAGGACTGCAAGTGTGTGACAGCTAGGACTGGCATGAGAGTGTGTGATACAACCTAGAGAGACACACACAGGGCAGTGTGATACAATATAGTGTGTGATACAGCCAAGAGAGATACACACAGGACAGGGTGATACAATATAGTGTGTGATACAGCCTAGAGACACACACAGCACAGTGTGATACAATATAGTGTGTGATACAGCCTAGAGAGACACACACAGCACAGTGTGATACAATATAATGTGTGATACAGCCAAGACAGACACACAGGACACAGTGTGATACAATATAGTGTGTGATACAGCCTAGAGACACACACAGGACAGTGTGATACAATATAGTGTGTGATACAGCCAAGAGAGATACACACAGGACAGGGTGATACAATATAGTGTGTGATACAGCCTAGAGACACACACAGCACAGTGTGATACAATATAGTGTGTGATACAGCTAGGACTGGCATGAGAGTGTGTGATACAACCTAGAGAGACACACACAGGGCAGTGTGATACAATATAGTGTGTGACAGCTAGGACTAGCATGAGAGTGTGTGATACAACCTAGAGAGACACACACAGGGCAGTGTGATACAATATAGTGTGTGATACAGCCTAGAGACACACACAGGGCAGTGTGATACAATATAGTGTGTGATACAGCCTAGAGACACACACAGGGCAGTGTGATACAATATAGTGTGTGACAGCTAGGACTGGCAGGAGAGTGTTTGATACAGCCAAGAGAGACACACACAGGGCAGTGTGATACAACCAAGAGAGACACACACAGGGCAGTGTGATACAACCAAGAGAGACACACACAGGGCAGTGTGATACAACCAAGAGAGACACACACAGGAAAGTGTAATACAACCAAGAGACACACACAGCACAGTGTGATACAATATAGTGTGTGACAGCTAGGACTGGCATGAGAGTGTGTGATACAACCAAGAGAGACACACAGGGCAGTGTGATACAACCAAGAGACACACACAACACAGTGTGATACAATATAGTGTGTGATAAAACCAAGAGACACACACAGCACAGTGTGATACAATATAGTGTGTGACAGCTAGGACTGGCAGGAGAGTGTTTGATACAGCCAAGAGAGACACACACAGGGCAGTGTGATACAACCAAGAGAGACACACACAGGGCAGTGTGATACAACCAAGAGAGACACACACAGGAAAGTGTAATACAACCAAGAGACACACACAGCACAGTGTGATACAATATAGTGTGTGACAGCTAGGACTGGCATGAGAGTGTGTGATACAACCTAGAGAGACACACACAGGGCAGTGTGATACAATATAGTGTGTGATACAGCCAAGAGAGATACACACAGGACACAGTGTGATACAATATAGTGTGTGATACAGCCTAGAGACACACAGGACACAGTGTGATACAATATAGTGTGTGATACAGCCTAGAGACACACAGGACACAGTGTGATACAATATAGTGTGTGATACAGCCTAGAGACACACACAGGACACAGTGTGATACAATATAGTGTGTGATACAGCCTAGAGAGACACACAGGACACAGTGTGATACAATATAGTGTGTGATACAGCCAAGAGACACACACAGCACACAGTGTGATACAATATAGTGTGTGATACAGCCTAGAGACACACACAGGACACAGTGTGATACAATATAGTGTGTGATACAGCCTAGAGACACACAGGACACAGTGTGATACAATATAGTGTGTGATACAGCCTAGAGACACACAGAGGACAGTGTGATACAATATAGTGTGAGATACAGCCAAGAGAGACACACACAGGACACAGTGTGATACAATATAGTGTGTGATACAGCCAAGAGACACACACAGGACACAGTGTGATACAATATAGTGTGTGATACAGCCTAGAGGCACACACAGGACACAGTGTGATACAATATAGTGTGTGATACAGCCTAGAGACACACACAGGGCAGTGTGATACAATATAGTGTGTGATACAGCCTAGAGACACACACAGGACACAGTGTGATACAATATAGTGTGTGATACAGCCAAGAGACACACAGGACATAGTGTGATACAATATAGTGTGTGATACAGCCTAGAGACACACACAGGACACAGTGTGATACAATATAGTGTGTGATACAGCCAAGAGACACACAGGACATAGTGTGATACAATATAGTGTGTGATACAGCCTAGAGACACACACAGGACACAGTGTGATACAATATAGTGTGTGATACAGCCTAGAGACACACACAGGACACAGTGTGATACAATATAGTGTGTGATACAGCCAAGAGACACACAGGACATAGTGTGATACAATATAGTGTGTGATACAGCCTAGAGACACACACAGGGCAGTGTGATACAATATAGTGTGTGATACAGCCTAGAGACACACACAGGACACAGTGTGATACAATATAGTGTGTGATACAGCCAAGAGACACACAGGACATAGTGTGATACAATATAGTGTGTGATACAGCCAAGAGAAACACACAGGACAGTGTGATACAATATAGTGTGTGATACAGCCAAGAGAGACACACACAGGACACAGTGTGATACAATATAGTGTGTGATACAGCCAAGAGAGACACACACAGGACACAGTGTGATACAATATAGTGTGTGATACAGCCAAGAGACTCACACAGGACACAGTGTGATACAATATAGTGTGTGATACAGCCTAGAGACACACACAACACAGTGTGATACAATATAGTGTGTGATACAGCCTAGAGACACACAGAGGACACAGTGTGATACAATATAGTGTGAGATACAGCCAAGAGAGACACACACAGGACACAGTGTGATACAATATAGTGTGTGATACAGCCAAGAGACACACACAGGACACAGTGTGATACAATATAGTGTGTGATACAGCCTAGAGACACACACAGGACACAGTGTGATACAATATAGTGTGTGATACAGCCTAGAGACACACACAGGGCAGTGTGATACAATATAGTGTGTGATACAGCCTAGAGACACACACAGGACACAGTGTGATACAATATAGTGTGTGATACAGCCAAGAGACACACAGGACATAGTGTGATACAATATAGTGTGTGATACAGCCTAGAGACACACACAGGACACAGTGTGATACAATATAGTGTGTGATACAGCCTAGAGACACACACAGGACACAGTGTGATACAATATAGTGTGTGATACAGCCAAGAGACACACAGGACATAGTGTGATACAATATAGTGTGTGATACAGCCTAGAGACACACACAGGGCAGTGTGATACAATATAGTGTGTGATACAGCCTAGAGACACACACAGGACACAGTGTGATACAATATAGTGTGTGATACAGCCAAGAGACACACAGGACAGTGTGATACAATATAGTGTGTGATACAGCCTAGAGACACACACAGGACACAGTGTGATACAATATAGTGTGTGATACAGCCTAGAGAGACACACACAGGACACAGTGTGATACAATATAGTGTGTGATACAGCCAAGAGACACACAGGACATAGTGTGATACAATATAGTGTGTGATACAGCCTAGAGACACACACAGGACACAGTGTGATACAATATAGTGTGTGATACAGCCTAGAGACACACACAGGACACAGTGTGATACAATATAGTGTGTGATACAGCCTAGAGACACACACAGGACAGTGTGATACAATATAGTGTGTGATACAGCCAAGAGACACACACAGGACACAGTGTGATACAATATAGTGTGTGATACAGCCTAGAGACACACACAGGACACAGTGTGATACAATATAGTGTGTGATACAGCCAAGAGACACACACACAGGACACAGTGTGATACAATATAGTGTGTGATACAGCCAAGAGAGAAACACACAGGACACAGTGTGATACAATATAGTGTATGATACAGCCAAGAGACACACACAGGACACAGTGTGATACAATATAGTGTGTGATACAGCCAAGAGAGACACACAACACAGTGTGATAGAATATAGTGTGTGATACAGCCAAGAGACACACACAGGACACAGTGTGATACAATATAGTGTGTGATACAGCCAAGAGACACACACAGGACACAGTGTGATACAATATAGTGTGTGATACAGCCTAGAGACACACAGGACACAGTGTGATACAATATAGTGTGTGATACAGCCAAGAGACACACACAGGACACAGTGTGATAGAATATAGTGTGTGATACAGCCAAGAGACACACACAGGACAGTGTGATACAATATAGTGTGTGATACAGCCAAGAGACACACACAGGACACAGTGTGATAGAATATAGTGTGTGATACAGCCAAGAGACACACACACAGGACACAGTGTGATACAATATAGTGTGTGATACAGCCTAGAGACACACACAGGACACAGTGTGATACAATATAGTGTGTGATACAGCCTAGAGACACACACAGGACACAGTGTGATACAATATAGTGTGTGATACTGCCTAGAGACACACACAGGACACAGTGTGATACAATATAGTGTGAGATACAGCCAAGAGAGACACACAACACAGGACACAGTGTGATACAATATAGTGTGTGATACAGCCAAGAGACACACACAGGACACAGTGTGATACAATATAGTGTGTGATACAGCCTAGAGACACACACAGGACACAGTGTGATACAATATAGTGTGTGATACAGCCTAGAGACACACACAGGACACAGTGTGATACAATATAGTGTGTGATACAGCCAAGAGAGACACACAGGACAGTGTGATACAATATAGTGTGTGATACAGCCTAGAGAGACACACAGGACACAGAGTGATACAATATAGTGTGTGATACAGCCAAGAGAGACACACAGGACACAGAGTGATACAATATAGTGTGTGATACAGCCAAGAGAGACACACACAGGACACAGTGTGATACAATATAGTGTGTGATACAGCCAAGAGACACACACAGGACTCAGTGTGATACAATATAGTGTGTGATACAGCCAAGAGAGACACACAGGACAGTGTGATACAATATAGTGTGTGATACAGCCAAGAGACACACACAGGACACAGTGTGATAGAATATAGTGTGTGATACAGCCAAGAGACACACACAGGACAGTGTGATACAATATAGTGTGTGATACAGCCAAGAGAGACACACACAGGACACAGTGTGATACAATATAGTGTGTGATACAGCCAAGAGAGACACACAGGACACAGTGTGATAGAATATAGTGTGTGATACAGCCAAGAGACACACACAGGACACAGTGTGATACAATATAGTGTGTGATACAGCCTAGAGACACACAACACAGTGTGATAGAATATAGTGTGTGATACAGCCAAGAGACACACACAGGACACAGTGTGATACAATATAGTGTGTGATACAGCCTAGAGACACACACAGGACACAGTGTGATACAATATAGTGTGTGATACAGCCTAGAGACACACACAGGACACAGTGTGATAGAATATAGTGTGTGATACAGCCAAGAGACACACACAGGACACAGTGTGATACAATATAGTGTGTGATACAGCCAAGAGACACACACAGGACACAGTGTGATACAATATAGTGTGTGATACAGCCTAGAGACACACAACACAGTGTGATAGAATATAGTGTGTGATACAGCCAAGAGACACACACAGGACACAGTGTGATACAATATAGTGTGTGATACAGCCTAGAGAGACACACAGGGCACAGTGTGATACAATATAGTGTGTGATACAGCCTAGAGACACACACAGGACACAGTGTGATACAATATAGTGTGTGATACAGCCTAGAGACACACACAGGACACAGTGTGATACAATATAGTGTGTGATACAGCCTAGAGACACACACAGGACACAGTGTGATACAATATAGTGTGTGATACAGCCTAGAGACACACACAGGACACAGTGTGATACAATATAGTGTGAGATACAGCCAAGAGAGACACACAACACAGGACACAGTGTGATACAATATAGTGTGTGATACAGCCAAGAGAGACACACAGGACAGTGTGATACAATATAGTGTGTGATACAGCCAAGAGACACACACAGGACTCAGTGTGATACAATATAGTGTGTGATACAGCCAAGAGAGACACACAGGACAGTGTGATACAATATAGTGTGTGATACAGCCTAGAGACACACACAGGACACAGTGTGATACAATATAGTGTGTGATACAGCCTAGAGACACACACAGGACACAGTGTGATACAATATAGTGTGTGATACAGCCTAGAGACACACACAGGACAGTGTGATACAATATAGTGTGTGATACAGCCAAGAGACACACACAGGACACAGTGTGATACAATATAGTGTGTGATACAGCCTAGAGACACACAGGACACAGTGTGATACAATATAGTGTGTGATACAGCCAAGAGAGACACACACAGGACACAGTGTGATACAATATAGTGTGTGATACAGCCTAGAGAGACACACACAGGACACAGTGTGATACAATATAGTGTGTGATACAGCCAATAGACACCACACACAGGACACAGTGTGATACAATATAATGTGTGATGTGTGATACAGCCTAGAGAGACACACAAAGGACACAGTGTGATACAATATAGTGCGTGATACAGCCTAGAGACACACACAGGACACAGTGTGATACAATATAGTGTGTGATACAGCCTAGAGAGACACACACAGGACACAGAGTGATACAATATATTGTGTGATACAGCCAAGAGAGACACACACAGGACACAGTGTGATACAATATAGTGCGTGATACAGCCTAGAGAGACACACACAGGACACAGAGTGATACAATATATTGTGTGATACAGCCAAGAGACACACACAGGACACAGTGTGATACAATATAGTGCGTGATACAGCTTAGAGAGACACACACAGGACACAGTGTGATACAATATAGTGTGTGATACAGCCAAGAGACACACACAGGACAGTGTGATACAACTTAGAGAGACACACACAGGACACAGTGTTATACAATATATTGTGTGATACAGCCTAGAGAGACACACACAGGACACAGTGTGATACAATATAGTGTATGATACAGCCAAGAGAGAAACACACAGGACACAGTGTGATACAATATAGTGTGTGATACAGCCTAGAGAGACACACACAGGACACAGTGTGATACAATATAGTGTGTGATACAGCCAAGAGACACACACAGGACAGTGTGATACAATATAGTGTGCGATACAGCCAAGAGACACACACAACACAGTGTGATACAATATAGTGTGTGATACAGCCAAGAGAGACACACACAGGACACAGTGTGATACAATATAGTGTGTGATACAGCCAAGAGACACACACAGGACACAGTGTGATACAATATAATGTGTGATACAGCCAAAAGAGACACACACAACACAGTGTGATACAATATAGTGTGTGATACAGCCAAGAGAGACACACACAGGACACAGTGTGATACAATATAGTGTGTGATACAGCAAAGAGAGACACACAGGACAGTGTGATACAATATAGTGTGTGATACAGCCAAGAGAGACACACACAGGACACAGTGTGATACAATATAGTGTGTGATACAGCCAAGAGACACACACAGGACAGTGTGATACAATATAGTGTGTGATGTGTGATACAACTAATAGAGACACACACAGCACAGTGTGATACAATATAGTGTGTGATACACCCAAGAGAGACACACACAGGACAGTGTGATACAATATAGTGTGTGATACAGCCAAGAGAGACACACACAACACAGTGTGATACAATATAGTGTGTGATACAGCCTAGAGAGACACACACAGGACACAGTGTGATACAATATAGTGTGTGATACAGCCAATAGACACACACAGGACAGTGTGATACAATATAGTGTGTGATACAGCCTAGAGAGACACACACAGGACAGTGTGATACAATATAGTGTGTGATACAGCCTAGAGAGACACACAGGACACAGTGTGATACAATATAGTGTGTGATACAGCCTAGAGACACACACAACACAGTGTGATACAATATAGTGTGTGATACAGCCTAGAGAGAAACACACAGGACACAGTGTGATACAATATAGTGTGTGATACAGCCAAGAGAGACACACAGGATAGTGTGATACAATATAGTGTGTGATACAGCCAAGAGACACACACACAGGACACAGTGTGATACAATATAGTGTGTGATACAGCCAAGAGAGAAACACACAGGACACAGTGTGATACAATATAGTGTATGATACAGCCAAGAGACACACACAGGACACAGTGTGATACAATATAGTGTGTGATACAGCCAAGAGAGACACACAACACAGTGTGATAGAATATAGTGTGTGATACAGCCAAGAGACACACACAGGACACAGTGTGATACAATATAGTGTGTGATACAGCCAAGAGACACACACAGGACACAGTGTGATACAATATAGTGTGTGATACAGCCTAGAGACACACAGGACACAGTGTGATACAATATAGTGTGTGATACAGCCAAGAGACACACACAGGACACAGTGTGATAGAATATAGTGTGTGATACAGCCTAGAGAGACACACACATCACAGTGTGATACAATATAGTGTGTGATACAGCCAAGAGAGACACACAGGACATAGTGTGATACAATATAGTGTGTGATACAGCCTAGAGAGACACACAGGACAGTGTGATACAATATAGTGTGTGATACAGCCTAGAGAGACACACAGGACACAGTGTGATACAATATAGTGTGTGATACAGCCAAGAGAGACACACAGCACACAGTGTGATACAATATAGTGTGTGATACAGCCAAGAGAGACACACACAGGACACAGTGTGATACAATATAGTGTGTGATACAGCCAAGAGAGACACACACAGGACACAGTGTGATACAATATAGTGTGTGATACAGCCTAGAGAGACACACAGGACAGTGTGATACAATATAGTGTGTGATACAGCCTAGAGAGACACACAGGACAGTGTGATACAATATAGTGTGTGATACAGCCTAGAGAGACACACAGGACACAGTGTGATACAATATAGTGTGTGATACAGCCAAGAGAGACACACACAGGACACAGTGTGATACAATATAGTGTGTGATACAGCCAAGAGAGACACACAGCACACAGTGTGATACAATATAGTGTGTGATACAGCCTAGAGAGACACACAGGACACAGTGTGATACAATATAGTGTGTGATACAGCCTAGAGAGACACACAGGACACAGTGTGATACAATATAGTGTGTGATACAGCCAAGAGAGACACACAGGACACAGTGTGATACAATATAGTGTGTGATACAGCCAAGAGAGAAACACAGGACACAGTGTGATACAATATAGTGTGCGATACAGCCAAGAGACACACAAAGGACAGTGTGATACAATATAGTGTGCGATACAGCCAAGAGACACACACAGGACAGTGTGATACAATATAGTGTGTGATACAGCCAAGAGAGACACACACAGGACACAGTGTGATACAATATAATGTGTGATACAGCCAAGAGAGACACACACAGGACACAGTGTGATACAATATAGTGTGTGATACAGCCTAGAGAGACACACAGGACAGTGTGATACAATATAGTGTGTGATACAGCCAATAGACACCACACACAGGACACAGTGTGATACAATATAATGTGTGATGTGTGATACAACCAAGAGAGACACACACAGGACAGTGTGATACAATATAGTGTGTGATACAGCCAAAAGAAACACACAGGACAGTGTGATACAATAAAGTGTGTGATACAGCCAAGAGAGACACACAGGACACAGTGTGATACAATATAGTGTGTGATACAGCCTAGAGACACACAGGACAGTGTGATACAATATAGTGTGTGATACAGCCTAGAGACACACACAGGACACAGTGTGATACAATATAGTGTGTGATACAGCCTAGAGACACACACAGGACAGTGTGATACAATATAGTGGGTGATACAGCCTAGAGACACACACAGGACACAGTGTGATACAATATAGTGTGTGATACAGCCAAAAGAGACACACACAACACAGTGTGATACAATATAGTGTATGATACAGCCTAGAGACACACACAGGACACAGTGTGATACAATATAGTGTGTGTTACAGCCTAGAGAGACACACAGGACAGTGTGATACAATATAGTGTGTGATACAGCCTAGAGACACACACAGGACACAGTGTGATACAATATAGGGTGTGATACAGCCTAGAGAGACACACACAACACAGTGTGATACAATATAGTGTGTGATACAGCCAAGAGACACACACACAGGACACAATGTGATACAATATAGTGTGTGATACAGCCTAGAGACACACACAGGACACAGTGTGATACAATATAGTGTGTGATACACCCAAGAGAGACACACACAGGACAATGTGATACAATATAGTGTGTGATACACCCAAGAGAGACACACACAGGACAATGTGATACAATATAGTGTGTGATACAGCCTAGAGAGACACACAGGACACAGTGTGATACAATATAGTGCGTGATACAGCCAAGAGACACACAGGACACAGTGTGATACAATATAGTGTGTGATACAACCAAGAGACACACACAGGGCAGTGTGATACAATATAGTGTGTGATACAGCCAAGAGAGACACACACAGCACTGTGTGATACACAATAGTGTGTGGTACAGCCTAGAGACACACACAGGACAGTGTGATACAATATAGTGTGTGATACAGCCTAGAGAGACACACAGGGCAGTGTGATACAATATAGTGTGTGATACAGCCAAAAGAAACACACAGGACAGTGTGATACAATAAAGTGTGTGATACAGCCAAGAGAGACACACAGGACACAGTGTGATACAATATATGTGTGATACAGCCTAGAGACACACACAGGACAGTGTGATACAATATAGTGTGTGATACAGCCTAGAGACACACACAGGACACAGTGTGATACAATATAGTGTGTGATACAGCCAAGAGAGACACACAGGACACAGTGTGATACAATATAGTGTGTGATACAACCAAGAGAGACACAGGACAGTGTGATACAATATAATGTGTGATACAGCCTAGAGACACACACAGGACACAGTGTGATACAATATAGTGTGTGATACAGCCTAGAGAGACACACAGGACAGTGTGATACAATATAGTGTGTGATACAGCCTAGAGACACACACAGGACACAGTGTGATACAATATAGTGTGTGATACAGCCTAGAGACACACACAGGACAGTGTGATACAATATAGTGTGTGATACAGCCTAGAGACACACACAGGACACAGTGTGATACAATATAGTGTGTGATACAGCCTAGAGACACACACAGGACACAGTGTGATACAATATAGTGTGTGATACAGCCTAGAGAGACACACAGGACAGTGTGATACAATATAGTGTGTGATACAGCCTAGAGACACACACAGGACACAGTGTGATACAATATAGGGTGTGATACAGCCAAGAGACACACACAGGACCGTGTGATACAATATAGTGTGTGATGTGTGATACAACTAATAGAGACACACACAGCACAGTGTGATACAATATAGTGTGTGATAGACCCAAGAGAGACACACACAGGACAGTGTGATACAATATAGTGTGTGATACAGCCAAGAGAGACACACACAACACAGTGTGATACAATATAGTGTGTGATACAGCCTAGAGAGACACACAGGACACAGTGTGATACAATATAGTGTGTGATACAGCCAAGAGAGACACACACAGCACTGTGTGATACACAATAGTGTGTGGTACAACCTAGAGACACACACAGGACAGTGTGATACAATATAGTGTGTGATACAGCCTAGAGTGACACACAGGGCAGTGTGATACAATATAGTGTGTGATACAGCCAAGAGACACACACAGGACAGTGTGATACAATATAGTGTGTGATACAGCCAAAAGAAACACACAGGACAGTGTGATACAATAAAGTGTGTGATACAGCCAAGAGAGACACACAGGACACTGTGTGATACAATATATGTGTGATACAGCCTAGAGACACACACAGGACAGTGTGATACAATATAGTGTGTGATACAGCCTAGAGACACACACAGGACACAGTGTGATACAATATAGTGTGTGATACAGCCAAGAGACACACACAGGACAGTGTGATACAATATAGTGTGTGATACAGCCAAGAGAGACACACACAGGACAGTGTGATACAATATAGTGTGTGATACAGCCAAGAGAGACACACAGGACACAGTGTGATACAATATAGTGTGTGATACAACCAAGAGAGACACAGGACAGTGTGATTCAATATAGTGTGTGATACAGCCTAGAGACACACACATGACACAGTGTGATACAATATAGTGTGTGATACAGCCTAGAGAGACACACAGGACAGTGTGATACAATATAGTGTGTGATACAGCCAAGAGAGACACACAGGACACAGCCTGATACAATATAGTGTGTGATACAGCCAAGAGAGACACACAGGACACAGTGTGATACAATATAGTGTGTGATACAACCAAGAGAGACACAGGACAGTGTGATACAATATAGTGTGTGATACAGCCTAGAGACACACAGGACACAGTGTGATACAATATAGTGTGTGATACAGCCTAGAGAGACACACAGGACACAGTGTGATACAATATAGTGTGTGATACAGCCTAGAGAGACACACAGGACAGTGTGATACAATATAGTGTGTGATACAGCCTAGAGACACACACAGGACACAGTGTGATACAATATAGGGTGTGATACAGCCAAGAGACACACACAGGACAGTGTGATACAATATAGTGTGTGATACAGCCAAGAGAGACACACACAGGACAGTGTGATACAATATAGTGTGTGATACAGCCAAGAGAGACACACACAACACAGTGTGATACAATATAGTGTGTGATACAGCCTAGAGAGACACACACAGGACACAGTGTGATACAATATAGTGTGTGATACAGCCAATAGACACCACACACAGGACACAGTGTGATACAATATAATGTGTGATGTGTGATACAGCCTAGAGAGACACACAAAGGACACAGTGTGATACAATATAGTGCGTGATACAGCCTAGAGACACACACAGGACACAGTGTGATACAATATAGTGTGTGATACAGCCAAGAGACACACACAGGACACAGTGTGATACAATATAGTGTGTGATACAGCCTAGAGAGACACACACAGGACACAGAGTGATACAATATATTGTGTGATACAGCCAAGAGAGACACACA
>CM050174.1:6615406-6675406 GCA_027410445.1 Discoglossus pictus
CTATTCATCTCTCTCTTCCTCTCCCTCTGTTTCTCCCTCACTCTCTCTCTCCCTATCCCCCTCCTCTATCTCTCACCCCCTCTCTCTCGCCCTCCCTATCCCTCTCTCTCTGCCCCCTCTCCCTTCCCATCCTCTATCTCTCTATCCTTCCTCTATCTCTCTCCCCCTTCTCTCTCCCTCCCTATCCCTCTCTCCTGTCCCTCTCTACACTCTCTCTCTATCTTCCCCTCCTCTATCTCTCTCCCCCTCCTCTATTCCCCTCTCTCCCTCCCTATCTCTCTCTCCCTGTCCCTCTCTCCCCTTTTCTCTCTCTCCCTTCACCTCATCTATCTCTCCCCCACTCCTCTATCTCTCTCCCCCCCTCTCTCCCTCCCTATCCCTCTCTCTCTCTCTGTCTCTGTCTCTCCCTCTCTCTCTACCTTCCCCTCCTCTATCTCTCTCCCCATCTCTCTCTCTCCCTCCCTATCTCTCTATCTCTGTCTCTCTATCCCCCCTCTCTCTCTCCCTTCCACTCCTCTATCTCTATCCCCTCCTCTATATCTCTCCCCCTCTCTCTCTCCCTCCCTATCCCTCTCTTTCTGTACCTCTCTCCCACTGTCTCTCTCTTTTTCCCTCTCTTCCTCTCTCTCTCTCCCTCCCTATCTATCTCCCTCCACCTCTATCTTTCTCTATCTATCTATCTATCTATCTATCTATCTATATATATATCTATATATCTGTCTGTCTATTCCTCTCTCTCTTCCTCTCTCCCTCTGTTTCTCCCTCACTCACTTTCTCACTATCCCCCTTCTCTATCTCTCTCCCCTCTCTCTCTCCCTCCCCATCCCTCTCTCTCTCTGTCCCCCCTCTCTCTCCCTTTCCCTCCTCTATCTCTCTCCCCTTCCTCTATCTCTCTCCTCCCTCTCTCTCCCTTCCTATCCCTCTCTCCCTGTCCCTCTCTCCCCTCTCTCTCTCTCTCCCTTCCCCTCCTCTATCTCTCTCCACCCTCCTCTATCTCCCCCCCTCTCTCTCCCTCCCTATCCCTCTTTCTCTGTCCCTCTCTCCCCTTCTCTCTCTCTCCCTTCACCTCATCTATCTCTCTCCCCCTCTCTCTCTCCCTATCTCTCTCTATTCCTCTCTCTCTCTCTTATTCCCCTTCCCTATCTCTCTCCCTCCCTTTCTATTTCCTTCCCTATCACTTTACCTCTGTATCCTTCTCTCCCTACCTCCCCCTATATCTCTAGCTATCTCTCTCTGTCCCTCCATCCCTCTCTCTCCCTCTCCTCTATCTCTCTCCACACACTATCTCTCTCCCTCCCTACCCCCTATCTCTCTATCCCTCTCTCCCACTCTCTCTCTACCTCCACAGCCCTCTCTCTCTATCACTCTCTCCATCTCTCTCTCCCTCCCTCCCTCCCTCCCTATCTCTCTTTCCCTCCATCCCTCCCTCCCTATCTATCTCCCTCCTTCTCTCTCCCCAGAGAGGAAATAAAGAGGAGTTAAGGAAAGAGAGAGAGAGAGAGAGAGACCTCCTGTATGGCTGTGGGAGCTGCCTCTCAGCACTTGGCAGCTCCCAACGCAGCGCTAAGTTCAGAGTGAACGTCCCTAACCACATGATACAGCTGCTTGACTCTGGTTGGTTGATGCTGCAGCTGATAGACAGGAAAATTGCTACAAATCCTAGCAAAGTGAATGTAGGCCTAGCCAGGCTGAGCAAGACAGCATTACTACTCTCTCTTTTAAATTCCCATCTATATCAGCAGTGCAGCACTAGGTAAAGTCACCAGCCAAAGGGGAAGGCACACAAAGGGTTAATTTAAAGTGATAGATGCATATTTTTAACCAAATCATATGAAAGAAGACATGAAAGCTGATATACAGATATAATTAAATGTTATTCTTTATATAAATTTAAATTACAATATTAAAATGATTGATAATTTTGGAGGGGTGGTTGCCCATTTGCCCCTATGCACCAGCCGCCCCTGATCATATGTATCATAGTCACTCATAAATACATTTAAGGTTAAAAGAAAAAGTTTAGTCCAACAAGTTCAACTTTTTTAGATCACCTGAGATCTTTATATTTTGTGATTTGTTCATTGATGCAGAGGCAGGTAAACAAAAACCCATTTGTAGCCCTGCTAATGGCCTTCTTAGGGGGGAAAATAATTCATAATTCCAAAACCTGCCAATCATTCTAGTTCACTGGGATAACCTTCTATGGCATTTATTATCAATACAAGTTATCTGTTGAATCTGCTGTCACATCCTCCTTTGGTAGTGAGTTTCAAAATCTGACTGCCCTTACTGTAAAGAACCCTTTTCTTTCTTTAAGGTATACTTTCTTTAAGTGTCTGAGCAACCAATGCTCACTTGACAAAACCTTATACTGACTCTGGTTGTATTTATACAAGGTGATCATATGCCCTCTTTACGCATTTACTACATTTAAAGTGAGACAATGGAGGCTCCAACTAATGTATAATTAAAAACTATAAATAATAATACACATATTATCAATTTAATTTATTTAAAAAAATGATTTTCTTATAGTATGATCTTAAGATCCTTCTGGATTGCTACCTTGTAGTGGTGAAGGGGCTTGTATACATCAATGAAGCTGTGAGCTATAGTATGTGGAGTCACCCAAAATGGTCAAAGAAGTCAAATCGCAGTCCACTGGAGAAGGAACTGGCAACCTGCTCCAGTATTTTTGCTAAGAAAACTATATGGATAAGCACAACCAGAAACACAGTTAGATGTGCCTGGCGGGCTGCATCCATATGGTCACCAAGAGTTGGACACGACTGAAGGACTGAACAATAACAACAACAAGATTTTTACTTGTCAGTAACACCTACAAGGCATAGGTTGATATTTCATTCTCATGGATGGTTATTGACAATAATGCTGATTGACCCATGTGGCTCAGGCTGTGTTTTCATTATAAAGCCATATGAAATTGAAAAGAGTTTGTATAGATCCCAGGGTTTTATATTTATTTATTTATAAGATGTCCCTGACATTTTGTAAATTCTGAAGAGACCACTCTAACGGGATTGAAAAACTCTCAAAAGCTTTGAACTTTAGGAAACAAAAGATAGCTTCTGAGGTGAATATTGATCCAAAAGCGACAACAAGGCAGAACAAGTCAGCATTTTACAATGAAGCCTTTTTACCGTTTTTTCCTTTATATGGAGGAGGAAAGATATTCATGTTTCCATAATGGAGACTTCCTTGAGTCTATCAAAAGAAGTATGATAAGGGAAGGTGCCTGTGCCAGAACTCCAACATATTACATTAGACTGCCGTATGTGCTTAGTCAGCACCAATAAGTGTATAGGGGCATCATCTATGAGTAAATACAAAAGGATGTTCAAGACACCATGGTGACTTCTATGTCAGCTGTACGACTTCTGTCCAATATTTGGAAATGGCAGGACAGATCCAGAAGATACGGTGCAACATGCCTATCCCCTGGCACTGCCTCCAATATAGTGCAGGCATGGCAAGTTCTAGGGAAACAAATAATTATTTAATACAATAGTGATGTTTACATTATGATCTTGAAACCTCCATTCAAAGATCAAACATTTTGTAATTCCCAAGAAGAAAGTCATTTGTGCATCGCCATGAGTACATACCTCCAGGGCTCAAGCTTACTCCCCTAGGTACGGCCTTAGATATTACTCTCCATAAAAGTTACAAGAAAATAGAACACCTGCTTGGGTTGTTTGGAAAAACTAGAATCGAGAGTTTCAGTCAACGTCAAATTTTATTTTTAGAATTCAAAATACAAAGATATCATAAGATAGCAGAACTACTCGGTGTATCAGTAACATAAGGAAACAGAAGAGAAGGTAACCTGTAAAGTAAAGGTAGAATTGTATTTTCGTTAGTGTTTTGTTTAACTTCTTCTTTGCGAAATGCATTAATATACAGTACACACTCAGTTATCCGGCACCCACTGGAATTGGTAGATGCCGGATAAATGTAGCTTCTGGTTGTTTGAGATTCACTATTAAAAGAGGCCTAGATTAGCTGCACATAGGATGTTCTCTTAGGCATATTTGTCAGTGAGGGCTGTTCTAGCAGCAGCAGCTTTCACTCCTCACTTACACACAGATACGTTCAGCTGGAGGGTACGGTGCTGATCCCGGGGAACTTAACGCCAACAATGCACTGGCTCAGTCACTCATGCCCAGGGAATGTAACCCCAACACTGCCCTGGTTCAGTCACTCATGCCCGGGGAATGTAACCCCAACACTGCCCTTGCTCAGTCACTCATGCCCGGGGAATGTAACCCCAACACTGCCCTTGCTCAGTCACTCATGCCCGGGGAATGTAACCCCAACACTGCGCTGGCACAGTCACTCATGCCCGGGGAATGTAACCCCAACACTGCCCTGGCTCAGTCACTCATGCCCGGGGAATGTAACCCCAACACTGCACTGGCTCAGTCACTCATGCCCGGGGAATGTAACGCCAGCACTGCCCTGGCTCAGTCACTCATGCCCGGGGAATGTAACACCAACACTGCCCTGGCTCAGTCACTCATGCCCGGGGAATGTAACGCCAACACTGCCCTGGCTCAGTCACTCATGCCCGGGAAATGTAACACCAACACTGCCCTGGCTCAGTCACTCATGCCCGGGGAATGTAACGCCAACACTGCCCTGGCTCAGTCACTCATGCCCGGGAAATGTAACACCAACACTGCCCTGGCTCAGTCACTCATGCCCGGGAAATGTAACACCAACACTGCCCTGGCTCAGTCACTCATGCCCGGGAAATGTAATGCCAACATTGCATTGGCTCAGTCACTCATGCCCGGGATATGTAATGCCAACACTGCACTTGTTGAGCCATGTCAATTTTAATTTTTATTTAAAGTACAGTATTCAATTTTTCTGGGGTTGCTTGAGAGTTCTGGTTAACTGAGAGTCTATGGTATTATTATAAACCTTTCTGGAACTTATTATTATATTAAAATATATATCTATCTTTATTAATAAAAAAAACCAAAAGACAGCAAAATGAAAACAGAATCTATTCCAAAACAAATTTGTACACAACTTGTAAGTTGGTACCCAGTGTGGCCGCCCACTTCACCCATAGGGTAGAGCCAAGTCGGCATATATCTTAGTATATCTTTGCATCTTTCAATTCCTTGTGAGATGAATGGAAGTTACCCCAGACTTGATAATTACACTTAGGTCCATCAAAGGCCTGTGTATTGTAGTTAGGTTCAAATTCATTGAGAAATCCTTCATACAGCGTGCAGTAAATGAAAGACCTCGTAGAGGCATCCATCATATCTGGCGGGTGTAGTGCAACATAAATCACAATGATTGCCATCATCAGTGGAATAATATAGAATAAATGAAGATCTGTTGTCTGTAACAGATTTATCACGAGTGTGACTATAAGTGTGTACGTGTATATAAGTGCGCCCTATCTCATTTCAATGTGATTCGTCCTTCAAACAGTAATGAGGGAGCCAATTCACAGAAGAGGAGTAAAAAGCTATAGAAAATATCAGGTGGGGAAGAGGTTAATGCTTTTTCCAAAATAGCTTTTTTTCTTCCTGAGAGTGATATTTCTTTTTACTTTGATATCTTGTGATAGTCTGAGCTATAAATGCAATTTAGGAAATTTGTACGTCTGTGTGAGAACGCCATTTATGAAATTGGCAGCACTCATTCGGATAATGGCAATATACATAATGAGGCTGTACCTGGAAGTGGCTGTGCATTTGTGGGTATTAGTATGGGTGAGGGTGACATGGTTAGGTCATGAGTGTCCTTCAGCCTCTCTGATGGCAACGTCCCAGGTCATCAAGAAGTTAAGCTGGTTGGTGGTGACATTTAAATGGACTTTATATATGAGGTGTCATGAACTAGTTCAACATATCACAAAGCTAAAACTAGTGATCGACAGCTAATTTGATCTGATATAAAATATATTTTCTATGCAATAGAGAAAAACAAAGTTAATATTATTGATAAATTATTGTCATTCTCTAAGACATTGAAATTCCAAAAAAGAAAAATTATACATGTATAAAAAATGTGTTTTATTAATGAGTCCTTAAGGTTCTTTGTGTTTCTTCTCCTTGGCCATCTGTTATTGATCTGTAACGTCTAGATAGAAGAACAAGTAATATAAAAATAATAAAAAAAACATTCCAGCTACCTTACAGTATTGGGTCCATTTTACCACATTCTACCACTTCCAGAAATAGAGCCTGAAAGGGTGTGTTTTGATATTTATCTCATCTATTCAGACCTGGAAATAGGGGGAAGGGGTTAAGAATAAATAAAACTAATAATAATATACTGCATCCTATTACCTTCTCACATCCTAGTATCTACATATTATACAGTGTGAATAAAAGATAAGTTCTAATCATTATGATTTCCTATGACTGGACCATTTACGGGTTTGTTCCTCATTCCTCTCTTTAAATTACAAGTATTTTTTAATTTGAACTGGTAGCACCGGCCCATATAAGGGTAATGTATAGGGTAACCGAATTTTAGTTACATTTTTTGTTGGACAAATGTTTACTTCCAAGAATTGCAATTATAGAAGAAATACTGATACAAGTGAAAAAACTAAAAAAGACAAGACAATTATGCTGTCATATGATGCCCTGTTGCCCCTTCTTACCTGTCCTACGTGCACCTGGATTTCTCATTATTTTTTTATTTATTCTCCACGTGTATAAAGATAATTTGTAACATCTAATCAGTATTGCTTTCGACTTCTCACAAAATCTTGTGTCTCTGTATAATGTGGCAGGATCAGACTGACAGTCTGCAAGATGATGCCAACTGGTGACTGTGCCAGTTCCTTCCTCGTCGCCCTGTAAAGTTCAGAGCTTGCGCCGCTTCCTGATGCAAATGAAAGGTTATTATTTCACATTTGCATTTGGTAAATGACGCGTTCAAACAAAACCGCTAAAGGTAAACATTTCCATAATAAAGCGCCCTTTTCTCACATTATCAAGGGCATAGCTGGGAAATCTGTGGTTTTATCGGTTGAATGTGTTTGTCAATGAGCTGACAGATGATGGTTTTTTTTCTTCACTTCATTCCCTGCTTCCTCTCAGATTATTAATGAACTGCGCACAAACAGGTGCTGCTCTGCCTCCTCATGGGACAGCGAACGCGGCGTGCATGCCAGGAGATCTCCATATTGCATGTAAGAAACACAGGACATAATAAAGAACTTCATAAGCATGTGAAGTTTTTACCAAACCGCAGTGGTGCTGTAATAAACTAAAGGCTGTATATATTTATTTATATATATTTCAAAACTTATTTTGTCCCATTGTCATACATTACTATAAATATGAGACCTCTTTTATCCTTTAAAGAGTCACGGGCTTCCAAATCATTTGTATCATGCCTTAAAAAGGCCATGTTTTAACCCTTTCACTGGCAGAGGGAACGGCTGTGCATTGCAGCTAGGCTGTAGGAATGCATGGCCTTGCAATGTCCTCAAGACTGGATATTGGGGTGTTCTAGAAAGATAAGAGATTGTGAGAGGCATTTATAATATACGCAGGTAGAAATAGAAGAGGGGGGACTGATACAGTAGCTCAAACCAGGTCCACAACCTACATATCGCTTGTTTTCCTCTGTATCATTTTCTCAAATTCAGATGCTTAAGTTCTGTCCATCTCCCTCACTATCTCCCTCACTATCTCCCTCACTATCTCCCTCACTATCTCCATCACTATCTCCCTCACTATCTCCCTCTCTATCTCCCTCTCTATCTCCCTCACTATCTCCCTCTCTATCTCCCTCTCTATCTCCCTCACTATCTCACTCACTATCTCACTCTCTATCTCCCTCTCTATCTCCCTCACTATCTCCCTCTGTATCTCCCTCACTATATCCCTCTCTATCTCCCTCTCTATCTCCCTCACTATCTCCCTCATTATTTCCCTCTCTATCTCCCTCTCTATCTCCCTCACTATCTCCCTCTCCATCTCCCTCACTATCTCCCTCTCCATCTCCCTCACTATCTCCCTCTCCATCTCCCTCACTATCTCCCTCACTATCTCCCTCTCCATCTCCCTCACTATCTCCCTCACTATCTCCCTCTCTATCTCCCTCTCTATCTCCCTCACTATCTCCCTCTGTATCTCCATCACTATCTCCCTCTCTATCTCCCTCACTATCTCCCTCTCCATCTCCCTCACTATCTCCCTCACTATCTCCCTCTCTATCTCCCTCTCTATCTCCCTCACTATCTCCCTCTCTATCTCCCTCACTATCTCCCTCTCCATCTCCCTCACTATCTCCCTCTCTAGCTAAGTAATTCCATGGAAATATAGGTTTACTTGAGACATTGAAGTGTATTCAGAATGATTATTTATTTTCTTACTGTATATACAGGGGTAGTGGGTTATACAGAGATGGGTTTTTCAATCACCTCCCTACCTCCTATACCATACTTGCTACCTGCCTGTCAAAAATGACGAGAATAAAATGTTAAGGCCGGGAATGAAGCACCTTCGGCACTCATTGCAGCAAAAATCCTGCGTGGTCGTTTTGCGAGGCTTGCAGTTGCACCTAAGTCCAATCATTGCAGCCCGTGGGCCTCAACTGCTCGCCTCGCTTTGTGAGACTCACAGTGCAATGAGTGCCTTTGGCGCTCATTGCAGCCTAAGTCCTGCGTGGTCCATGGCTCACCTTGCTTCGCCTGGCTCACAGTTGCGGCCCTACGGGTTGCAACCAGACTCGCAAAGTGTGACCAATGTTCTTGAACTGACAACTATATATGTGAGTTTGTAACTGATTCAGTGCCTCCAGAAACCACAAATACTTGAGCATTTAATCCCATGTCTGTAAGTCTTACATAAACAGATTGTAAGCACTTTGGAGCAGGGAGTCCTTTCTTATTATCCTTTTTGAAGTTATCACTCACTGATATACCCCTTGTATACTGTTATCACTTTGAATGTTTGTGTGGGCTGTTGGAAATATAAACATCAAACACATTTATATACAAAAATGGTCCTCAAACAAGGACAAGCATTTGACTATTTTTACCTTTTAATTAAATTTCTGTATGCTCGTGCCAATGTATAAAGGGTCTAAATATCAGTGCCAGGACTCAGAGGACATATGTTGGCATCTTGGATTCGGTAGAGTGGCGTCCTTGGGATGTGATCATTCTGGTGTATGCAGATCACGTCTGCCAGCACCGGAGGACATCAAGGCAATATAGCTGGCAATGAGAAGGGTGTAGAAAAACCTTAACATAATTAAAGCAGGATATTGGGTGTCGGGAAGATCAGAGCGAGGAGATAGAGGCTGCAAACATCTTGCATTAATTGTCTGTAAATGTATCATTCATTCTGAGCTGGAGGTGATTGCAGTAAGCTGAGATGCAAGTCATACCTGCTCTTGGGAATGGAATTAAACTATTGTGAGTTCCTATGGTGGTATAATGTGAGTGGCCTACCAAGCAATGGATGGAAAGGGTTTGCAGAATTTAATAATATAGCATTGTTATGGGATTAACTATAAACAGTAAAGAGTACCAGTGTGAGGTTTTGGGTGACAACATTATAGTGCAGAGCATCCGAATGTGAATTGTATCACACCATTCCACCATAGACGGATGGTATGTCAATCCTGAGTGTCACCTTTCTCTGATAATGTGGATCCATCACCCATAGTAAAGGACAAACCAACTCCAATCATGCCAGGAGTTGTTTTCAAATTATATCAAGTCAAAAGGTCACTTCTTTCTTCTAATTCTTCTGGATCTCACTGCTGCCTTTGACACGGTTGACCACCCTCTTCTGATCCATTTCTTTACTCTCTTGGCATCCATGACACAGCTCTCTCATGGTTCACATCATAACTACAAGGTTGAACATTTATTGTCTCCTTCTCTGGCACCTCTTCTACGCCTTTGCCTCTGTTTAAAGACACTCATCACCTTCAGCTTAACATGCAGAATGCATCTATCACCCCCCTGTACCATACCAATATCCTTCAGATTGTCAGGGCACTCCATTCTTTTCCATTGTGTTAATATTGTTTTTGACTTGAACTTACCCTCTATAGCAGGGGTGTCCAAACTGGGTCCTGGAGGGCCGCACCCAGGCCTGGATTTGAATATATCCTTTCTGTGCACAGGTGAGTCAATCAGGACGGCTGAAGAAGTGATTGACTCACCTGTGCCCAGCAGGGTTATCATCAAATCCAGGCATGTGTGTGGCCCTCCAGGACCGTGTTTGGACACCCCTGCTCTATAGCGCTGTTTAATTTTTTCCCCTTATACTTAACCCCTGTATAGAGCTACAAAATATGTTGTCACAAATAAAGGATAATAATAATAATAATAATAATAATAATAATAATAATAATAATAATAATGAATCAGTCCTAATCAGGCTTGACAAGGATGTTATATACAATGGGTGTGCTATTATTTTACTGCCACCATGTTGACGCATCACATTTGATTTTGTACTATGTTTGTACTGTTTGTTCCCAGCCCAACTATCAGTCTGTCTTTTGAATACTCCAGCTTTGACTCTGGAACAAAATCTATGCTAACCAGACATGGACCCAGTTCAAGGGAGATCTATAATTTCTACCTCTGTTCTGTGGGTACCTCCTACTTGGCAACCACAATCTTCACACTGGACATAGTCATGCTAATCTGTGGTGAATTATGTACTCAGACCAGGTACTATACGTTCAGTGTATCTTGTGAGTACTTTAGCCTTGACCCTGAAACAAATAGTATCCTAATCAGACCTGGACCCCAGTTCAAGGGAGGTCTATAATTTCTACCTCTGTTCTGTGGGGCCACCTCCTGCTTGGCAACCTCAATCTTCACAGTGGACATAGTCATGCTAATCTGTGGTGAATTCTGTACTCAGACCAGGTACTATACGTTCAGTGTGTCTTGTAAGAACTCCAGCCTTGACCCTGGAACAAATAGTATCCTAATCAGACCTGGACCCCAGTTCAAGGGAGGTCTATCATTTCTACCTATGTTCTGTCGGGCCACCTCCTGCTTTGCAACCACAATCTTCACACTGAACATAGACATGCTAATCTGTGGTGAATTCTGTACTCAGACCAGGTACTATACGTTCAGTGTATCTTGTGAGTACTCCAGCCTTGACCCTGGAACAAATAGTATCCTAATCAGACCTGGACCCCAGTTCAAGGGAGGTCTATCATTTCTACCTCTGTTCTGTGGGGCCACCTCCTGCTTGGCAACCACGATCTTCACACTGAACATAGTTATGTCAATCAGTGTTGTAACCATTCTGACAGGGTCATCTGAAATTTGGACCATAACCAGTACATATCAGTACTCATACCAAGTACTATACTTTTAGTCTGTCCTGTGAGTACTCCAGACTTGACCCTGGAACAAATTCTATGCTAACCACACCTGGACCTCAGTTCAATCTCTGTTCCTTGGGACGCCTCCCGCTTGGCAACCACACTAGACATAACTGTGCTAATCAGTGGTGCATTCATTATGATAAGGTCGCCTATACCATAAGCAAACCACCTATATGTGTTAACCCTATCTGACTTTATCTTATGTGAGTAGGATAAGGAGTTCTCCGCCCTCTGACCGGTTTGCTGTTCTTTTTCATTAGATTGTTCACATTCTCTAAATGTCAAAAGTTTTCTGCGCTAAAAAGTGAGAGAATACATGAATATTTCATAAAAACAGAGGCAGTGAATTTGGGTATAAATCCATTCAGTCGTTATGCAACCGAGAGACAAATATCCAGTTTCCAGCACAAATGTTTTAATAAACCAGGAATGCCTATCAGCGAGTCGCAGATGGAGGGAGACATTTAATTTGATTGGGGATGGTTGGCTGATCTGAGTGGCGGCAGAAATGTTACATTTTCATTGTAAATTGTCTTCCAAGGTTTTTCTAGTCTAAGTTTTAACCCTTCGGCTGTTCGACGTATCAGAACGCAATATGAATCCATAACTAATAGGATGACAGAAGGCTTGGAAGATATTCAACACCATTACCATTGACCTTGAATAATTAGACAGGGTAATTATTTCTCATAAAAAACACTATTCTCCATGTCTAATCTATTACCTCTCTTGCTGGTATTATTACTCCCTCCACTAACTTTTACAGAGATTTTTTAAATGTAAAGTGTAAAAATGAAAAATTTTGTTTCAATACAATGATTCCCGAGGCTTCGCAGCCCATATTTGTGACAAAAAAATAATTACATTTGAAAAAAATAAGAGTTAAAACATTACCCACATGCCTGTATCCACTTTGTATCTGTCACCACTTTCTACCCAAGAACTCCCAGTTTGCCTATTCTTTTATGAGTTATGTATAAATATAATATTTTAATTTGTTTTAATTTATAGAAAAAAAATGATGACAGATAAGAACCAAAGGATACATCAAGCATGCCTGTTTTATCTACCTAAACATTTGGCTTAATTAATCCTCAGCCTTATTCTTATCTACTATCCGCTAAATTTTTCATCCTCCATCATGAAATCTTGACCTCTTTTTCTTGCATTGCTCTTGTTCCTTGTAGATATCCTGCTTGTGATCTTTATTAAATACTTTTATATTTTTGCAGGTTTATGTCAACCCTCTCCCTACTTTCCTTTAAGCTACACATATTAAAGGTACAGGTAAGGTTTCCAGATTTCACTAGGAATATAATATACCTATGTGTCTACTTACTTTTATGTACTTTATTTTATTAAGAAGTGCTTAAAAGCTTCGGCCAAAAAACATTCCGTTTGTACCTGTTGGTTTCGGCCCTCTGTAGCTCAGGCAGCGTTTCAAATTAGCCTTTCAGTGACCACACTCAAGCAGCATGTTGCAGAATGTTGCCACTGACTGGTTATTATGAGTCAGTGCAACCCCTGTACATAAAAGTACACTGTCTTCATGAGCTGCAGAGAGGAGAAACCAGTTACGAACTATTTGTAAGATTTTAGGCAGAAAAACATAGCTTGTCTTAAAAAAATAAAGTACACAAAAGTAAATAGATACATATATATTATATTCCTAGTGAAATCCAGAAACCTTTCATGTTACAAAATCTTTCCTTATATGTTTTTTTAGACCCTACAACATTTTAGTCGCCTCCTTTGAATTGTCTCTAATTTGTTAATGTCATTTTGGAGATCTGGTTTCCAAAACTGGACACAGTATCTAAGTGAGGTCCAGACTTGCCATAGCTTTCCTCCCCAGCAGCAAACATCTTTTCATTTCATGGCTACGATCACCATCTGCAGAGATCTTGGATCCCAGGAAAATAAAATCTGTCACTGCCTCCACTTCTTCCTCATCTATTTTCCAGGAACTGATATTGCCATTTGCCACTATCTTTGTCTTTTTAAGGTTGAGCAACAGGTCAGCTTTTGCACTCTCTTTTTACCTGTATTAATAGGTACTTTAGTTCCTCCTCACTTTCAGCCATTAGAGTTGTATAATTTTCGTATCTGTGGTTGTTGAGATATCTTCCAATGATATTAATCCCGGCTTTGGATTCATCCAGCCCAGCCTTACGCATGATGTACTCTGCGTATAAGTTGAATTAATAAGGTGACAATATACAACCTTGCCACACACTTTTTCCTATCTTGAACCATTCTGTTGTCCCATGTTCGTTTCTGACCGTGGCTTCTTGGTCCAGATACAGATTCCTGAGGAGATGGATGAGATGCTCTGGTACTCCCATCTCCTCAAGAACTTGCCACATTTTGTTGTGATCCACACAGTCAAAGGCTTTAGAATAGTCTAAGAAGCAGAAGTAAATGCTTTTCTTGAACTCTCTTTCTTTCTCTATTATCCATCGGACATTGTCAATTTGATCTCTTGTGCCTCTTCCCCCGCGGAACCCGGCTTGCACACCTGGTAGTTCCCGGTCCATATATTGTTAGAGTCGAGCTAGTAGAATCTTAAGCATTACCTTGCTGGCATGTGAAATGAGTGCAGTTGTTCGATAATTGGAACACTCTTTGGCACTGCCTTTTTTGGGGAGTGAGATGTAGACTGACCTTTTCCAGTCTATTGGCCGTTGTTGAGTTTTCCATATTGCATAAGGCAAGTAACACTTTCCTATATCTTCCTGTAAAACTTTGAATAGTTTAATTTGGTTTCCATCACCTCCTGCAGCCTTATTATCAGCAAGACATCCTAGGGCCCATCTGCTGTAAAGATACTTCCTGTATATATCTTCAGTGTATTCCTGCCACCTCTTCTTTATCTGATCTGCTTCTGTTAAGTCCCTACCATTTTTGTCTTTTATCCGCCAACTTTGGCATGAAAGGTTCCTTTCAGATGCCCAATTTTCTTGGAGAGATCTCTTGAATTTCCTATTCTGTTATCTTTTCTATCACTTTACATTGCTCCCTGTAGAATGTCTCCTTGTCTCTTCTTGCTATCCTCTGGAATTCTGCATTCAGTTGGACAAATCTTTTCCTATCACCATCACCTTTCACTTTCCTTCTTTCCTGGGCTACTTTCAAAGCCTCATCAGACAGACAGTTTTCCTTCTTACTTTTCTTTCTGTTAGGGATATTCTTTGTTGCTGTTTCCTGGATTATGTTGCAAACTTCGCTCCAAACTTCTTCACGCATTCTATCTTCAGTGTCTAGTTCCTTAAATCTATTTGTTACTTCCACTGCATATTCACAAGGGATATTATTTATTTTGTATCTACTTGGTCTGATGATTTTCCATATTTTCTTCAGTTTAATTCTGAACATGGCAAAAGGAAGCTCATGGTCTGAGCCGCAGTCAGCTCCAGGTCTTGTTTTTGCTGACTGTTTAGAGCTCCTCCATCTTTGGCTACAAAGTATCGATTTCTATATTGTCCATCTGGTAATGTCTATGTCTAGAGTCGTCTCGGAGGCTGTTGGAAGAGGGTGTTTGTTATGACAAGAGAATTATCTTGACAAAATTCTTCTAATCTCTGACCTGCTTCATTTTGTACTCCAATACCAAACGTGCCAGTTATTCCAGGTGTCCTTTGGTTCCCTTCTTTAGCTTCCAATCTCCTATGATGACAGTAACATTTGTTCTTGGTGTAATATCTATGACGTGTTGAAGATCTTCATCAGAACTGGACAACTTCAGCCTCTTCAGCATCTGTGGTTGGAGCATAGACTTGGATCACTGTGATATTAAATGGCTTACTTTGAATTCAAATTGAAATCATTCTGTCATCTATTGGGTTGTAACCAAGCACTGCTTTGGCCACTCTTTGATTGACTATAATGGCTACTCCATTTCTTCTGCGGGATTCTTGACCACAGTAGAAGATCTGGTGGTTGCCTGATGTGCAATGTCCCATTCCAGTCCATTTAAGATCACCAATTCCCAGGATATGGATGTTTAGCTTCGTCATCTCATGTCTGACCACGTCCAGTTTGCCTTGGTCCATAGTTCTAACATTTAAGGTTCCTATTCTGAATTGGACTTTGCAGCAGCAGACTTTCCTTTCCCCTCCAGACACATCTGCAGCTGGGTGTCCTTTCAGCTTTGGCCCAACCACTTCATTAGATCTGGTGCTACTCGTACTCGCCCTCTGCTCTTCCTTAGTAATGTGGTTAGACACCTTCTAACATGAGGGGCTCATCTTCCAGTGCCATATCGTTATGTCTCTGGCTGTGCTTGTCCATAGAGTTTTCTTAGCAAAGTTACTAGAGTGGGTTGCCCGTTCCTTCTCAAGTGAGCTCTCTGCTATGACCTTCCCATATTGGGTGACCTTTCATGGTATAGTTCACAGCTTCATTGAGGTACACAAGCTCCTTCCCCATGACAAGGTAGCGATCCAGAAGGAGGAGCGATCTATACAGTTACATTAATACCAACCATTTTCTGCTGCAAATTCCTCTTCTAATACAACCAAACGCCATACTGGCTTGCGCTTCAACATTGTTCCTTTGTTTGTCTAGTTTTACATCATTGGGTTGTGAACATCAAAATACCATTAAGTATATATTGTACATTTGGGGATTTGAGAGCCAAGTGCATCATTGAAAGACTTGGCTTATTAAAAAATGTTTGAATTTCCTTATCATCGCCACCTCTTGTGTTTGGAGGTTGTCCCGTTTATTCACCATCCTTCCAGTAATATTTCTGTTGTTTCCTCCAGGACTTTCATTCTACCATATTTACATTCTGGTCTATGTCATATATTTAATGATTATATATTATTTCTGTGTTTCTCTCTCTTTTTCTTGCACCACTTGATATTGAGTTAAAGCCCTAGATCTCCACTGACTGACTGCTGATGCTGCATCCTCATTTCTACCAAAACACAGAGCACAAAAGCTTCTGAGAATGGCCGGGAGATCGGCCAACAAGGCCGGAGCCAAGTGACAGCATGAGCCAGCTCTTGAACCATCTGAGAACAGAAAGACTAAACACACATAGATGTTCTGCATTAGAGAACATGCTGTGATCATCCGTTGCTCGCTGCCAGCTTCTCTCCCCCGGCCTGGCTCTTGCTCCCTCAGCCCCATTCATGAGAAGCCAAAGTCTGGCAGGGGATGGCAAACAGACGGCTTCATTAAATAAACGGCTTCCGTGTACCCTACCTCCAGCCGCCCCCCACCACCTGCCATACACAGATTTTAACATAGTCTACTTATCAATAATGACTGAAATTAAATGTATATACTCACATACTTTTAGAAAATGACTACTCTGTTCCCACTACAGCAAAGGGTTCTGGGTAAGGACATGGAAAACAGTAGAGATACCACTGTATAACTTTCTCTTTCTGATCACTTTAAATAATTATTCCCATATAAAGCCAGTGATGTGGCCTGCTACCTCCAACAGCCTTTCATAGGCATATTCCAACCAGGGGTGTAGGAGCCAGAATAATTCTGGGGGGGTACAGCTCATTGTATACACAGGCCGTAAAATAGCTTATATATACATACATACAAACATAGAAAAATCTGGGGGGGGGAGGGATTTGTATCTCTCTCCTGCTCTATTATTTCTATATGTCTATCTCTCTCTTTACTGATTTATGTCTCTCCCTTTAGCCCTCTGCCATCCGTCTCTCTCTCTCTTGCTCATCGCCTGTCTCCTTCTGTTCTCTGTCTCATCCCATCTCCTCTGCTCTCTTTCTTCCCAGTGACCCTGATGCTCTGCCCCTCTCTCGCCTCTCATTCCTCTCTCTATCCATCTCTCACAGCTTTCAGTTTCTCTCCCTCTTGCTTTCTCTCCATCTCCCCCTCTGTCTCTCCATTTTCCAATCAGAGCCAGTGGTCGAGAGTCCTGAAAAGTTCAGATAAACCCTACTAACTTCGCAGAAGTGGGGTCATCACGCAGATGCAAGACAGACATTCCCAGACTGCATGAGGAGGGTCATACGGTGCTTTAAGTCTTTTTATTGTATCCACAGCACAAAGGAGCTGGATTCATTGACCATATGTATAGATAATGAGGAGAAGTAATTAGCTACAACTAGGTATTATTTGCTAAAGACAAATGCTCTATGTGTTACTGAAGAGGGACATGCGCTCCCACCCCAGAGAACGGCCTGGGGGGCACACTGGAGCTGCTGCATGTCACCCCCCAGTAAGTACTGGGACCCCTGACTGATGCATACAGCTTTCTTGGACTGAAGAGGAACATGTTAGATATTTACACGTGATTCAGGACTGCTCTTATCTCCCAGAAGAAACAAATACGGCACTGACATCAGAGAGGAACTTGCAGCCATGCATCGTCATTAGTTTATTAAAACATTGACTTAGACAACTCAGATATTCCAGATACAGATGTTTTATGCAACGCTACATAACAATGTAAGAATACTGCCCCCCCCCCCAATGTCACCTTCCCTCAGGCTGTGGAGGCTTCTTATGAAATCCTCAGATGATCAAAGAACACAAAAAGCTCTCTTATAAATATATATTTAGTTTTCAGGTCCCAGAGTGACTGTTCTTTATTCTGATTGCAGAGTATTATATACTAGCGACTTGCCCATCAAAAAAGACAGCATAATATAGTGTTATACATTGTATTTTCTGTCTGTTTATGTACTCTCTGTTGTTTGTCTCTTTCGCCTCTCCCTCCCTGTGTTTCTTTCCCCCTCTCTCCCCCCCCCGCTTCCTCTCCCTCCCCTGCTTTTCTCCCCCCCCCCCTGGGTCTTCCCCCCCCCCTCTCCCTCCTGTGTCTCTTTCCCCCCTCTCCCTTTCTCTGATTCTCTCCCCCCACTCCCTCCCCTGTGTCTCTTTGCCCCACATTCCCTCCCCTTTGTCTCTTTCCCCCCTCTCTCACCTCTGTGTCTCTTCCCTCCCTCTCCCTCCCCTGTGTCCCTCCTCCTCCCTCCCATGTGTATCTCCCCCCTCTCCCTCCCGTGTCTCTTTCCCCCTCTCTCCCATTTCTCACCCCTGTGTCTCTTTCCCCCCTCTCCCTCCCCTGTGCCCCTTCCCTCCCTCTTACTCACTTGTGTCTCTTTCCCTCCTGCATCTGTGTCTCTTTCCCCCTACTCCCTCCCCTATGTCTCTTTGCCCTGCTCTCCCTCCCATGTGTCTCTTGCCCCCTCTCTCACCCCTGTGTCTCTTCCCCCCACTCCCCTGTGTCTCTTTCCTCCACTCCCTCCCCTGTGTCTCTTTCCCGATCTCCACCCTCTACCCCCCCCCCCCTTACAGGTGTAAAAACATTTGCGGACTTGGGGAAATTGATCAACTTCCCCAAGTCCGCAAAGGCCTTTCGAGTTATGGCCTTGAAAATATTGCGACTGTTAAACCCGTAGATTAAAAGGCTTCTGGAGGCCATAAGTTATGGTTTTAACGATCACAATATTTTCAAGGCAGTAACTTGGAAGTCCTTTGCGGGTCTCGCCATTACGGCCTCACAATGAGCGCCTCGCCCCCCCCTTTACCTTGTGGGCCTACACACAAACTCGCAGTTACGACAACTATATATATAATGTAGTTTATTTTATGAAGCAAATAATTATTAATATCAGAGAGAGATAAAACAAAAAATGAAATCCTCTGTGCTCGGGATGAAGACAAAATGATACCAAAATGTAATGGTTATAAATAATATATTTGGTTGAACACCTTTTCTAGACCTCCAGTAAATTATAAAGACACATTGGTGACACCTCATGTAAGTTATATGCAAATTACTTCATTAAAGTCATCTGTAGTCCACGCAGATGAGGGTCCAAGACACCTGAGAAAAATATAAAATACAGAACAGAAAGCAAAAAATAGTACAGATTAAATTGTTATGTCCTTGAACCAGGCAAAGTGTATCATGTATTATATGCAATAATTACTGGACCGATTCTGTATCTGTCTATGAATCTAATATTATATATATAATCTATATATGGAAATATTATTATTATTATTATTATTAGCCGTTATTTGTAACGTGCCAGCTATACAGGGGTTAAGTACAAGGCAAAGACAATGTTAACACAATGTAAATGAATAGGGGGCCCTGTTTTTGAGCCTAGGATCTAGCATACACTGTGCTTTACCAAAGCCCTTCTATATATAAGACTCGCAAGCTTACAGTGTAAAGGATTTGGGTGTGGTACAGGAGGGTGGTAAATGCAATGTGCATAATAAGGAGGCAGGTTTTAGGCTTCAGATTTGTTTTTAGTGAGGTTTTGAAGGATTTGAGGCAGGAGGAGTCTAGTGGAGCGAGGCAAGGAGTACCAGAGAATAGGGGCAGCATGAGAAAAGTCCTGAAGTCGGGAGTGAGAGAAGGTGGAAAGAAGAAGGCAGGTGGGGGTTATTTTGAGAAGATATCAGAGATATAAGGGGGTGTATTGTTGTTTAGGGCATTATACGCCAGGGTCATGATGTTGCATATTATTCTGGAGGTTATAGGAGGCCATTGGTGTGACTGACAGCGAGGAGCTGCAGACACTGAGTATGGTAGATGAGCCTAGTGGAGGCGTTCATCTTAGATTGCAGTGGAAGCAGACGGGGGAAGGAGAGGCCAGCAAGGAGCGAGTTGCAGTAGTTGAAGCGAGATATGATGAGAGTTGTGTCTTGTGTAAGATAGTATTTTGGACTTATTTTTAGGTGAAAAAAGACAAGACTTTGTTAGTGAATTTATACGAGGAATGAAAGAGGTGGCAGGGTCCAAATGACCCCTTAACAACGGGACTGGGTGGTGGGAGTGATGATGGCAATAGTGAGAGATATGGGAGGAGATATGGGAGGAGTGGACGCCATAGTAGAGGGTGGAAAGATTAGGAGCTGAGGAACTGTATAAGTATATCTATGCCCACCTATAACCTTATCTTATCTCTAAATACATGTATATGTGTTGTTAGTGGTGTAAACGTTAACACTTTTTCAGTGATATTATATTAGTTTGGTTTAGGCTCTGGTTTCGTTGTTACCTCTTCCTATCTTCTGGCTTCTTGTACCATGTTCCACTGACTATATCATCTCATTATAAAAACAAAACGCGCGGTTGGAGTCGTTGCTATATCCATTTATCACTTTATTGTTCATCATGTATTACACAATTGTTTGGTATTATTATTAAAATCACACAATTATCTCATAGATCACCTACATACAGATCCAAATATTTAAACACCTTAAAGTATATAACATCTCCAGAAGGTCTAAGATAAAAGCCTACAGACTTCAAGAGTTTACAGTGCCTCAAAAATCATTTTTATTTAGTAAGTATAATATTTTACATGCATGTCACATATTAATGTTTGTTAGATATTATACTAATGGAGCCCCTTGGGACTCTCTTGTTTTCTTTTATTAGCTCCACGTAATCTGTTCATTGGATTAAACTGTCTCAAGGGCCATAAATTAATTCCATTGATCCATATAATTGAAGACTTTGAATACTCCTTTCACATAAGACATGCTAAGTGCCCCTCGGCCTATTTATTGTTTTGTTTGCTGTTTGTATTTGTCATATAGGTATATAATTATCTATATACACCCGATGGTAAATACTGTATTGCCATAATGCTCGCTTAAAAATGTATATTTAATCTTTTTTTAGTAATTACCATCATGAGTATTGGATATCACTTAGCACGGAAGATATGAGACATTCACAATTACTCATTTTGTCTTTGATTTTAGGGTTTCCAGTGAAATACTGTGTCTTAAAATGTGAACTTCTGTTTTGTTTTGTGTTATATTTGAAAATATAAAAGCTTGGGAAATATACCTGGTCATAATATGTTGTGCAGCAAGACATGAGAATTATTTGAATTATTTTGAATTATTTATTTATTATTTCTTCATGTCTAGAACTGTCTAACACACCACTGTAGTTGTACATTAACAATATGTTAGTTTGAAGAACTCAATTTGATAATGTGTAAAATGTTTTTAGAAAGTAAGAAAATATATATTAATTTGTACATGCAATTACTATTGCCTTTTGAGCTGATTGTTCAAGCTGTTTTCTCAGCAGGGTGCATTTTCTCCATTTAAGGTCTTCTCCCACTGAAAAGACAAGACACAGGGGAGGAAGAGGGAGGGAAGGGGCATTGCAGAAATAAAATGGGGGCTTCCACCACAGCTTAATTGAATAGAATAGGTAATAAATTAACTATTGCTCTATTCTTTGACATTGTAAAAACCATTAGCCATTATCAAGTGGGGATAAGGAGTGAAGAGAAACATAATCTGTGGCCATGAGTGGTGCATTTCAACTCTACTCCCAAGCAGTGGTGTATATATATATATATATATATATATATATATATATATATATAATATTGTTCAAAGCTTTAATTGGAAAGACATACTGTTCCACAGCGCCCTCTAATAGCCAAATGCATTTAATTTTGTTATAATTTTGTATCCCTTGTTCATATAGTCTGGGGGGGGTAGGGGTTGTCCACCCCACTCCCCCTAGTTCCTACACCCCTGAGTATGGTTCATGTATGTTTAAACCCTTAACATATTTGGTATCAGTAAGCTCGGGAGCTTTATGACATACCACTATATATAATTTTTTTGTTCGTTTTTATGAGCTTTGTGAGATACAATGCATTATAATTTGAATTTCATTTGATCTTTAGTTATTTTTTTTTAAACAAAATCAATTTTGAACAGAATTTCCCAGTAAGATCATTTATTTTTCCTATTCTGAGTTCAGGTTATCTGTTTAACACACGTGAGTTACATTGTTGCAATTCATTCTATTTGACCCCCTGTATTCCATGTTGCAATCCTGGCCTGTTGGAGACCCCTGTGGGTATTATTTGCCCACCCTCCTGGGCATCATAGCTCACTTCAATGATTAAAAAAGTTCCCGGACCCAACTGATTTGGTAGGCTCACTAGAGATAGGGCATACTGATATATGACAATGCACAATGCTTTAGCCCGTTTTATTGCTAACAATTATTAGACACACAAAGGAAGCCCTATTGTATGGGCACTACGGCGGCCATACATATACATTAAGCTAAGTAATCAATCATCCTGTCCCCACCATAACCCAGGTCATGATCTGTGGGTGTATACACGGCCAGCCCTAGAGCTTGGAAATCCATACCCGCCAGCATTCATTATAAGACATAATAATCCTACAGTGAGTGTTTCCCATTTTATCATTTCCAATGAAAATATGATTGATGATAGTGCTAGATTTTATTACAATACTTGATGCTTTACATGCATAATTAATACAGGATTTAAAATACAGTAACAAGTTACATTTGATTTGGCACCCCTAAAAGCTGGCACCCTGGGTGACTATTTGTGTATATAACAGGGCTGGCGCTATGAGACACTGAGTGTTATTGCAGCCGCCCCCAGGCGGTCACTCAGCTCTTACATCTGCATTAATTCTCCTGGAACGGCACCAAGGGTCTAATAATTTATTGATTCCGGGCTGCCGCTTGGTCGTTTACCCACAAATGTTGTTTTTATTAATAGAAATTAAACTAGTAAGCAGATTAGACACAGCTGTGCCCCACTGGGAACTCGGCTCCTCCAGCCGCTCCCTTAATGATGCAACAAGCATAAAGCTGCCTGGCATTTATCAAGTTAATATACTTTTCTACTGATGTAAGTCTTCTGAGAAGATGGGACGATCCTCCAGAAGAAAGGGTACGACTTATAAACTATATGTGCACAGAATTACCTTGTAATCTACACATTGCACCAGCTGGAGGATCTATCCTGTTATAGTTACGCCACAGGCCTGTTGCTACAGTGCAGCGACCAACCGCTAGATGGCGCTGCCAATATTTGGCAGCGCCGCCGATATGTTAGAGAAGTTCTAAGCTTAAAATGCTAGCCTAACCCTAACCCTCACCCTAATAGTTTACCTTAGCCTTGATTCTGGCAATGGAATATCGGCAGAGCCATCTAGTGGTTGGTCACCGCACTGCAGAGGCGGACTGGCGCCGCAACCATAACAGGATAGGACCCAGCTGGATTGTAAACTCTTTGAAACAGGCATCATATTTGTAGTGTACATATATTTACACTGCATCGTGATATTTAAAGGAAGCAACATATGTGTTTGTGGGAAGCTGACACCCCAAAACAATGTGACTTCACAGTGAGGCCACAATATCCTGGTAGGGATGATGGTTTATTTGCCAATTGTCGTTTTTAACTGAGGAACTACAGTGTATCCACTTTGCTGCCATCTTGCATACATGACAATGCCAGCTACGGATGATTGGCATAAAAGTGAGACAAATCAGGGTAATAGTCTGTTGTGTGCAAACTGCAGACAAATCCTCATCTCCTGCAATCAGTGCGAGCAAGTGATAATTTTCTCTACATGACTATCAGGGCAGCGTCTCTGTAGAGATTGCAGCCTGCGTTATTGTGCTCAGCGCCTATAATTATCTATTACTGATTCTGCTCTATTATTGACAACATCCGATCAGACTGAAACACGTCCAGCTGGTTAATCACATCCCGGTGGATTGCGCCGCTCAAGGGGTGAGCGGGGGAGAAGTCAACTGAGGGGTATAAAGCAATGGTGTGTAATCATGGGGGGCTCAGTCAGGTTTTATGCTGCCCTAAATACATTAAGATTTCTGCATCTCTCCAGTTACTGCTCCTTCACACATCACCTAATGGCTGAATTTATAACTAGGCAAACAAGGCAGCAGCCTAGAGGCGCCACCCTGGGAGGGACACCTAATATCTATAACAATATATTTAACATTCCCCTTATTTATGTTTCACATATCTAGTTAGTAATTAAAAAACATAAACTTCAGCCTCTATGGACCTTCGTGGAAATACTGGGATACCCGGGTCTGGGCTGTGCCCCCCTCAGGAGTCAGGCAGCGACACTCTAATCCCATAATATTGTCAACTTTAGCGGCTTGGGTCCGGGGTGGTTGGCGGCTTGGCTCCTCTCCACTGGCTTAATACTAGCCTTAGCGAGGATGCAGAACATTAGTACAGAGGGTGTGGAAGGAGATCACTGACTTATTCTCGCAACTGACAGAAATTAAGCTGAGGCCGGAAGTGTAGACCTGTCTTCTGGGAGTACATGGACCCAGTCTCTCTAGAGGCCAAAACTTTGGCAATATACTGTATGGCTCTCGCCACTAAAAGCTGCATTGCAAAGAACTGGAAGGACGCAACACTGACCTCTAGAGAGGTCATTTTGAAAATGAACTATCTCATGGTAAACAAGAGACTGTCCCATGTCTTACAGAACACGGTCCCCCTATTCCTAAATATTTGGACTCCATGGCTGACATCTGCCTATAGTATAAAGGTTTAGATTTGGCCTGGACAGTTGTAAATGAGGCTCATGCCGGGAGGTGGCGGTCACACAAATAGATCCTCATCGGGTGCGGCGATGGATGAGTATACCAGGTATTTGTGCCATGATTCTGGAGATTTGAGCTTATATATAACCCTGCTGCCCTGATTTCCTCATCTTTTTTCTATTTTTCTGTTGTTAACTTGTCTTCAATAAAAAAAAGAATGGATAAAAAAAAAACATAATCTCTTGCTCTTACCATTATATATATATATACTAGGAAATTGCCCGTCAAAAATTATGGGAATAAAATTGTAAACCTGGCAATGTTGTTTGTTACACAATGTGAGAATTTTGCTCCTCTGAGCACCTTCGGCTTGGGTTAAGTGTTACTGGCTTTCGTTAAGTTTTACTTCCTTTGGGCTGTTTTTTACTACCTTCAGCCTCGTTTTCATTTTATTTACGTTTTTTCGGCCTCCATTTTTTTTCTTGCTTAGGTGATTTTCGATCGTGAAAAAACCCACAGGCTCCTTAGCTCTCCCCCTGTGTGTAAGTGAATTTGATGCATAATTGTGTTTTTTTGGTGGTCTTTCCATTTGCGTGGTTTGGGCGTTTTACGTGCTTTGGTCCTAAGTCCTATGGGGTGCGCAATTGCAGTTGCGTGGTTCGGTCATTTTATGTGCTTCGGTCCTACGGGCCTTCGACGCTCATTGCATCCTAAGTCCCACAGGCCTCGCAGGCCTGTGCGTCAACTGCTCGCCTCACTTTGCATGCCCAACATCGCAAACGTTCCGAACATTCGTAAGATACACTAATATTATAGTGATATATATATATATATATATATATATATATATATATATATATTTATATATATTTATTTATTATTATTTTTTTTTAATTAGTGCAACACAATTGATTTTTCAGACCTACAGCCACTGGTGATAGGGAAATAAAGATGCTCATGAGCTTGTGCATCCAGGGACGGCCAAAGCGGTTGTGCCTAGGGGCGCCAAACATGTATATCCAACCCTTTATACAGACAGGGATAGAGAGAACTTTTCTCGGCTTATGCACATACATTGCATGACAGTTCCTACAGCCATGGTATCAGCACTACAGAGACCCTTTAATGAAATCACAACCACATTACCAGCTAGAGACCACCGAGTCCTGCAGTGGCTCCTTTGCTGTGTTTTGCCTTCTTACCATGAAGCAAAGTGGTTAAAATGTTCTGACACGGCGGAGCTATTAGCCTGCTCTGTGATGCTAGTCGGAGCTATTATTCCTTTTCTTCTTACACTTTTAGCCGGGCTGATATTTTCAGCTGCTGGCTGCTCTTTTTACTGAATCTGGCCCAAATAGCCGTCCTTTGGGTGCATGTCCCTTAAAAGCACTAATGTGTTTAAATTAGCCGCACAGCGCAGAGCCCAGTCATTTCCACATAACAGGCTGACATTTGGGCGAGCTCAGGTTTGCCAAGAATAGTGCTTCAGCCTCATAAAGTAAAATACCAGAGAACATAGGAACGGCGAAACGCGTGACTCATGTATAGGATGTAAGTAAAAACACGTTAGGAAAGGCATTCCTAATTGTTCCTTATTGTTGGAACAATCCCACAATTCAAAGAGGTCAATTCTCCGGGGCTCAGCCCTCTTTATGGTCCAGCTTTCACATCTGTATGTTACTACTGGGAATAATATAGTTATAATAATGCAGCCCTTTGTTGATAATGTAATATGTACCTTGTACCTTGTAATGTAATATGTACCGTGTCTTGCCATAGCTTTCCTCCCCTCTTTTAATTTCAATAATTAGTGAATAGTTTTACACCTTTTCAGATGACCCTGTTATAGGAGTAAAGAAGTGAGAGCTTCTGGAAGGCATTAGATTTAACTTTTGTTAATAACTTTTTATTTAGGCTTGAAGTTTCTAATAATGCAACAATTGGAACCTTTTCTGTGTTCATTTGTTATAGGTTACAATTACTTTGCTTGTGTAGTATCCCGTCACCTCACACTGCGTGGTGCAACCTATTAAAGGTGCTCCGTACTGATGTTTTGTGCTCAGCACCACCTTGTACAGCAGCCAAAACCAGGTAGCGAAGGTGGAAATGTTTTCATTTCAACCTCTTTTCATTGTTTTACAATTGTTTTTAAATCCTTTACAGCATTGAAGTTGTTTATTTCCCTGGAGTCCTACCCAGTGGCGGATGCACAGCATGATTTATTGAGCTTATGGGGACATGTTTTAAGATCTTGAATAGACCATAAACTACCAGTTCACTCTAAATGCTTATATACTATTTTCACTGCAATGATAAACTTACGTTTTTTTCCATTCCAGAGTACAATTTCTAAAGAGCTCAAAGGAATAAACTGAACATTTTTGAAGAAAGGAGCATGGATTGCTGTTTGGGGGTTGATTGCAATTTTTGGTCCATGCTAGTCTAGGAAGCTCCTCACAGCCGTTGCAACTCCAGGCGGGCTGCTTCGTTTTCCACACAACTATTTACTTCTGCTGGACACTAGTCTTGCATAAAATAGGTGATGGCTGCCCTTGCATTGGGTTGATCGAACTGATCTACAGCACTACACTAATGGCTCTCCATCACAAACGTTAAAATTGCGGGCTCGCGTAGCCAAAGGCGCTCCTTGCGCTGGTGGAGATGAGCACAATAGGCGATCAACCCTACGACCCCGTAGGACTTGTGCAGGGACCCCGCACGCCTTGCGCATCATACCTACAACCTGCGGGACAACACATCAACACACAACTCAAGAACACAATTGAAAGTGCGAGACCCGTAGCACTTTGAAAAAATTGGCTATAAAAACTACGGCCCGTAATACTTAGAAAATAAAACCGCCAATGAGGGGGGGGGGGGGGGAATACGAGCCGCAAAAAATACGAACTTAACGGACGCAACACACACAGGGAAAATCACGAAAAAAAGTACAAAATAAAATTACAACAAAAATACACACACAGCAAGGGGGGGAGGGGGGGACAGCCAGGACATCTGGGAATGAGGTTACACACAAATTTGAATACAATTTAAAGATTTTCGCCAGTCGAAAATCCCCTAAGCGAGAGAAAAAATGTCCAACGAAAAAAAAAAAAAAAACGAGGCTACACCACCCCTACGCACGCAAAGCACTGTCAGGCACATACGCCTTTTACACAGACCCGTACGACCTACTAAATACACTATTAGGAAGGGCGGTAATTGCTGCCCACCCGCGTAACACATACACAATCGCCGCCATTTTACAACACTAACTGCAAACTAATAACATTACCATTACAGAATGCGGAAATACACAGCTAACCAAACGGCTTCTTCTTGCGCACGCAGCCTATTTACACTACACACTGCACACATTGCTGACACTTACACTTCAGCTCAGCAAGAGTGCAAATGTACATTGTATGCTGCAGGAACATCAAAACAGATTGTCAGCTCTTCAGCACAATGCTTCCTACATGTATTAATTACAAATAGGTAAAGTATATTAATTTATAACTTTACTAATTAATTTATGTACATTCAAAAATATATATACAGAGATAAAACCAAATAAAAAAATTACAGAATCACAATAAACGATAAAGGCGATCAGCGCGAGCCTCACAAGCAGCGCCAACGGTGTTTACAGAACCACAACTACACCAGGGGAGAGGCTCACAATGCGCGCCAAAAGGCCATCAGCGCAAACCTTACAATGAGCGCCAAAGCAGCTCTCATAACCAAACATACACCAACCAAGTGGTTTGCATTGAGCGCCGAAGCTGCTCATTGTGAGCCACGACCAAAATACTTACTTTGTGTACCAAACAGCATTACCTGCCTTACAATTGTATTGCCGTAATTTTTTGATGGGTAAGTCGCTAGTACTATGCTTTCTTATAGTGGTGAAGTGGCTTGTGCACCTCAATGAAGCTGTGAGCTATACCATGTAGGATCACCCAAGATGGGTAGGTCATAGTAGAGAGCTCAGACAAATCGCAGATACATAACAATTGTGCCTGGTGTCTTGTCGTTCATAGGGTCATGGAGCGTTGGACACGACTTAACAACTAGACAACAACAACATATTATGTAAAATCTCTCATAAAACTGAAATTTGCATACATTTTACATTTTTATTTTCTCATTTGTTTTTCACTTTAAGTATAACCAGCTCTATAATCTCTCCGCTACGCAGCTGCTGATCTAACTCCCATCTGATCTCCTTAAATCCCAGGACTGAGACAAACACGCGGCTTAAAGTGAGCAAAGAATAAAAGATAAACACTTTGCTCTGAAGCCTCCGTTTGATCTCAGACCTTTCACAAACTAAATATTCAGAGTTTGTAATATTTTCCTGGTAGGACGAGGGCTATAATTATCCCCTTCTCTGTATCAAAGGGCAAGTCCAGGAGTAAACAGATCGAGGACAAATCTAGTAAACAGCTAGAATATTGGAGATGAACATGGAAAATTGCAACATTTATATAAGTATAGGAGAAAAAGATTGGATTTCCATAAAGGATGTTCTGAAATATGTACATATTCCCTGTCTGATCACTGCCTGGGGGATAATTGAAGGATGCATAGCAATTATGTCAAGGATTTAAAGCAGAAAAACAATACATATTAAAGAGACACTGGCATGGCCCAGGGGAGGGGGTCCAACTCAGCTCCAGAATCCTCTTGCCTTGGCTACAGGAATCCTCATTTGGTCTGTGGAGTGGTCGGGCTTTTTGGTGACCGGCTTCTATTCCAGGACCGTCTGGATGCAGAATGGGGATCAAGGGGTTAAAAATAACAAACAGAGGTTATAGCCCCTAAATAAAAGAGAGAACTCCTTGCTTATGTTCCCTAGAAGAGTCTTTATTGGGAAAAGTTGGAACATTTATAGCCAAATAGAATAATACAACTTTGGTTCAGCCCACAAACATGATTAAATTACCGTCCCTTAACGAGTTAACTTAATCCGCCCCATGTAATACCTCTCTGCCCAATCTGGGGGTGTGGGAGTTAATCCCATCACAGAGTGATCTGGTAATTAATTCACAAGCTTAAAGTTCCCTTCTAAACTAGTTAGCTCACATGAATTCCCTTCTAAACTAGTTAGCTCACTATTTGAATGGGATGTGCAGTCCATTGTTCAAATTTCATGTCTCTGAGTGATGGAATTAGCAGGGACTGGAAATGTAATTGGGGGGAGGAACAGCAAATTACTACAACTATGGGTGTAGGAACCAAAGGAAATGTTGTGGGGATCCCTTATATAGTATACAAATACAGCACGGCTGCTTCTCTACACTTAACATTGAAAAATCATCGGGGGATTTTGTCCCTCTTCCCCCAGTTTCTACACCCATGACTACAACCCTATTTAGGAAGGGGTAAGAGGGGGAGATAGGGCCTGCAGGTGGGCCATTACAGGGCCAATCTTTTAGAAGCCCACCTTCCCAATGTAAAGTCAATGGGGAAAATGGAGACGACTTATCTCTTTCAGGGAGAGGTTTTCTGTGGTGAATGGTAGTCTCCAAGCCAATCTCACAGACACATATTTTCTCAAAATTAATTTGACTTATTTTGTATTAAGCATTACATATTTATTTTCAAACTCAGTGTATATTCTAGTAAATATGTACTACCAAAGCCAGAGTAGGCAGCAATATAAAAAGTCATTTTGAAAAATACAAATTATTAAAAAAAAGTAAGTAAAGAAATATCAAAAAATGGGATGAGGTATTAGTTCAATCACAGAATAATATGAGGGACCAACAGTCCTTTAAAGGTAATACGATAAATAAAAATAAAAAAATAGATCCAGTTCAATGAAAATCATGAAAAAAAAATATATATAAATAGACCAATGGTATAAATGCAGCATTCCTTAGCAAAATACTTGCTATAAACCCCCAACGCGCTTCATACAACAACTTCATCAGGGTATCATAGAAATCATCTATTTTTATTTTTTATTTATAGCATTGCCATTTTAAGGGCAGTTTGCGTATATTTAATACAGTTCATACCCACATTTTTATATATAAGGTGGTTGGTCATATTATTCTGTGGTGGAACACATATCTTTTTATATTTTTTTTACCCTTTTTTGTTTTTGTAATTTTGGAAATTACTTTTTATATTGCTGCCTACTGTGGTTTTTTAAGTTTTGTTGCAAATCAAGAATATTTCTTCTAAGCATATTTGTGTCAGTGTCATATTAACCTTGTTAGGATATACTTCCCCACGTTCGGCTCGATGTTCTCTCCAGTTTTCTATTTTTGATGTTTTTGCTTTGATCTCCCCGTTGGAGTGGACATTTATGGGATATCAGTGCTAGAAAACAGTCCCAGAACTTGACATATTCTGCAATCAAAATGTATTATAAGAACTGTCCCTTGAAGACTTTTCCTGCCTCCTTGAAAGGGTGAATAAGTACTCTCCTAGACATCTATTTTATTTTGCTAGATTTAGTATATTGTGCTCCTTTTGTATTTAATAAACACTCGCTTGAAGAACTACAAAAACAAATACAGCCTCTATTTTATTATTTATTGTTTTATTACCTATTTTATAACTTTTTGAATGCAAGTAATCTACCATTTTAATTTCCACTTTCAACTTTTTTGAGGTGGGAGAAGACTTTGAACGTTTGAAAGCTACTGTCTGCACAATGGAAATATGACAGCTAATGGTGCCAGTGCTTTCAACAGGACTAATGGAAATGTAATTGGTTTGCTAGGACAAACCCTCGTGTTTATTAATCAGCTGGATCCCAGAATATTGACCAGAGTAGCCTTTTAATTAAGAGATGGGACCAAAGAGAACAAACATCTACCAGTCTTATTTTATTTCCATGGAAAATACCCTTTTGTAATGTAATGAAATCTATGATAGAGGCTTTGTAGAATAGCATAGGCATCAGAGAGGTCTCTCTCGTGAGAAAGCGTTGTACTGCCGGACCTTCCGTCTGTTCCTTTAGAAAGATCTACTCCTGATCAAGAAATCATACTGGGAACAAATCAAACGCAAATACATTGGAAGAAGGAAGAAGTAACAAATGGCATAATCAAAACCAAAGCTTAAAACAGATTGCAAGCTCTTTGTTGATTCTGCATTAAATGACCACAGTGGTCATTTTTTTGTTTTGTCGTCTGATAGGCTAGTACACTACAGAGTCTGTGTCTGCATACGCTGCATTGAGCGGATCCATACAGGGACTATTTGTTTGACTTTAGGCAGTAAAAACAGACCTTACAAGCACTTCTTAATAACATAAAATCCATCAAAGTAAATAGATACCCAGGGATATTATATACACCTGACATCCTGCCATAAGAGGGCAGCACATAGCTTCCGGGCAGGGAGAGCCTTGGGGGCGGGAGAAACCACAGCTCCTCTCTGATTGGCAGAATAGTGCTGTTGCCGAAACACTTCCTCACAAAGCATGCTGGGAAGTGTAGTCCAGTGACACCCTCTGAGGTAATTGCAGAACATTGGGTGCCCCGGAACCCCAATGAAAAGAGCCATTTTGTTATTAAAATGATTAACAGTCTGTAAATGCTGATACATTCTAGATATATCTATCTATCTCACTTAAAGGGACTTATATGTGGCCCCTGAATCCTTAAAAGGGCCTCACAGCGATTTAATACTTTTTATTTTCCACAAAACAAAATTATAAAATGACTGTAGGAAAAATGACAGATAATGAGGTAAGTACTTCGGAGTACAGGTTTTATAGAGATATAATAGACTGTGTATGGTTTAGGAGGGCCGCACTGTCCCACCTTAGAGAACAGGCTGGGGGCCACATGGGAAGTGACTGAGGGCCACATGGGAAGTGACTGAGGGCCACATGGGAAGTGACTGAGGGCCACATGGGAAGTGACAAAGCGCCCGGGCTCCATGTTGCCATCCGCTAGATGTCGCTTCCAAGATTTTGTCATAGCTTTAGGGTTAGGGTAATGGTTTAAGCTTGGAAATTGTGTACAATCTATGCAGCGCTTACAAACAGTGTATAATTTTGGCAGTGCCATCTAGCAGCTCTTTTCTGCAATCGATTTTGGCATTCTCAAACCAGGAAAGATCTGTTTGTTGTTTAGTCATTCAGTCGTGCCCAACTCTCCGTGACCCCATGGACCGCAGCACACCAGGCACACCTGCCTGTGTTCCTGGTTGTGCTCATCCTTAGCAAAGATACTGGAGTGAGTTGCCTGTTCCTTCTCCAGTTGACTGCAATTTGTCTGACCTCTCTGCTAAGACTGCTAAGATCTGAGATAGCTCACAGCTTTCCTAAGGTACAAAAGCCCCTTCAGCACAACGAGGTAGCTATCCAGAAGGTATATATATATATATATATATAGTTGTGGATCTTTGCAATGTTGGTAATGCACTTGCTGCCTTTGCGAAGCAAGGCGAGCGGTCAAGACGTTGAAGCAGGCGGGACTTAGGCTGCAATGAGCACTCATTGCACTGCGAGCATTGCTCGTCGCCGCTGAAAAACGTAGCACTTTGCCGCTGACCATGAGCAATGCAGTTTTCAAATTTAACGGCCAAACGTACTTCAAGCGCGTAACTCGAGAAACTCTAAAAACAAGCAAAATATATAAAAAAACAAAAAAAATGATAACTCACTCACAACCAGCACAGGGGGAGAGCCAGAAGCCTGTGACTGAGGTTGCAAGCGAATTTGGACCCATATTTGCCTTTTTCCGGCAATCGAAAATTGGCTAAGCAAGGGAAAAAAATGGCGGACGAAAAACGTAAAAAAATCTGAAACAGGATGAAAACGAGGCTGAGCAACGCCAGGCACGCGGGACTTAGAAAATACACAACGGCAAAGACAGTAACACTTACACCAACAACGCCAGGCACGCCGGACTTTGAAAATAAAACCAACGGCAGTCGGTGCGCAACACAGAGGACAAACACACAGGGAAGGGACAGGGGGGAGATGGTGGCAAGAGACACATGGCATTCACAAGCACAAAAGTGGCAGGTTAACGAAACTTACAATGAGCGGCCCCGTACAGTAGCCAGGAGAAAAGGCTGCTTTTGCAAAGCAGAAAAGTTGAAGTACACGGCGGGGGGGGGTTCGGGGGGTCGGTGTTCGGTGGGGGGGGGGTCTCGCAATGAGCGCCGAAGGTGCTCAGAGGAGCAAAATCCTCAAATTGTGTGGCAAACATCATTGCCAGCCTTACAATTTTAAACCCGTCATTTTTTACGGCCAAGTTCCTAGTATGTATATATGTATGTGTGTGTATATATATATATATATAGAAAACGAATAATACATTAATAAGACCATTTGCATGTCTAAAAGGCGGGGACATGCAAATGAGAATACAATGTACCTCACTCTTTTAATCCAAAAATAGCAACTTTATACATTGCTCCCTTAAAGCATATGCCCGCTGTATTAAACAGCTTTTAAGCAAAGCATCGGGTTGGATTTTACACAAACCAAGAATCACTCATATACAGGCCTGTTTCAAGCTTTTGGCTATCATCAGTATGAGGTAGATTCTGGTTTGTGCAATAGATTTTGTAGGATTGGGTATTCCACAATAATCATTTAGTGTATGGTGAGCACAAAAGTGAGAAAAGCTCTCCACCGTACAAAGTACAGAAAACGAATAATACATTAATAAGACCATTTGCATGTCTAAAAGGCGGGGACATGGAATATATATATATATATATATATATATATATATATATATATACATACTATACCCTGTGCCTATCTAGTATTGTGTGTATGTGTCTCTGTATATAAATGCCAGTTCTTTTAGTGACAGGCCTACATAGGAGGGACACTTGTCTGTCAGTCACTTGAGGTTCCTATAATTGAACGTCACTCGTGTGTAACATATCAGTATTTCGGTCTCTACTCAGCTCCATGTATAAGAAGCACAACTAATATATCTGTGGACCAGCATCCAGCCATGAAATGATGGAGCACCAGATACCCAAGCAATGCCTCATGGAGACAACAATACACTGGAGACAAATGGAAGCACTGAGCACCCAACTCCACACAGCATGATAAGGTACTACTTCTCTGAAAGTGTTTTGCCCACTGCTCTGTGTCACATAATATGCATTTGGTACCATATACATGGAATCTGGGGCCACAATGTCCATCTGTTGTGCCTAATGTGGGTGATACAATAAGAATGCATGTACAGTCTATGAGCATAGTCTTTAGGAGGGTGAGGGGTCCAGGGAATAGCCTAATTATTCCTCCCCCTGACAACATCACCAGCAACCACTGATATTCACATGAGGATATATGGGAAAGGAGAGATAGTCTAAGAATTTTGCAACAATTCACCCAATTAGTGTATCTGTCTTAGATGACCACTGAAGTGTCATTTTTATATAAAACGTAATTGGTAAGGTGCAAAATGTTTTTGGTATAAATAATCTTTAATTTTTAATGATTGTATTGCATTTTACTTTAGTGTATCAGACTTTGTTCCTAACAGGTTTAGGCAGCTGAGAGGAAAGGGAGGGACCATATATAGATATAATGTTTATTTTATTTACCAAGTGACACTTGACAATATGACTATACAATAATCTGCAGTAGGATAATCCTCCCCCTTGGGCTACTGGCAGACTAGTCACCTAAGATGGAAGAATTGAAGATTCTTTGTAAAAAATGTGTTTGCTTATGCTGCAAGTTTATTATATGCTTCACAAAAGTGAAGTTTTTCTACAAAGTACAATAGTCCATGATCAGTGTAAACTAAGATTTTTTCCAATATGCATTTATTTTCCTATCTTGCATACCTGCTAATATTGATATTTTCTTACATACTTCACAAACATGCAAAGTTTTAATCAAACCACATAATTCCTTAAATTGTTGCAGAGCTCACGGTGGGGATCACACATCTTCTCACACTCAATTCTTGAATCTAGGCCAGGGGAGTTCATTTGCATACAGAGATTACATGTGTTTTACATTTATATAATTATGTAGAGAATAATAATCAGTTTTTAGCACATTTTTCGTCTGCATGTTAATGTGCTTCTTATAGCAGAGTATGTATAGAAGACAAGTGGACATTCACATATGATGTTTGTTGCAGCTGCACATATTCCATTTCCTATAATGTCCTAAGGCACAGTGACCTTATCCTGCACTATGAATCAGGGGTGTGTTTCTCCCTTCTTCTCAAGTAAGAAACTTGAGGTGTAGAAAGAATACACTCTGGCAGGGCCTGTCTTCAGGTTAGACATCCCATACCAATCCCATAAAGGAGCAGCCTGGCTTTGAGCCCCAACATCAGCAATTCTGACTAACAATGGGAGTAGAGGGGTAAAGCACATGGCCAAGTTGGTCATAAACTTTGATCTGGCACCTGTGCTTCATCATGGGATTTGGTATGAGTAGAGGACAAGAGAGAGGGAATGCTTGGCAAATCTTTCTACCTTGGACTCTATGTGGTTTTGGATCTAGAGATATGGAAAGAGGAAAGTCTAAACTTGGATAGGTATAGACTACACTCTGGTCTTGGATTATGGACAGAGTATGCTCCCGGGCTTGGCTTGTGGAGAGCGTACGCTCCCGGGCTTGGCTTGTGGAGAGCTTACGCTCCTGGGCTTGGCTTGTGGAGAGCGTACGCTCCTGGGCTTGGCTTGTGTAGAGGGTACGCTCCGCGGGCTTGGCTTGTGGAGAGGGTACGCTCCCGGGCTTGGCTTGTGGAGAGGGTACGCCCCCGGGCTTGGCTTGTGGAAAGGGTACGCCCCCGGGCTTGGCTTGTGGAGAGCGTACTTTCCCGGGCTTGGCTTGTGGAGAGCGTACGCTCCCGGGCTTGGCTTGTGGAGAGCGTACGCTCCCGGGCATGGCTTGTGGAGAGCGTACGCTCCCGGGCATGGCTTGTGGAGAGCGTACGCTCCCGGGCTTGGCTTGTGGAGAGTGTACGCTCCCGGGCTTGGCTTGTGGAGAGGGTACGCTCCCGGGCTTGGCTTCTGGAGAGCGTACGCTCCCGGGCTTGGCTTGTGGATAGGGTACGCCCTTGGGCTTGGCTTGTGGAGAGGGTACGCCCCCGGGCTTGGCTTGTGGAGAGGGTACGCCCCCGGGCTTGGCTTGTGGAGAGGGTACGCCCCCGGGATTGGCTTGTGGAAAGGGTACGCTTTGGGTTTAGGTCAACTCTATGTGCATATTATTATGAGAAACATTGAATTTCCGTGTATAATAATACCGCAGATACTTCTTGGTTATTGGCCTGTGCTGACTACCTACATCATGTGTGAATGCCTTGGCTGTATTAATGGATACCTCTTCAGTTGGGTGGGCATCCCTTTTACTCTTTATCCTTCCATTAAAGGTTCCCTTTAGTCAATGATTTTTTCTATATAGTCTTTTGAAACTTGATAATCAGAAAATGGTTTCAGAAAGTAAAATAAAAAAACACGACCTTTATTACTCATGACACAACACTCTATGGTCTCCTGGAGGATTCTCTAGTGAGGTAAGGTCTATAAAAAAGTATAAGCTGTATTCTATTTTTATATTATTTAAAAAAAAAGTGAATATAGGAGTACATTGATCCTTTAAAGTAGTACATTGTACATTATTTTTCCCTGGTTTATCAATGTTTATTTCTGTATTGCTCGAAGATGAGGTAAAATACATGAATGAGATGTTGGAGACATTCAAGGAAACATTACCTCTTGTTCCAGCTCTCATTCCTTAATAAAACATCACAAGACTGGGTTGCTGACACCATATGAAATGCATTATATGTGTAATTGGGTAATCTGTCTTCTTCAATTGTGTCTGTGTTTTGTGTTGCAGGGACACAGCTTAAACCCAAATTGTTCTCAATAAATTAATTACTGTTAGGACAGAGAACAGTGCGAGCGAGAGCAGTGCACGCTGGGCATACATTATACTAATTTATTCTGCTCTTCCACAAGCAGTTGGCATCTAAGTTGTGTATCAAGTTGAGATAAATTCTGGAGATGTTAAACAGCAGTTGTTGTATTCAGTCCCATTTGTTACAAGAATGATCGGACTGATTGCACAAGCTCTGCGTGTCCGTAATCTCAGGATTGATGTAGCGAGATGTTAAATCTAATTCCTAATTAATCCGTTCCACTTTCAATACTGCATCCTGTGTGTAAATATTTGCAGTTTATTGCACCGTGGAATCTGTTTGCTGATCTATAGACCGAATATTTATTTCAGAATCATATCCACAAGCTTCAGCTAATGTTATGTTGGCAGTGTTAGTGTATATATCCATAGAGATACACACTGTAGTTTAAGCAATGAGATGTTACATTTTGAGACTCAAGCTCTGAAGAAGCCATATGAGTTGAAACGCGTAGGCGGTGCTATTGGATCTTGTAAACAGGTTTTTGAGTTGGGTAGTTGGAACAATAAACCCATTAGGTTATCCATCAGGGAGACAAAGGAGCCGCACTTCCTTTCCCAATTACTGACCATGGGACCTTTTTGTTTACACACTCAAAAAATGTGCATATAAATACACTACTAAATGAGACTTGGATGTGCATTTCTTTTTTTTGATACTTACACTTTTTTTTTTTTTTTTACACATTTTTGTTTCATTTTTACTCTATATTTTGTAGTAATATTTTTTTCTAAATATTGTATTTTACATTTCTTACAGTGATCCTGTAAGAATTTGCTATGAAATGCATCCCTGGGACAGATTTACTAAGCTTTGAATTAAAAGTTTTCTATCTGATCACCATATTTACTAAGAGAGTGGTGGCAAATGTGCATGCCCTTTGAATAGGTGTGAAGAGTAACTGATAATGCACTGGCACCATGCTAAATACATTTCATTTAAATCTTGGCTTATGCTATTATACAAATAATCTACTGCATCATTTGTATCACATATATAGTTGTGAGCAATACGGGTTGTTGCTAACGCTTGCGGGCTCGCAAAGCGAAGCCGAAGGCGCTCCTTGTGCTGGTGGAGATGAGCGACGTAGTCGCTCATCCCTACGCCCCTGTATGACTTTGGCAGGAAGTGCCGAAGGTGGTAGGAGCTGTGGAACTAAATCTCAATTACACCATTCACAATGCGAGACCCGTAGCAGTTTAAAAAAAAAACGCGTGGAAACACTTGCCAAAAGGAAAGCGTCACTTAACCAAAAAAAAATACGACCCGCGGCAATTACAAAAAAAAAATACAAGGTCAACGGCCGAACCGCGCACTTAGAAAAAAAAAATACAAGGTCAACGGCCGAAACGCGCACATACAAAAACAACAATAACACCACCAAAATTAACAATTTAGCTTCCAAATACGGGAAGTTCTGTTTTTTAGACCCAACACCACTTTAGTCGCCTCCTTTGATTTGTCTTTTAATAATATCCTTCTCGTGGTCTCCAAATATGGACACAGTATCTAGGTGAGGTCTGTCTAGGGATCTATAGAGTGACCTAAGTACCAACCTTTTCCTGTTGCTATTTCCTATTCCTATATAGCCAATCGTCCTACTGCAGCTTTGAAAAATAAAATAAATAATAAGCTTGTGAAAAACTGACCTGCTTTAGAGCCAAGATGTGCTTAAAAATGGCATTTTATTCTTGACATAACGTGGAAACAAATACACTGTTATTTACAATGCAAAAAAAAGAGAACAATGAGTTCTGAGTGCTTCAGGAACATGAGGTTTCCCTCCCAGACAGTGAAGCATTTTTAGTTATGATTTTCACACAGTTTAGCCTTGTAGATAAGAATTGCATGACATCATAGGTGTGATATTTATGTAAAAGGGTCATAACCACTTTGAGATGTATATAAAATCTGTGAGAGTATTTAATTACATATATAACACAATTTTCTGCATTAAAATGTATACAGCAGTTGTGATATATCGCACTGAAACCCATTTTTTTAGTTACCTAATAGCACATTCCCTTCTTCCTGAAAAGGACTCCTTAAGCAATACTTTATTTTGTTTTTATATAAATGTTATAACCAGATTACTTATTTAATTTTATCCTTTTCAATGTTGCTCATGTAAAATTTACATTTCACATACATCTATGATGTCCTCATTCTCTAAAAATGTATACATTCTAGAGCTTCCCCATTATTTCTTCCTGTTCACCCTCATGGGAACTGACATCTTGCACAGCTGTGACCTTAAGTCATGCCCACTGGGGAGGGGCTACATTCTTCCTGCTGTCAACATGCTGATAACAAGTAGGCAGAAACATGTTGTGTGTGTGTGAGAGAGGGTGTTTACATTTCAGCAGGATCAAGGATTGCATTTAATGTTATAAGATACCTGCTTGTGAGTGTGTGATGGAGAGGGGCGTAGGTGTCAAATTATTTAACAAAATCCACCTGCCACTTCCAACCCACTTTCTCCACTGATATATTTGATCCCCTTAGGCTTCAAGCTAAGGAAGTGTTGAAAAAGACAAGATGGTGTCTTCTAAATACAGTGGATATAAAAAGTCTACACACCCCTGTTAAAATGTCAGGTTTCTGTGCTGTAAAAAAATGAGACAAAGATAAATCATTTCAGAACTTTTTCCACCTTTAATGTGACCTATAAACTGTACAACTCCATTGAAAAACAAACTGAAATCTTTTAGGTGGAGGGAAGAAAAAAAAAAAGAAAAATAATGTGGTTGCATAAGTCTGCACACCCTCTTATAACTGGGGATGTAGCGGTGTTCAGAATTAAGCAATCACATTCCAAATTGAGTTAAATAGGAGTCAGCATACACCTGTCATCATTTAAAATGCCTCTGATTAACCCCAAATAAAGTTCAGCTGCTCTAGTTGGTCTTTCCTGAAATTTCTTAGTCGCATCCCACAGCAAAAGCCATGGTCCACAGAGAGCTTCCAAAGCATCAGAGGGATCTCATTATTAAAAGGTATCAGTCAGGAGAAGGGTACAAAAGAATTTCCAAGGCATTAGATATACCATGGAAAACAGTGAAGACAGTAATCATCAAGTGGAGAAAATATGGCCCAGCAGTGACATTACCAAGGACTGGAGCTTCCTCCAAAATTGATGAAAAGACGAGAAGAAAACTGTTCTGGGAGGCTACCAAGAGGCCTACAGCAACATTAAAGGAGCTGCAGGAATATCTGGCAAGTACTGGCTGTGTGGTACATGTGACAACCATCTCCCGTATTCTTCATATGTCTGGGCTATGGGGTAGAGTGGCAAGATGAAAGCCTTTTCTTACGAAGAAAAACATCCAAGTCAGGCTACATTTTGCAAAAACACATCTGAAGTCTGCCAAAAGCATGTGGGAAAAGGTGTTATGGTCTGATGAAACCAAGGTTGAACTTTTTGGCCATAATTCCAAAATATATATTTGGCGCAAAAACAACACTGCACATCACCTAAAGAGCACCATACCCACAGTGAAGCATGGTGGTGGGAGCATCATGCTTTCGGGCTGTTTTTCTTCAGCTGGGAATTAGAGGGAATTATGAACAGTTCCAAATACCAGTCAATATTGACACAAAACCTTCAGGCTTCTGCTAGAAAGTTGAACATGAAGAGGAACTTCATCTTTCAGCATGACAACGACCCAAAGCATACATCCAAATCAACAAAGGAATGGCTTCATTAGAAGAAGATTAAAGTTTTGGAATGGCCCAGAGCCCAGACCTGAATCCGATAGAAAATCTGTGGGGTGATCTGAAGAGGGCTGTGCACAGGAGATGTCCTCGCAATCTGACAGATTTGGAGTGTTTTTGCAAAGAAGAGTGGGCAAATCTTGCCAAGTCAAAATGTGCCATGCTGATAGACTCATACCCAAAAAGACTGAGTGCTGTAATAAAATCAAAAGGTGCTTCAACAAAGTATTAGTTTAAGGGTGTGCAAACTTATGCAACCATATTATTTTATTTTTATATTTTTTCTTCCCTCTACCTTAAAGATTTCAGTTTGTTTTTCAATTGAGTTGTACAGTTTATAGGTCACATTAAAGGTGGAAAAAGTTCTGAAATTATTTATCTTTGTTTCATTTTTTTACAGAGCAGAAACCTGACATTTTAACAGGGGTGTGTAGACTTTTTACACTGTATAAACAAAACTGGGCCAGCAGTGAGTGAAAGGGTTAACCTAATAAGACACTGGACGTACAGCATATAGGAGGATACATCACTGACCTTTTAACTTGTTCTTGCACAGCTCCCACTTGCCCTCATCCTGTCTCACTGAGTTTATTGCCATCCCACTGAACACCAGCTCACAGATTAGAATGTAATTGAAATCTCAAGTACTCCCCTGTCCTCACCTATACAGAGAAACAACCGAAGCATTGCATTGTGGGCACTAAGGTTAACCCTTTTAATTCTAAAGACAATAAAAAATAGAGCCATAGATCATGATGGTTTCCATTTTGGAATGCTAGTCTAACTCTGGGCTAAGGAAGAGGGTTTTATTACTTGGACTTGCTCTTCTGTTGAGTGCTATTGTCAAGTAGTTATTTATTGTGGCAGTCGTTCAACAGATATTACGCGCTAATCTACTGAACAGTGGAAAGAAGATGAGTGAGACACTTGTTAAATAATTGGAGCCTTTGGAATTTGACACCTACCCTTGTCCTGCAGATGCTTGGAAGCAGGCAGCTCTCCGTAATAATAGCAGGTCCTATCCTATCTATGTAAACACCCCTCATGCATGTCTAGACCTGCTCAAAGTATCATGGATACTACCAGGATCCATCAACGTTATATTTTTTTATAATTAAAAACTACTTTATGACATTCTCCGGTGTACTTATGCTCTTAGTCAGTCAGACATATATATTTTTTTATTGTACGGCACCATCTCCTTGACCTTTCTTGCTGCACTGCTAGAACCGATGAGAGCACAAGCTAACATACAAAGGATGCCAGCTCTTTACTAAAGGAAACAGCACTGCACGCACAGCTGGGGATGTGAATACAGGAGTCAGATCTCCTATACATTGTGTGAAACCGGATTTATACTGTATGGGAGACTGAAACTGCATGGGCACCCTATGGGCTGCTCTATAAGAAACACAAGTGTGCCTGGGAAGGAGAGACATGGGAGAGGGGAAATGAGAGAGGAATAACTAAAGAAGAGGTAGACGCAGAGAGAGGCAGTGGAAAAAGATAGAAGACAATGGGGGGAGAAGAGGAAGAGAGGAAGGGGGAGAGAAGATAGATGGAAGAATGAGAAAAAGAAGAGGCACAGAGAGAGAAGGGGGTAAGAGAAGATAACAGAGGAAAGAGATGGAGGGGGAGAAGATAAATACGGTCGATAAATAAGAGAGAAAGTAGCAGAACCTGAGGAGAGATGGGGTAGGAGATAGGAGTCTGGTCAGGTAATGAACGCACCCATTATTTACTTGTCAGATACCAAACTGAACAAACCTACATACATTGAACTATCTCAAGAACTGGCAGAATGAATCTGACATGATTTAATCACACCTTCTGTAATAGACCTGTCCCCAAGATGGACCACTGTGCAGCTTAGTAAACACTGCCCATAATATTAAAGGGCTGATGTGGTTAAATGCTAAATTTGAGGTCTCTTTCCACTTGCGGACTGTTATTGAAGGTTTCACAGCAGCATAATTGCATATAAAAATTATATTATTTGTTGTTTCAGTCTAAAAACATTTTGCCTATTTTCAAGTATAGTTCTTCACCAGAATATATATATATATATATATATATATATAGGACCTTTAAGCAGAATGAAATGTGCATGGGGAACAGAATCTTCCACCTGCCCCTGACGCGTTTTACTTATCATGAGCTTGTCTCACACTCTGCGCCCTATCAAGCATTAATTGGCATTTAGAGATTGTCTTGTAAAAATAGTTCTTGACTTGGAATAAATCATTTTAAAGTTCAGATCCTCTGCGTAGAATGTGTCGGAACAAAGGATTGTCTGAGAGCGATGACTACGAGCCGTCTAAAGTAGAGTTATCAGGCAGATCTCGTCGCATGCCGCTTTTTTACGTGTTTATCTGCTGCTGACAGATGTGAACATTGTAAATTCAAACAAAATCATCTGAGAGCATTTCATGGTGATTTGTCTGTTAAATACCAAGATACTGAACAGCAACCACTTGGTATAAATCATCAAATCAGACAGATAGGAAGCTTTGCACTCTATCTGCACTCAACTTGTTTCACAATTATATTACATTATAGGAACAACATAATTAAACTGACAACCTATAACAATCATTTGTCACAACATTGTCTCATAATACCATTTTTATCCTAAATGTGTTTTAAAAGGTCAGGGAACTGACACTCCCTTGACTCGCCTGCACATTTCAGGCTATGTTGGTGACCCTTACCTCTGCAAATTTGCAATCTATGCAGTTGTCATAAGACTCCTTCCAGGCTACCAAGTCTTAGAGAGACAAACATTCATTGAAAAGCAAGGAAAGGTCCTTGTTTATCTCACAATCAAACCTTCCATAATGCAGAGGTGACTCACTGTGGCAGACAGAATCTTATCTTAATGAATTCCAAGAAAGCAGGATCAGAAAAATCCCCCATCTTCACCATTGCATTACTGATCGCCCACTTGTACACTTAATACCCCTATACCGTATTTCCCTGCATTAGGCTTCACAATTACCTAATCCCCTGTCAGCCAGGAAGTGACTAACCGTTTAATGCCTGTCTTACTGATACACACTTTCTGATGGAATCCCAATAAGTGAATACATTCCCAACCATAAAGATGAAATGTAAAGCTATGTAGGCTCTTGGAGAATGGGCTACACCTGGGCATGGACTGAAAGCTAAGTGTGGAGAGGCCAGGTAGGGATTACAGATTGAGAGGACATGAACCAGATTATACTGAGAAAGTAGATACTGTAGGCCAAGTAAAAAAGGTGATCAGACTACTAAGAGGGCAGGCACCCTAGATCCTTGAGAGGCTAGGAACCACAGATGACTGAAAGCCAGATGAATGAGGCATCAATATACTACTGAACTAACAAAAACGCAGAATAAATGGCTTCAATTTGTGTTGCTCTCCACGAAGAGCCTCATTGCTAAAAAATGGAAAACATTAACCCTTATTATACGAGAAATTAATAAATTGAATGTAATAATGATAAATGAAAGATTGACCCATGTTATTGCAAACAATTATCGATCATTTTTAGAAATCTGGTACATTTTGGCTTAATTCTCCACATTCAATAAATATTAATTAAACAATTAAAAATGCCACGCTTAGATGAAGACAAATAATGTGAGGATTCTTTTTTAACGTATAATCTTTGACTACTCGTGGCGAGTTTGGAGGTAGGTTGGACAAATATGTATAAAAAGTGGTATGAAAGATCATTTAAAAGCCCAGACACTTCACTCAGACAAGATCGGAATATAAAAGAGCCTATTTCACTCAAGGGAAATATACACCCCCCCCCCCCCCTTTTTTTGTTTTTGTTCTTCTTTACTTTTTATGCTACTCTTTTTTTTCAGTAAAATACTAGTTCATGCTTTAATAGCATTTCATTGTAATAAACAATGTTTTTTTCTGATTTTAAGCTATAGAAAAAGAGAAAATGGTTGGACCATCGTGGCTTAAATGTGTAAGAAAAATACTGTAACTGTTGTCTGAAGATTATGGTATCTCATTACCTAAAACTGTTTTTTATATGTAGCATGTATTTGATATAAGTTGCAGTGTTAAAGTGTCATTTGATGTTATGATGGCAATACAAAGTATAAAAAAAAAGATGCATTTAGTTATATCCCCAACACAGTTACATTATAATATAGTAGGCCATAAACAAAATGGAGGTGAACACAGTAATGAACTTAACAAATCTGGACATGTCTTACTCAGGTGACCAGGTGATGGTTTACTACCATTTTTAGTATTTGTTATCTAATCAACCATATATTAAATAAGTTTGCTGGTTTTGTTCACTATTTGAGTGTTTATAATGTATATTTTTCTTTAATATAAAACGTTTGGTGGTCGGGCTAGTAAAATGTGTGTTCCTCTATATTAAATATAGAATTTTGACACACTCCATACTTTATCTGTCACAGACTTCAACACAAGTACAGATTTTAGTTTTGATCTTTGATTTTGCCAATTTTGTTAAAATCTTGGCTACCTTGTACTTTCTGGTCAGGAACTTAGTAGGATGATCAAAAAGGTCCCTATGCCCTCTAGGTGATAGCAAGACCCTTCCAATCCTCTATGGGATGGCAGGTAGGTCTTGAGCACAGCTAATTAAAAGTATCTTTCCTAACAAAAATATTCTCCAAAATAGCCAACTATACATAGGAAGCTTCATCATGTCTTGCCTTGGTTCCTCAAATTGTTATCCAACATAAGTCAGTGAAATTCCCGGTCCTTTCTCTTACGCAGAAGAGTGGCAGCAGCAGTGCTACCGCCAACAGCTAGATGTTGTTGATGATTTTATCGGAATACTGCTGCACATTGCATAAAAGACGCGCCGATAGAAGAGGCCTTGAGCTATGAGAGGCGCGCCTGAGGCTCTAGAGGGACGAGTGCCCGCGCCGCACATAGTGATGGCCTCACTGTCGATTCAGCTTGGCTGAGTTGCGCCACGTCGGAGGGGGAATAATTATAGGCCTTCCCTGGAACCTGAACCTAACTATTTGCTGGCACTGCAACTGTCAATGCTGGCGATTTCTTGTGCATACACAGCAGGATGGATCCAAATTCCCAATTATTTTTTTCTATCATTCCATTTTTTATTTGAAGAAAGTATTTGCAAAAACATACTACGTATCTCTTGGCCCTCTGCTCTTGACTGTGAATACCTCCTTCAGCACCACAGTTCCTGGCGGCTCACTAACCAGACCCAGGCTACTTGCTCCATCCAACCAGCAGTATTGGTTACTGATTGATGACAAACCTTAGATTGAGTGGCCACTGACACAACAAGAAGTACATGCCACTAAACATTAGGATCCACATATCTCTGACGGACTGGTTACCACAGATTACTAAGTGACCATGGAGAAGCCAAGAGCATCATGCCAATGAACATCAGGAACCACAAATCGCTGAATGGCCGGATACCTCATAAAGGCCAAGCCATACATAGCATTTGCAAACTAGCGTACCTCAATTGTCATTATATAAAAAGATCTAACAATATCTCTTATCGTCAGCCAGATGTATCCAAGGAAACAACCAACCTGGCAAGTCTTTTTCAGGTGTTCAGTTCCCTTTAATATAGAATACAATTATGTGAAAGAAGGATGCATGTTTCAGAGAAAGAGAAGCGCAAGAAGCCACGCGGTCAGGTCAGATATGTAAAATCATATAGGACAGAACTGACTGTAGAGTGACAAGAGGTTTATATCTGTGTTAGATTTTAGCCGTGACAGACAGTTCCATCGATGTGTTGCTTATATATTACCATATAATGTCTGTGTAAATGGCCTCCTGTGGTGGATAACAGCTGAATTACAATCCCTCTGTGCTCATGATTTTACGGAGATGTTTTAGATCATTTCCATTGGGTGAAAAATCTATTTAGGGCCATAAAAAAATCCAAAATCTTCTAACTGCTTCAAAGTCAACAGATACAGGAATCTTGTGGGCAAAACAGAAGCCAAGGGTTTACTTCTGAAACACAATGAGGTAAAAGGCACGTCCCTACAGCCTCTGATGAGGGGGCTCGACATACAGAGGGGTCCCCTTATTATTAGACTTAATGGGCTCCTTAAATACATTATATAGATAGGAGGGGGATTATACCTTGTACGTATCCAAAATTGTATCAGCAGTAAGTCAAATAGTACTTGATTCCAAAACTAGTATTTCCGTGATGGAGCTACTGCATGGAGAGCAAAATTATTTGGGGGGGCCCCTTGTAAATTCTTTATACACCCTATTTTGTTGTTAATAAGTAATTCAGTCATGCTCGCCTTTCTTTGGATCACAGCACTCCAATCACATCAGCCACTGCCCCTCTGATCTCCCTCAGAGTCTTTGCTAGGGAATCCTGTCTTCTCATGATATGGCCAAAATATTTGAGTTTCAGCCTCATGATCAAACCTTCCAGTCAACAGTTCAGCTTCATTCACTGTAGTGTTGATTTATTGGATCCAAGGAACAAGTACAAGTACCACAATTCAAAGGTGTAAATTCTACAGCGCTCAGACTTCTTTATGGACCAGCTCTCACATCTGTATGTTACTACTGGGATTACCAGAGTTTTTTAATATGCGGACCTTTGTTGATAGTTAAATATCTTTACTTTTTGATAGCTTATCCAGACATGCCATGGCTTTCCTCCTAAGAAGGAAACATATTTTAATTTCATGGCTGCAGTCACCATCTGCAGAGAGCTTGAAGGCCAGGAAAGTAAAATCTGTCACTGCCTCCACTTCTTCCCCATCTATTTGCCAGGAATTGAGATTGCGGTTTGCCATGATCTTTGCCTTTTCAACACTGAGCAGCTGGCAGCTTTTTGTACTCTCTTCTTTCACCCTCAGCAGTAGGTCCTTTAGTTTCTCCTTAATTTCAGCCATCAGAGCAGCATCATCCATGTATCCGAGGCTGTTGATATTTCTTCCAGCAATATTGATTCTGGACTTGCATTCATCCAGTCTAGCCTTACGCATGATGTAGAAGTTGAATAAATAAGGTGACAATATACAATCTTGTTGCCCTCCGTTCCCGATCTTGAACCATTCTGTTGTCCCGTGTTCGGTTCCGACGGTGGCTTATTGGTCCACATACAGATTCCTCAGGAGGCGGATGAGATGATCTAGTACTCCCATATCTTTAAGAACTTGTCACATGTTGTTGGTATTCACATAGTCAAATGGTTTAGAATAGTTTTTATGAAGCAGAGCAATAAAAAAGCAAAAATATGTTTTTTTTAATAAATAATGGTCAGTAAACATTGTTACTGAAAAGTAGCCAGCTTTGGCTCATTTATCACGTATCCCTTTTATATGTTATTTATATAGTATAGGTATTTGTTATGAGCAGTAAACATCCTCCCCAAGCCCATCACTCCCTATCTTCTGATGGGCTACAGGATGTATAGAGAATTTGCAAGGGGTGGGCGGCGCAAATTACTTTGCACTGGGTTTAGAAATCTCACACAAACAATATTTAGAGGCCACTGGCCAGGCCCAATCTCCATACAGAGTATATTACGGGACAATTATAAAATGCAACATTATCACAGATCACCAGGGAAAACAGCAGCATTGAACTAATTCTCCTAGCTATGGAGAAAATAGAATTACAAGCACCCTGAGGGATATGTCTATATAATGAGAATTACATGACATGTTACCTTGTATCCTTGGGGACATTATTACCAGATGTAATGATATGGTCTGTATGTAGTGGGAAGGTGACATGTATGTGCAGATATGCCATGAGGTCCCTTTTTAGTCTCTTTCTTTACATAGGTTCTTTTATTTGTCTTGGCAGCTGTATTCTTTGTATTCCAACACAAGTTAATTTTATTATCAATGCCATATAAGTGTAAAAAGCCTGTAACAACCTTGATTCTCAGCTAGTAATTATGTTATTGTATTTAAAGTGATACTGAAGGTCGTAGTTATTGCAGAAATGAAAGCTACACATACAAGTACATATAATTGCAATTGGTTGCTTTTATAGGGAGGTAATTTATAGATGATTCATATTTTTTTTTTAATATGATTAACCAATTACAGTTATATTTATTTATATGCGTTCATTTCATTTCTGTAATAACTTGGGCCATTGTTGTGTCACTTTAAATGAGTCTACACTCCTGGGAAAGATTAAGAGAATAATATTAGGAGACAAACGCTGCAGCTCCTGGCAAAGAGAGAAGATTAACTAATGACTAGGAATTGTTTTGGTTTCCCTGCACCTACATTATTCTCTATCACTAGTTATACAGCATGATTAATCACTTAATTACAGCTCTCTAATAAGCTCCATCCATACATTGTGACATTGATGTGACACTAGACTGCTGTATAATCCTAATTTATACAGTACATATATCCGACAAGGAAACCTACTGGTTATTAACCAGTTTGGTACTGTAATATATGGTTGGAAAAGGGGGAGATTTTTTTAAATCATATGTTGGAAGGGAAACAAAAAGAGGGAGAGATAGAGGGAGATGTGATGAATGGGGAGATAGGGTGAGACATGGGTAGATAGGGATAGAGAGAAAGAGGGACCTGATACAGAAGAAATAGAGGGAGGGAGAAGTGAGACATGGAGAGATAGGGAGAAAGAGACAGGGAGACATGATACAGTAGAAATAGAGGGAGGGAGAGGTGATGAATGGAGAGATAGGGTTAGATATGGGTAGATAAGGGGAGAGATAGAGAGAGACATGATAGAAGAAATAGAGGGCAGGAGATGGGATGAATGGAGAGATAGGGTGAGACATGGGTAGATAGGGAGAGAGAGAGAAAGAAAGAGACAGGGAGACATGATACAGAAGAAATATAGGGAGGGAGAGGTGATGAATGGAGAGATAGGGGAGACATAGGTAGATAGGGAGCGAGAGAAAGAGAAAGGGGGACATGATATAATAGAAACTGAGGGAGGGAGATGTGATGAATGGAGAGATAGGGGGAGAGAGAGACATGATATAGAAGAAATAGAGGGAGGGAGAGGTGGTGAATTGAGAGATAGGGTGAGACATGGGTAGATAGGGAGAGAGAGAAAGGGAGACATGTTACAGTAGAAATAGAGGGAGGGATGTGTGATGAATGAAGAGATAGGGTGAGACATGGGTAGATAGAGAGAGAAATGGAGACATGATACAGAAGAAATAGAGGGAGTGCGAGGTGATGAATGGAGGAATAGGGTGAGACATGGGTAGATAGGGAGATAGAGAAAGGGAGACATGATAGGGAAGAAAAAAAAAGAAGGGGATGTGATGAGTGGAGAGATAGGGGGAGACATGGGTAGATAGGGAGAGAGAGAAAGAGGCAGGGAGACATGATACAAAAGAAATAGAGGGAGGGAGATGTGATGAATGGAGAGATAGGGGAGACATGGGTAGATAGGGAGAGAGAGAAAGGGAGACATGATACAGAAGAAATAGAGGGAGGGAGAGGTGATGAATGGAGAGATAGGGGAGACATGGGTAGATAGGGAGAGAGAGAAAGAGAAAATGGGACATGATACAGAAGAAATAGAGGGAGGAGGTGTGATGAATGGAGAGATAGGGTGAGACATGGGTTGATAGGGAGAGAGAGAAAGAGACATGATACAGAAGAAATAGAGGGAGGGAGAAGTGATGAATGGAGAGATAGGGCGAGACATGGGTAGATAGGGAGAGAGAGAAAGGGAGACATTATACAGAAGAAAAAGAGGGAGAGGTGATGAAGGGAGTGATATGGTGAGACATGGGTAGATAGGGAGAGAAAAAGAAAGAGACAAGGAGACATGATACAGAAGAAATAGAGGGAGGGAGAGGTGATGAATGGAGAGATAGGATGAGACATGGGTAGATAGGGAGAGAGAAAAAGAGAAAATGGGACATGATACAGAAGAAATAGAGGGAGGAGGTGTGATGAATGGAGAGATAGGGTGAGACATGGGTTGATAGGGAGAGAGAGAAAGAGACATGATACAGAAGAAATAGAGGGAGGGAGAAGTGATGAATGGAGAGATAGGGCGAGACATGGGTAGATAGGGAGAGAGAGAAAGGGAGACATTATACAGAAGAAAAAGAGGGAGAGGTGATGAAGGGAGTGATATGGTGAGACATGGGTAGATAGGGAGAGAAAAAGAAAGAGACAAGGAGACATGATACAGAAGAAATAGAGGGAGGGAGATGTGATAAATGGAGAGATAGGGTGAGACATGGGTAGATAGGGAGAGAGAGAAAGAGGCAGGGAGACATGATACAAAAGAAATAGAGGGAGGGAGATGTGATGAATGGAGAGATAGGGGAGACATGGGTAGATAGGGAGAGAGAGAAAGGGAGACATGATACAGAAGAAATAGAGGGAGGGAGAGGTGATGAATGGAGAGATAGGATGAGACATGGGTAGATAGGGAGAGAGAAAAAGAGAAAATGGGACATGATACAGAAGAAATAGAGGGAGGAGGTGTGATGAATGGAGAGATAGGGTGAGACATGGGTTGATAGGGAGAGAGAGAAAGAGACATGATACAGAAGAAATAGAGGGAGGGAGATGTGATGAATGGAGAGATAGGGCGAGACATGGGTAGATAGGGAGAGAGAGAAAGGGAGACATTATACAGAAGAAATAGAGGGAGAGGTGATGAATGAAGTGATATGGTGAGACATGGGTAGATAGGGAGAGAAAAAGAAAGAGACAAGGAGACATGATACAGAAGAAATAGAGGGAGGGAGATGTGATAAATGGAGAAATAGGGTAAGACATGGGTAGATAGGGAGAGAGAGAAAGGGAGACATGATACAGAAGAAATAGAGGGAGAGGTGATGAATGGAGTGATATGGTGAGACATGGGTAGATAGGGAGAGAGAGAGAAAGAAAGAAAGAGACAGTGAGACAAGATACAGAAGAAACAAAGGGAGGGAGAGGTGATGAATGGAGAGATAGTGTGAGACATGGGTAGATAGGGAGAGAGAGAAAGAGACATGATACAGAAGAAATAGAGAGAGGGAGATGTGATGAATGGAGAGATAGGGTGAGACATGGGTGGATAGGGAGAGAGAGAAAGGGGGACATGATACAGAAGAAAAAGGGAGGGAGAGGTAATGAATAGAGTGATAGGGTGAGACATGGGTAGATAGGGAGAGAGAGAGAAAGAAAGAAAGAGACAGTGAGACAAGATACAGAAGAAACAAAGGGAGGGAGAGGTGATGAATGGAGAGATAGTGTGAGACATGGGTAGATAGGGAGAGAGAGAAAGAGACATGATACAGAAGAAATAGAGAGAGGGAGATGTGATGAATGGAGAGATAGGGTGAGACATGGGTGGATAGGGAGAGAGAGAAAGGGGGACATGATACAGAAGAAAAAGGGAGGGAGAGGTAATGAATAGAGTGATAGGGTGAGGCATTGGTAGATAGGGAGAGAGAGAAAGGGAGACATGATATAGAAGAAATAGAGGGAGAGAGATGTGATGAATGGAGAGATAGGGTGAGACATGGGGAGATAGGGGAGAGAGAGAGAAAGGGGGACATGATAGGGAAGAAAAAGAGGGAGGGGATGTGATGAGTGGAGAGATAGGGGGAGACATGGGTAGATAGGGAGAGAGACAAAGAGAGAGAAAGGGGAACATGATATAGAATAAAAAGATGGAGGGAGAGGTGATGAATGGAAAGATAGGGTGAGACATGGGTAGATAGGGAGAGAGAGAAAGAGAAAGGGGGCATGATACAGAAGAAATAGAGAGAGTGAGAGGTGATGAACGGAGAGATAGGGTGAGACATGTGTAGATAGGGAGAGAGAGAAAGAGAAAGGGGGACATGATATAGAAGAAAAAGAGGGAGGGAGAGGTGATGAATGGAGATATAGGGCGAGACATGGGTAGATATGGAGAGAGAGAAAGTGGGACATTATATAGAAGAAATAGAGGGAGGGAGATGTGATGAATAGAGAGATAGGGTGAGACATGGGTAGATAGGGAGAGAGAGAAAGAGACAGGGACATGATATAGAAGAAATAGAGGGAGAAGTGATCAATGGAGAGATAGGGTGAGACATGCGTAGATAGGGTGAGAGAGAAAGGGAGACATGATACAGAAGAAATAGAGGGAGGGAGATGTGATGAAAAGAGAGATAGGGTGAGACTTGGGTAGATAGGGAGAGAGAGAAAGAGACAGGGAGACATGATATAGAAGAAATAGAGGGAGGGGGAAGCGATGAATGGAGAGATAGGGTGAGACATGGGTAAATAGGGAGAGTGAGAAATAGAAAGGGGGACATGATATAAAAGAAATAGACGGAGGGAGATGTGAGGAATGGAGAGATAGGGTGATACATGGGTAGATAGGGAGAGCGAGAAAGGTGGACATGATATAGAAGAAAAAGAGGGAGGGCGTGTGATGAATGGAGAGATAGGGTGAGGCATGGGTAGATAAGGAGAGAGAAAGGGAGACATGATACAGAAGAAATAGAGGGAGGGAGAGGTGATGAATGGAGAGATGGGGTGAGACAGCGGTACATAGGGAGAGAGAGAAAGGGGGACATGATATAGAAGAAAAAGAGGGAGGGAGAGGTGATGAATGGAGAGATAGGGTGAGACATGGGTAGATAGAGAGAGAAAGAGACATGATACCGAAGAAATAGAGGGAGAGGTGATGAATGGAGAGATAGGAGAGACATGGGTAGATAGGGAGAGAGAGAAAGGGGGACATGATATAGAAGAAAAAGAGGGAGGGAGATGTGATGAATGGAGAGATAGGGTGAGACATGGGTAGATTGGTAGAGAGAGAAAGGGACATGATACAGAAGAAATAGAGGAAGGATATGTGATGAATGGAGAGATAGGGTAAGACATGAGTAGATAGGGAGAGAGAGTAAGGGGGACATTATGCAGAAGAAATAGAGGGAGATATAGGGTGAGACATGGGTAGATATGGAGAGAGAGAGATAGGGGAATATGATATAGAAGAAAAAGAGGGAGGGAGAGGTGATGAATGGAGATATAGGGCGAGACATGGGTTGATAGGGAGAGAGAGAAAGTGGGACATTTTATAGAAGAAATAGAGGGAGGGAGATGTGATGAATAGAGAGATAGGGTGAGACATGGGTAGATAGGGAGAGAGAGAAAGAGACAGGGACATGATATAGAAGAAATAGAGGGAGAAGTGATCAATGGAGAGATAGGGTGAGACATGCGTAGATAGGGTGAGAGAGAAAGGGAGACATGATACAGAAGAAATAGAGGGAGGGAGATGTGATGAAAAGAGAGATAGGGTGAGACATGGGTAGATAGGGAGAGAGAGAAAGAGACAGGGAGACATGATATAAAAGAAATAGAGGGAGGGGGAAGCGATGAATGGAGAGATAGGGTGAGACATGGGTAAATAGGGAGAGTGAGAAATGGAAAGGGGGACATGATATAAAAGAAATAGACGGAGGGAGATGTGATGAATGGAGAGATAGGGTGATACATGGGTAGATAGGGAGAAAGAGAAAGGTGGAAATGATATAGAAGAAAAAGAGGGAGGGCGTGTGATGAATGGAGAGATAGGGTGAGACATGGGTAAATAGGGAGAGTGAGAAATGGAAAGGGGGACATGATATAAAATAAATAGACGGAGGGAGATGTGAGGAATGGAGAGATAGGGTGATACATGGGTAGATAGGGAGAGAGAGAAAGGTGGACATGATATAGAAGAAAAAGAGGGAGGGCGTGTGATGAATGGAGAGATAGGGTGAGGCATGGGTAGATAAGGAGAGAGAAAGGGAGACATGATACAGAAGAAAAAGAGGGAGGGAGATGTGATGAATGGAGAGATAGGGGGAGACATGGGTAGATAAGGAGAGAGAAAGGGAGACATGATACAGAAGAAAAAGAGGGAGGGTGATGAACGGAGAGATAGGGTGAGACATGTGTAGATAGGGAGAGAGAGAAAGAGAAAGGGGGACATGATATAGAAGAAAAAGAGGGAGGGAGAGGTGATGAATGGAGAGATGGGGTGAGACAGCGGTACATAGGGAGAGAGAGAAAGGGGGACATGATATAGAAGAAAAAGAGGGAGGGAGAGGTGATGAATGGAGAGATAGGGTGAGACATGGGTAGATAGAGAGAGAAAGAGACATGATACCGAAGAAATAGAGGGAGGGTGATGAATGGAGAGATAGGAGAGACATGGGTAGATAGGGAGAGAGAGAAAGGGGGACATGATATAGAAGAAAAAGAGGGAGGGAGATGTGATGAATGGAGAGATAGGGTGAGACATGGGTAGATTGGTAGAGAGAGAAAGGGACATGATACCGAAGAAATAGAGGAAGGATATGTGATGAATGGAGAGATAGGGTAAGACATGAGTAGATAGGGAGAGAGAGAAAGGGGGACATTATGCAGAAGAAATAGAGGGAGATATAGGGTGAGACATGGATAGATATGGAGAGAGAGAGATAGGGGAATATGATATAGAAGAAATAGAGGGAGGGAGAGGTGATGAATGGAGATATAGGGTGAGACATGGGTAGATATGGAGAGAGAGATAGGGGAATATGATATAGAAGAAATAGAGGGAAGGAGATGTGATGAATGGAGAGACGGTGAGGCATGGGTAGATAGGGAGAGAGAGATAGGGGGATATGATACAGAAGAAATAGAGGGATAGAGATAAATTTATGTATATATATATATATATATATATATATATATATATATATATATATATACATATATATATATATATATATATATATATATATATATATGTATATATATATAAAGAATCTATGATGTACATCTCTATAAAGAGTGAGGTAGCTATAAGTGTCCTTTGAATTATCAGAGTATTGTAGTATATAGTGACACCTTTTTATTGGACAAACATATTCATAGTAATGCCTAGCTCCAATACTCCAGTATTGCTTGTGACTAGATAAAGAGATGTTGCTCTGCAAAGTTCATCATTACTATGAATATGTTTGTCCGATATCACTATATATACTACAATCCCCTGACTGAGATATATATTAAGATATTGAGATACAGAGGGAAATAGATAAGGACCGAATTCATACATATAGATATAGATAGATACTGAGACACAGATATACATATATATATAGATAGATACTGAGACACATATAGATATAGATAGATACTGAGACACAGATATACATATAGATATAGATAGATACTGAGACACAGATATACATATAGATATAGATAGATACTGAGACACAGATATACATATAGATATAGATATAAAGACAGTGACTGAAATTGAGAGGGACAGACTTGGAGATTCAGATTAAAGCAATGAAATAGATGACTTGCTCCTCTCAGTAATCCTATACATAGGTGGGCTCCTCTCAGCACCCCCACCCTGCCCCCACCTCTATTCCTCCTTTCCTTGCCATACACTGATTTCAAGGTCTGTCTAGCAGCCAGTGACTGTGTCAGGAGTGCAGGGCTATCAGGATCACACTGAACACAGACAAGGTGGTGCCTTGTATTAATGACACTGGAGTTCTGGCTCTTTTTGGGACTGTGCAGTGAGATATGCCAGGTCCTCACTGCTGTGGGAGTCCTGATATAATCCCTGTGTGATTGGCCACAATATCTCTCCTAGACACATCTTATTGCAAGTGATTACCAAAGACTAATTTCAGGAAGCAGATCACTTTATTAATTATGAATTGATTGTTTGCAGTGACAGATCCCTGAATGCAGCTTTAGGCAGTAATATTATGCTGGCACATAAATAGTTAATAATCATTTTAAATCTCATGCTACTTTCATGTCTTAAAATAAATATATTGATATGGTGTGTGGATTAGATAAAGATATGAAATGCAAGGAGTGACACCAGGGCTGAGAAAGTGGGGAAAGATGGAGAGAATGTGAGAGAGGAGGAATAGGAATGTGTAGAATGGAAAGAATACAGAAAGAAATATAGAGAGAAAGGGGTGGGACAGGACTAGGGAGGGGGAGAGTGAGTGGGTAAAAAGAGGCAGGATCTGTGAATGAATAGACTGAGAGGAGCATGGAGGGAGACACACACTGAGGTGGGCAGAGAGTGAGGACAGAACTCCATAGAGCTCGAGCTGATGCAGTGCGTGGAGTGGGAGAGGTCCCACGCCTGCACTGTACATGCTGCTGGGTGGTGTATCCACTTCACAGCTGCAGAAGGATCCACAGTTTCAGGAGTCAAGGGCAGTACCTGGGCAGACCCCACCACAGGTCCTCATTAGCAGAACTTCTTATCTCCACCATCTACTATCCAGACCAGCATTGGTGAAAGCACCATCAACTTCTTTAACACCAGTAGAGTTGGACCCATCATCAGCACAGTTTTACCACTTACCAGGTACTCCATTCCATCTCTGGTAACATCATCAGCCCAGATACTTGCCACCATCACCAGCCTTGTTCCTTGGTCCATCACCAGCCTTGTTCATTGGTCCATCACCAGCCTAGTTCATCAATCCATCATCAGCCCAGATACTTGCCACCATCACCAGCCTTGTTCCTTGGTCCATCACCAGCCTTGTTCATTGGTCCATCACCAGCCTAGTTCATCAATCCATCACCAGCACAGATCGTTGCCATTATCAGTGACTCCATCACCAGCCCAGCTTCTCTTCACCATCCCTGGTGTCACACTCCAGCTTCTTTACACCAGCCCAGATCAGTGGCTCAGTCATCAGCTTCTCCTCGCCATCCACCACTAGCCTAGGATCTCATTAGAAGTCCAGGTGCCACCATGCACTTTAACTCAACTCCTGAAGTTCCTCTTCACCTGGAAGTCCAGGACTCTCTTTTCCTCACCACAGGATCCATGAACAGCTCCAACCTCTCGGAGGTCATCACCGAGCAGATCATATCAGAAGATGACCTGGACGTGAACACAGACATCTACTCCAAGATCCTAGTAACTATTATCTACGTGTTTCTGTTCATAGTGGGTTGCACTGGTAACACCATTACTGCCTACACCCTGGTGAGGAAGAAGTCCCTGCAGAACCTGCAGAGCACCGTGCACTACCACCTGGCCAGCCTGGCACTGTCAGACCTGCTCATCCTCATCCTCAGTATGCCAATTGAACTCTACAACTTTATCTGGGTGCACCATCCCTGGGCGTTTGGCAATGCCATGTGCAAGGGGTATTACTTCCTGAGAGATGCCTGCACATATGCCACAGCCCTGAACATTGCCAGCCTGAGTGTGGAAAGGTACATGGCCATGTGCCACCCCTTCAAGGCTAAGAGCATAATGTCCAGAAGTAGGACCAAAAAACTTATCTCTTTCATCTGGCTGGCTTCTCTACTCATGGCCAGCCCTATGATCTTCACCATGGGGGAGATCTATGGTCTGGGCACTGAGGACCCTGATAATCTCATCTGTACCCGCATTGTGGACATGGTCACCTTCAAGACAGTGATCCAGGTGGGTGCAGTAATAATACTTCCTGCTGTGGGGCTGGGCTGCTAGGGGTCTGCTTGTATATTATCCAATGATTCGTGTGGACTAAAGAGCTTGCAATCTAATTCACTAGCCATTAATGGTGAGTTTTAGTAAGTTAAGTAGGAAGTCTCATTGAAGATAAACTTTGATGACACAAAAGTTTTTAGATCTTATGTCGCAATGACGTATATATATGATATGTGACGCAATACGATCATTATCTGGCAGTTACCGCGACCCTTTACAGTACCCCCCATAATGATCAATAACTAGATGGGGTACATCATCACCCCAAGGTGTGTATGGTATGTGGTGTCACCTGCATGTCTACTAAACCCTGCAGTTTGGGACATATGTATCACTATTTGGTCACAGTGTCTGAGTTAAATGATTCTGCTTCGTTTTGGATCTTAGACCCCCCCCCCCCCCCCCACAAGTAGTTTTGTAAAGCGCATCCTAATGAAGCCCCCACTTATGGATGACATGGTTTTGTGGGTCCCATACAAGCCTTCTACTCTAGGACCCGAGGTGAAGTTTTGGACTCCTCTTCCAGTACTCAGTTCCTTATGTCAGGGTCTGGTGTGATTTAGGGGGCACATTTCATAGTCCTAGCTGCTCAATTTTAGGGACCCATTACTTTTGCACATTTGCTAATTTCAGGGACCTGCAGGACCCACATTTCAGAGTTTGATGTGACTTAGTGGGCACCTTTCCAAGGTGCAGGTGCCAATTTAAGGGTCTCATTTATATTTTGGACCTTGACTAGTTCCATTTAGCCCAGATCCCCATTTGCAGGGTCGGATGGGTTTTAGGAAGAAACTTTCCTAGTCCCAGGTATTTCTGGGGGCACTTTTCCTTGTCCCAGGTACCCCACTTTAGGGTCTCATTTCTATCATTACATTGACTAGTTCTAGAAAGCACTGCCCCAGGTCTGGTGTGATTTAGGGGGGCACTTTTCTCCGTTCCAGATGCCCCATTTCAGGGTCTAATATCTATTACTCATTAGTTAATTCCAGGTAGTATTACCACAGGCCCCCAGTTTCAGGGTCTAGTGGGATTTAGGGGTCCCCTTTCCTAGCCCCAGTTGCCCTATTTCAGGGTTGCATTTCTGTTTTGACTGTGACTACTTCCAGGTCCCACGTTTCAGGGTCTAGTGGGATTTAGGGGTCCCCTTTCCTAGCCCCAGTTGCCCTATTTCAGGGTTGCATTTCTGTTTTGACTGTGACTACTGCCAG
>CM050174.1:6680406-6687906 GCA_027410445.1 Discoglossus pictus
AGAGCCGTTTGCTTAAACACTAACTTAACCGCCTTAGCAGTAATCCCGAGCATGGCTTGTGGTTTATTGTCAGAACCTAAAGTGGTAACCCAGAACCACGCTCAGGATCACACGCATCCATTTTCCGGGTTCCCTTCCCAGTGTGCGTAGGCAACCACGGTGGGGTGGAACAAGGCGGTCTGTCTGCGCCAGCGCCCCTGAGTGTTCTGCTTCAATACCTGGGGTCACTGACACAGCCAGACCGCCAGGGTGGTTCAAGAACCCCAAAAGTTGCCATATGTGTTAGGGACCATTAGATAGAGGGTGAAAAAGCACATGGAATTTTATATTAAAAGCATTGCAATAATTTGTTTAAGACCACTCATTTATGTTTCCATATTTTTTTTGTTTTATTTTGTGATCTAATAAATAATGATAAAAATGCGCCACTCACAGTCATATGCATTTAATTACATGCTTTACAAGTGATGAAAGGGATTACTATACCTAATACACTACTAATATTGGAAAAGTAACACTTTTTTATTACATTGATATGGAAGGTTTCTGGATTTTGCTTTTATGCTCTGTTTTACTACCTAAAATCCACCAAATACTCCGTGTATTTGTCTGTCCTCTGCAGCTCATGAAGACACAGACTCTTCTGTTCTTGCTGTATAGTATATCATACTAACCAATCAGTGACCACCTCTCAACAACATTCTGCAAACTGCTGCTGAGACGTGTTCCTTGATAGGCTAGGAAACTATACTGCCCATCCAGCCCTGAGTTTGTGTCTGCATATGCTGCAGTGGGCAGATCCATACAAAGACTATGGGCCATATTCAATTAGCTACTTGCAAATGCCTTGAACTCATAAATTTGGCTTTGGGTGTTTTTTTTTATAATTTGTTTATATACCTTCTATTGACTTAAGAATTCATTAATGCAGAGAAGTAATATTTGCCAAATATGTAGCAATGTTAAGAGTGATTTTAAGTGTGTATAAATGTACGAAAAGGGCAATTGAATCGGGCCCTATGTGTTTCACTTAGAGAATAGAAACAAAGCTTATAAGGACTTCTTAATACAATATATATAGTGATGTAAGATTGCAAGTTTTTAATCTTGTGTTTGTGCTTTAGGGAAAACACTATGTACATTGGATTTTGCAATGTATTAACATTGTTTTTGACTTGTACTGACCCCCGTATAGCGCTACTGATTATGTTGGCGTTTTACAAATAAAGGTTGATAATAATAAATAACAATAAAGTACATAAAAGTAAATTATATATTATTATTATTATTATTATTATTATTATTATTATTATATTAAATACCTAGTAAAATCCAGTAAATTTCCATATCCCTTTAAGCCTACACAGCTGCTTCTAAATTTTGCCACAGACCAGCTTTTTAAAAGCTCATATAATTTTTAAAAAGGAAAACACTTTTTCTACATGCTACTGCATGGTGTAGAGCAAATATGACTTCCGTGCATCTGTATCTCATGCCATGTTAATAATACAGGATATGTACTAACAAAGATCAGCACACACCTTGCATCAGGACCTCTCCACGAAAGAAACCAAAGTGCAAATAAATATACAGAAATCAATGGCAAGCGCGGCTCCCTGGCATAGTCCGGTGGCCTTTTATTTTCCAGTTTCTCAGACAGTTCTTTAGAGCTGTCACATAAGATCGACACTGATCAAACTGCGCACCGCGGGGCGTCGGAGCAAAGTAACCACATGAGGATCTGCAGATAACAAACACTTCTTCAGCTTTTCCTCTCTCTTGATGATAAAAGGAGCAGAGACAAATCATGTTTAAACTCATTCCTTTAATATTTGTAAATAATGTAAGTCTTAAATGATTTGACTTCCCTATTCCCCAGCCGAATGTCTGACCCTGCAAAACTACTGCCATCCCATAGAGACCCCTCTAGCAGCATTGGATAATGGAAAATATTTGCTCTGTCTTTTCCAAATCTGGAGCATCTATTGGGTGGTTTGAGTTGAAACCATATTGGCTTCAAAAGAAAGTAAGCTTCCTCTTAAACTATCCGTAAAGGGATGCCTCCTGACTGGAAGGCTCAGTCAGAAGCTGCAGATCCAAATTTTGCTAGTGAACCCTGTTAGCCTAATGCCTAAACAACAAATATAGGTAAGTAGCTTAATACATATTCATATATAGCAGTGCCAAGAAAATACCCAGTAAAGCACTAAGTTGTAATACAAATTGGGTTGCCTGATGGCAATATCACCATGCAACTATGCTTACTTGTGGTTTCAATCAGTCTGGACTAGGTACCATTAAAGCATGCCTGACAATCGTTTTGCTGCTAATATGTAATTTTGTCAAATTCACACACTATTTTATTGCATTGTTTATATAATAAAATATTTTCCTATCCTTTTTTTGTTCATCCTCAACTTCCCCATCCTCAACCCCCCCATCCCCATCCTCAACCCCCCCCATCCCCATCCTCAACCCCCCCATCCCCATCCTCAACCCCCCATCCTCATCCTCAACCCCCATCTTCATCCTCAACCCCCCATCCTCATCCTCAACCCCCGTCCTCATCCTAAACCCCCCTCCTCATCCTAAACCCCCCACCTCACTTTACCACTTTAATTACCTCCCCATCTCCCTTTCCCCTCACTTACCTTCTATCTGCAGCTGCTCCTCCGCTCCTTTCGTCTGCGTCGGGACCCGGCATATTCTAATGATGTGACATTACATGCGCGTCACGTCATTAGCATTGGCTGGGTCAAGACGCAGCCGGAAGGAGCATGGAGGAGCAGCTACAGATTGGAAGGTGGGGGTAGAGGGGGAGGTAATTAGAGGGGTAAAGTGAGGAGGGGGGTTTAGGGTGAGGAGGGGGGGTTAGAATGAGGAGGGGGGTTGAGGATGGGGGGGTTGAGCATGAGGATGGAGCGGTTTGGGTTGAGGAGGGGGGTTGAGGAGGGTGATAAGGGAGGGGGAGGGAAAGAGACACAGGGGAGGGAGAGGAGGGGAGAGACACTCGGGTCAGATTATATTCGAGTATATACAGTAATTTATTTTAATGTTTCATTCTGGGGTTATCTTAATCTTGTGAATTAATTAGTTAATACCTATCAGGCCACCCACATGGACTAGAACAGTATTGGCATTCATTTTTATAATTTAGTATTTTGTGGGTTTTGCGAGTCTGATCGCATATTGGACCCCCAAACCTAATTGATTGACATGTAACCACCATGTTTTACTGCCGTAATGATGACAGTCTCATTTTCTATCGGCTGTTTCAAAATGGGAGGTTGCAATCTTGCTTAATTGATCATTTTCCTGTCCTGAACTGCTACATACGAGTGCATGGTTAAGGAGTCGGCTTTCGGCCCCATAACTTGCGGCCTCCTTCAATTGAATAGCACCAAAATCGCAGATGAATGGGAGCCTGCAACACCCCCGCAGACATACGGCCTGGTTCCTGAGAGATGCGGGCTTGCAATTGAATCGGGCTCTATTATAGTTAATCTCTCAAGATATCGCAATGTAGGTATTTTAAGCATACAATTATCTATAAAGCACTTCTCTCTCTCTAAGACTTCCACTTCAAGTATATAATAAAACCTCCTTACAATTATATTTATTTATATGCACACTTTTCATTTCTGCAATGATTGGGACCTTTATCACTTTTATTAAATATGCTTTGCAACAGAAATTGCTGTAAAATAGGCTTTTTATGACCCTTTTAATTTCTCCAACCATGACTGATTTTTGACCTTTTTACCTCTCCCCTAAACATGATTGAATTTTAGCTTTAAAATCTGTTAATGAAAATTGTATTGATCCTGTGTATAATTCCATTTTTGTGCCCAAGATGAACAGCCCTCATTTTTTTTCCTTTTGACAAATGAACATTTCTTCTTCTTTATTCTCCTCCTAAGATGTTCTGTCTCTCTCTATCTCCGTTGCCTTGCGCCCAGGGAAGGTTTCTCTAGATGTGTAATTCAGTGTTTCCTTGGCTCTCTGAGTATTATGGCAGCCATCAAAGGGGCTCGGAAATGAAAATGTTCTTTGTCTGAGCCGAGGATCCTGTGAGGTCCGAGGATTATGTGGAAAGCTCAGAATTCTCCATCTCACACATGCCAGGGTGCTGGATCCTTTGAAGACTCATCTCTCTTACAGTTCTGAGCCGAGCGGCTTGTTCTCACTTGATAATCCGAGAAGATCCTTCATCTGGACCTTTCCAAGCATACATTACACATTCTACTGCACAATGAGAAAAATATATGTTTTAAAACTAAGTCTGGGTAAGGGCATAATTAAGCAGGAAAAAGTCTTACAGCTCGTTTTTAGTTCTTCGAGACTCTGAAGGGATCCATGCATGCGCGAAATTTTCTACGCACACTCAGAACCACAAATATAACCATGAAATCATTGACAACCTACTAGAATATATCCTGACCCACAACTACTTCACCTTCAACCAACATGTTTACCTACACATAATGGGGACCGCAATGGGCACCAAAATGGTACCAAAATATGCTAATCTATTTATGTCCAACCTGGAGCAGAGATTCCTGTCCACATATGTCCACAAACCTTACCGATAATACTACTACTATTATATAGATGATCTGTTCATCATATAGACAGAAGGAGAAAAAAACCTCAAAGACTTCCACAATTTGTTCAATAACTTCCACCCATCCATTAAACTTAAAAATGATTCTCTGCGGAACAGGTGAACTTTCTGGACACTACCATATCCATCACCAATGACAAACTTAACTCGTCTGTGTATAGGAAACCTGGGCTTAATATTGATATAGGATTTATGTCCCGTTATCCTAATGTTTTATGATCCAGACACATTCCACATGCCTCCTCCGTTCAGTTGTTGTTTTTCTAATTCACAAATTGTGGGGACATTTATGGCTCTAAATGATGGCTCCTATCTAAACCTGATCTACAGACTCTCATACTGACCTATCAGGAAAGGAGTTTACAATTCTTATCTGTGTCCTTCTGTCCTCTTTTTTACTCCCTGTATATTTGTATCAGTATTTCTTTTGCCTTGATAAAGAGAGGTTCATCTCTTGAAAGCTTGTTGCTATAATTAAGAATATGTTTGTCCAATAAAAAGGTATCACTATATACTGCTATACTCCTGATTATATATATCCTAGGGACTTGCCCGTCAAAAATGACGGCAATAAAATGTAAAGCCTGGCAATGCATCTTCGGCGCTCATTGCGAGCCTCTTCCCCCGTCTACTTTACAGGTTCTGAAGAAGCTCATTGCAAGTCCTGCAATGAGCGGCTTTGCCTTTGGCGCTCATTGCAGCCTAAGTCCTGCGTGCCTCAACAGCTCGCCTCGCTTTGAGAGGCTCGCAGTTGCGTCCCTATGTGCTGCAAGCGTGACAGCAACTTCAGATTGACAACTATTATATGTGATATATATATTCCAGAGTGAGCTGGTTTTGCTTCCCTGTCCTTCATACCAGAAGAAGCCTTGCAAGTTGAAACTCAACAGGTTGAGAAGGGCCCAGGTATGTATATACCTGAATATTGCAAGTGACAAATTAAGCATTTTTTCATTCACCAACTCTAGTTCTGAAAAAAGGCATATTCTAAACAAGGGACTCAATTATCCCTTCAAGATGCCTTCCTTGTAACTGGTCACATCTGTAGAAGTAAGTGGCTCTTCATGCAATCTTTACTCTGGAACTTGTCACATTGCCTAATATATTCTGCAAATACTTGATTTACACCTTAATGTATTTCTAAAGTAGACGAGCGTCTGATCCTTGTGAGCATAATGCACAGATTCCTCCTCTGATAGACGAGCCTCCTCTGCAGCGTTTATGCCTTTTCTTCCCTCGCACGGCGTATGTTATTTGTTTGCCCCGCAGCGCTCTGTCAGGAGATTTCTCTCTTTCTGCAGCATCTGCCCAACATCTGCCAACATAATCCTTCATATTGCCTGCCCAGGGCGACACATGGCTGGGCTGCATTGAATATGGCTGCCTCCTGCTTACATGGTGCAAATAAACTGCTCATTATATGGCCCCCTATGAGAGGAGAGGCAACTGGATAAACCTTTCAGTCATCAGACGTGGTTAAAGGGTTAAGTGGAAGGCTGACAAATCCCAAGTCTGGGGAGGTGGGAATGTGAAAATGGCTCCGATACCCACCCTCCATCGCCCCCTCTTTTCTTCGCTTGGTACCTCACTTTTTACTTATCTGTTTATCCTCTCCCACCTCTCTTTCTCTCTTCTCCCGTTCCCATGTTCTCATCTTCCTTTTTCCATGTTTCTCCTTTCCCCTCTATCTCCTTTATCTCTTTTACCTCTTTCTCATTTCTAATCTGTCTTCTATCGCGTTTTGATCTCTAATCTCTCCTCCTTCAAATAAATCTCTCCACTTCCAGTCTCTCCCTGAACCATCTCTATCTTCAACCTTTTCTGTCTCAACTCTCCATTCGTTCCTTCTGTCCCTACTTCTATCTCCCTTCTTTTCTCCCATTCCCCATCTTTCTTCTATCTTCTCCTCTGTCCCCTCTGACTCCTCATTTCCTCCACCTTTCCCATCTTTCTCGTATCCCTTTTGATGTGTAATTTCCCCCTTCAAATTTCTTTCCTCTTTCAATTACTATGTGTCTATTCCCCACCTCTCTCCTGTCCCTGTACTCTCCTCACCCATTTCCAATCTCTTTCCTATCCTTTCTTATAATTCTCCCCCTCCAATCTCTCCTATACCCTTCCCTTCTTTCATCTGTACCCATCTCTGTTCACTTCTATCCCAATCCAATTGCTCCTTTCCCATTGGCTTCTCTATTACTGTCTTCATATTGCCTTCCTCTACTCAAAAAAACTCCTCTCATCTTTTTCACCCCCATCTCCCTCTTCCAAATGTTCTCTTTTTCATACCTTCCTCCTATTTTCCTCCCATCTCTCCTCATTTATCTTCCTTCCTTTTCTAACCTCTCTCATCCCATTGTCTCTCCTCTCCCCTTCCTATTCTGCCTCTCTTAATCCATCTCTAACTCTATCATCTGTGCCCCTATCTATCTTTCTCCACTTCCCACTCCCTAACCCCCTTTCTTCTCTCCCCTTTCCTTTTCTAACCTCTCTCATCCCATTGTCTCTCCTCTCCCCTTCCTACTCTGCCTCTCTTAATCCATCTCTAACTCTATCATCTTCCCCTATCTATCTTTCTCCACTCCACTTCCCACTCTCTGCTCCCTTTCTTCTCTCCCCTTTCATTTTCTAACCTCTCTCACCCCGTTGTCTCTCCTCTCCCCTTCCTACTCTTCCTCTCTTTATCCATCTCTAGCCATATCCATCTCTTCCCCTATCTATCTTTCTCCACTCAACTTCCCACTCTTTACCCCCCTTTCTTCTCTCCCCTTTCCCTTTTTAACCTCTCTCGTCCCATTGTCTCTCCTCTCCCCTTCCTACTCTTCCTCTCTTAATCCATCTCTAGCCCTATCCATCTCTGCCCCTATCTATCTTTCACC
>CM050174.1:6692906-7192502 GCA_027410445.1 Discoglossus pictus
AGCATACAGCTCTTGGTATTCCTTGGTGGTTTCCCATCCAAGTACTGACCAGGCCCAACTCTGCATGGCGTCAGGGTGGTGTGACCTGGTTCCCTGACTGGAATCAAACCCAGGTCGTGAAAGCGTAGAATCCTAACCACTGGACCACAAGGGAAGAGCTCCTTTATTTGTTCATTGCAGCGCTCAACAAGTTAACTTTATTCACTTTGTTTAATATCCAGAATATTTGGTTGTCGGGGAACATTAAATCTGATATTATTTGTAGCCCGAGGGTTTGTTCTGCCTAAAACACAGCAGATTCAGGCCAATATATCCTGCGGGTTTAGTGGAATATGAGAGCACTCTGCCAGAATATAGATTGAGCCGCTGCCTCGGCGCTCTGATGGCTCTTATTGCGCCGCGCCGCTCTTATGTATAAAACATCCAGCAGGTTCACATCTCAACTTTCCCTTAAAGCCCTGGGATTCTGGAGGAGGAAAGTTATCTAAGTATTATTGAAGCCGCTGGAGTTTCGCAGGACTCGCAATAAAACTCTGTTTATTTAAAGTGTCAGATGGTTGAGTAACCCCAGAATATTTTAAGAGTCTGGGGGAGGACATGAGAGACCACAGCCACAGGGAAGTGACAGTTATTAGAGGCTGAGACACTGCAGGAGGGATAAAGTGTACCCTGGCTACACCTGGGGTAAGTTACAGCACTATAGTATAGGTAATCATTTCATGGCCAGGACCATATTATCTATGGAATCATATGTAGGTCACAACTTATGTTATAATAAAATACTTATTGGATAGTAGGTCACATCCACTGCTAGAGGGGAGAAAAAGGACACCTATGGACCAGTGAATATGCTGACTCCTCACAAGACAAGGCCAGGTCCTGATGACTCGTGAGGAGCCAGTCTATCAGTTCTTACACTAAATATTCAGTGACCAGCCTTTCTGATCCATCATTGCACTTGCTCAGAGTATGGTAAAGGACAAGTGAAATATCATATTTACATAATAAGAATATCAATAGATAATAGTCAAGATTTTAATCATTTTAAATAAATATACACTTTTTGACAACTGGGGGGAGTTATTTATTCAGATAACATGTCTGCAATCTGAGTTAGATAATCCTCCCCCTTAGTCTACAAGCATACAAGCTATCTGTAAGTTTGTATCAAGAAAAGTTCCTTGTTCGACAGTCAAACACCACGTAATGGCGCCTGAGGCCTGTTTATTTTACAAAAAAATTGTGCAGTAGTCTAGTAATATGGGGACCTTGCCTTATGGGTGCTGGCTTCTACCTTGGGCAAGATTGTGCCAGGCTATGTATCTCTTGCCATACTGATAGATTTGGTGGGGTCCCTCCGCCTTGTGTGATTGAACAGCTGAAGCTATATGATTATTATTACACTTGTGAGCCCTGACAAATCAAACAACACTACATTGGTACTTTAAGCAACTGAAATGTTGGACATTGTTCTCAGCCTCAATCGACTTCTTTTAATCACTCTGAGCATGTACAAATCAACAGGATATCATTTAGCAATGACTAGTACAAGAACATTTCATGCTTGCAGCGTTTACTCTGTTAATAGTATTTAAATAAAAAAAATTGTAATCCCCGGCGAGTTCTCAAGATATTTATATTTCTTATTTTCCCACTGAAGACCTTGATCTGCTGAGCCCTTTATGTGTCATTGAATGAATCTTTGGTAAGATACAGACTACAGAATGACAAGTCAGGCACTGCGCTGATAGGAGAGCAAGCAAGGGGTTAATCACATAGAGCTGCGAGGAAGGGGTTAACAAAACCACTTACCACAGCCTTGTGAATAAATATAGCCAATACGTCAGTGTCATGGACACAGCAAGAACCCCGGCAGAGACGCATTAACACACCGCAGCACAGCAAGTCACGGAACAGCACTGCGTGTTTAACTCCTTAATGGCCAAATCTAACTGCCACCCCTCTATTCCCTCCTGTGTAGACCCACTAGTGCCCCCCTCCCCGCCCATTGGTCCCTTCAAGGCACCTACTCAGATCTAATAGTGCTTTATGCACAGACCAACCACACCACTCCTCCCAAGAATTGTATACCCACATCAGATCCCAAGCAGCCAGCCCATCCCCTCCATATTAGGGCCATAAACTTAATGTCAGATCCATCTATCACAGATCCCCCCACTGCCACACATCAGACAGATATCTGGTTCTGAATAAGACCCATCACGACCAGTTGTCATGTCTTTTCCCCCAGATCAGACCCATTTGTTATCAAATCAGACCTGCCGGTCTCCTCAAATTATGCTTGTTTACTCCAAATTAGACCACCCAGACCAGATTTCCTCAGGATTGACACGTCTAACCCCTCAGGTCAGGTTCTACTACGACCATTTAATATCTCTGCTGGGAAGACCCATCTGCTTGCCCCACTTAGGTCCCATCTGTAACTTCCATATCAGCCCTTACCTAATCCCCCAGATCCTACCTGTCTGTCCCACCCAAATTAGACCCATTTGTCCCCTTCCCCTTATCAGACTCATCTGTCCCCACCAAGCCCTCTGGTCCCTCTTCCAGGACATAACCATCTGCCCCCCCCAGGATCAAACATGTCTGCACCCCAGATCAGAGTTGTCCGCCCACTAAAGATCAGACCAACCTATCACTCCATTCCAGATCAGACTTGTCTTTTACCCTCCAAAGAATCATCTGTCCCCCCAAGATCAGACTTGCCTGCCCCCAAGATCAGATCAATATATTACTTCCTCCCAGACCAGACTTGACTCTCCCCCCCCCCACACCAGATCCTAAACCATCCATCCCCCCAGGATCAGTCATGACCCCCCAGATGAGACTTGCCTGCCCCCAAGATCAGATCAATCTATTACTTCCTCCCAGACCAGACTTGACTCTCCCCCCCCCCCCACACCAGATCCTAACCCATCCATCCCCCCAGGATCAGTCAAATGTCCCCCGCCCCAGATCAGAGTTGTCTGTCCCCAAGATCAGATCAATCTATTACTTCCTCCCAGACCAGACTTGTCTCCCCCCCCCCCCCCACAACAGATCCTAACCCATCCATCCCCCCAGGATCAGTCAAATGTCCCCGCCCCAGATCAGAGTTGTCTGCCCCCTCCCTAGATTATAGCCATCTGTACCTCCTGGATCATAACCATATGCTTCCCCCTGTATCAGATCCATATGTCCCTCCTCCAGATCACGTTCTCCTGTCCCTCCAGATCAGATACATTTCTCCCCCCCAGATCACACTTGTCTGTCCCCCCCCCCCAAGACCAGGCCCTCCATTTGCCATATTTATCACAAGCTGCTACCACTTCTGCTTGTAAGCTGATCCGTGGACCACCCAGGTCCCATCCTCTTATTACATGGTGAATTATCTAAGTAGTTTCCCTGATACAATCTGGTGCCGCTCCGGTCTTCTGCCAGCTCAGGTGTGGCGCATAAAAATATCACTTTTTTCCCAGGGGACCCAGCGACTGAGCAATCAGACAACATCCTAATTTGGGCATCTTTTTATATGTCGCTGAGCTGATTTCCTGCATTGTTTTGTGTGGAATATCTCTTAACCCTTCCACCACCAGAAGCCACTACAATACACCACAGTATAGTTCATATTATCAGTGCTCTATTTTAAAGTACGAGAATTAATAATGAGCAAGACATCTTAAGAATGTTAAAAAATAACCTTTAGTTTACTACCTATTATATGCCGTTATATATGGGCTTCATCATCTCCATTGTTGTCCATGAGATCATTGAAGCAATGATCATGAGCTTGATGAATCTGAGGGGCAGTAGCAGACAGATGTGCCTGGCGTGCTGTGGTCCATTTGGTCATGGAGAGTCGGGCACGACTGAAAAATAAACCAACAATAAAAATGAAAACATAAGCTTATGGTGTCCCTTTAACAACTATCTAGCCACTTTGATATTTAACAGATAGTGAAGGGTCTACCCACTCACCCGAGCATGTGTTTCAGGGTTTCTGTCCTGATTTGTCATTCTGCACAAAATCATTTAAAAAATAAGTGACAAATCAGGACAGAAAGCCTGAAAAACAAGGGTAAGTAAGGGAAGCGGTTGTTGTAGTCATTCAGTCGTGTCTGACTCTCTTTGAACCTATGGACGCAGCATGCCTGGCACATCCTGTCTGGTTGTGCTTATCCATAGGGTTTTCTTGGCAAAGATACTGGAGTGGGTTGCTAGTTCCTTCTTCAGTGAACCGCGATTTGTCTGACCTCTCTGCTATGACCTGCCATCTTGGGTGGTTGTACATGGTATAGCACACAGCTTCATTGAAGTTAACAAATCCCCTTCACCATGACCAGGTAGCGATCCAGATGATGCATTGGAGGGGTTAATAATCATATTAAAAGCTCATTTTGCACACACACTTTCCCCAGGGGGTTGCTCGGGGACCCCAGTTCCCCCCATTTAAGGTCAGATTACTCTGAGGCGATATTCTGTTTATTGCTGTCATGTGAGAACGTGGCAGAGTTGGAGACAATTAGATTACAAGGAGACGTAATCCTCTCTGAGTCAAGTTATATTAGTCTGAGATGTTCTCACTTACACGGCGAGACGTGTAACAGGAATCACCCCCTGTGACTGCACTGACTCCGAGTATGTGCAATGTTACCTAATAACCAGCTCATCCCGGAGGAATCATAGGAGAAGGGGAAAAATACCGCTATGAGTGGTTAACCCTATCTATACTGCAATAGAGTGCATGCTCTTGCTCCAAAGAGGTTAGGCAGACTGAGGCTAAAGCTTTGTCATGTCCTGATACTCCTCCCCTGATAAGTCCCAGATCCCTGAGGAGCCACTTCCCAGACAAGTTAATCCCATCCCTCCCACGAGGAGCCATCAATTTTCATTGCAGGTAAGAAACAATAAACCCATCAAGTCTGCCCATTGCATCTATTCAAATAGGTGCCTTTTTACTATTCCTTATACATATACACATTCTAGGCTTACTTTACCACCTCCTCTGAAATACTATTGCCTATAACTACCACTCTTCTTGTAAAGTACAATTTTTTAATACTCCAAATTACTTCTGAATTATAGACCCCAACATGAAACCCCAACAAAAAAATGGTCCCATCCTGACCTTTATTAAATCCTTTGATATATTAGCAGGTCTCTCTCATATCCCAGGCTCTCCTCTAAACTGCACATATTCAGGTGATTGAGTCTCCTTATAAGTTCTGTATTTGATGTGTATCTGCATCGCTCAGTCGTGTCCAACTGTCTGTGACCTCATGGACCGCAACACACCATGTTGATCCACTTGGTATTCATGGCAGAGATACTGGAGTGGGTTGCCAGTTCCTTTTTCTGTGGGCCAAAACATGCAGCTCCTGATATTCCTTGGTGGTGTCCCATCCACATACTGACCAGGCCCAACCCTGCATGGCTCCAGGGTGGTATGACCTATTGGTTCCCTGACTGGTATCGAACCCAGGTCACAGCGGTGAAAGCACCAAATCCTAACCACTGGACTACTTGGATGGGAGACAAGCTAGGAATACCAGGTGCTGTATGCTGTGGCCCACTGGAGAAGGAACTGGCAACCTACTCCAGTATCTCTGCCATGAATACCAAGTGGATCAGCTTGACCATGGTCAATGAGGTCACAAACAGTCGGAAACGACTGAACGACGCACAAAAAAAAGCAGGCTGGAAGAGGTGGCCTTGAGTCCTGATTAAGACTGAACCAACATGGCAGCTGATCTGTGCGGGCTGTATATGTGAGGGCCATAAGTTATTGGCTCCTTTGGGACTTGGGTTTGTAAAGTGCCAGGAGTCTAACAGAGCGAGATTTGGGAGGTTCAAATGGCAAGGACAGCCCTAAAGGGAGTGGGAAGAGGTTCTCAGCAGAAAATGAGGCGGTTTGGGGGTTACTTGGAGCTGGAAGGAGACAAATAGAAGGAGGATAATGGGTGATTTTTATAGTCAATATATTTTATTCTGTAGCATATGGGGAGCCAATGGAGGGACTGACTGAGAGGACGAGTGATGGGCATGGTGGTTGAGTCTTGCAGAGGCATCCATAATGGACTGAAGTAGGAACAGAGGATTTATGGGCAGGCCAGAGAGGAGTGAGTTACAGCCGCCCTTGATCTTGCCGTCAGGTAGTCGAGGTATGAGGAGGGTTTATAGTTATACAAATAGATTTATCATTCAGCGCATTGTGATCGTTTTTTATGAGTTATTTCCTATCATTTTACACCAGCTTTAATACCTCATTATTTAGATGAATTCCAGTAAATACTGAGTGATAACGAGGGAGGCGAATCAATCCTCCATCAGTAAAACGCGTCGTGATCTGATCTGTTTCTAGCAGGTCCTCTCCTCACAGCAGATGTCGGAGGTCTCTTTGATTTTCTGCCATCTCCTTTATAAGCTGAACTGGGTTGTAAATGAGATTGTGAGTTAATGAAGTTTCTCTGAATATCCCATTGACTTTATCTCCTGTTGTGTCAGGAACTGCACCAAACCTACCCGGCACCCTCATTATTCACCTGCAGGCGTGATTAGCGGGTTAACGCGGAGAAGCCCGGCGTCTGCTTATCACTCATGGGGGAATCCATCACCTTAATCTGCGTCTGCCAAGTGACCCCGTGAGACAATGGCGAGGTGTAACGTTCATTAATATTGATCTGAAAGGACTGCCGGCAGTACTGCTCGTAGAGAAGAGTAGTATTCTTCATATTTTATACCAGGGGTGGTCAATTACTTTTATTAAAGTCATTAAAGGGATATGGAAGGTTTCTGGATGTTACTAGCTATATAATATACCTGTGTATCTATTTACTTTTATGTACTTTATTCTATTAAGAAACTCTGTATTCAATGCCTAAAATAAAACAAATAGTCCCTGTATGGGTCTGCCCTCTGCAGCTCAAAAAGACGCAAACTCTGTAGTGCTGACTGTGACGTGTATCATATTAACCAAATCACATTCCTCAACATAGGCTAGGACATGGTCCCTGATAGGCTGGGACGATAAGCTGCACGTACAGCCCTACAGAGGATGTTTCTGCATATTCTGTAGAGGGTAGACCTATACAGGGACTATTTGGTTTTAGGCAGGAAATACAGAGCTTATAAACTACATGGAAATTAATAGATACATTTAATACCTAGTAAATTCCAGAACACTTCCATATCCCTTTGTAATAATAAGGTAAAAGTCGAAAGTTTATAACTTTACATATAAATAATTGTCTATTTTTATACATCTTCCAAAAGAATAAATAACAAAAATTCCATTTAAACAATTGTTAGTTTTTTAACTCTTTATTTTTTTTTTTTAAAGATTTTTAACAATAAATTTAGTAAAACAATATCAATAAAGCAAAACTGAAAATGTAACATTTAACATAATTTGTGAATGGGGCGTATGAGAAAGATACAAAAAATAAAATGGGATAAAAAGGTATATCGATATTTGATATGGATTAATTAACGTGGTGTTATAACAATATATTCTTCTGGAAAGTCAAGGTTTTAACATATTTCAAAGTCTTGAATATAACAATCCCTTAAAGCCCGGGGTAGCTCAAATAAACAGGTGCAACTCATCTTGTTCCATTACGAATTCTCCTCCGCTTTATATTATTTATCTCGAAAAATGTTAGTGTGAATTTCCATCTACATTAAACAAATTACACTGGGAAAGTGGTGGAACAAACACAGGGAATTAAAGCCATTTATCAAGGAGGAACTGCTGGATATTTTATTTGTAGAGGTTGAGGCTGGTACCGAGTTAGACGTACAAACCATGGACCATTGTACAAAAGTGATATGTGCGCAATTGCTTTTTTAAAGTGTATTGAATAACTGTGCAAGGTCTCATCAAAAAACATCGCTGGGTAATAATAGTATCAGCAAATGGCTCAACAGAAACATGTACTTGAAAATATTTCAAAATAAAGGGACAGGAAGTGCTATGGAAAACATGCTCAAAGTAAGCAATAAAATATAAATATAGATTTGACAGCATATAAAGACCAATAAAGCTAGTCTCCCCATTCTATCTATCTATATATCTATTGATCGATCCATCAACTTATTTCCTATCTATATTTCTTATATGTAAACATGTATTATTTATCTAATGACTTGCCATAAGTAACCCTCAGGATAACCATATGGTTATCCCGGACATGCTTACATACATTTAGTTGTATATACATTTAAATAGTTTACTTCATTAATTTTGCCTTCTTTAATGTATTTGTCAACTGTATTTACACTTCACTGACTTCTCAGCAACCACAGACTAACAGATCATTACCTTGTGGAAACTCCCACTTTCTTCCTGTTCTCTCTCAATGAGGATGCCATGTGCCACAGCTTTGATATAAGACCCAACCCATGGGGGAGTGGCTTCATGTGTCTCATAATGCTGGAAATAATTCAAAAAATTATATTAAACAATATAAACTGACTAAAATCTACTATAAGGTAGTAGTTTCATACATTACCGCTACTGTTTCCATGTTTCTCCTTCCAACTCCAAAGCTTAAACTCTTGTTCCTACTGTTTTTCTTTGGAAGACACTTCCCTACTGAACTTTATTACATTTTCTGGTATATTTGAAGAATTTTGTCATATCAATTTTCAGTTTTTCCATTAGACAACAACCCAATAGACAAATATTGGCGCCATTGGATGTGTCCGATAAGCTCCCTTCCATGCACATGCTCAGGCAGTTGTCCTGCCTTGTTAAATAGGGAAGATTACTCTCATGTCAGCTTACGTGCACTAGCAGAGACTGCTAAAATTAAGATTTGCTCTTGGCTTACACAGCTGCTAATGTTGTTAATTGATTACATACTTAAAGTTTTTGTTGTAAACTTCAGAGGTCTTTTAAGGTCCATAGTTTCTGTAACCCCAGCCAACACGTAATAGGCTTTGGTGTTTGTGCTCTGTAGATAACAGTGCACATGGGGGACGGGAGATATTTCGCAGGGTTCCTGCCAAAACTTGATGTTGATGTTACAGGGGCTTAGTGGTGGCATTGAAGGATGACATTCAGGATTAGCTGATAGATGGGAGTAGATTTCCTGTGTTTGCCGAAACATTATGATGTGTTTATAGTGTGTGAAATGATGTGTTATCTTAATTCCTGCTTTTAACCAGTAAGAGAAATTAATTGGACGCCTTCCTGGTGGGCAGTCTAGATCCTGCCAGATGGCAATCACCTGTCTGTCTGTCTATCAGTGACACACTGTGATAGATCCCTGATTTATGCGACTTTGAGACCCTGTGTCAGTGTTTGGGGGGAGCTCACACCCGGAATTATTAAAGTGTGTTATCATGACCCAGGGAAAGGGTGCAACTCAATTCCAGAATCCTTTGGCTTTGGCTACAGGAACCATCAAGATGTAGAATATAGGCCAAAGAGTGGGCGGGGGGCGTTATTCCATCACAGAGTAAGCTGGTAATTGCATCATCAAACATAAACACATTCAAAGTTCCCTTATAAACTAGTTAACTCACTTAAACTATCCTTTCCTGTCCATGGCTACATCATCCCATCAGACAGGTCCCTAACAAGATGTACAGTCTATTGACCGCAACTCTTCCCAGGAAGATGTAAGTGAAGGGAGTCCGGGCCTCCAAGTGGGCCATTACAAGGCCAATCCCAGAGGCGCCCACGTCCCAATGCAAAGTCAATGGGGAAAAATGGAGATAACATAGCTCTTTAAGGGAGAGGTTTAGGCCCTGAAGGGCTGTTGGTTGGGGGGTTCAGGTAAGTCCCAGTCTGTCCCCCAAAAGCAGATCTTGACATGTTTCTTTGAGGTCCAGCTGCAAATGCACAGTTTTGTGTAATGGGTGTTCAATACCAGTGATTAACTCCTCCAGCGCAATTATCTATCTATCTATCTATCTATCTATCTATCTATCTATCTATCTATCTATCTATCTATCTATCTATCTATATGTCTATCTATCTATCTATCTATCTATCTATCTATCTATCTATCTATCTATCTATCTATCTATCTATCTATCTGTCTATCTATATGTCTATCTATCTATCTATCTATCTATCTATCTATCTATCTATCTATCTATCTGTCTATTTATCTGTCTATTTATCTGTCTATTTATCTGTCTATCTATATGTCTATCTATCTATCTATCTATCTATCTATCTATCTATCTATCTATCTATCTATCTATCTATCTATATGCCTATCTATCTATCTATCTATCTATCTATCTATCTATCTATCTATCTATCTATCTATCTATCTATCTATGTATTTGTCTATCTATCTGTCTATCTATATGTCTATCTATCTATCTATCTATCTATCTATCTATCTATCTATCTATCTATCTATCTATATGCCTATTTATCTATCTATCTATCTATCTATCTATCTATCTATCTATCTATCTATCTATCTATCTATGTCTGTCTATCTATCTATCTATCTATCTATCTATATATCTAAGTCTATCTATCTATCTATCTATCTATCTATCTATCTATCTATGTCTGTCTATCTATTTATCTATCTATCTATCTATCTATCTATCTATCTATCTATCTGCCTATATGTGTACATTTAGTGAATATTATACATTTTCCAGAAGCTTTTTGATGCATTTATACATAAATTTGTCTATTAACATTATTTTAATAACAAAACGATTTAATTGTCAAAACTAATCGTAATTTGGTGACTCTTGATGCCTAAAAAGACAATCATGTGCCGATTTGCATTAGGAAATGCTTCTCTGCACCTTATATAATACCAGACACAATTAATCTCAGGAAATGAACATTTCACAGTTTTGATAAACCCCAGAACGCTTGCATTGCAGATTCCAACAGAGGTTTTAAAATATCAAAACTCGCTAACGTGTGAGATTAATTATTTAATAACTTGACTGTACAATGTGGCCTCTGTTGCGACACTGCATGGCCCTGATTATGATGCATTGCTCTCTCTATTGCTCCACAGATTTGTGTAATTTCACATGGTAAATTTTATTTGCAGAAAGTATTCTTATTAAAAACTTGTAAAGTGGGGTTTAGTCATAAGCACCGTGTCTGGATATCCTGTCGCTGTTTTTGTCTTCGCATTATATTCATGTATTAAACACATCTGAGTCAGAAGTGGATAAATATTTCCGTTTTGTATCAAATAATTATTAAATTATCAAGCCCACGTGGATTCATTGCCATGGGCTGTGTGATTGTATCTGGGAACCTTCCAACTCAGCTCACCCAGCGACACTTGAAAATATTATATTTTTTTCTGCAAGTTGTTTATCTAAAATGCTCTTATATATATACAGTAAATGTATTTAGTTTGGAAGAAGGATGATGACCTTTTCCTCCTTTTTATTACAGCAGTGGGTTATTATTATTATTATTATTATTATTATTATTATTATTTATTTTAAGACAAAATAACACATAGAGAAGGGGTTTTGCTCTTATGAGTTTTTAGGTATAACCCTTTTCTGTTACTAATAATATAGTTCCATAAAACCTCAACCTATAACTTCTTCTATTGTACCATATAACACCTAGATCGACATTTTTGTCCTTATAATTTATAACCCTTCCTCAGTGCCAGATCTACTATTTTGGTACCCCTAGGCAGTGACGTGCAGTGACGTAGAGGAGCCCCTGTGAGTGACAATGCAAGGTATGCACTGACCCATTTTTGCCTTTTCTGTACGTGTAAGTTCCCTTTCCTGTTGTAATTCTCTTCTTCTAGGTGGTTACCCCAGAAGCCAGCCTAGGAAATACAGCATTTTGTTTTTTTTAAGCCAGGATTTTTTTTTTTTTAAACGTGGTGCCCCTCACAGGGAAGTACCCTTAGGCGGCTGCCTGGTTGGCCTAATGGATAATCCGGCCACGCCCTTCCAATAACTCCTCCTATTGCTCATTCTTTTTACATGTATTTCAATAAAACCGTCCCTTTAGCTCATTTTCCACACTTAATATTGTTCTATATAACTCCTACTCGAGCTCATCCTATTACTCCTTATAACCCCTAAATATAGTTTTGCTGTATATAGCCTTTCCTTATTATTTGTCCACTTTGCCCCATCATCTAACTCCTAATCACTTCATATAACTTCTCCATATAACTATTCCTATTACCCCATATAACATCTCCCTCCCTTTTTCCTAATATTTCCAACTCTCCCGGTCTCCAGCATTCAGACAAACAGCGCTTTCTGTCATTTTGTGCCAATGTGTAAATATCCATTAAGTCCAAACCACTCTCTTTTTCCACTGTGTACAAACACGTCTTGTGCCAACCTGTGCGTTAGGCTTATAGGCATATTTGTGGAGTTGGATTGCGCATAGATGTGTAAATAAATATCACTGCGTCACTACCAGGGCCTGACCTCACAGGTCCCCCAGCATAAAACGTTACTAAGACTCCCATAACATAAGCCAAGTCTGCTAGAGACAACTTCTATAGATGCTAATGTTGCTAGATTGTTCCATACCTGAGACAATAACACTGGGCAGTCCGAGTAGTACAGACTATAATGAAGTTCTGTTTTTTTTTAAAACAACTCATTACATGAGTCATGTGGTCTAAACTATATTTTGGGATAGTCTCTTAGCCCTGGCATGTACATCAGGGCATCTCTTTGTCTCTACATGACCCTTTTGATGAAGCCATATAAGATGGCGAAACGTACATCTGCTACATCACACATAGAATTAGATTCTCTATGAAATTGACTTTAGACCCCGGTAGAGGAGGTCAGGATGTCCTAAAGCCTGATATTCAATAATAGCCTGTACAGGATGCTAGCAGTGGTATGAGGCATTTGAATGTTCAGTATAACCGCAGTTGTATTGGTATTCGTGCCGACTTAATTTAATCCAGCAGCCAGGACACTGATAATGATCCTCTAAATGTATTAGCTATCATTTGAGATAGTTAAGCTTAGTTAAGGAATAAGTCTGATATTTGGACCACAGTTCTGGGTCTTAAAGAAAAGAGGCACCCCTTGTGAGTCATGGAAACAAATCAGCTTTAATCCTCTGTTCCCTGGGTAATTTATTATTATCATCATTTATTTGTAACGTGCCAACATATTCCATAGCGCTGTATATGGGTTACATTCAAGGCAAAAACCATAGCAGTATTAACACTTTGTAAAGGATGAAAGGTAACATCCAATTAGGCTATATTTATTTTGGGCAATACTGCTTTACTTGTTTGTAATGTGTCCTCTATGTACATTATTATTATTATTATTATTACTTGCATCTATTTTTTTAATGACTATGTACAATAAAGAAAATAATATTTTATCCCTGTAATTAAGTTTCTCATAGTCTCTGCACACACCCACACGTCTTGTGAGTCTTTCTCTCGCGCACGTTTTACTTATTCCTGACTCTTGCTATTCTCCCCCTAATCTCTCTCTCTAGCATGTCAGATTCTTTCTTTTTCTTTCCTTATCTGATTCTCTCCCTTTTCTCCTTCTGCTCTCCCTCTATTCATCTTCTTCTGACACCTGATATTTTTGTTCTCTCTTTCTTCTGACTCCTGATTATCTCCCTCTTCTTTTGATTATCTCCTGCATCTCCTAACACTTTATTATATATCTCTTCTTCTGAGCCTCGACTCTCTCTCTCCTCTTCTCATGATCCTAGCCCTTCTCCAGATCTGACTCTCTCTCTCTTCTCCTCTCCTCATCTATACCTTCTCCTCATCTCTCCCTCCTCCTTATCTCTCCCTTCTCATCTCTCTCTCTCTTTCTGCTCTGACTCTCTCTTCTCCTGATCTATCTCTCTCCACTCTCTTTTTCTGCTCCCTGACTCTCTCCCCCTTCTCATGATCCTAGCTCTTCTCCTCATCTCTCTATCTCTCTTCTCCTCATCTCTCTCTCTGCTCTGACTCTCTCTTCTCCTGATCTATCTCTCTCCTCTCTCTTTTTCTGCTACCTGGCTCTCTCCCCCTTCTTATCTCTGACTTTCTCCCCTTCTGCTCCCTGACTCTCTCCCCCTTCTCATGATCCTAGCTCTTCTCCTCATCTCTCTCTCTCTCTCTCTCTGCTCCGACTCTCTCTTCTCCTGATCTATCTTTCTCCTCTGTCTTTTTCTGCTCCCTGACTCTCTCTCCCCCCTTCTTATCCCTGACTCTCTCTCTCTCTCCCCCTGACCTCTTTCTCTTTTATTCTGCTCCCTGACTCTCTCCCCCTTCTTATACCTGACTCTCTCTCTCTCTTGTACTCTTTCTCTCTTTGCCTGATCACTCTCTCTCTCTCTTTATTCTGCTCCCTGACTCTCTCCCCCTTCTTATACCTGACTCTCTCTCTCTCTTGTACTCTCTCTCTCTTTGCCTGATCGCTCTCTCTCTCTTTATTCTGCTCCCTGACTCTGTCTCATCTTTCTGCTCCCTGACTATCTCTCTCTCTCTTATTCTGCTCCCTGACTCTTCCCCCTTCTTATTCCTGACACCCTCTCATTCTCTTTGCTGATCTCTCTCTCTCTCTCTTTTATTCTGCACCCTGATTCTCTCCCCCTTCCTATACTTGACGCTCTCTTTTTTCCCCCTGCTCCGTGACTCCCTCTCCCCTTCTTATCCCTGATTCTCTCTCTTTTTCTGCTCTCTGACACTCTCCCCCCATCCCTGCCTCTGATGAGCTGAGATGAAGGTTGCATTTCAGTTTACTTTAGCAAGTTGAAGGAGGTGATACCTTTTTACCAGACAACTGGGCAATGCATTTAATGATATATATATATATATATGCCCCCCGCCTAGTCCCAGACACTGCCATGCGGTGCCACGTAAGCACCCTGTGTAGTACATTTCTGGACCACACTGCCAGGATATGTGTTTACCTTAACAGGTGGCAGAGGTTATGTTTTAGTGACCTGTTCTTTCCTGGCTCGTTATGGTAAATGATGTTATCATGTTAATTAATCTCTACCTCAGTATAAACATTTTCCCTGGTGCTTGGGGCATTTCAAGTTCCTGCTCTTGAACACTTAGTATAATTAAGTAATACGTTAAAGTCTATGTCTGATTCTACTCTACTGCTCCTATCAGCGGCGACCCTGACTAGCGAAGACTAATTAATGAGTCATGTTTTATTCATTAAAAGGCCGGTCTTGTAAGATGATCAATTGCACAAAGAGTTTATTTTGGACAAAACAAACTATGAGAGACTATCTAATGAATGTGGCATTTCAGAGATAGGATTAAAGTCAGATTGGCTCCTATGCCGCTGCCAAGGAAACACAAATGGCGATTCCACTGAAGTCTGAAACATCCATTAAATACAGTTTATACGTGTGAATTGGAGTACAACGACAAAGATGGCGTGCTGTATAATAGTAATGAGTATCTCAAGACGTTATATCCATATCATTGCATTTCTCACCTGCTCCTCCTTTAGAAATCTCTCTGTAAGGGGCCACCAGGGCCTCATTATATTTTTTGGCTTTAAATGTCACCTATGTGCGTATGATACTCAACTCTTGACCAAGCAGGGTAGAGAAAGTCACTGGAGTCAACCACCTCAATAAACCACACCACCTTTGGAAAAAATCAGTTCACCGCCACTTTTACTATACAACTGTCACATAACTGGTCACAGGACTAACCACAAGGTTCACGTGCCAGCTAAGACCCCTCCCATGGATTGACTACTAACCTTAAGTGGTTAGGGCACTTAAGGCAACTCCTAACCCAGGCCCCTGGTTTCTTCCCAGCTTAGGCTCCTGGCAGCAAAGCGCCCGCCTCTACCACTGTGAAAGTTAATAGAACAAATAATTAATTTTATATGCAATGACTTTAAGAGTAGGGAGGGTGGGGGATATACTCCATAACTGTAGCTGTTATTTTGAGGCTTCTGAAGGAAACAGGATGCTGAGTTAGTCCTTAAATCACCTCTCAACTCCTCCTTGACCCCCTACCAGCTTAGGTCATTCCCCCTTCTGTCCATTTGGTCCTCCAGGTTTTGCTGTATTTCTATACCTGCAATTCAAACAAGGTACCTGAATGTCCTACTGCAATTGTACCTTGGATGGCAACCACTGGCAATAGCGATGGACCTTGGAGGGTATCCAGTGACACATTAAAGGGACACTGTAACAAAAGCCTATTTCAGTCCGAATAGAAATTAGACGAATGATAGTAAGAAATTAAAGACCTATTTTCCCCTTTCAAAAAGTTTATGGATGTATAGGGAGCTATAGGAGCCACAGTGCAAACGGTGCAGCAGATTATGACATGCTAGGGGAAATAGAATAAACCAGGCAGAGACACTGAAAATGAATTAGCCCTAGAGGCAAGCAAATGAACAATATAAAAGTGAGTAAAATATTTAAAACATTTGGGGAAAGGGGGCAAATATGCTTTTTATTTTTTTACTATCCATACTGCAATTTACAGGCAGACTGGAAAAATAAGGTTCTCTTGCAGTATCCCTTTAACTCCCTGTATAGCATCCAAGACCATCCCTAATCTGGTTCTGGTTTTACCTCCTGTATGCCGCTGCCCAGTACTTGCTCTGACTTGCACCAGGCCTCTACTCAAATTCACAGTGCATTTAAGACAGGGGTCTTCAACCTTTTAATACCTACTACCCACTTTGGATGGCAACATTTGGGAGTGAGAGCAACCGCTATACTATGTTTCAGCAATAACTCGCATTTGTCAATGTGAATCCACTGATCTCCATCGGCAGTCAGCAAGGGGTTCATACCTTGGTTACCTAGAAAGATTAGTACCACCTTTTACAAACAAATCACAATATACATAATTGTGTGGGAAACCACCACTAGGGGTCACCCGTGAGTCTTCATTATGGCTGCGATAAAAGCTCAACATACAAGTGGAGGAAAGGGAGAAAAACATGCTTTTTCTCAAAAGACTGTGTTTTAAATAATTGGCATTGGGTAATAGAGCTCCTTTAGGAACCACTAGGTATAATATTACAATTAATTATCTGGCTGCCAGTGAAAGGCCCAGAGTGGGCGGTGGGTGAAGCGTTTTAATGAATTTGATGGAATCTGTAGAATTTCTATCTCACAGCTCTGAAAAGAGCGCAGTGACTTGTATGAACACAGGATGTACTTTTATTTTCAACAAAGAGATGAGGAATTCTGCTCGGCAAGTACTGGCCTTGTCAATGTTCAAAATGAATTAATATTCTATTGTGTGTGACGACAAATCTCATGGAGTGGCTCTTTTTGTGTGTCTAATTATTCGAACCTTGACGAAAATAAGACATAATGGTTCAATAGATAAACTTTCACGAGGGTCAAAAAAGCAGATTTATTGCTAAAACATAACTATTAAAGTGACACAGATATTGTCCAATTTATTAAAGAGATGAAAAGCGCACATGGAGAATAAACAGAATTGCAACTGAGTGGAATTAAAAATGCTTGGTGGTGCACTAAAAGTGATATAAAAAATAGTTATTGTATGTATAAATTAACTGAAAAATCCACCTTCTGATGTAATGTAATTTGGAGTCCATTGGCTATTTGCATTATGCTGAAGATTATGGCAATCTCCAGTAAAATAGATGGGGATGAAGTGGAGGCAGTGACAGATTTTATTTTCCTGGGTTCCAAGATCTCTTCAGAGGGTGACTGCAGCTATGAAATTAAAGGATGTTTGTGTCACAACCCAAAAACGGAGGGGTCTATGCACCCCTACTTTTCCTGCTTTAGCTTACAGTTATAGGTTGTGTCATCTCAGTACACCAGCTATTTAGATCCGGACATCAGTCATGGGACCGCAGAGCGATCCAACCACACCGGTATTAAGTGTATAGAAGACTGAACACTTCTTTATTGTTACAGATATATATAAAACACAGAAAGATCTCACCAACACCCCTTTTGTTAGAGGTCATCAGCCACAACTCACCTCCCATCACCAGCTGGGGTTATCTGGCCAGGTCACTCCATATCCCAGACCTGTGTTTTGATGCTAGGTGAAGCGGATCCCTTTATGACCATACTAGACTAGGGAGTAGAGAAACATCTGGGAATTCCACATCAGCACCACAAGTTTTTGCTTAATGTATTACCCCATATCTGATCAAAAAAACATTCCAGCCTGCCAAATACTCATTCAAATTCCTGCAGTTAACTATTTGTTGTCACACTAACATATATGGCAGAAAGTGTAAGAGTCCCAGATAACAGTGGTACATGTGGGGTGCAGGGGAGCCCCAAAATCAGCCATGACAGTTTGCTTCTGGGAAGGAAAGCTATAGCAAGCTTGGACAAGCTGGTAAAAATATATATATATATCCCTATAAACAAAGGTCCCCATAGTTAGAAATCTGGTATTCCAGATATAAGAGCTGGACCATAAAGAAGCCCTGGAGAATTGAGTTCCTTGGATGTCTAAAAGATCCAATCAATCAAGACTTACTGTTCACTGGAAGGTTTGATCATGAGGCTAAAGCTCAAATATTTTGGCCAAATCATGAGAAGACAGGATTACCAAGAGAAGACTCTGATGCTGGGAAAGATTAAGGGCACATGATAAAGGGGTCGGCAGATGAATAGATAAGGTCATTGAAGCAATAAATATGAGTTTGATGGAACTCAGAGAGGCAGTGGCTGACATACTGTATGTGCCTGGTGTGCTGCAGTCCATAAGGTCGTAAAGAACCGAACACAACTGAAAGACTATACAACAAAGGTAAAGTAGGCAGCCTCACCGACCAACATAGTATGAGACATTACGAGGGAGGAGAATAATGAGACAATAATAAATATTTATAACATTTTGTGGGGGCAAACATGGCATTGTTTGTTTTGCTATTATTTATAATTTACATTCAGAGTTCTTCTAATACAGTGTCCTTTAAATTGCCTAAAGGACGATTTAGGAGATCCTTGTTGCTTTAAGCCTGGAATAAACTGTGTTTACCAAGAAGCATCCAAACTGTAAAGTGTATTGGGCTGTTGTGATTAGCACCCGTTAGGAGGCAGAGACCCACATCCAGCCCCCAGACTTCAGTCCTGACCTGTTTCCTGACATTAATCTCTCTGCTTTCTGACGTGTAATTATCCCTCTGCATTTCATTAAAAATGTAGACCTGGATAATCAGAAGGAGCCGAAAATCTCATCTCCACACGGGTTAGACAGGCGGAGATGGAGAACGAGTTAGTTAGATATTTATTCATTTAAATAAACTCGGTCATATGGGAATGGGAAGAGCTGAATGTCACCTACAGGGAGCCGTGATTGTGGCACAGACAGCTGTCACACGGATTGAGACATTAGTTATATATCTAGAATCGTGCACAGTCTAAAAGACATCATGGGCTTAAAGGGCCACTGTAGTGCAAAACTTTTTGAGCATGCATGGCCCTTTCTACAGACAGACTATAGATGAACCGACGTTGTGTACAGTGAAAAATCTACTTCTGTTTTCCAACAATAACAAATTATTATCTGGGGGATTGCACATGTTCTGGGTGGTTGAGTGAACTGGTATTTGAAATCTGGACTGTGTTCTCCTTCTCCATCAAGTTGTTTTAATCACTTTGAGCATGTGCATAATTAGCCGATCTAAAGCTGTATTTATTTACTTTTGAAAAAAATTTGCCCGTTCTCCGTTAAAGTTCTTCATAATAACATAAGTATGACGCTTCAGTGGCCCATTAAAGAGTCAAAATAAGCCAGTCTTTTTTTTCCTGTGTATAGGTATTCCAGGCCATATATTCAGGTCATGTCCATTTCTTTCTGGCCATCCACAGACCTGTCAGGAAGTTTCTGCTGATACATCTGCAATCTGAGTCATGCTTCACTGTCTGTACACACAGTAATAATGAGTGGGCGCTGCGTGCGGGGGAGTTCGTATAGATCGAAGTGTTTCTGTAGATATGCACATCTCGTTCTGTTTATATATTTGGACGTTTATGTATTTAGTTGCAAAATGTATATTTTTTTTTCTAAAGCGTCAATGTATCGAGGCGAGTAGCACAGCATGTAACTCATTACAGAGATAGAAATACATCAGCGAGACAAAGTAACGAGGCGGCTTAAAGGAGCTGACAATCTAGAGCAGTGACATCCAATTGGTGCCTGTAGTCGGTTTGGAGGTTTTCCAAATCACCTTCGTTATATTGCCAGCCACCTCTTTCGTGCTAGTCAGTTGAGTAGCACTCATGTTATTATGCTAATGTGAGTAGCTGTAGCTTGGCCATATATATGCTAACGCGATTCACACCTGTTCATATATTAGTGAAATAAATATAACAACTGAAATAGATCTACAAAAATGTATATCTATATAATATGGGCAGTCACCCCTTTAGTGCTAGTCAGTTGAGTAGCACTCCTGTTCTTATGCTAATGTGAGCAGCTGTGGCTTAGCCGTATATATGCTAACGCATTTCACACCTTGTTCGTAACAATGCTTAGTGACTGCTTGTCGGATGCACACCGGCAGAGAATGGGAGGAGGTGCCAATATCTGAACAATATATCAACTAACAAAACAGAGAGAGATGGGACAGGGAGAGAGAGAGAGAGAGACGGGACAGGGAGAGAGAGACGGGACAGGGAGAGAGAGACGGGACAGGGAGAGAGAGACGGGACAGGGAGAGAGAGACGGGACAGGGAGAGAGAGACGGGACAGGGAGAGAGAGACAGGACAGGGAGAGAGAGACAGGACAGGGAGAGAGAGACGGGACAGAGAGAGAGAGAGAGAGAGACGGTACAGGGAGAGAGAGAGAGACGGTACAGGGAGAGAGAGAGAGACGGTTCAGTGAGAGTGAGAGAGAGAGAGAGAGACGGTACAGGGAGAGAGAGAGAGACGGTACAGGGAGAGAGAGAGAGAGAGACGGTACAGGGAGAGAGAGAGACGGTACAGGGAGAGAGAGAGAGAGACGGTACAGGGAGAGAGAGAGAGAGAGATGGGACATGGAGAGAGAGAGACCGGAGAGAGAGCGAGATGGGACATGGAGAGAGAGAGAGACGGGACAGGGAGAGAGAGAGAGAGAGAGAGTCAGGACAATGAGAGAGAGATAGAGAAAGATGGGACAGAAAGAGAGAGACGGGACGGAGAGAGAAAGAGAGACGGGACGGAGAGAGAGACAGAGAGACGGGACAGGGAGAGAGAGAGAGAGAGACGGGACAGGGAGAGAGAGAGAGAGAGACGGGACAGTGAGAGAGAGAGAGAGAGAGAGAGACGGGACAGGGAGAGAGAGAGAGAGAGAGAGACGGGACAGGGAGAGAGAGAGAGAGACGGGACAGAGAGAGAGAGAGACGGGACAGGGAGAGAGAGAGAGACGGGACAGGGAGAGAGATAGACGGGAAAGGGAGAGAGAGAGACGGGACAGGGGGAGAGAGAGAAGGCACAGATAGAGAGAGAGAGCGCACAGAGAGAAAGCGCACAGAGAGAGACGGCACAGAGAGAGATAGAGAGCACAGAGAGAGACAGACCGCAAAGGAAGCGGCATAACAGCCACCATTACACACTGCAGAGAGAGAGAGAGACAGACAGAGAAGAGAGAAAGCATCACAGAACACAGCAAGTGCAACCACACACCACAGCAAGCGGAATAACAGCTGCTATTGTATACTTCAGAGAGAGAGAGAGACAGCACACAAACAGACAGCACAGAGAAAGAGAGACAAAAAAGAGTGAGAGAGAACAGGCCTCACAACATAGCAAGTGGCGTAACGGCACCCTTACACAGCTCAGAGAGAGAGACCGCACAGAGATAGAGACATACAGACAGGCAGCACAGGGAGAGAGACAGCATACTCGCCATATAACACAGAGAGACACAGCACAGATGGAGCCAGCAAAGAGAGCCACAGTACAGACAATTTAAGATAACATTGTACGATACCATGATTTATGACGGGCAAGTTACTAGTATATACGCTGATGATAGGCAGTAACTTTGAAACGGCTGTCCGTGGGTAGGATTCCCGGCTTGTGTATAATCCAACCTTGGCTTTGCATATAAGCTGTGTAATGCAGCGGGCATAAGCTTAAAGGAAGCCATGTTTAAAATGGTCTATGGATTGAAGAGTGAGACATTTGTGGGCACATTTGCATGTCCCGGCTCAGCTTCCCAGAATGTGTAAAAACTGTATTTCTCGGAATTCTGAGCTGAAAACAAGTTATTTTAACTTATTTTTGACATTCAAATGTGAACACAAATGTACTTTGGCACTCATCGTGGGGCTTGCAGTGAGTGCCTTTGGCGCGCATTGCAAAGCTTTCCTCCTCCCTACTTATGGGCCGCTCATTGTCTGCAATTTTTGTGCTTGTGAATGGCATGTGTCTCTTTCCACCATCTCCCCCCTGTCCCTTTCCTGTGTGTTTCTCTTCTGTGTGTCTGCTGAATGTTTGCGTGTGCCGTTTGTTTTATTTTCAAAGTCCTTCATGCCTGGCTTTGCTGAGCCTCATTTTCATCCAGTTTCAGAATTGTTTACGTTTTTTCGTCCTCCATTTTTTTCTTACTTGAGTGACGAAACACGTCAAATAAGGCTCAAATTCGCTTGCAACCACACTCCCAGGCTTCCTGGCTCTCCCCCTGTGCTGTGTGTGAGAGTGTTTTTTTAATTATTTTTCTTTTTTCTAGTGGTTTTCGATTTCCGCAGTTCGGCTGTTAAATTTGTATTTTTCCGAGGTCGTATTTTGTTGGTGTAAGTGTTAGTGACTTTGCCGTTGTGTATTTTCTAAGTCCCGCGTGCCTGGCTTTGTTCAGACTCGTTTTGATCCAGTTTCAGAATCGTTTAAGCTTTTCGTACGCCATTTTTTTCTCGCTTATATATACTAGCGACTTGCGCGTCAAAAATTAAGGGGCAATAAAATTGTAAGGCAGGAAATACTGTTTGCCACAGACATTAATTTTTTTTTTTGTGACATCCTTCGGCGCTCATTGCAAGCCTGGTGCTGAGCCCCTTCGGCGCTCATTGCGAGCCTCTTAATGGTAGATTTTTTTTTATCAGAGGCGCTTTTGTTGTCATTGTGCGCTGATCTGCTTTCTGCGCTTATTGCAAGGCTGTCACCTGGTGTAGTTTGTGTGCTATGAGCAGCGTTGGCGCTAGTTGTGAGGCACACGGTGAATGGCTTTTGCGTTTATTGCGATAGTGTTTTTTTCTTTTTTTTGTGTATATGTTTTTTGTGATGCTAATGAAATAAGTAATACATTTTCAAATGAATATACTTTACCTATTTGTAAGTTATTTAAGCAGGAAGCATTGTGCTGAAGAGCTAACAATCTGTTTTGATGTTCCTGCAGCATACAATGTAGGTTTGCAGTGTTGTTGAGCTGAGGTGTAAGTGTCAGCAATGTGTGCAGTGCGTAGTGTAAATAGGCTGCGTGCGCGAGGGGAAAACATTTGTTTAGCTGTGTAATTGTGCATTTTGTAATGGTAATGTTATTAGTTGTAAGTTAGTGTTGTAAAATGGCGGCGAATGTGTATGTGGTACGCGTGTGTAGATGATATAGCGTCCTTGGTAAGAGTGTATCTTTACCTCGTATGGCTTTTTGGAAAATCTGTATGTGCTTGGTGGTGTTTTGCGGCTTTAGGGTCGTGTAGCCTCGTCTTCGTTTTTCCGGACGCCATTTTTTCTCTCGCTTAGGGGATTTTTGTGTGTGCAATTTGGACTTAAATTGAGGTGTAATTTCACTTGCTGTGGGTAAGCGTTTTATGTCATTTTTGTGTGTATAGTTTTTTAATGTTTTCAGGTCCGTTATGGTCGTATTTTTGCGAGTTCGTAATATTTTTTTTTCTAAGTCCAGCGTCTCGTATTTCTTAGTGTAAGTCCGTATTTAGTTATTGCGTGTTAGATGTATTTTTGCAAAGCCCCACTTCTGTGGGTGTTTGTAACCGCTTGTGATGCGGCGTAGAGCCTCCACCTACGCTTTGCTAGGGTCCGCATTTGCAGCCTACAATGAGCCTTGCAGCCGACGTTGGAGCCTCCACCTTCCGCATTTGCGGCCCGAACTGCTTCGCGAGCTCGCAAAGCGTGAAGAAAGACGTTTCGTAGTTTGACAACTATTATATGTGATATATATTATATATTTGTGTGTGTGTTTATGTGTACTCACGTGTTTATTTATATATGTACTTGTTTATGTTTGTCCACCTTTGTATTTATATGTGTATCTATGCCTGTATGTACACGTGTATCTATGTATTTTCTGTACGGATATATTTGTACAATTGGTCCACTGCTCCCATGAGTTATTTCTGTCCGTATTCTTAGAGTCACACAAACTGCTAATCACCATAATTAATGTAATCAAGAGTCACAAGAAAACAATAATCCATTGCAAAATGAGCCAAGTAACACAAATAATGTCATATCTCAAACACGACCTTTAATGTGAGAGTATAATTAGGAGAGAAAGGATAATTGCCAAACTTGCACACAATTAACTAGTTATAATTCAAGGAAGAAATAATACTGCGTAATTATAGTGATGTCAATCAGTAATGTGACCCAGAGCTGCAATGCACAGTGACAGCCATCATCTCATTTAGAGGGTAAGCTTAGGCTACAGAAACATAATAATCAAGTCAATTGGGTTCCTTCAAATATTGTAACTGCTACGATCCAAAATTAGATGCTTAAGAAATTAAATGTTCCATCCACCCCCTTAACTGTGTTTAATTCAATCACAAATAATTCCCAGCTTCAAGAACCATTATCAGGTAGGATTTAATACAATATAGCGTTCATTGGAAACTAATTACAATTATTAATTGAAATAAAATAAGGATGTATAAAGTCATAAAATATAGCACTGAGTACAACAATACCCGGTTTAGATAAAGTACTAATAATCAAGGTAGAAATTATTGGGAGTAAACGGATAAATTACATTTATGACAAAATGCCAGATAAGCAAAGGATGATTCCTAATAAAGGTGAAAAAACTCCCAAATTATCTTATAGCACATTGCAAAATGAATAAGCATATCCTATACAGCTATGATTACCCAGATCATGTGTTTGTGTATATATATTGCCAACAAGATGTGCCTTATGTGGGTTTGGTAATAATAAATATCGTAGATGCTGTACAGGCATCCCAAACCGCAACTGGCATCATATATACTATATACAAAGAATCTCAAGGATGGAGAGCATGTAATGCATAGTATGGAAAAAATGTGCTCTCTCTCTATCCAGCCCTAAAAAGGTGCTAAGAACCCAATCCAGGTCCAAACAGAAAGCTAAAACACACATTTGAGCCTCGCCATGACATGTACGTCGCTGTTTAGTGATGTCACATGGTAGGGACGCACCGTCTCCTGGTTAGATTTCAGCACTCACTGACTGTTGTATATAGCTCTATTAATTTAAGGCAGGGTACCTAGTAGGCGTTGATCTGCCTTCTTCTATCTCGATTATTATACTTATACTAGAATAATTGCATGTCAAAAATGACGGTCAGTCCGACCTGTGCCTCCTTAGTCCCGCCCCATCCTTCCTCAGGATCCCCCGTCCCTCCTCGGTTTCCCCCTGTCCCTCCTGGGTTTCCCCCTGTCCCCCCTCCTTTTGCGCCGTCCCTCCTCCGTTTGCCCCGTCCCTCCTCCGTTTCCCCTATTTCCCCCCTGTCCCTCCTCAGTTTCCCCCTGTCCCTCGTCGGTTTCCCCCTGTCCCCCCTCCTTTTGCGCCGTCCCTCCTCCGTTAGCCCCGTCCCTCCTCCGTTTCCCCTATTTCCCCCCTGTCCCTCCTCAGTTTCCCCCTGTCCCTCCTTGGTTTCCCCCTGTCCCCCCTCCTTTTGCGCCGTCCCTCCTCCGTTTGCCCCGTCCCTCCTCCGTTTCCCCTATTTCCCCTCTGTCCCTCCTCAGTTTCCCCCTGTCCCTTCTCATCATATGGCATCATATGTGTATTTTTATTTCTGATATATACAATTGAGTTATAACAGGGACAATTTTTGTTTTTGGAGCTGGAGAGATCACATTTTCCCTACTTTGCATTACACGCTCTCCATCCTTAAGATTCCTTGTATATAATATATATGATGCCAGTTTGGGTGGGTGATGCATGCACAACATCTATGATATGTATTATTACCAAAACCACATAAAATATATCTTGTTGGCGCAATATGTATACACAATCGCATGATCTCGGTAATCATAATCTGCTTATTCAATGTGCTATAAAATTATTTGGGTGGTTGTTTGCCTTTATTAGGAATCATCCTTTGTTTAACTGGCATTTTGCCATAAATTTAACTTGCAGCAAAGGAATTATCATTTACCTGTTTACTCCCAATAATCTCTATCTTGTTTATTAGTACACGTATACTTTATCTAACCAGGGGATAGTTGTACCTGGTGCTACCTTTTATGGTTTTATACGTTGCTATTTTATTTTACCTAATAATTTTACGTAGTTGCTAATAAAAGCTATAAATTAGGTGAGTTTTTTGTTGTCCTTTGTTACAGTTATATACATCAATATCAATATTCCACATTTAATTACTCCTCGTCTGGTCCATTACTCCTCCTTCTTGTCCATGTCTGCCCCCTTCTGGTCCATGTCTGTTTTCTCATTGTCTATGTCTTCCCCCTTCTTTTCTATGTCTGCCCCCTTCTTGCCCATGTCTGCCCCCTTCTGGTCCATGTCTGTCCTCTCATTGTCTATGTCTGCACCCTTCTTTTCTATGTCTGCCCCCTTCTTGTCCATGTCTGCCCCCTTCTTGTCCATGTCTGCTCCCTTCTTGTCCATGTCTGCCCCCTTCTTGTGCATGTACCTACTCTTTGTCCATGTCTGCTCCCCCCTTTGTCCATGTCTGCTCCCTCCATGTCCATGTCTGCTCCCTCCATGTCCATGTCTGCTCCCTCCGTGTCCATGTATGCTCTCTCCTTGTCCATGTATGCTCTCTCCTTGTCCATGTCTGCTCTCTCCTTGTCTCTCTCCTTGTCCATGTCTGCCCCCTTCTTGTTCATATACCCACTCTTTGTCCATGTCTGCCCTCTCTTTGTTCATGTCTAGTAGCGAGTTTCCAGTCTTGTAGGGTGCTTTGGAAAAAAGCACTTTCTGCTAAGATTCTAAGCTCAAAACAGGGTCCTTCAACTTCTGAATTTGTTCAGTTTGTATTTCCCTTGTTCTTATCCCCTGTACAGCGCTACAGAATATGTTGGCGCAATACAAATAAAAGATAATAATAATAATAATGTCTGCCCTCTACTTGTCCATGCCTGCCCTCTACTTGTCCATGTCTGCCCTCTCCTTGTCCATGTCTGCCCTCTACTTGTCCATGTCTGCCCTCTACTTGTCCATGTCTGCTCTCTCCTTGTCCATGTCTGCTCTCTCCTTGTCCATGTCTGCTCTCTCCTTGTCCATGTCTGCCCTCTCCTTGTCCATGTCTGCCCTCTACTTGTCCATGTCTGCTCTCTCCTTGTCCATGTCTGCTCTCTCCTTATCCATGTCTGCTCTCTCCTTGTCCATGTCTGCCCCCTTCTTGTTCATATACCCACTCTTTGTCCATGTCCGCCCTCTCTTTGTCCATGTCCGCCCTCTCTTTGTCCATGTATGCCCTCTCCTTGTCCATGTCTGCCCCTTCCTTGTCCATGTCTGCCCCCTCCTTGTCCATGTTTCCCCTCTCCGTTCATGTCTGCCCCCTCTTTGTCCATGTCTGCCCCCTCTTTGTCCATGTCTGCTCGTTCCTTGTCCAGGTATGTCCTCTCCTTGTCCATGTCTTCCCCCTTCTTGTCCATGTCTGCCCCCTTCTTGTCCATGTCTGCCCCCTTCTTGTCCATGTCTGCCCCCTTCTTGTCCATGTCTGCCCCCTTCTTTTTCATATACTCACTGTTTGTCCATGCCTGCCCGCTCCTTGTCCATGTCTGCCCCTCCTTGTCCATGTCTGCCCCCTCCTTGTCCATGTCTGCCTCCTCCTTGTCCATGTCTGCCCCTTTCTTTTTCATATACTCACTCTTTGTCCATGTCTGCCCCCTCCTTGTCCATGTCTGCCCCCTCCTTGTCCATGTCTGCCCCCTCCTTGTCCATGTTTGCCCCCTCCTCGCCCATGTTTGCCCCCTCCTTGCCCATGTCTGCCCCTTCTCTTGCCCTTGTCAGTCCTTTTCCTTTCTCTGCATGTCCATTTCTTGTACCTCTTTTCCATGTCTATCAATCTTTTTCCATTGCTGTCCATCTCTTGTACTCTCCAATGTTAGTCCCTCTTTTTTCTCTGTCTATCTAATGCATCTTTTCTTGTCCACCTCTTGCCCATCTCTTTTTCCCTATCTGTCCATCTCTTCCTCTGTCTCTTTTCCCTGTTTGTTCATCTCTGGTCGTCTCTCTTGCCCATTTGTTTGTCCACCCCCTCTCTTTTTTTGCCTCCTCTCCCTATAACTGCTCATTGTTGGCAGCCGACCTCTTGCTTGGTGTAATGCTCAGTACAAGAGCTGTCCCGAGCGATTCATTTAGGAGCAGGAGGTTGAAGCCTTGTGAGACAGTCTCTGCAGTAAATAAACTTTGGTTGTAAATAGTGACAGCTCCAGCTACTCACAGGAAACTAAAGTGTCTGAGAGATTTACTGCCATCTCTGAGGGCTGAGACCAGCACCATAAATGTCCTGTTAGCTCTTCAACAAGATTAGTTTCCACTGGAGATCAGAGCCAAATAAGAGGCAGACTGATCCAATTTAGTGTCTTCAGGACAGACCGCTCAGTAGTTAGAGGTGTGGGGTACAGGACACTCTTATTACAATGTCTTAAGATTTAATGCACCCCACATATGCTAATAAATATATATGTACTGTATATGTTTTAGTTTATTTTTTTATTACAGACACCTCAGTACTAAACACTAACAAATAAATAGCGTTTTAGAAACTTATCTAGACTGCCGTGGATATAAAATAAGTTTTAAAATGACATATGTAACTTCCAGTTTGTTAGATCAGACTAGTGATAATGTCTTACAGTACAAGAACACTAAGGTCTTATCATTATTCAGATCTACATGTAAGGATCTACCAACTGGGCATGCTCACTTGGTATATTACCCTTATCATGTGTGATAAAGTCATTAGAAGGGATGGAAGACTTTTTGTGTAATTTATTCTTACAATTTCCAACTTTCTTACATTATCTAACACTTTCACTCAATATGTTTAAAAAGAACCAGTTATAATCAGGGGTGGAACTGTAAAGGATGGGGGATGGTGAGTTTTTAAATAAGAAAACATAAAATTTTATATGGCTCATAGGCACAGGCTGGGTACATTGGTACAGGCAAATTGGGCTCTTGGAGGCACTTGCAGGCACAGACTATAAGGCAATCGTGATTACAGTGTTTACAGCGTGCTTCGTTCTTTCGGATTCGATCGCGTAGTCATGTGTACAGCAGTGTTTGCCTTTTTCCTTCTTTCAGTTTCGACCGCGAAACCCGAGGTAGCCAATTAGCGCCGAAGTACAGTAGAGGGGATGAGAGGCTCACAAGAGAGGCTCCGATTGGCTTCCGAGTTATGGGCTTAAAAAAAAGCAGACATTTTTTTCCCAGGCCCGTAACTCGGAAGCCGTAGGGAGGCCGCCAAAAGACGCCAATTGAATAGAAAATTAGCTACCAACCTCACTTATGGGCTCCCTGCCTCCTCCTGACAGAGAGTCCATAAGTGAGGTTGAAAACTAATTTGCTATTGTTGCGTCGTTTGGCGGCATCCCAACAGCTGCCGAGTTACGGTCTTGAAAAAAAATGGCGGCGATTAAATACCTATTTATGCTTTAAGCCTTGTGGGCATGAAAACACGTTACAGGTTTAACTGCCGCCAAGGCCGCAAGTGCTTTAAAAGCATTAAGGGAGAGGGGGCCAAAGAGAGACAAAGGGGAGAGAGAGAGGGGGAAGAGACAAAGGGGAGAGAGAGAGGGGGAAGAGACAAAGGGGAGGGAGAGAAGGGAAAAAAAGGAAAGTAGAGGGAGGGGGCTCATTTTTGATGGGCAAGTCACTAGTTTAAATATAATATGATATAATTAACCGGATTCAGAGGCAGATTGGTGGGGGGTGCAATTATTTTTTTTGCGCTGGTGCCCTCCATTCACTAGCTGATTGTAATGTTATTTATTTCCATGTTACTTTTGGTTTCTTGTGATAACAAGGACCTTTGCTGTGTCAATGTAACGGTGTATTATATGTAATTTACAGAACCGTGTGCGCTTGGCGACTCTTCAGCTTGGGCACAGATGGGATGCGTGAGGGTGACACTAATGCACAGGATGTCATGTCTAGGGTCTCTAAAACATAAGCGAACCTGTGTGATAGTGTCAGGTGCCACTTGCACTCACATCACAATGACACGCTGTGACATCGCCTGTCTGCTGCACTCAGACTCGCACTTATACAAGAGGCTTATGTGACCTTGCACAAAATGTCATTATTATAGGAGACCGCAAAGTGAGGAGTGTTATCAGAAATACTGAAGAAACATGGAGACAAATAGTAGTGGAAATAGAGAGGTTGTGGAGATATAGAGCTGTCTCTAAATAAAATAAATATATATTGGGTTTAATCCTGAAAAGTGAAGAAGGCAAAGCCCCAGGGTCCCAAATATTCTATTAAATTTATATATAATATAAACAGCAAAACATATGTTTTCATGGGAAATGCTTGAGACGAGGGAAACAACCAGCGGCGCTCTCATGACTTCTAAATATTAAGGATCAGTAAAAACACTTTTTCAGTTTCCTGTGATTAAAAAAAGTGGATCTTTGAGAGAAAACAGCTGTTTTCCCCTGATCTTTTTTAATGCTGTAGCGGGAAGTGCAGCACATCTCTAATTATATTTAACTTCTCTAATCCTATTGCGTCCAATAATTTCAATCAAATCATGCAGCTGTCTCAATAAATGTGCTGTAAATCACATTATTTTCTCCTGTTCTGCCCTGATGTGTTACAGGAAGAGATGGGAGGTGAGCCTTATGGATGTCTGACTCTGCAACACATTATGCTTTTGTCCTCCTTGACTTTAATGTAAATCAGATAAGAAAACACAAATCTCTGTGATTCCTTATTAACACTTCCTCCCAACTCACTGGTAAGACAAAGGCAGTTCAATTAAAATCTGTGAGGGATAGAGTATGTGTGTGTGTATATGTATGTATGTATATATATATTACATGTGTGTTCACATTTGAACGTCTCAAATAAATTAAGAAAATTGTTTCCTCCCCAGAATTTTGGTAAATGCAGTTATTGCACTGCATTCTGGGAACCTGGGCAGGGACATGCAAATGTGCCACAAAGTCTTTGGTCTTTAATCCGAACACCATTTCAAACATGGCTCTTTTTAAGCATATGTCTGCTGTATTACACAGCTTTAAGCAAAGCCCATGTCATTTTTTGTATATATATTTACAACAATACCTACCTTCCCTTTGTAGGGGAGGTAGGTACCTTACTCCTGGTGCAATCTCTTCCTCCCCAGCAGTTTCCAGTAGCTCCCCCTCACCTCTTGGATCTGAATATTCTGATAGATGGGTCTCACAAGATCGTTAGAGCCAGCTTGGAAGAGAGAGGAAGAGATTGCAGAGCTCTGATGCGCGTTGTGATCTCTTTCCTTCTACTATAAACTAGGAATAAGGTACCTACCTCCCCTACAATGTAGGGGAGATAGGAAATGGAAATATATATATATATACTTATCCCCCCAGTTCCTATGCCTCTGTATAATACAAGCTCTTTTAATGATTTTGACTGCAGTTGTCCTTTATTGATAGTTCCAGGTAGTTTCACAGTCCACATTAGGGCAGAAGGTTTTGCTGAAATCCAAAGAGGTGTAAAAAGGATGACGGGAATGTCGGAAGAAATGTATATCCCAAGGCGACTCTAAATGACGCCTTTATACTGCTCTATAGACCTAGAAAAACCAGATCTAATTGGCCGATCGTAGCCTCCAGTTGGTCCCCCATTGGCCGATCGTAGCCTCCAGTTGGTCCACCTTTGGCCGATCGTAGCCTCCAGTTGGTCCCCCATTGGCCGATCGTAGCCTCCAGTTGGTCCCCCATTGACCGATCGTAGCCTCCAGTTGGTCTCCCAATTGCCACATTGGAATTTCGATGTGCCACCCCTCTGTATAAACTGATTTTGTAGCCACCAATTGGTCCACCTTTGGCCGATCGTTGCCTCCAGTTGGTTCCCCATTGGCCGATCGTAGCCTCCAGTTGGTCCCACATTGACCGATCGTAGCCTCCAGTTGGTCCCCCATTGACCGATCGTAGCCTCCAGTTGGTCCCCCATTGGCCGATCGTAGCCTCCAGTTGGTCTCCCAATTGCCACATTGGAATTTCGATGTGCCGACCCTCTGTATAAACTGATTTTGTGTTTCCATTTGAGCCCCTGTATCTCAGCTGGTGCTAAACATGAATATTAATCAGTTACATAGCTATTATATTAAGGGAGCGCAGGTGTAAATTGCTTTAATGCCTGTGTAATTCCGATCCCTCAGGAAATCACCCCACAGTGTACACAAGAAACGCATAAATTTTTTTACAAGATCGGTTTCCGAAGCTGCTCAGCGCAGCGTGTCCTGTGCAAGCTCCAGAAAACTGAGCAAAACGCGTCGAGAGCTGTGAATAACACATGTAGGCACAGGTGCTTATGGATATTAATTCACATTTGTATGAACACTTCTAGGAATCATTTCTGATACTTATCAATTACTGCAGTAAATTGCTTCAAACTAATCAGAAAACAGACATTAAAATATAATTTTTTTATAGTAAAACGGCTGCCTTTCTGCTGTAGAATTAGCGTGAATAAATATATATATTATCCAATGCTTTGAATTCAATAACAAGTACTTTACACATGGACTTTGTCTTAATGGACGACTAACGTAATCTGAAGAACTAGTCTGGATAATGGCAAGAGCAGATTTATAAAGAAAAAAAAATAAAGTTTTAAATAAATAACTAGAATATGCAGTTATGCTAATTATTGCAAGGAGATGGATACAGGTGCAAGCTGTCAGATAAAAGATGATAATAATAATAATATCAGCATGGTGATATCTAAAGGGGGCCGACCAAGGCAACCACCAGGCACCACCTCTAGTGGGCAGCATGCTGCAAAAAATATGTATTTTTTACCTTTCTTTTTTATTTACTTTGTGATTGGTTGGAGGGAATTTGTTTTAAAATGAGTCCTGGCATTGCAAATGCTTTGTTTAAACTTGTTTGTGAAGTACTTCAAGTGACAACATTATGAGCTGTGTAGCATGGACATATAGATAGATAGATAGATAGATAGATAGACACAGGTAGACAGACACAGATAGATGGGTAGCTAGATGGATACATAGAGTGGTGGATGGTTAGAGAGATGGGTAGCTAGATGGATACATTGAGGGGTGGATGGATAGAGAGATGGGTAGCTAGATGGGTACATAGAGGGGTGGGTGGATAGAGAGATGGGTAGCTAGATGGGTACATAGAGGGGTGGATGGATAGAGAGATGGGTAGCTAGATGGGTACATAGAGGGGTGGGTGGATAGAGAGATGGGTAGCTAGATGGGTACATAGAGGGTTGGATGGATAGAGAGATGGGTAGCTAGATCGGTACATAGAGGGGTGGATGGATAGAGAGATGGGTAGCTAGATGGGTACATAGAGGGGTGGGTGGATAGAGAGATGGGTAGCTAGATGGGTACATAGAGGGTTGGATGGATAGAGAGATGGGTAGCTAGATGGGTACATAGAGGGGTGGATGGGTAGAGAGATGGGTAGCTAAATGGGTACATAGAGGGGTGGATAGATAGAGAGATGGGTAGCTAGATGGGTACATAGAGGGGTGGATAGATAGAGAGATGGGTAGCTAGATGGGTACATCGAGGGGTGGATGGATAGAGAGATGGGTAGCTAGATGGGTACACCGAGGGGTGGATGGATAGAGAGATGGGTAGCTAGATGGGTACATCGAGGGGTGGATGGATAGAGAGATGGGTAGCTAGATGGGTACATAGAGGGGTGGATGGATAGAGAGATGGGTAGCTAGATGGGTACATCGAGGGGTGGATGGATAGAGAGATGGGTAGCTAGATGGGTACATCGAGGGGTGGATGGATAGAGAGATGGGTAGCTAGATGGGTACATCGAGGGGTGGATGGATAGAGAGATGGGTAGCTAGATGGGTACATAGAGGGGTAGATGGATAGAGAGATGGGTAGCTAGATGGGTACATCGAGGTGTGGATTGATAGAGAGATGGGTAGCTAGATGCGTACATCGAGGGGTGGATGGATAGAGAGATGGGTAGCTAGATGGGTACATAGAGGGGTGAATGGATAGAGAGTTGGGTAGCTAGATCGGTACATAGAGGGGTGGATGGATAGAGAGATGGGTAGAGAGATAAACAGACATAGATTGTATGGGAATCCCATTAGAGTCCTAAATATAAAGTGATGCCATGAAGCAGTAATATTATATCCTGACTATATTAAGCCATTATATTGCTTTACTCCTTAGTAAGCCCCCCAGCACATGAGATAAGAGGCATGACTGTCTGGGTATAAGACTATCCTACAGAGCAATTAAACCAGGGATTTTGGTAGATAAATGTGAAGTGATTCCAGGGCTGAATGACATGACAGCCAGGCAGGTGCCCCTGTGAGTGAAGTGTGCCTAAGCAGCTGCCTAGGGTTACATTTGGCAACGTATATAGGCTGGCAATAGACCGATGTGCATTACATTACAATGAATACAGTAGATGTACAGACAGATGATAGATACAGATGGATACATACACAGATAAATGCATATAGATAGAAATCGACAGACCGACGAGACATCCTGTGAATCTTTAGAGACAGTCGGTGTGTGTCCTGCATGTCAATCACACTCTAAATAACCATATCCTCTCTCTATTATCTGTTCCTGCTACACAGTAAGCCCTGTGAAAGCCCAGCCTGTTCTCTCCTAATGATGGGCTAGTGATCCTTTCATCTTCCAGACAAGCCTCAGTCCAGGGACCCCGCCGAGCCCCTCGCTCTCCTCTCCAGTTGTGAGAACTCATGACAGCGACTATTGATCAGGGCCTGTCTGATACAGATGATACAGGATGAATCAGAACGTAACAAACACAAAAAGAGAGAGGGCTGTCAAGGTAGAGTCTCATTACTGCAGAGAGAGTGTCTGGGATTTCACCCCAATACCAGTTTGATGTTTTGCTGCCTAATTATGCTCTAAGTCTGACTCAGAGACTTTATACATATATAGATGTTTTCACCATACAGTGGCTCTTTACAGAATATTAAATCTGGCTATAAAGTATATACATTTTATTTACCTTACAGATGTAATCCTGGTCACTTTGTATCACAATGGCATAAAGAGGGGAAAGGATCTGGCTAGATGGGGGGGATAACTAACATTTAGAGAACAATGTCACTAATTAATATAATAATAATAATAATTAAAGACTGTACAGAAATGTGTTTTACTGCTAGTACAGTATGTAGCCTTTTTAAATATGTTTAACTTGTTTTGGTGTGATCGGTTCACTTTAAAAGCAAATCCCTCTCTCAACAATTTTGTCTGTTACCTCCTGGCCAGGTTTATATGTTACCTCCTTGCCTTCTCTCACCAAGTGTATCTGGTACCTCCTGGTCAGGTTTATACATTACCTCCTTGCCTTCTCTCACCAAGTGTATCTGGTACCTCCGGGTCAGGTTTATATGTTACATCCTTGCCTTCTCTCACCAAGTGTATCTGGTACCTCCTGGTCAGGTTTATATGTTACCTCCTTGCCTTCTCTCACCAAGTGTATCTGGTACCTCCGGGTCAGATTTATATGTTACCTCCTTGCCTTCTCTCACCAAGTGTATCTGGTACTTCCTGGTCAGGTTTATACATTACCTCCTTGCCTTCTCTCACCAAGTGTATCTGGTACCTCCTGGTCAGGTTTATATGTTACATCCTTGCCTTCTCTCACCAAGTGTATCTGGTACCTCCTGGTCAGGTTTATATGTTACCTCCTTGCCTTCTCTCACCAAGTGTCTCTGGTACCTCCTGGTCAGGTTTATATGTTACTTCCTTGCCTTCTCTCACCAAGTGTATCTGGTACCTCCTGGTCAGGTTTATATGTTACATCCTTGCCTTCTCTCACCAAGTGTATCTGGTACCTCCTGGTCAGGTTTATATGTTAACTCCTTGCCTTCTCTCACCAAGTGTATCTGGTACCTCTTGGCCAGGTTTATATGTTAACTCCTTGCCTTCTCTCACCAAGTGTATCTGGTACCTCCTGGTCAGGTTTATATGTTACCTCATTGCCTTCTCTCACCAAGTGTATCTGGTACCTCCTGGTCAGGTTTATATGTTACCTCATTGCCTTCTCTCACCAAGTGTATCTGGTACCTCCGGGTCAGGTTTATATGTTACTCCCTTGCCTTCTCTCACCAAGTGTATCTGGTACCTCCTGGTCAGGTTTATATGTTAACTCCTTGCCTTCTCTCACCAAGTGTATCTGGTACCTCCTGGTCAGGTTTATATGTTACATCCTTGCCTTCTCTCACCAAGTGTATCTGGTACCTCCTGGTCAGGTTTATATGTTACATCCTTGCCTTCTCTCACCAAGTGTCTCTGGTACCTCCTGGTCAGGTTTATATGTTACATCCTTGCCTTCTCTCACCAAGTGTATCTGGTACCTCCTGGTCAGGTTTATATGTTACATCCTTGCCTTCTCTCACCAAGTGTCTCTGGTACCTCCTGGTCAGGTTTATATGTTACTCCCTTGCCTTCTCTCACCAAGTGTATCTGGTACCTCCGGGTCAGGTTTATATGTTACCTCCTTGCCTTCTCTCACCAAGTGTATCTGGTACCTCCTGGTCAGGTTTATATGTTACCTACTTGCCTTCTCTCACCAAGTGTATCTGATACCTCCTGGTCAGGTTTATATGTTACCTCCTTGCCTTCTCTCACCAAGTGTATCTGATACCTCCTGGTCAGGTTTATATGTTACCTCCTTGCCTTCTCTCACCAAGTGTATCTGGTACCTCCTGGTCAGGTTTATATGTTACCTCCTTGCCTTCTCTCACCAAGTGTATCAGGTACCTCTTGGCCAGGTTTATATGTTACCTCCTTGCCTTCTCTCACCAAGTGTATCAGGTACCTCTTGGCCAGGTTTATATGTTACCTCCTTGCCTTCTCTCACCAAGTGTATCTGGTATCTCCTGGCCTTTTCTCACCAAATATATATGGTACCTTGTGGCCAAGTTTATCTGGTACCTCCTAACCTTCTCTCACCAAGTGTATCTGGTACCTCCTAACCTTCTCTCACCAAGTGTATCTGGTACCTCCTAGCCAAGTTTATCTTGATTCTCCTGGTCTTTCCACAGCAAATTAAATGGTACCTCATTGCCAAGTTTATCTGTTACTTCACAACTTTCTCTCATCAAAGTTATCTAGAACCTCCTGGCCAAGTTCACCTGGTTCCTCCTAACCTTCTCTCACCAAGTATATCTGGTACCTCCTAACCTTCTCTCACCAAGTGTATCTGGTATCTTGTGGCCCATTTTAAATGATGGTTATGTGTATGTGTGCATAGAGAGAGCCCAGGGTGTGTCTGTTCTACGGCATTTGCTCTTCGGGTGAGTACATCAGTGAGTCTGTTGTGCAGCATGTGCATACAAAGTGAATCCAATAGTGTTCATGTTGTGCAGTAATTCTATATAGAGATATACCATGGGAGGGTCTGTTCTGCAGTGTGTGTGTGTGTGTGTATATATATATATATATACATATATATCTGTCATGCATTTAAATTGTGTTTCAACATTATATATTTTACTCTTTGTTTATATATTGCTGGCATTTTCCATAACACTACATTAGAGCGCTTTTAATTCTTGCACAAATAAATGAATAGGACAGGCCAGAGCTTCAGTCTTCCTCAGTCTGACAAACCATCCAAGTTGTGTCCAGCCAGTCTGGCCTATAAATATACAGCAGTGATAAATCTGAAATGCTGGCAATAATGGTGTGTTTCAGATCTCACTGGCACAAGAGGGGTTAAGTTATTTAATGCAGGCGTTTCCAAGTTAAGTCCTCTAAGGCCAATAAATGCCAAGATTCCAATGTTTCCAATTAGTGGCTAATTAACAAATGGACCCAGCTGTAATTAGCCCAGTTGAGCGCTCTGGCAGCAACCTTCACGTGTTACTGACCTACGAGAAACGCGCCGGGTCTAATAATGACTTAAATTATAATTAATTGAAGCAATTTATCAGAGAAAGGTGATTGTATACAGCACGTAATTATAATTCATGAAATGTGTAAATGAAATAACCCAGTCATATTATCTCTTGCAATGTTGTGGATATATTTAGTAGGGCAGAAAAACTTGTAAATAAATAAACAAGCAAACAAATATAATCAACATAGTTGTTAAAGGGCCACTGCAATGCCTATTAATAAGTTGGATGTTATTACATTTTTCCACAAAGTCTTCTTTTCTCTCCCCAGTCTCCTGATGGTCTCTCTTATCTCCCCCCAGGTTAACGCTTTCCTGTCCTTCGTGTTCCCGATGGTTGTGATCTCTGTGCTTAACTCGATCATCGCCAACCAGTTGATCATCATGGTGAAGCAGGCGCACCAGGAGAACCAGGTGTGCACCATCGGGGGTCAACAGACCGTACTCAGCATGTCCATGGAGCCCAGCCGCATCCAGTCCTTAAAGCATGGCGTCCGGGTCCTGCGTACGTATTCAGCCTTAAGCCATTTTATAATTTTAAAAACTGCCTTCACAATGAGTACAGTATGTGTTATATGAGCACTGTATTCCTATATATTTAGAATAAAAACAGGTTCAATATTTTTACACTGTTGAGGAGTTTAACATTTTGGTTTCTGCTGAGGTGGGGGGAGACTTTGGTTACACAGGAAGTTTCTACATGCACAATGGTTATGTGGCATCTAAAACTTCCAGTGCTTTCAAGAGGTCTGATGGTAAACCATTTAATCTACAATTACACACCTTTCTGAGAAGATAATAGAATGAGATAATAGTATTGAGTGGAGCTATTAGATAACTGAGATTGAAAGAATTTTGTGTGTTGTACACATAGAGTTGCAAGTTACAAAAATGGAGGAGGATATCAATGAGGAGGATGTGAGAGGCAAAGTAAAGCAAGTAAGCCCAGAATATTTAATAGAAACATATTTATTCTTTCTCACTCAATGTTTATTTATCTAGGGCCATTAATTTTCAGTGACGGGAGTAAAATAGTAAGGCTGGCAATGTTGTTTGCCACACAATGCAAGGCTGTAGGCCCTCAGAGCATGTTTTACATCCTTCGGCCTCGTTTTCGTCGTTTTGCGTTTTTACGCTAGCCATTTTTTTTCTCTTTTAGGCAATTTTTGTTCATGAAAAAACGCCAAAAACATGCCTCAAGATAACTTGCAACCTCACTCACAGGCTCCCTGGTTCTCCCACTGTGCTGTGTGTGAGTGTTTAAGTTAATTTTAGGCATATTTGTTGTTTTTTTTTCAGTTCTTTCCAGTTCCGTGGTTCAGGAGTTAAAGTGGGATTTTTGCGAGCCGCACAGTGCATGTACGGGTGTCGGTCATAAGTCGTACGGGTCGTAAGTCCTACTTGCGCCACTGGCGATGAGACATACGGTTCATGAGCCCAGCAGCCTAAGTCCCACGTGCCTTTGGCGCTCATTACAGACTAAGTCCCGCGTGTCTCAACTGCTCACCTCGCTTTGTGAGGCTTGCAGTGCAATGAGCGCCTTCGGCGATCATTGCAACCTAAGTCCCGCATGGTCAACGGCTCGCCTCGGTTCGCGAGGCTTGGCCAACATCGCAAATATTACCCACACTAACAACTATATATGTGATCTATAATGGACCTCCCTTACTTTAAGTATATTTGTCAGGGGCCACTAGTATTTTTCACAGTGGAGGTGATGAAGTAGAGCATGCCCAGTTGGCTATCACATATTCTAATTGTCAAACAACGAGATGTTGTCACGCTTTGCGTGGTGCTTACGACTTAGGCAATGAGCGAAGCAAGGCGAGCCGGTAACTCGGAGCACTTAGGCGATGAGCTTAGGTGAGGCGAGCCATTAAGGCACTAACACGCACAGCACTTGGGCGATGAGCGCTGAGCCTCGCATAGCGAGGCGAGGCGAGCCATTAACTCACAGCACTAAGGCGATGATCGCCGAAGGCACTCATTGCCTGCAAGCCTTGTGTAGCGAGGGGAGCCGTTAAGGCACTAACATGCACAACACTTGGGCGATGAGCGCCAAATGTGCTCATTGCCTGACTTATTAAGCTCTATATAAGCACATAGCATCCTTTTTTGTATATACGTTTTTGCTTGCTGAAGTACTTGCTTTTGTATAGAAGTTCACTAACTAAATACTTCTGTAAATATATCCTATGTGCTTATATAGAGCCATATTCAATTGCCCAATTCACAATTCAATAAGGCTGTTAGGCTGCAAGCAGTTGACGAACGCGCAACTTAGAAAAAATAAAATACGAGCCGCCGGACTTAGAAAAAAAATATATACGAGGTATGAAAAATACGAAGTTAACGGCCAAATCGCGAAAATCTAAATACTAGAAAAAAACTAAAAAACTAAAATGTCACGCACAGCACGGGGGAAAAGCCAGGACGTCTGAAAGTGAGGTGGAACACGAATTTAAGTAGATTTTAAAGAGTTTCGCCAACCGCGTACCACTTCACACAGGAATAAACGAGGTACAAAATACACTATTACAAAGGACGGCAAATGCTCGTGAACCGTGTAGCACATAGACAAGCGACGCTACTTTACACTGCGAAATTGCACAACACTACATTACGCATCTACAGTAGAGCTTTACACAAATAAACCAATGGTTTCCCCTCGCGCACGCAGCCTGTTTATAATGCACAGTTGAGACATTCATAAAAATATCTCCACAGGCCAGCAACAGTCCAACTGGACATTATATGCCGTGGGAAAATTAAAAAAGATTGTTAGCTCTTCAGCCTATTGATTGATGGATATATTAATTACTAGCGAATTGCCCGTCAAAAAATGACGGCAATGAAATTTTAAGGTAGCTAATGCTGTTTGGTGTATAATAATGAAATATGTAATACATTAATAAATGAATATACTGTACCTATTTTGAAGCATTGTGTTGAAGAGCTGTCAATGTGTTTTGAGGTTGCTGCAGCATTAGTGGTGTGGAGCTGCTGTGTAAGCGTGATGAACGTGTGCAGTGTAATACTGTGCGTGCGCGAGACCAAACCGTTAGCGTAGTCGTGTACTTCCGCATTGTCGTAAAATGGTGGGTAATGTGTGGTATGCTTCTTAGTGGAATATCCGTAGGTCTTTTGTGGTGTTTTGCGTGTTTAGAGTGCTGTGGCCTCGTTTTCGTTTTGTTCGGCGGCAATTTTTTCTCTCTCTTAGCGAATTTTTTAGTGTCTAAACTCTTTTATTTTTAGTTAAATGAAGGTGTAAGTTGCTTTTTTGAGGTCCTGCTTCCTCTTGCTGTAGGTAAGCTTTTTATGTATGTGTTGTGTGTATTTATTGTGTTTTGAATTTTGTAATGTTCGCGAGTTGCGTCCGATTGTTACGAGGTCGTAATGTGTGTTAACGTGTCTCATATGTTGTTTGCGTTGCGAGGAAAAGTTTGCGAGGGTCGTAGTTGGTGTGTTGTGTTGTTTGCGTGGTCGCGGTTGTTGTGTGGTTGTTTGCGTTCGAACGTAAATTTTGCGAGGTTCGCAGTTGCTGGCAAGGAGTGCCTTCGGCGCTCCATGCCAGCTACTGAGGCCCTCGCCCACAGCCCTCGCTATGCGAGGGCCGCGGCTCGCTGTGCGAGCCCCCAAGCGTTAGCAACTAATTAATTGATTATATTTACAAAAATATAGACATATGTATCTGTCTTTGTGATGAGCGCAGAGGCTGCTCAGAGGAGCAAAAGTACACCAGAAGAGAGGCTCGCAATGAGCGCCGAAGGTCCTCACAGTACAAAAACCTTCACATTGTGTGGCAAACCGCATTGATATGGCTATAAATTTTATTGACCGTCATTTTTTGACGGGCAAGTCGCTAGTAGATTATAATAATGGTAAAAACTGGTAAAACTTTAACAATTAATCTTGTTGACTACCATTACTTATCCATCTGGGCATGCTCTTCTCCTTTATCACCGCCTTGTTATGGCCCTAGATATTGAGAGTTAGAGGTAGCTATACATGTATATATGCTTAAAATACCTAACTTTAAAACTCAGTTATCTAACGCCACCACTCAAAATGTGTAATAACCATAAGTTGAAAGTGTATCTTTGCTGTGTCCTCCGGTAATACCTTGTTATAAAATGTTCAGACCCTGAGCTGAAATAACTGAGGTGCATCTAAAGCATATAAATAATTCAGAGTTAAATAAACTAATGTGGTCTGTGGATACATACAGTCACTGACGAGCAAACACAAAATAACTCTTATCTGACGTGCTATAAAATGTGTCTCTAAATAAATAATTGTGACTGTAACCTCATTATTCAGCCGCCGGCGTGCAATAGCGCCCCCTGCAGTGGGGTCATTATACAGAGATAGGGCCACACATTTACATGTACCTCTACTTGTTGTATTTACATTATGCTGGTAAATAAGGCAGATTGGAGCAGTTTTACTAAGCACATGCCTAGGGCTTCACATGATTAGGACGCCAGCACTTCCAGTGTGTTGTTGTTTGGTGTGGTGTATGCCAGTTAAGTTGTTTACTGTGTACCCTACTTTGGGGTTCCCTGGTAGTCCAGTGGTTAGGCTGAAATTCTGCGTGCTTGAAATGTGCGAGTTACAAAGAGATTCAATTGATGAAGCCCACAGCTACCTGGCCGAAAGCCAAAACTGTAAACCATGTACAGTGGATATAAAAAGTCTACACACCCCTGTTAAAATGTCAGGTTTCTGTGCTGTAAAAAAATGAGACGAAGATAAATAATTTCAGAACTTTTTCCACCTTTAATGTGACCTATAAACTGTACAACTCAATTGAAAAACAAACTGAAATCTTTTTGGTAGAGGGAAGAAAAAATATAAAAATAAAATAGTATGGTTGCATAAGTATGCACACCCTTAAACTAATACTTTGTTGAAGCACCTTGTGATTTTATTACAGCACTCAGTCTTTTTGGGTATGAGTCTATCAGCATGGCACATTTTGACTTGGCAAGATTTGCCTAATCTCCTCTTGGCAAAAACCCTCCAAATCTGTCAGATTGCGAGGGCATCTCCTGTGCACAGCCCTCTTCAGATCACCCCACAGATTTTCAATCGGATTCAGGTCTGGGCTCGGGCTGGGCCATTCCAAAACTTTAATCTTCTTCTGGTGAAGCCATTCCTTTTGGATGTATGCTTTGGGTCGTTGTCGTGCTGAAAGATGAAGTTCCTCTTCATGTTCAACTTTGTAGCAGAAGCCTGAAGGTTTTGTGCCAATATTGACTGGTATTTGGAACCGTTCATAATTCCCTCTATCTTAACTAAGGCCCCAGTTCCAGCTGAATAAAAACAGCCCCAAAGCATGACGCTGCCACCACCATGCTTCACTGTGGGTATGGTGTTCTTTTGGTGATTTGCAGTGTTGTTTTTGCGACAAACATATCTTTTGTAATTATGGCCAAAATGTTCAACCTTGGTTTCATCAGACCATAACACCTTTTTCCCACATGCTTTTGGGAGACTTCAGATGTGTTTTTGCAAAATGTAGCCTGGCTTGGATGTTTTTCTTTGTAAGAAAAGCTTTCATCTTGCCACTCTACCCCATAGCCCAGACATATGAAGAATACGGGAGATTGTTGTCACATGTACCACACAGCCAGTACTTGCCAGATATTCCTGCAGCTCCTTTAATGTTGCTGTAGGCCTCTTGGTAGCCTCCCAGACCAGTTTTCTTCTCGTCTTTTCATCAATTTTGGAGGGAGCTCCAGTTCTTGGTAATGTCACTGTTGTGCCATATTTTCTCCACTTGATGATGACTGTCTTCACTGTGTTCCATAGTATATCTAATGCCTTGGAAATTCTTTTGTACCCTTTTCCTGACTGCTACCTTTTAACAATGAGATCCCTCCGATGCTTTGGAAGCTCTCTGTGGACCATTGCTTTTGCTGTGGGATGCGACTAAGACAATTTCAGGAAAGACCAACTAGAGCAGCTGTACTTTATTTGGGGTTAATCAGAGGCACTTTGAATGATTGTAGGTGTTTGCTGACTCCTATTTAACACAATTTGGAATGTGATTGCTTAATTCTGAACACAGCTACATCCCCAGTTATAAGAGGGTGTGCAGACTTATGCACCCACATTATTTTTATTTTTTATTTTTCTTCCCTCCACCTAAAAGATTTCAGTTTGTTTTTCAATTGAGTTGTACAGTTTATAGGTCACATTAAAGGTGGAAAAAGTTCTGAAATGATTTATCTTTGTCTCATTTTTTTACAGCACAGAAAGCTGACATTTTAAACAGCCGATAGCAAATGAGTACGTCATCATTATGTCATTAAAACATGCAGGTTAAACGCCAATCAATTAGCGTTTAAAAGTCTAATATGCGATCAGTCTTGCAATCCGGCAATGTACCAAATAATAAAAAAATAATGAAGGAAATGTTCTAGTCCATGTGGATGGCCTGATATGTATTAACGCCTTGATTCCCGAGATTTATATAACACGGAAATTAAACCGAAAAAAAAAATGTAATTGCAGATTTGCGAGCTTGAGACTGTTGTGCAATTAATTCTAGTGTCTGTCATTGCTTTCCTGTCTTTTAAAGTGCAGTATTGATATTATATTTGCATTTACAGTCTACGATCAGGTGTTTAACCCCCTTGCGAATCCTATCTGGTACCAGTAGGATTTTCTTCTACATTTGCCATTTATGGGCGTGAAAACATTTGCGGGCTTGAGGAATTATAGCAATTGAATAGCGATTTGTGATTGTAACATTTACGGGCTTGAAATATCAAAGGCTTAGCTGGGTCGGAGTTACTATTTTGACAACTGTAGGGATTTTTAGCCTGTAACCTGCAAATCGTTTGCAGGTAGCTAAAAGACGCCAATTTGCGAGCGTTACAGACAAACTCTCTCACCCCTGTATCGCTTTCCCCCCTGTGCCCCTCTTTCTCCTTCTCACCCTCCCTGTGTCTCTTCCCCCATCTCCCCCCCTGTGTCTCTTTCCCCCTCTCTACCTCCCCTGTGTCTCTTTCCCCTTCTCACCCTCCCTGTGTCTCTTCCCCCCTCTCCCCCCCGTGTCTCTTTGCCCCCTCTCCCTCCCCAGTGTCTTTCCCCCACTCCCTCCCCTATGTCTCTTTCCCCTCCTCTCCCTCCCCTATGTCTCTTTCCCCTCCTCTCCCTCCCCTATGTCTCTTTCCCCTCCTCTCCCTCCCCTGTCTCTTTCCCCTCCTCTCCCTCCCCTGTGTCTCTTTCCCCTCCTCTCCCTCCCCTGTGTCTCTTTCCCCCTCTCTACCTCCCTTGTGTCTCTTTCCCCTTCTCACCCTCCCTGTGTCTCTTACCCTCTCTCTCCACCCTGTGTCTCTTTGCCCCCTCTCCCTCCCCAGTGTCTCTTTCCCCTCCTCTCCCTCCCCAGTGTCTCTTTCCCCTCCTCTCCCTCCCCTGTGTCTCTTTCCCCTCCTCTCCCTCCCCTGTGTCTCTTCCCCTGGTTGTGGTGTATCCTAATTGCGGTATGTTGTGTGTATGCCCTGGTTGTGGCATATCCTAATTGCGGTATGTTGTGTGTATGCCCTGGTTGTGGCGTATCCTAATTGCGGTATGTTGTGTGTATGCCCTGGTTGTGGCGTATCCTAATTGCGTTATGTTGTGTGTATGCCCTGGTTGTGGCGTATCCTAATTGCGGTATGTTGTGTGTATGCCCTGGTTGTGGTGTATCCTAATTACGGTATGTTGTGTGTATGCCCTGGTTGTGGCGTATACTAATTACGGTATGTTGTGTGTATGCCCTGGTTGTGGTGTATCCTAATTGCGGTATGTTGTGTTTATGCCCTGGTTGTGGCGTATCCTAATTGCGGTATGTTGTGTGTATGCCCTGGTTGTGGCGTATCCTAATTACGGTATGTTGTGTGTATGCCATGGTTGTGGTGTATCCTAATTGTGGTATGTTGTGTGTATGCCCTGGTTGTGGCGTATCCTAATTACGGTATGTTGTGTGTATGCCCTGGTTGTGGTGTATCCTAATTGCGGTATGTTGTGTGTATACCCTGCTTGTGGCCTATCCTAATTGTGGTATGTTGTGTGTATGCCCTGGTTGTGGCCTATCCTAATTACGGTATGTTGTGTGTATACCCTGGTTGTGGTGTATCCTAATTGTGGTATGTTGTGTGTATGCCCTGGTTGTGGCCTATCCTAATTGTGGTATGTTGTGTGTATGCCCTGGTTGTGGCCTATCCTAATTACGGTATGTTGTGTGTATGCCCTGGTTGTGGTGTATCCTAATTGTGGTATGTTGTGTGTATGCCCTGGTTGTGGCCTATCCTAATTGTGGTATGTTGTGTGTATGCCCTGGTTGTGGCCTATCCTAATTACGGTATGTTGTGTGTATACCCTGGTTGTGGCGTATACTAATTACGGTATGTTGTGTGTATGCCCTGGTTGTGGTGTATCCTAATTGTGGTATGTTGTGTGTATGCCCTGGTTGTGGCGTATCCTAATTACGGTATGTTGTGTGTATGCCCTGGTTGTGGCCTATCCTAATTGCGGTATGTTGTGTGTATGCCCTGGTTGTGGCGTATACTATTTACGGTATGTTGTGTGTATGCCCTGGTTGTGGTGTATCCTAATTGCGGTATGTAGTGTGTATTCCCTGGTTGTGGCCTATCCTAATTACGGTATGTTGTGTGTATGCCCTGGTTGTGGCGTATCCTAATTGCGGTATGTAGTGTGTATTCCCTGGTTGTGGCCTATCCTAATTGCGGTATGTTGTGTGTATGCCCTGGTTGTGGTGTATCCTAATTGTGGTATGTTGTGTGTATGCCCTGGTTGTGGCGTATCCTAATTACGGTATGTTGTGTGTATGCCCTGGTTTGGCGTATCCTAATTGCGGTATGTTGTGTGTATGCCCTGGTTTGGCGTATCCTAATTACGGTATGTTGTGTGTATGCCCTGGTTGTGGTGTATCCTAATTGCGGTATGTTGTGTGTATACCCTGCTTGTGGTCTATCCTAATTGCGGTATGTTGTGTGTATGCCCTGGTTGTGGCCTATCCTAATTGTGGTATGTTGTGTGTATGCCCTGGTTTGGCGTATCCTAATTGCGGTATGTTGTGTGTATGCCCTGGTTTGGCGTATCCTAATTACGGTATGTTGTGTGTATTCCCTGGTTGTGGAGTATCCTAATTGCGGTATGTTGTGTGTATGCCCTGGTTGTGGTGTATCCTAATTGCGGTATGTTGTGTGTATTCCCTGGTTGTGGAGTATCCTAATTGCGGTATGTTGTGTGTATGCCCTGGTTGTGGCGTATCCTAATTGAAGTAATAATGATTGCGCTATATTGTGTGTTTGTGTATCCGGTTTGCAATAAGTGTGCACTGTGATGCCAGATACAAGCATGAATATTTCAGGGACATTATACAGTGTGTAAATAATTTATAAGGACTGAAGAGGAGAGAATCAGCGAGGGGAGCTCTGCGCGGCGCCCAAGATGGGAGCTCTGCGCGGCGCAGTGGATGTTAAATGCACTTTTATTGTTATGTTAACCCTTTCACTGTTGATTTACTCTTCACTGTAACAAACAGCCAATAAAGCTAAAAAAGAACCATAAACTGCAACTCTGAAGACGATGGATGTAGAGAGTCAAGAGATGTGCTTTGTATTCAGGAGGACATGTAGCTCAGGAAAAACATTACTTGCTTGTGATGCTTGTAATAAACAAAAAACATCAGTAGATATTAATCTAGGAGCATAAAAATATGTTTTTATATAGAAAGTCTTATATTTAGCTGTCATTGGGGATTCCATCTTGTTTGTAGCATGAGGAGAAGTTTATCTTACTTACGGGCTTACAATTCTGACAATAGGAAGGACCAGCTTAATCAGCCAAATAATGGATCCCACTGGTCAGCTCCTCTTCTGGTTTTTGTGTTTTGGTGCTTGAAAGCTAAAGTTACCTTTGCAACTGCCACTGTTGCCATGGCAACCTGCAACACCGCAACATTTCACTTCAGGATTCTCAAGGCTGCCGTCACAATCCTTCCCCCCTTCCAGTCACCATATGATTCACGCCTGGAGATCTGGGGGTCCAATTGCCTGGAGAGACCCTTAGCATTCTGAGGAGCTCTGCTCTGCCTGTTTCGCATAGTAAAGTTTTGAGTCTGCAAGGCTAGCCTCCATCTCAACAGGCGACTATTGTCTTCGCCACCCTATTGAGCCAGCAAATTAGCTTGTGGTCAGTGACAACCGCAAACTCTCACCCCAAAATGTAGGGCTTTAGTTTCTTTAGGGCCCAGACTACTGCCAGGAACTCCATCTCAACACCCTCATAGCTGACTACTCAGGGCAACAGCTTGTGGATCAGGTATGCAAATGGGTGCTCCTCACCTTGATTATCCACCTGACATAAAGCAGCCCCAATCCCATATGTGGAGGCATCCATCTGGACAAAGAAAGGACAAGAGTAATCTGGGGCAACTAGGACACGGTGAGACATTAGGGCAGGCTTCAGGTCCACTCAAAGTGGGTCAACTGCACCAGCCTTGGAATCTTCTTTATGGCAAGGTCTGTCAGTGACTTTGCCAGGATATTGCATTTGGGAAAAAACTGGCGGTTATACTCGGTGATACCCAGAAATGCCAACACTTGCGTCACTGGGTGGGTCACTGCACTATCGAGGCTACCTATACAGGCTCTGGCCAGACCCTCCTATCCCTACTTTGTCCCCTAGGTCCTGCACCTCCCCCTTGCAAACTGGCACTAGTCAAGGCGAATTGACAACCTGGCTTGCTGAATCTATGTGGTCCACGTTTTCCTGCCAAGTATGACTGAATATGGCAATGTCATCCAGGTATCCACGGGTGAACTACTGACACCCATGTAGTAGGTGGTCAACAAGCTGTTGGAATGTGGAAGGGGCGTTCTTCATCCTAAAAGGCATAACTGTAAACTAAATAGGGTGGTGATGTTGACTTCTCTCTAGCAGTTTCAGCAAGTGGGATCTGCCAGTAGCCCTTAGACAAGTCCAGTGTGGTCACATAACTTGTCTGTCCTAGCCTATCTTGCAGTTCATCTACTCTTGGCATAGAGTAAACGTCAGCAGTCATCTTGTCATTTATCCACCTGTAGTCCACACAAAACCGGGTAGTTCCATCCTTCTTAGGGACCAACACCACAGGGGATGCCCAAGGACTATAGGATTGTTCCATAACCTGTAGCTCTAACATCTCATCCATATCCCTCCTTATATTCCCCTTCACAGTCTCACAGAAGTGTAAGCGGTAAGGAACTTGTGAACCAGTAGGTCCGTCCTACCTGGTCGAGTCGAGAACACACCTAGGTGGCGACTCAGCACCACATCACGCTGCTTAATCTGGTCAGAATCTTCCAATTCTTGTAGTCCTATGGCCATTAGTTCGGGATTTCAGCTTGGGTTTGGCTTCAGCATATTCATGTAGATCACCTTCTCAATCTTCTGTTGTTCATCCATGGCTACCACAAAGGCGGGGTTGGCTAGTTTACAGGCAATTTGAAAGTGACCCTACTATTTCCCTTTGGCGTTTCCTGGGAATTGGGTACCAACAATAATACCTGCTGACCTGGAATTCCCTAACCCTGGCTTTCTGATCATACCAGCACTGCTGTTAGCTTTGCTTGTCAAGCCCAGTGTGGTCCTCTTCCCAAAGGTCCTTTGACAAACAGGTCCAATGGCTCCCTCTGTACAAGAGTTTAAAGGGAAATAACTCCTGTGTAGGCAAAGAGGAGGTAGCTTTTTCCAATGTATTGCAGTTTGAGTTGTCTGCGGCCCCTCTTGTGTCTCCATGGCAGTGTGTCTTGGCTTTGGGTCATTATGTCCTCATAATGACACTCCAAAGGATCCAACAATACAGCCGTGGGAGAGCCTAGTCATGAGTCCCACCTCTTTCATGCCCTTGCTCGTGCCCTGATCAATATGGATCTGGGCTAATGGTATGAATAGCTACTGGCTCCCAGCAATCACAATGTCTACCCGCTTTTTCAAGCAATTGAGGGGCTCACCATGTGGATCAGGGGCAGATGCGATACAGGCTTGCCAAAACCTTTCCGAAGGCTAGACATGGCAGCTGCAGTAGTCCCCTGTTGGTAACTGGGCAGGGGCTACAAAATACTGCCCCTTTGACCAGACCATCCTTGGTGCAACCAAAGAACTGGTCCCTATTGCTTCAGGATTAGCCACCTACCCACTCCCCAACACACATGACTGGACGAGGGGAACCCCCAGGGTTTCCTGGGAGGATATCAGGACATTGTCAGATCCCAGCTGTTGGCACTCAAAGTGGCACACCTCCCCTCCATTCCTGGGGGCTGACTGGGCAGTGGTTGTGGGCTGGGGACCAAAGGAGTACTGTGATTGGGGCCCCCCTTCTAGTCAGATATGTGGTCCATGCTGGGCTATGATGCTGAGGAGCACTGGTCTAGGTGGTCTAGCTGGGCAAAGACCACTGAACGGGGAAGGCACTCTCACTTCTCCCGGGTCACCCTGTACTGGCCTGCCAGATGACCATCCTCTTCTGCAATGGTAGGTCATCGTTCTTGGACCCAGACTCTTATGACTGGGGGACAACGCTGGTAAAATTGCTCCAGCAATTTACTGAGCCTAGTTTTTAGAAGGGTGTGTGCTTAGAAACTAATGAACATTCTACTAGACCTAATGAGAGCACTGGCAGTTGAAGATGCCACATTCCCATTATGCAGATACACGCCTGCTGTGCACTTCAGGATTTAGATCTCTGGAAACTAAAATGGCAAATTTCACAGCAGCATTATTGCATAGAAAAGTAATAAATTAGAGGCTGTCAGTAAATACCACGGCCACTTGTAACTCCGAGATTTCTCATTAAAGAGCAAGGCCCATCTGAGTCTATTGTAAAGATGTTCCTCTGCCGTCTGCCCTTTCCTCTCTCAGCAGGCGCATCCAATCCTGCCCTTGTGTGACACAAATCTGATTTAAATCTCTTTATTTTACAGTCTCTCCACTCCCTGAGAAGAGAGAACCATAAATTATCCCGGGAGTGAGAGCCGTCCCAGTAATGCCATCGCGCACGCACTTGTTGGATCCTTTTTATTTATGTTTCTGCAATGTGTCGTACTATGAACATTACTATATTACAGGAAAGGTGACAATAAATGGTCTCTATTACCCCAAAATCATAAGTTATCCAAAAAGAGCATGCATTGTACGTATTTCCTGAGATATTCTGCATTGTTTCTGCTGCATTATTATGTAAATGAGCCACTCCCACATACTTTTTAGCTACTTTGATATTTGTTTCCTTGGTGGCAAAAAAAATAAAATAATATATATATATATATACTGTATATATATATATATAAAAAAATGTATTAAATGATATTAATAATATCATTTGTTGTTGTTAGGTAGTATCTAACTCTCTGTGGCCCTACGGACCACCGCATGTCAAGCAAATCTATAATTATATCTCTGGTCATGCTTATCCACCATACGGTTTTCATTGCAAAGATACTGCAGTGGGGTGCCATTTCCGTCTCCAGTGGACCGTGATGTGTCTGACCTCTCTGCTGTGACCTGCCTATCTTGGGGGACCCTACATGGTATAGCTCACAGCTTCACTGAGATACACAATCCCCTTCACCACGGCAAGGTAGTGATCCAGATGGATATCTATATATATATATATATATATATATATATATATATATAGAGAGAGAGAGAGAGAGAGAGAGAGAGAGAGAGAGAGAGAGAGAGAGAGAGAGAGTTTAAAAAGTAATTAAATAGTACATTTGTGTGCACATTTCAACATCTAAAATAAAGTTAAAAAAACGTATTTCCTACTCAGATTTCCAAAAATACAGTTATTGCACTGCACTCTGGGAAACTGGGCAGAAACATGTAAATGAGCCCACAATGTTTTCACTCTTAATTCCAATACACGGCTCCTTTTAAGCATATACCTGGTGTATTACGCAGCTTGAAGCATAGCATGCAGTGGATTATGCACAAGTTAGGAAACCTACCCACAGACAGCTGTTTCGATCTTAAATGGATCTCACGATTCAGGGACCACACACAGAGCTTATATTAAGTCCCGAGCACACAACTTGTATGGTATCTTATCTACAGTAGATTAATACTCCGTACAAAAGCTGCTTGTTCATTAAAATTACGCTTCCCCTTCCTTCATGTACAATAAGATTTATACCAGTCCCCAATTTCACTTTCTCTGTTTTAAGTCAAATAATCCTGTCCTGGGGTGCAGGAGACAGGATTTCTTGTGCATAAAGAAAAGCCCCTTAATGTCTTGTGCGAGCAAAGATCTGGAGTGGGCCTTATCCGCGCGCTTCTATTTACTGCTTATAATAGAGATCGTGACGTCCAAGACGGCGGCTCAGTTCCTTCTTTCTTCATCTGAATAAGATTTAGCTGCGAGCGCATAGTCCACGGGAAGTGGCGCAGGGGATTCTTAGCAGCTTTATTACATTTAATAGGTCAAGTAGGATTTGTTTGTCTCCGCACCGAGCTGGGGGATATATAATCAGCCCAGGACTTCATGAGCATAAACTTTTTTTTTAACGAATCTTCTATCATAGACCAAAACATTTTGTATCATAAAGTATAATTAGTTTACACTTCTTGGAGTATTAAAGGGACACAGTAAAGGTACATGTTATTGCACAACGGTACATATATACATGGAAGTGCAAGATAATTGAGCTTGAAAGTTGAGTATTTTGCTATCTATACAGGACTTCCCTATCTCCAAGTCTCTTTTCCATTTAATTGGGTGTTTACTTTTCCGTCTGTATTAACTTGGACCATTATGGATCACTACCTTGTTGTGGCTTTAATGAAGCTGTGAGCTATACCATGTAGGGTCACCCAAGAGGACCAGGTCATAGCAAAGAGGCCAGACATAGAGAGAACAAAGAGTGCTATATATATAGAGAGAGACGGGAGGGAGAGAGAGAGACGGGAGAGAGAGAGAGACGGGAGAGAGAGAGAGACGGGAGAGAGAGAGACGGGGGAGAGAGAGAGAGACGGGGGAGAGAGAGAGACGGGAGAGAGAGAGAGACGGGGGAGAGAGAGAGACGAGAGAGAGAGAGACGGGGGAGAGAGAGAGACGAGAGAGAGAGACAGGAGAGAGAGAGAGAGATGGGAGAGAGACGGGAGAGAGAGAGAGAGGGGAGAGAGAGAGAGAGAGGGGAGAGAGAGAGAGACGGGAGAGAGAGAGAGACGGGAGAGAGAGAGAGACGGGAGAGAGAGAGAGACGGGAGAGAGAGAGAGACGGGAGAGAGATAGAGTTGGGAGAGAGAGAGAGAGACGGGAGAGAGAGAGAGAGAGAGACGGGAGAGAGAGAGAGAGACGGGAGAGAGAGACGGGAGAGAGAGACGGGAGAGAGAGACGGGAGAGAGAGAGACGGGAGAGAGAGAGACGGGAGAGAGAGAGAGAGACGTGAGAGAGAGAGAGAGACGGGAGAGAGAGAGACGGGAGAGAGAGAGACGGGAGAGAGAGAGATGGGAGAGAGAGAGACGGGAGAGAGAGAGAGACGGGAGAGAGAGAGAGACGGGAGAGAGGAGAGAGAGACGGGAGAGAGAGAGAGAGAGACGTGAGAGAGAGACGAGAGAGAGAGAGACGAGAGAGAGAGAGACGGGAGAGAGAGAGAGACGGGAGAGAGAGAGAGAGACGGGAGAGAGAGCGAGAGACGGGAGAGAGAGAGAGACGGGAGAGAGAGACGAAAGAGAGAGAGACGAGAGAGAGAGAGAGACGAGAGAGAGAGAGAGACGAGAGAGAGAGAGAGAGACGAGAGAGAGAGAGACGGGAGAGAGAGAGAGAGAGACGGGAGAGAGAGAGAGAGACGGGAGAGAGAGACGGGAGAGAGAGAGAGAGAGAGAGACGGGAGAGAGAGAGAGAGAGACGGGAGAGAGAGACGGGAGAGAGAGAGACGGGAGAGAGAGAGAGACGGGAGAGAGAGAGAGACGGGAGAGAGACGGGAGAGAGACGGGAGAGAGACGGGAGAGAGAGAGAGAGTGGAGAGAGAGACGGGGGAGAGAGAGAGAGACGGGGAGAGAGAGAGACGGGGGAGAGAGAGAGAGACGGGAGAGAGAGAGAGAGAGACGGGGGGGGAGAGACGGGGGAGAGAGAGAGAGACGGTGGGAGAGAGAGAGACGGTGGGAGAGAGAGAGACGGTGGGAGAGAGAGAGATGGAGGAGAGAGAGACGGGAGAGAGAGAGAGAGAGAGAGACGGGAGAGAGAGAGAGATGGGGAGAAAGAGAGACGGGAGAGATAGAGACGGGAGAGATAGAGACGGGAGAGATAGAGACGGGAGAGAGAGAGAGACGGGAGAGAGAGAGAGAGACGGGAGAGAGAGAGAGACGGGAGAGAGAGAGAGAGATGGGGGAGATAGAAAGAGAGAGACGGGAGAGAGAGAGAGACGGGAGAGAGAGAGAGAGACGGGAGAGAGAGAGAGACGGGAGAGAGAGAGACGAGAGAGAGAGACGGGAGAGAGAGAGAGAGACGGGAGAGAGAGAGAGACGGGAGAGAGAGAGAGAGACAGGGGAGAGAGACAGAGAGAGATGGGAGACAGAGAGAGACGGGAGAGAGAGACAGAGAGAGACGGGAGAGAGAGACAGAGAGAGACGGGAGAGAGAGACGGGAGAGAGAGAGAGAGACGGGAGTGAATAGAGAGAGAGATAGACGGAAATGAATAGAGACAGAGAGAGACGGGAAAGACTAGAGAGAGAGACGGGAGAGACTAGAGAGAGAGAGAGACTAGAGAGAGACAGGAGAGACTAGAGAGAGAGAGACGGGAGAGACTAGAGAGAGAGACGGGAGAGACTAGAGAGAGAGACGGGAGAGACTAGAGAGAGAGACGGGAGAGACTAGAGAGAGAGAGAGACTAGAGAGAGACAGGAGAGACTAGAGAGAGACAGGAGAGACTAGAGAGAGAGAGACGGGAGAGACTAGAGAGAGAGACGGGAGAGACTAGAGAGAGACAGGAGAGACTAGAAAGAGAGAGAGACGGGAGAGACTAGAGAGAGAGAGAGACAGACGGGAGAGACTAGAGAGAGAGAGACGGGAGAGACTAGAGAGAGAGACGGGAGAGACTAGAGAGAGACAGGAGAGACTAGAGAGAGACAGGAGAGACTAGAGAGAGACAGGAGAGACTAGAGAGAGAGAGAGAGACAGGAGAGACTAGAGAGAGAGAGAGACGGGAGAGACTAGAGAGAGACAGGAGAGACTAGAGAGACAGGAGAGACTAGAGAGACAGGAGAGACTAGAGAGAGAGAGATGGGAGAGAGAGAGAGACGGGAGAGAGAGAGAGACGGGAGAGTGAGAGAGACGGGAGAGAGAGAGAGACGGGAGAGAGAGAGAGACGGGGGAGAGAGTGAGACGGGGGAGAGAGTGAGACGTGAGAGAGAGAGAGAGACGGGAGAGAGAGACGGGAGAGACTAGAGAGACGGGAGAGAGAGAGAGAGAGAGACGGGAGAGAGAGAGAGACGGTGGAGAGAGAGAGACGGGGGAGAGAGAGAGACAGGGGAGAGAGACAGAGAGAGATGGGAGACAGAGAGAGACGGGAGAGAGAGACAGAGAGAGACGGGAGAGAGAGACAGAGAGAGACGGGAGAGAGAGACGGGAGAGAGAGACAGAGAGAGACGGGAGAGAGAGAGAGAGACGGGAGAGAGAGAGAGACTAGAGAGAGACAGGAGTGAATAGAGAGAGAGATAGACGGAAATGAATAGAGAGAGAGAGAGACGGGAAAGACTAGAGAGAGAGAGACACGGGAGAGACTAGAGAGAGAGACGGGAGAGACTAGAGAGAGAGAGAGACTAGAGAGAGACAGGAGAGACTAGAGAGAGAGAGAGAGACGGGAGAGACTAGAGAGAGAGACGGGAGAGACAAGAGAGAGAGACGGGAGACACTAGAGAGAGAGAGACGGGAGAGACTAGAGAGAGACAGGAGAGACTAGAAAGAGAGAGAGACGGGAGAGACTAGAGAGAGAGAGAGACGGGAGAGACTAGAGAGAGAGAGAGATGGGAGAGACTAGAGAGAGAGACGGGAGAGACTAGAGAGAGAGAGAGACTAGAGAGAGACAGGAGAGACTAGAGAGAGAGAGAGAGAGAGACGGGAGAGACTAGAGAGAGAGACGGGAGAGACTAGAGAGAGAGACGGGAGACACTAGAGAGAGAGAGAGAGACGGGAGAGACTAGAGAGAGACAGGAGAGACTAGAAAGAGAGAGAGACGGGAGAGACTAGAGAGAGAGACGGGAGAAACTAGAGAGAGACGGGAGAGACTAGAGAGAGACAGGAGAGACTAGAGAGAGAGAGAGAGAGAGAGACAGGAGAGACTAGAGAGAGAGACAGACGGGAGAGACTAGAGAGAGACAGGAGAGACAGGAGAGACTAGAGAGACAGGAGAGACTAGAGAGAGAGAGATGGGAGAGAGATGGGAGAGAGACGGGAGAGAGAGAGAGACGGGAGAGAGACGGGAGAGAGAGAGAGACGGGAGAGAGAGAGAGACGGGAGAGAGAGAGAGACGGGAGAGAGAGAGAGACGGGAGAGAGAGAGAGACGGGGAGAGAGTGAGACGTGAGAGAGAGAGAGACGTGAGAGAGAGACGGGAGAGAGAGAGAGACGGGAGAGAGAGAGAGACGGGAGAGAGAGAGAGACGGGGGGAGAGAGAGACGGGGGAGAGAGAGACAGAGACAGGGGAGAGAGACAGAGAGAGATGGGAGACAGAGAGAGACGGGAGAGAGAGACAGAGAGAGACGGGAGAGAGAGACAGAGAGAGACGGGAGAGAGAGACGGGAGAGAGAGACAGAGAGAGACGGGAGAGAGAGAGAGAGACGGGAGAGAGAGAGAGACTAGAGAGAGACAGGAGTGAATAGAGAGAGAGATAGACGGAAATGAATAGAGAGAGAGAGAGACGGGAAAGACTAGAGAGAGAGAGAGACGGGAGAGACTAGAGAGAGAGACGGGAGAGACTAGAGAGAGAGAGAGACTAGAGAGAGACAGGAGAGACTAGAGAGAGAGAGAGAGACGGGAGAGACTAGAGAGAGAGACGGGAGAGACTAGAGAGAGAGACGGGAGACACTAGAGAGAGAGAGAGAGACGGGAGAGACTAGAGAGAGACAGGAGAGACTAGAAAGAGAGAGAGACGGGAGAGACTAGAGAGAGAGAGAGACGGGAGAGAATAGAGAGAGAGAGAGACGGGAGAGACTAGAGAGAGAGACGGGAGAGACTAGAGAGAGACAGGAGAGACTAGAGAGAGGCAGGAGAGACTAGAGAGAGAGAGAGAGAGAGAGACAGGAGAGACTAGAGAGAGAGAGAGACGGGAGAGACTAGAGAGAGACAGGAGAGACTAGAGAGACAGGAGAGACTAGAGAGACAGGAGAGACTAGAGAGAGAGAGATGGAAGAGAGAGAGAGACGGGAGAGAGAGAGAGACAGAGAGAGAGAGAGAGATGGGAGAGAGAGAGAGAGACGGGAGAGAGAGAGAGACGGGAGAGAGAGAGAGAGACGGGAGAGAGAGAGAGAGACGGGAGAGAGAGAGAGACGGGAGAGAGAGAGAGAGACGGGAGAGAGAGAGAGAGACGGGGGAGAGAGAGAGAGAGACGGGAGAGAGAGAGAGACGGGAGAGAGAGAGAGAGACGGGAGAGAGAGAGAGAGACGGGAGAGAGAGAGAGAGAGACGGAAGAGAGAGAGAGACGGGAGAGAGAGAGGGAGAGACGGGAGAGAGAGAGAGAGACGGGAGAGAGAGCGAGAGACAGGAGAGAGAGAGAGAGAGAACATAACATAGTAGAGTGCTCCAATGTAGAAGAGACCGCTACAATTTCATATTTCTCTGCAGGTTCATCAATGATCCTATATGTAATGACTAATATCATTTTAACTAGTGTTGTCTGGGACCTACATTTAAATTATTACAGTTTAATTAAATTCATTATTTTAAAGGGATATGGAAAGATACTGGATTTACTAGGTATATAATATCTCTGTGTATCTATCTACTTTTATGTACTTTCTTTTATTAAAAAGGGCTTATAAGCTCTGCCTAAAATCAAACAAATAGTCCCTGTATGGGTCTGCCAATTGCAGTGTATGCAGACCCGAGCTCTGTAGGGCTGGATGTGCAGTGCAATGTCCTAGCCTATCAGGGACCACGTCTCGGCACCATGTTGGAGAATATTTATGAGAAATGATCACTGATTGGTTAGTATGAGACATAGAGTCTGTGTCTCCATGAGCGGCAGAGGGCAAACCCAAACAGGTAAGATCTATTTGATTTTAGGTAGACAAAACATAACTTTTAAGAACTTCTTAATAAAACAAAGTAGATACAAGTGATACATAGGTATATTATATACCTAGTAAAGTCCAGGAACCCTCCATGTCCCAGACTATGGAGCTGTTTTTAAGGGCAGAGGAGCTCTGTGTGTCTATAATGGGCCACTCCTGTGATGTCTGTGCCATATGACTAATAGAGATTTGTGTAAATTGAATCAGCGACTCCGGCGGCGCAGCTCTGGGATGGTGATGAAGCGGAATATCTGTGTCTGGGGACAGGAGAACATACTTTGAATAGTTCGATGGACGCTTCTGAAAATGGGTCTGATTTATCAAGCAAAGGCAGACACGGAGCTCGTTAGCTTGCACTGACATGTCTCGTTAGCACGGTAATAACCTGTCTGCTTAATGATGTTTGACATCTGCCTCTTATAACCCAATACAGAGCACAGGAGAAACCTGGAATATCTGTCACGTTCAGATCTGAGACTTTGGTCCTTGTTTCTTGTGCTAGGCCCTACTTGTCAATATAAGATGCCATTTCTTGTGCAAGACCCAACAAATCCATGTAAGACCTGTTTCTTGTGCAGGACCCAACATCTTCATATAAGACCCTGTTTCTCATGCTAGACTCTACATCTTCATATAGGACCATGTTTCTCATGTTAGACCCTATTTCTCGATATAAGACCCTGTTGTTTGTACAAGACCATATACCTTGATAGTTTCATATGCAAGACCCTGCATTTCTATATAAGACCCCATTTCTTGTGCTAGACCCTACTTCTCAATATAAGACCTCGTTTTTTTGCTAGACCCATCTTCTCAATATAAGACCACATTTCTTTTGCTAAACACAATGAGCCTCATTCAATTCAGGGTTAGCAACTCAATCGGCGAGCCCGCAGCCGCCGCAAATTATGGTCGGTTCAATTGGCCGGGCTTGCAAGTCCCGGCCCGATAGCGGACAACGCAAACCATGCTCTCGATAGTAGCATTTGCGGGTTTGAACACGATCGCTGACGCAAGGCCGTAACTTGTAGTTATAAACAGCCAATGTAATGTGGGTCCGATCGTGACTCGTAGATTAAGCCCGTATGACTTTGAAATCCAACCTCCGTTTTTCATTGAAGTCCTACGGGCTTGAACCACGAGTCCCGACCGAACCCACATTACAATGTTTCTAACCGTGCGTCAGCGATCATGTTGAAACCCGTAGGACTTCAATGGAAAATGGGGTTGGATTTCAAAGTCATACAGGCTTGAATTATGAGTTACGATCGGACCCACATTCCAGATATAATCCAATATTGATAAAGCCGTAAATATGATATTCTATTACATGCGAGTTACAGTATATGCATTAACACATCGATTGCCAGGATCGATATAACACGGAAATTAAACATGAAATAAAGTATTTTTTGGGCCGATTTGCGGGCTTGAGAATGTTGTGCTATTAATTCTAAGACCTAAGATAACTTTCCCTTTTAATAAAATTACAGCAGTGTGTGTATGTGCATTTACAGTGCTCCGATTTGTCATTAAACTCTTTGCGTGACCTCCTTAGTACCAGTGACTTGTGGTTCGACTTTTGCCATATGCGGGCTTGATGGAGTGGTTAGCGAGGGGGAATCGGAGCAATTGAATAGCGATTTTCGATTTTACCGATAGCAACTCTTGCGGCCCCAAAAGATCAAATGCTTGGAGGGCATTAACTTGTGATTTTATAAATCGCTATGAATCACAATGAATCGCAGCTCAGAGCCCGTAACTTGATCGGAGCCAGCAAATGGAAGCCAATTGAAACAGAAACTGGAGAGACTAGAGAGGGAGAGAGAGACTGGAGAGACTAGAGAGACGGGAGAGAGAGACTGGAGAGAGAGAGAGAAGGGAGAGGGAGAGAGAGACTGGAGAGACTAGAGAGATGGGAGAGAGAGAGAGACGGGAGAGGGAGAGAGAGAGACGGGAGAGGGAGAGAGAGAGAGAGACTGGGGGAGAGAGAGAGACGGGGGAGAGAGGGAGAGAGAGAGAGACGGGGGAGAGAGAGAGAGACGGGGGAGAGAGAGAGACTGGAGAGAGAGAGAGAAGGGAGAGGGAGAGAGAGACTGGAGAGACTAGAGAGACGGGAGAGAGAGAGAGACTGGAGAGAGAGAGAGACGGGAGAGAGAGAGAGACGGGAGAGGGAGAGAGAGAGAGAGACTAGTGGAGGATGAGAGACGGGGGAGAGAGGGAGAGAGAGAGAGACGGGGGAGAGAGAGAGAGACGGGGGAGAGAGAGAAAGACGGGAGAGAGAGAGAGAACGACGGGAGAGAGAGAGACGGGGGGAGAGAGAGAGACGGGGGGAGAGAGAGAGACGGGGGAGAGAGAGAGACGGGGAGAGAGAGAGACGGGAGAGAGAGAGAGACTGGAGAGAGAGAGAGACGGGAGAGGGAGAGAGAGAGAGACGGGAGAGGGAGAGAGAGAGAGAGACTGGGGGAGAGAGAGAGACGGGGGAGAGAGAGAAAGACGGGAAAGAGAGAGAGAACGACGGGAGAGAGAGAGAGACGGGAGAGAGAGAGAAAGACGGAAGAGAGAGAGAGAACGACGGGAGAGAGAGAGAGACGGGAGAGGGAGAGAGAGAGAGACGGGAGAGGGAGAGAGAGAGAGACGGGGGGAGAGAGAGAGACGGGGGGAGAGAGAGAGACGGGGGGAGAGAGAGAGACGGGGAGAGAGAGAGACGGGAGAGAGAGAGAGACGGGAGCGAGAGAGTGACGGGAGAGAGAGAAAGACGAAGAGAGAGAGAGACGGGAGAGAGAGAGAGACAGGAGAGAGAGAGATGGGAGAGAGAGAGACGGGAGAGAGAGAGAGAGAGACGAGAGAGAGAGACGGGAGAGAGAGAGACGGGAGAGAGAGAAAGACGGGAGAGATGAGAGAGAGAGAGAGATGAGAGAGAGAGAGATGAGAGAGAGAGACGAGAAACAGCCAATGTAATGTGGAGCCAGCAAATGGAAGCCAATTGAATAGCAAAATAAGTTACGTGCTCCATTTGCGAGACCGAATCTCCCGAAATCCTCATTTGAATGAGGCTAAATGTTTCAACTTAAGACCCTGTTTCTTGTGCTAGACGCTATGTCTCAACGTAACACCCTGTTTCTACCCGTAAGACAGTGTTTCTGCTGATAATGCCCTTGCTGCCAGCATGGCACGCATTCCTCCACCATTAATCTCACTCACTTAAAGAATTGTTTAATTTTTAAACTGATTTGTCATTTTTCTGCAGATTCACTGTAAGCAGTCGCACCATTTAATCTCCATAATCAATTCTCATTATAACATGTCAGGGGTTCTTGGCTGCTCATTTGGAACAAATTTATCTTTTGCTTTTTAACTCCAACCCATTAATAGGCTATTAGTAAATTCAATTTTAAATAGACTCTGAAAACCTGCCTTTGACAAGAGCTCCTCTTACAAGAAGCAACAAGACCATAAAACGTAAGAAATAAAGATATACATATATTATGAGCAAGTCTCCATGTTTTATTACTCTGCTTGTATAGCCAAATAGCCTGTGTATACATTTACAATTATTTTTGTATACTTTGAGTCAACAAAAATACTTAGATTTAATAAAACTATTATGTATTCAATTCTGTAAATTTTGCATTATGGAATAGATGTTTTATTGTGTCTAAGGGATTTTATATTTTCCAATAGTTGTGGGCAATGAAAGGCTCCCTTAGTTATATATTATATTGTGTCGGCGGTGGTACCATTCGAGTAAGGATAGCGCAATAAATGGGTATAACAGTCATGGAAGGGACTGAGGCTGTTTTGTCTGTATCTTAATAATAAATTAGAAACAATTCAAAAGAAGAGACTAAAATGGGGCTGGGTCTTAAAGACAAAACGAATAAGGCGTTCCCATGATCTTAATATGTATAGACATGAGAGAGACCTGCAAATATATCAAAGGGTTTATCTGGAAGACACTTCCTTCTTGAACTTTATTAAAGAAGAACAAGTGGAAGTAGTTGTGTCAAACTCCGTAAAGGAATTTAAGCATGCCTCCGACATAAGGCTCTGCCAAGCTTTTGAGTAGATCCAATAGGCCGACCAAATGGGCCTTTTTGGTTCCGATCCGTCGTCAAACCATTTTTATTATTCTTGCATTTTGTGATAACAAATAAATAGCTAGAAAGCAGTGAGTTTCATCTTACCAGAGAATCCAAAGAAACTTAAGAATGTTTTATTTGTTTTTTTTATCTACTTTACATTCAAAATAATGGGGGCGCAGACACAATGTGGTTCCCTGCCCCTCTGTTTCCTGTATTTATTAACTGCACCGTGGTACTTTAATGCAAGATAATGGTCATGTGGCCGTATACAAATACTCTTCATTTAATGTCTCACATCAGGTACTCGAGGCAGGAAGGGGTTAAGTCCTGCAAGAGCCCTCTGCTCAGTATTGATCTCCAAAATGTGATATTTTTACAAGGATCAGGTTTTGATAATAATGTTGCAGATTGCTCATTTTTTTCTTAGATAAAAAGGAATTATTTCCTAAGCCCTGTTTCACAGTGTCGGTGCAAGGCGGCTCCTATCTGCCAAGCTCCGTGTTACATGTCTGTGCCTGGCAGATACACGCAAGTCCCCAGCTGGATACAGCTAATAGATACAGATGGCAGATCTGGGGGCCCCATCCTCTCCGCTGCCCCCGATCCTCTCCGCTGTTCCTATCAACTTTATTATTTTTCATCCTGAAGAAGGTAACAGAGAATTCAATTTTCTTTTGATCCATTTTATGTGCAAATTCCAAATACCATTGATTTGATTTAAATCCTGCCCAAACTGCGCTGCCCCCCCAGCACACGCCTGGAGTAATGTCATCTGCCTATCTGCCAAGCAATCTCCCATCTTATTGTTTTATATTGAAATCATTTATAGAGGTCTGAGACACAGCAAATACAATGTATCACCTCTGATTTCTAAAGTAGAAATGTATCTGCTTATTCAATCGGATTTATAAGCATTTAACCTTTTGCTCACTGCGACGGCGCCATGTTTCCTGCAAGATCTTTCGAATAACTATACTTGACAATGGGCAGGACGTTTCTGCAAAAGTCTTAAATATGTTATTTTTATGTGCAATTATTATTTACTTTATAATATTCCTTGCCCTAACTGACATGCTTGGCTTAGCTGCTTTTTTAGTTGGGTGTGTCTTTGTAAACTAATGAGCATTCCATTAGTGTTCTGAAAGCACAGGCAGTTTTAACTGTCAATTTTGAATGTAGCAGATGGAAATATTCAGTGGTAATATTCATTGTAACCAATATCTTGTGCAGTCTATTTGAAAATAATATTTTAAATAAAGCAGAGGCTACATAGCATCATCTGTAAATGTTTCTCTCGTCAGTCTCATACTGTATATCTCTTTTTTCCGGTGGTGATTGACTCACATTGTCCCATCTTTTTTCCAGGGTGCCTGTCTCACACTGTCTCTCTCTCTCTTTTTCAGGGGTGGTTGTCATTGCGTTTGTGGTATGCTGGCTGCCATACCACGCTCGCCGATTGATGTTTTGTTACGTTCCAGATGATCTGTGGACAGAGTAAGTAACAATCCCAGCGCCGCCGTCTCAGGACATGAACAGGATGCTCTCTCCACACACGCATCCCAAACTGCTCCCCCGAGCCTGACATGATCAGACACTGGACGTACTCTCCACACACACTCCCCAAACTGCTTCCTGGAGCCAGATGTGTGCAGACACTGGACACTCTCTCCACACACACTCCCCAAGCTGCTATCCAGGTCCAGACATGGTCATACACTGGATGCTCTCTCCACACACACTCCCCAAGCTGCTCTCCAGGTCCAGACATGATCAGACACTGGACGTACTCTCCACACACACTCCCCAAACTGCTTCCTGGAGCCAGATGTGTGCAGACACTGGATGCTCTCTCCACACACACTCCCCAAGCTGCTATCCAGGTCCAGACATGGTCATACACTGGATGCTCTCTCCACACACACTCCCCAAGCTGCTCTCCAGGTCCAGACATGGTCAGACACTGGATGCTCTCTCCACACACACTCCCCAAGCTGCTAACCAGGTCCAGACATGGTCATACACTGGATGCTCTCTCCACACACTCCCCAAGCTGCTCTTCAGGTCCAGACATGGTCATACACTGGATGCTCTCTCCACACACACTCCCCAAGCTGCTATCCAGGTCCAGACATGGTCATACACTGGATGCTCTCTCCACACACACTCCCTAAACTGCTCTCCGGAGACAGACATGGTCATACACTGGATGCTCTCTCCACACACACTCCCCAAGCTGCTCTCCGGAGACAGACATGGTCAGACACTGGATGTTCTCTCCACACACACTCCCTAAACTGCTCCCTAAAACCAGCCGTGTGCAGACACTGGGTGCTCTCTCCACGCACACTCCATAAACTGCTCCCTAAAGCCAGCCGTGTGCAGACACTGGATGCTCTCTCCACACACACTCCCTAAACTGCTCTCCAGGTCCAGACATGGTCATACACTGGATGCTCTCTCCACACACACTCCCTAAACTGCTCCCTAAAGCCAGCCGTGTGCAGACACTGGGTGCTCTCTCCACACACACTCCCCAAACTGCTCCCTGGATCCAGACTTGCAGACACTGGACATCAGACTGACTGGCTAATCTTCAAACCTTTCTAGCTAGTAGTTGTGTGGAGCTTCCTAAACTCCTGCAAGGACCAAAAATCATAAGCGCACTCAGCTTCTATTTTTGGCTTCTCTAGATAGTCTAACCTCAAATGGAAAACAATATGAACCCTTTTATTAAAGTGAAGTCAATATCAAATAATTTAGTCCAGGACCTGTCAATTATCATTGACTGGGACCAACCATTGCCTTATTTTACATATTTGATTGTGTTGATTTACCTGCAGGCATTGCCATATTTCAATTGAAGCAGCTAAGTGTGTCTCTGCATCCCAAGTCTCCTTTGTGTAGAAGCAGATTTGCTTTTAATAGTGTGGCGGCATAAGGTCAACTGCAACCCCCAGCAAGGGTTTCCAGCAAGGTCATGTAGCCCATCAGAGCAAAGAAATACAGCGCTTTAAATTGTCCTGTCAATCTACCAATGACCTGTTTAAACCTACCAAGTAAAGAGAGTGCACTGTCTGAGCTTTTTATTCTGCCAAATGATTTGAGAGACAGATCTATAATTTATACAGAAAAAGCCGCCTCCAAAATGGCTAAATATAAATCACAGGAAATGACATCACCGCTGTCATCAATCACCGTAGCAACAGTAAACAGATTATATCAATGACTCACATTTCTATAGCGTCGAGCAAATAATAAGTGGATAACGTATGATATAAACGCAATGTTGTTAGGTATTAATGAATGAAATTAAAGGCATAATAGCTGCAGATTGCATTAGACAAGTGCATTGCAAACCTACAATACATACTATTCATCCAGCAGATAAGATATCTAGAATTAAATCTGTATTGTACGGCAGGAGGCAGGAACAGCCCCACACTCATGTCACTTAGAAGAATAACTTCACATGATTGTGAACTATTCCGCAAATAACAACATTATCAGCCGTGGAAGATAAGGATAAAAAAGAGAAACTTTCATGGTGGCTGCCATTACTGGAATACTTCCTTTTCAAAGCATATGGGGGCGGGGCAAGCAGGACTTGCAAGTTTATTTGTGACTGCCTTCTACTTATTCTCAATACTTAAATACTAAAAGCTTTTCTTAATCAACTAACCAATGAATCAACAAATTTCCCTACTACCCCCTTCCACTTCTCAATAGATAATACAAATTAGCAGAAGACACTTCTTTAGGCTTCATTCCAGCAGGAAGTATGGAAGGTGCAAACATTTTCAATATTTAACGTCTTTCAGACACTGTTATCCACCCACTATAATGGCAATTTAAGAAGGTGGGCTGCTATTTTTTCAGGCACATCCAACAAAGTGGTCTCCATTATCTGGAGCATTGTTGTGTTGAAGTAATTCCCGATGACAACAAGCTTTTGCTATGAGGGCAGCATATAAATGTTAGTTTGTCCTCTTACCTAATGACAATATTCCTAAAAGCCTTTGGACCTGTCTCTCAGCTTGAATCACTCCACCATTGTGGGGAAATTGTTTATACTTGTACTTAACCCCTGTATAGCTCTACGGAATATGTTGGCGCGTTACAAATAAAGGATAATAATACTTATAATCAGGGTGGAGGATGATACTCTAACCATTGTAAGTGAAGATAATATTCAACATTGCTTTTATACATAATTAAATAGGAATGTATTAATGATCAATGCATAATTAAAAAACATCTAGCTGTTCTTATTAGGTCATGGCCAGCTACATTGTTTTTTTTTAATGATGAATGCCTCACTCCTGGGATTGTAGTGAACCTTTAAATCAAAGTGAGTTCTATACAAACAACACTTTATAAAATACAAAAACCTTTTTTGAGCAATGCGTGTTTTTATCTAGTGGCAAGTTTGGCCCATTTTTATCCCTGTTAGTCCTTCCTCACCAAAACCCGACCGGCCATGCATGATCATCCCACCTGGATAATAACAGTGTATTTAGACGGCCAATGCTAATATCCTCAGCTATCCAGCTGCCTGCTGAATTATTAAGCAATCTCTTTCCTAGCCATGCTTGTGTGATCTTGAAATGAACAGACTGTGCAAATGTTCCTCTGAGCCACTGGAATTAGATTGCTTGGAAGCTCCTCCGGCGAAATGTGCTTTACCAGGATGCCGTTTGCCAAAACCAATGACAAGGTCAAGTCTTCCAAGATGGAGGGGGGAAGTTGGGACCAAGTGGACTCAAGCCAATCCTTGCGTTAATTCATACTTATGTTTATTGAGTCAGCTTAAAAGCACAATTAATTACTGTACTCCAATATTGCCAGAGGCCGATGGGAGTAAAGCACATTTCCCAGCTTGAAAACAAATTTATGTAGCTTTTTACACATTTTAATATTTCAACTTATGAGTCGGTGCATGCATTATATCAAGGTTATATTTCTTTGTCAACTCAATCTAAATAACTTATCAATACAGCCCCCTCTTCAATGAGGAACTATGGCACTAAATGGGTTAAGCAGAGCCCATTGGACTGAAGCATATACAAAATATATAATGTCCTTTCCTATTCAATAATTCAATTTTTTAGGACTGAAATATGTTTATAATGATAACTCCAGCTTCTCTATGTATATCTGAGTTGTAGGATCGTCTGCCATTACAGAGAATCTCTTTGTGGTCAAGCACTGGTGGTACTAAACATTTCTCTGTAACACATGTTGTGGCATCAGATTACTCTTGAATAATATTCCAATTTTCCTGTTTGTCTAAAAGCTTCTCTCCTCAAATTCAGGACAGATTCAGTTTTGTATAGGAATTCTTATCCAGAAAGGCTCCTCCACATCCAGTCAATCATTACAAGTAGACTTAGCCTGAAGGAAACTGAAATTATGTATTTGCTACAACCTAAGAAATATAAGTATATATGTGTAAAAAGTTTATGACCATGAAGTGACCCACCATGTTTGTTTGGGGTCATCAATGATAAATGGTCTACTTTCAGGTTACAAAAGTTGGGGAGAGTTAGAGAAAGCTTTGTGGCTCTTTGGATCACTGCTGTGATTGGCTACAGACTTTCATGGCCGGCAACACTAAGCCTAGTCAATCTGGCCAAGTATCCACAGAAAATGAAGCTAGTGTCTAAAATGAAATGCTCTGTTGATGAGGTAATGGTTGACTGCATTGGATTGGTGGAATCAGTTTCATTGAGACAAGGAACCAGATGTATTAAATGGCGAAGAACTCTTGAAAGACCTCTTCTTTCCTACATAATTCTACAGGTCATATCTACTACAATGTCACATCTTCTATAATTATCCAACACTTTTCGCTTTAGTACATTGTTTTAAACAGGGGGGAAAAGTCTGAACAAGCCCACTTGTCCAAGGAAAAGGGAGAAACAAGAGTATCTTCAAAATATATAATATTATAATACATTTTGTGAAGTGGAGATACATTGTAAACAATTATATTCAGGAGAATGTCTTCTTTTTCTCATTGTGTATATTTATTGGACATTTTTTGTTTTTCTGTTTTCTCAGTGAATTACATGACTTCTACCATTATTTCTACATGATGACCAATGTCCTGTTCTACGTCAGCTCTACAGTTAATCCTATTCTGTACAACTTGGTATCTGCAAACTTCCGCCAAATATTCGTTTCCACACTCAGTTTTTTATGCCCGCCCTGGAGAAGGAAGCAAAAGCGTCAGGCATTCACCAGGAAATCTAATAGCATTTCCAGTACCAACCACACATTCTCTACCCAAATTACAAGGGAGACTCCATACTGAGGGACTTGGAAGGATGACCCCAGATACATGTAAAAACACAATATTATCACCATCTTCAGTATGTGTCAATGGCAATGTCCGGTATGTCCTCGTAAGTAGCTGTATCCCAAATATCGTCATTGCTTTGAGGACCACCATGTTTGACAAGTGGCTCCTCAATTATTTTTGCACAATACTTTGACAAAAGTATAACAGGATTGTTTGATAATTTATTCTATATCTTATGAAATCTAGAAGACGATGCGGATGTGCCATAAAATTACGGTGGCCATTATGACAGATCTAAGCAGGCCAGAACTGATTTTATTTGACAAATGTTGCACTTGACTAAGTATCTTATCTAGAAGTCAAATGTAAATACCTCCTTTTAATATACTTTTTTGTTATTATTCTCCAATAGTGTTAGATCCTTGAAAAAGTAAATGATGAATTAAAAATGCACCTCAAGAGGAACTGTAACGTGGTCTCAGTAGAGTCCTTGATATTTTGCGCTTAATTTCTCTTTCAAACAGATGTGTCCAGTTGGATACCAGGTTCCTAAAAGGTGAAAGGCTGTAAATAAAGAGCAACACCTTAGTTATGTTATTTCAGCATGGTACTAAAAAGCCCAGTTGTTGGCTTTCAAAATGAAAGACTTGGATTCTGTAGCACCAGCGAGCATCAAGTTGACTTGGTTGATTATGGCCAACGATCCTCAATATGGTCAATAGACTTCAATAATGTGCCATAACACGATCACCAATGGTACGCCTTTGGAAGGCCAGTACAGTACTTTGGAGTTGTCATTGGTTATCTATAATATTACTATAAACAATGCTATTGTGAAACCGGCTCCATTGACTTTGATATATTCTCAAGGACTGCAAAGACAGATGGTGATGGAACGTTTATCTCCACCTGCCTATAAATGGTAAACAGTCACTACTCTGGTGTTCAAGCATGTCTGGCCAACAGCATTCAGCCAAATCCCGGGAACTGAATACATACAGAAGAAAACTGGGAATGTCAACAAACTTTGCAAATATCTCAAGAAGTGAAGAGAATAATGAATCTTGCAAATCAAAGGACAGGGTTAGAAAGTGAAGCACAAATGATAATAATGACTGAAAGGTGTAGTCAAAAAAGAGACTCACAATGTAAAAATAGCAAAAATGAAATATAGAGGCGATGGAGCTATGGATACCACCTTAGCTGTATCCACCACTTAGCTGTATATTTGTTATCGTGTCCACTGTACGATCTATGTATTTGTTTTATGAAGGGTTAATGCACAAAGGTATATTCAGTGAGTTTGTTCACGTCCTTCCCGGAAATGTACAACAGGAACATTATCTGGTTTAGCCAACGATGCATGAAGGTGCCGTGATAAGAGGCTGAGGAGCCAGGTTTACCATGTTATTTTATTAAATATGGGGAAAAATAACAAGAAACTATTTGCTTTGAAAAATTCTAAGAAAAGACTATCCTGTTTGAGGGACGCGCTTGTTATCACCTTCTGTCTCTTTTCAAATGAGTGTCAAAACGGCTGATTTTACTGCAGAAAAATCCAAATAAAGTCTAATTTATAACTAAGTAATATCAAGTACTTTATCATCTTACTGTTGTTTTTCAAGCACTTTGGCACAGTAAACTTTCATTAAGTATTTTTTTTTCAAGTCTAACATATTTTCATTGTGCTAGAGCCTTATCCATAATTAAAGGAGGACTGTGGTCATATTTGTAAAATGTACTATTTGAAATATCTACACTTACACCATATGGAGAACGTTTTGTGTGTTTAGTTATTCAAAAACAATATAGAACAAAAAATCAAGCCCAGTAGTCCTTTACTCCTTAGCGGTTTGCTTTGCTCGGAGTATTTGAGGTGCCTTGCACTTGCTAAGATCATTCTGAGCATGTGCATGTGTAAGAAAAATGCTTTTTTTAAAATATTTTTCCACCAATGAAGTGCTTTGAAATTATACCATATTTGAAATGTTTGCTGTGTCCATTTAATAGATATTTAATACAAGAAAAACAATTGTTTATTGGGATATTCCAGATATTAAATCTCTAGCACATCGAGGGAAGATTGTTTAGGTAAATGCTATTGTCTGAGGAGAGGGAGAGCATTATTAGAAGCATAAATTCTGTTCCATTTCCGTCACTGACACTAAGAATTCTGAGCTGTATGATGTGATTGGCTCAAAAGGACTTTGAAATATTATATTATCAGCCTCTTGTTGAGCTGATTGTCTCCACTCTGATAAGGTCATGTGAGAAATGGGCTGGTTTAAAGGGTCTTAAAGGCACTCTGATTAGATAAAAGTCCAAACAGTCAGCCATAGGTTGCTTTTGCCAGTGAAAAACACTTTAACGCAGTCTCTGGCAAATGGAAATAATTGTTATGATATTACCTTGTGCTTGAAAATTTCTCGTTTAAGTCTGAATATTAATTTTATTAATGATCAATGCCTAATTAATACATCTAGCTCTTGCTGTTTGGGCACAAAATCAAAACAACTTCAAAATAAAGTTTACTAGTTGAAAAAATATAATTATTCTTTCTCCAACAACGGTAATAAAGACAAAAAGTATTAATATACAAAATGTTATAATATAACTGCGTCCTCGCGCCACATCTGCGTGCGCACACCGAGGAGAGTGTAATGATACTTTGTAGATAAAGTCATAAAAATCCCGGGCAGCCATTTTCTGCGCAGCGGGCGTCCAAAATAAGAATCAATTTGTGCATTTTTTGCTTGTTTTATATACAGACCCCCTTAGTGTTAATCTAACAATTTAACAAGGATTACCAATACAGCTGTGCAGGCGCATTCATATCTCTGCATGGAGCCCCCCATGCTCCCTACAAGAGACCCCATAAAAGACAGTGCTTTCTATTTATGTAAATCCACCCGCGTTGGTGATATAAATTGTGTATTTTGTTAAAAAAAGAAAATTAAATCTGTGATTTTTGTCTAAAAGGAGCCTCGCGTCCGTCTGTGCGTCCTTTGCACTTTATTGATGTGTTCGGTTTTTGATGTTTTTTTACATGTGATGGTCCCGTATGAAATCCATGTTGACGAATGTGTTTGTGTAATGTCCATATTGGTTCAATAAAAGGTATGAAGACCTATAAAAATGTGTCTAGTCTGTTATACACCATATAATAATATACAGCGTACTATGGATACACAACCAGCCCAATAGGACAAGAGGGCGGCCGCCCAGGGAGACAACTTAAGGTGGACACTATCAAGCCAGTAACATTCTTGCACCCTGTCCTGTAACAAACAGCCATGTTTATGTTTCCTTATGTTACGGATATACAGAGTAGCACAGCACTGCTAACATATATACAGCACAGCACTGATATCTTATATATAGCACAGTACTGATGTATAGAGTAGCACAGCACTGATATCTTATATATAGCACAGTACTGATGTATAGAGTAGCACAGCACTGATATCTTATATATAGCACAGTACTGATATATAGAGTAGCAGAGCACTGCTAACATATATACAGCACAGCACTGATATCTTATATATAGCACAGTACTGATGTATAGAGTAGCACAGCACTGATATCTTATATATAGCACAGTACTGATATATAGAGTAGCACAGCACAGATACCTTATATATAGCACAGTACTGATATATAGAGTAGCAGAGCACTGCTAACATATATACAGCACAGCACTGATATCTTATATATAGCACAGTACTGATGTATAGAGTAGCACATCACTGATATCTTATATATAGCACAGTACTGATATATAGAGTAGCAGAGCACAGATATCGTATATATAGCACAGTACTGATATATAGAGTAGCACAGCCCTGATATCTTATATATAGCACAGTACTGATATATAGAGTAGCACAGCACTGATATCTTATATATAGCACAGTACTGATATATAGAGTAGCACAGCACAGATATCTTATATATAGCACAGTACTGATATATAGAGTAGCACAGCACAGATATCTTATATAAAGCACAGCACTGATATCTTATATATAGCACAGTACTGATATATAGAGTAGCACAACACTGATATCTTATAGATAGAGTACAGCAGCACTGATATCTTATATATATAGCACAGTACTGATATATAGAGTAGCGCAGCACAGATATCTTATATATAGCACAGTACTGATATATAGAGTAGCACATCACTGATATCTTATATAAATAGAGTACAGCAGCACTGATATCTTATATATATATAGCACAGTACTGATATATAGAGTAGTGCAGCACTGATATCTTATATATATATAGCACAGTACTGATATATAGAGTAGCGCAACACTGATATCTTATATATAGCACAGTACTGATATATAGAGTAGCACAACACTGATATCTTATATATAGCACAGTACTGATATCTTATATATAGCACAGTACTGATATATAGAGTAGTGCAGTACTGATATATATATAGCACAGTACTGATATCTTATATATAGCACAGTACTGATATATAGAGTAGCACAACACTGATATCTTATATATAGCACAGTACTGATATATAGAGTAGTGCAGCACTGATATCTTATATATAGCACAGTACTGATATATAGAGTAGTGCAGTACTGATATCTTATATATATAGCACAGTACTGATATATAGAGTAGCACAGCACTGATATCTTATATATAGCACAGTACTGATATATAGAGTAGCACAGCACTGATAACTTATATATAGCACAGTACTGATATATAGAGTAGCGCAGCACAGATATCGTATATATAGCACAGTACTGATATATAGAGTAGCGCAGCACAGATATCGTATATATAGCACAGTACTGATGTATAGAGTAGTGCAGCACTGATAGCTTATATATAGCACAGTACTGATATATAGAGTAGCACAACACTGATATCTTATATATAGCACAGTACTGATATATAGAGTAGCCCTGCACTGATATCTTATATATAGCACAGTACTGATATATAGAGTAGCACAACACTGATATCTTATATATAGCACAGTACTGATATATAGAGTAGTGCAGTACTGATATATAGAGTAGCACAACACTGATATCTTATATATAGCACAGTACTGATATATAGAGTAGCACAACACTGATATCTTATATATAGCACAGTACTGATATATAGAGTAGCCCTGCACTGATATCTTATATATAGCACAGTACTGATATATAGAGTAGTGCAGTACTGATATCTTATATATAGCACAGTACTGATATATAGAGTAGCCCTGCACTGATATCTTATATATAGCACAGTACTGATATATAGAGTAGCACAACACTGATATCTTATATATAGCACAGTACTGATATATAGAGTAGTGCAGTACTGATATATAGAGTAGCACAACACTGATATCTTATATATAGCACAGTACTGATATATAGAGTAGCACAACACTGATATCTTATATATAGCACAGTACTGATATATAGAGTAGCCCTGCACTGATATCTTATATATAGCACAGTACTGATATATAGAGTAGCACAACACTGATATCTTATATATAGCACAGTACTGATATATAGAGTAGTGCAGTACTGATATATATATAGCACAGTACTGATATCTTATATATAGCACAGTACTGATATATAGAGTAGCACAACACTGATATATTATATATAGCACAGTACTGATATATAGAGTAGTGCAGTACTGATATCTTATATATAGCACAGTACTGATATATAGAGTAGTGCAGTACTGATATCTTATATATATAGCACAGTACTGATATATAGAGTAGTGCAGCACTGATATCTTATATATAGCACAGTACTGATATATAGAGTAGTGCAGTACTGATATCTTATATATATAGCACAGTACTGATATATATAGTAGCACAACACTGATATCTTATATATAGCACAGTACTGATATATAGAGTAGCACAACACTGATATCTTATATATAGCACAGTACTGATATCTTATATATAGCACAGTACTGATATCTTATATATAGCACAGTACTGATATATATAGTAGCACAACACTGATATCTTATATATAGCACAGTACTGATATCTTATATATAGCACAGTACTGATATATAGAGTAGCACAGCACTGATATCTTATATATAGCACAGTACTGATATATAGAGTAGTGCAGCACTGATATCTTATATATAGCACAGTACTGATATATAGAGTAGCACAACACTGATATCTTATATATAGCACAGTACTGATATATAGAGTAGCCCTGCACTGATATCTTATATATAGCACAGTACTGATATTTTATATATAGCACAGTACTGATATATATAGTAGCACAACACTGATATCTTATATAAAGCACAGTACTGATATCTTATATATAGCACAGTACTGATATATAGAGTAGCACAGCACTGATATCTTATATATAGCACAGTACTGATATATAGAGTAGTGCAGCACTGATATCTTATATATAGCACAGTACTGATATATAGAGTAGCACAACACTGATATCTTATATATAGCACAGTACTGATATATAGAGTAGTGCAGTACTGATATCTTATATATAGCACAGTACTGATATATAGAGTAGCACAACACTGATATTTTATACATATAGCACAGTACTGATATATAGAGTAGCACAACACTGATATCTTATATATAGCACAGTACTGATATATAGAGTAGTGCAGTAATGATATATATATAGCACAGTACTGATATCTTATATATAGCACAGTACTGATATATAGAGTAGCACAACACTGATATCTTATATATAGCACAGTACTGATATATAGAGTAGCACAGCACAGATATCTTATATATAGCACAGTACTGATATATAGAGTAGTGCAGCACTGATATCTTATATATAGCACAGTACTGATATATAGAGTAGCACAACACTGATATCTTATATATAGCACAGTACTGATATATAGAGTAGTGCAGTACTGATATCTTATATATATAGCACAGTACTGATATATAGAGTAGTGCAGTACTGATATCTTATATATTGCACAGTACTGATATATAGAGTAGTGCAGTACTGATATATATATATATAGCACAGTATTGATATCTTATATATAGCACAGTACTGATATATAGAGTAGCACAACACTGATATCTTATATATAGCACAGTACTGATATATAGAGTAGCACAACACTGATATCTTATATATAGCACAGTACTGATATATAGAGTAGTGCAGTACTGATATGTTATATATAGCACAGTACTGATATATAGAGTAGCACAGTACTGATATATAGAGTAGAGCAGCACTGATATCTTCCCACAGTACTGATATATAGAGTAGTGCAGTACTGATATATTATATATTGCACAGTACTGGTATATAGAGTAGCACAACACTGATATCTTATATATTGCACAGTACTGATATATAGAGTAGCACAACACTGATATCTTATATATAGCACAGTACTGATATATAGAGTAGCACAGCACTGATATCTTATATATAGCACAGTACTGATATATAGAGTAGCACAGCACAGATATCTTATATATAGCACAGTACTGATATATAGAGTAGCACAACACTGATATCTTATATATAGCACAGTACTGATATATAGAGTAGCACAGTACTGATAACTTATATATAGCACAGTACTGATATCTTATATATAGCACAGTACTGATATATAGAGTAGCACAGTACTGATATATAGAGTAGAGCAGCACTGATATCTTCCCACAGTACTGATATATAGAGTAGTGCAGTACTGATATATTATATATTGCACAGTACTGGTATATAGAGTAGCACAACACTGATATCTTATATATTGCACAGTACTGATATATAGAGTAGCACAACACTGATATCTTATATATTGCACAGTACTGATATATAGAGTAGCACAACACTGATATCTTATATATAGCACAGTACTGATATATAGAGTAGAGCAGCACTGATAGCTTATATACAGCACAGCACTGATATATAGAGTACAGCAGCACTGAAATCTTACATATATAGCACAGTCCTGATATATAGAGTAGTGCAGCACTGATATATATAGCACAGTACTGATATATAGAGTAGCACAGCACTGATATATATAGCACAGTACTGATATATAGCGTAGCGCAGCACTGATATCTTATATGTAGCACAGTACTGATATATCGAATAGTGCAGTACTGCTATCTTATATACACCACAGTACTGATATATCGAATAGTGCAGTACTGCTATCTTTTATAGAGCACAGTACTGATATATAGAGTAGCACAGCACTGCTAATATATGTACAGCACAGCACTGAAATCTTATGTATAGCACAGCACTGATATCTTCTATATAGCACAGTACTGATTTATAGAGTAGTGCAGTACTGATATCTTATATATAGCACAGTACTGGTATATAGAGTAGCGCAGCACAGATATCTTATATATTGCACAGTACTGATATATAGAGTAGCACAGCACTGCTAACTTATATATAGCACAGTACTGATATATAGAGTAGCACAGCACTGAAATCTTATGTATAGCAAGGTCCTAATATCCTATATATAGCACAGTACTGATATATAGAGTAGCACAGCATTGATATCTTATATATAGCACAGTACTGACATATAGAGTAGCACAGCACTGATATCTTATATATAGCACAGTACTGATATATAGAGTAGCACAGCACTGAAATCTTATGTATAGCACAGTACTGATATCTTATATATAGAACAGTACTGATATATAGAGTAGCACAGCACTGATAACTTATGTATAGCACAGTACTAATATCCTATATATAACACAGTACTGATATATAGAGTAGCCCTGCACTGATATCTTATGTATAGCACAGTACTAATATCCTATATATAGCACAGTACTGATATATAGAGTAGCACAGTACTGATATCTTATGTATAGCACAGTACTAATATATAGAATAGCACAGCATTAGTTTCTTAAATACAGCAAAGCACTGATATCTTATATATAGCAGAGTACTGATATATAGAGTAGTGCAGCACTGCTATCTTATATACAGCAGAGTACTGATATATTGAGTAGCACAACACTAGAATCTTATATATAGCACAGTACTGATCGAAAGAGTAGCACAGCACTGATATCTTATGTATAGCATGGTCCTAATATCCTATATATAGCACAGTACTAATATATAGAATAGCACAGTACTGATATCATATGATTATAGTATCTCGAGATTTTGATGTATCAAAATAGAACTTGACTTAAACCAAACTGAAATTCTCTTTCCAAGCAACCCAAGTAGGTGATCAATTTTCCTGTAATTATAACCGATATGGAGCACAATATCTAAGGCCTTTCCAGAATCACCTTGAAACTATTAACCCCTATCTACCCTGTTAACCCCTACACCACCTACCTGACCCCTAATACAATCCCTATTACCCCACTAATTACACAAAATAAAAAACCTAGAATTACTGGGGGAAAAAACGACATTACAAAAAATAAAAAAACCTACATTACAGAAAATAAAAAAACAAAATTACACAAAATAAAAAACCTATGTCATGATTTAATTGTTTAAAGACTCATATTCACAGTAATTTATGTATATGGCCAAGAGAGCATGCCATTGTTGCATTGGAATTATGTGTTATTGTGTGGTTATATGTTGCCTGTACATGGCTATTATGTATCCTAGTTATAATACATTATAAGAGGGAAAATGTTATATAGAACATATGTGGAATTGGTAAAAATGATCTGCATAGAAGTTAGCTGCAGATCATTGCACACGCACACATTCAGACCTTGTGTCAAGACAGATGTATGTACTTCAAGTAGTCCTAAGCAAATACTTGAGTTTAACATTAAGGGTTGTTCACTAGGCAGCTATACTGTAGATATATGGTGAATTTGATCTTAAGAACTTTGATAGCCCAAGATTGAAAGCCAGATGGGCTGACATCACACATACACAAATGTACACAAGGGTGTGGTATTGGAGAGTATAAATATGTTGTTTTGATAATTTAATAAAGGTTGAGAGATAGTTTTCACATATACAAAGTGTGAGACTATTTATGTGTGTTGTATCCTGACTTGGGGAGTGGTCTTGCCATGGGCCAATAGTAACCTGTATGCAGTATTCTCTGCCTGTACCTTTGGGCCTTGCCATCTTCAGAAGCCATCTTTTGTGCCACAGAGAGCAGGAACTACATGATTCTGCTGGGGTAGGTTTCTGCAATTACAGAAAAAAATACATTACATACAATAAGAAAGCCTATAATTACATAGGATAGAAAAGCCTATCAGCCTTATTAAATTGCAATTCGGCAAATTCTAAAGGGGTTTATATAAGCACATAGGAAATTTGTTTTACAGAAGTTTTTAGTCAGTGAACTTCTATCCAAAAGCAAGGTCTTCACTAACTAAAAACTTCTGTAAAATAAAAATGCTATGTGCTTATATAGAGCCTTTTAGAAGTTGTCCAATTGCAATTTAATAAGGCTGTATATCTGCACCTAAAACAACCCCCCTTACTAAACCTAGAATAGGGTAACTTAGACCACTTACCTTGCCCAAATCCCCCTGCATCTTCTGATTGGCTGCAATCTGATTGGGGTGTGGGGTATATCCCATTCTGATTGGCTGAAAGCTATAGCGCCTTCTAATTTGATTAGAATTGATTGACAGTTACTTCAGCCAATCAGAATGGGATATAGGGGTGTATCCCATTTTGATTGGCTCACACCATGGCACATTCTGATTGACTGAAATATGATTGACAGAGTTTTCAGCCAGGCACGAGAAGCCTCATTTGCATCGGGGAGCTCCTCCAGGGAGGAGCGCTGTTATTTTTTAATTTTTTTTACAGTACCACCACAGCCGGGATAGCGCAATAGTGTGGCGGCTCATTTACAATTTGAAATGCAGCGAGGGTCCCAATGTGCCCCTGTGGCATGGGTTAACAATTTGACTGCCACATGGGTCCCGATCAGGTCTCTCGCAGCAAGGGTACATTTTGGGAGGCTGCAGTGGTCCCGATTGGGACCCCTTCAGCATGGGGATTTGTCTGGGGAGCTTTAGGGGCCGGAAAGAGGTTTGGGGGCTGGAGCGGGGGTCTCTTCTGCTGCTCACGCAGCTAATGTAAGGGCTTTCACAGCCTTTGCGGGTGCGCACGAGCACTTGTAGGACTTTGGGCTCCATTTGTGTGTTACGGGCTGTCTCGCAAGTGACCACGTTGCAATTTAATAGCTGAATTGAACATGTAGCGATTACTGGCTCGTCGGATCAATGGATTTACGTGAGCAAAGTTCAACGTTGCTAAGCACATAGCCTATTCTCAGCCGTCCTGCGTGTTAACACGCAAGTCCACTGCGAGGAACATAACGGGGCTAATTTATTAGCCGCAACCTGTAAATTTGGAGTTACGAGCTACGTTCTAAAACATAGCCCCAATTTAATAGGGCTGATAAATAATAACTTACATGTTATTGGCAACAAGTCATTCAACTTGTTACATATCAAGAAAGCCCAACTGTTTGAGCCATTGACCTTCAGGCTGGGAAGGGAAATGTCGTCGTCTGATTGCAGCAGCATTTCTTTAAACACCTTAGCAGAGAGGAGAGAAAAGTAAGTTTTCAGGAATTCAGATCACCCATTTTTTACAAGCAAGAAGCATCTTCTGTAATGTAAGACATGCTACAAATCAGAGTAGGGAAAGCATTTCTTTATACCATCTCAGATTCTGTATACATGGATCATCTCAAAGCTGCTTTCGTATAGAAGGTGTTAATATATTTCAGCATTCGCCAACTCTAGCTGGGCAATTAAAATAAACTGAGTTATTAAAATTAAACTGGGTAATTAGAAATAAAATGATTTTTTGTGAGCAGTTTGGCAGCAGTGTAATTCACACTGAGTCCTGTTTATAGGGCAAAGATACATCCCCTGGCTCATAGTGACCGGCCGAGGGGTCTGTATATAAATATAAGGGGATTATTAGATCTAGGGGAGGGGACTCTACCAATGTGCAAAGTATAATAATAAGAGGATAATAAGAGGAATTCATGTATGAGTGTAAACACGAAAGATGACAAGGACGCTAATTATTCTGACTAATTATCTGGCAAAATCTCAGATAAATTATAGGAAGCTGGAATAAACAGAGGAAGGGCATCGTGATGTGCAGGACCCTGCAGGAGGTGCAGAGCAATACTATGCTGGAAGAGGAGAATGATACAGGACAGGAGGTGCAGAGTAATGCTATGCTGGAAGAGGAGAATGATAGAGGGCAGGAGGTGCAGAGTAATGCTATGCTGGAAGAGGAGAATGATAGAGAACAGGAGGTGCAGAGTAATGCTATGCTGGAAGAGGAGAATGATAGAGGACAGGAGGTGCAGAGTAATGCTATGCTGGAAGAGGAGAATGATAGAGGACAGGAGGTGCAGAGTAATGCCATGCTGGAAGAGCAGAATGATACAGGCAGGAGGTGCAGAGTAATGCCATGCTGGAAGATGAGAATGATAGAGGACAGGAGGTGCAGAGTAATGCTATGCTGGAAGCAGAGAATGATAGAGGGCAGGAGGTGCAGAGTAATGCTATGCTGGAAGAGGAGAATGATAGAGGGCAGGAAGTGCAGAGTAATGCTATGCTGGAAGCGGAGCATGATAGAGGGCAGGAAGTGCAGAGTAATGCTATGCTGGAAGAGGACAATGATAGAGGGCAGGAGGTGCAGAGTAATGCTTTGCTGGAGGAGCAGAATGATACAGGACAGGAGGTGCAGAGTAATGCTATGCTGGAAGAGGAGAATGATAGAGGGCAGGAGGTGCAGAGTAATGCTATGCTGGAAGAGGAGAATGATAGAGGGCAGGTGGTGCAGAGTAATGCTATGCTGGAAGAGGAGAATAATAGAGGGCAGGAGGTGCAGAGTAATGCTATGCTGGAAGAGGAGAATGATAGAGGACAGGAGGTGCAGAGTAATGCTTTGCTGGAGGAGCAGAATGATACAGGCAGGAGGTGCAGAGTAATGCTATGCTGGAAGAGGACAATGATAGAGGGCAGGAGGGGCAGAGTAATGCTATGCTGGAAGAGGAGAATGATACAGGCAGGAGGTGCAGAGTAATGCTATGCTGGAGGAGCAGAATGATACAGACAGGAGGTGCAGAGTAATGCTATGCTGGAGGAGCAGAATGATACAGGCAGGAGGTGCAGAGTAATGCTATGCTGGAAGAGGACAATGATAGAGGGCAGGAGGTGCAAAGTAATGCTATGCTGGAAGAGGAGAATGATAGAGGGCAGGAGGGGCAGAGTAATGCTATGCTGGAGGAGCAGAATGATACAGGCAGGAGGTGCAGAGTGATACTATGCTGGAAGAGCAGAATGATACAGGGCAGGAGGGGCAGAGTAATGCTATGCTGGCAGAGGAGAATGATAGAGGACAGGAGGTGCAGAGTAATGGTATGCTGGAAGAGGAGAATGATAGAGGGCAGGAGGGGCAGAGTAATGCTATGCTGGAGGAGCAGAATGATACAGGGCAGGAGATGCAGAGTAATGCTGTGCTAGAAGAGGACAATGATAGAGGGCAGGAGGTGCAGAGTAATGCTTTGCTGGAGGAGCAGAATGATAGAGGACAGGAGGTGCAGAGTAATGCTATGCTGGAAGAGGACAATGATAGAGGGCAGGAGGTGCAGAGTAATGCTATGCTGGAAGAGGAGAATGATAGAGGGCAGGAGGTGCAGAGTAATGCTATGCTGGAAGAGGAGAATGATAGAGGGCAGGAGGTGCAGAGTAATGCTATGCTGGAAGAGGAGAATAATAGAGGGCAGGAGGTGCAGAGTAATGCTATGCTGGAAGAGGAGAATGATAGAGGACAGGAGGTGCAGAGTAATGCTTTGCTGGAGGAGCAGAATGATACAGGCAGGAGGTGCAGAGTAATGCTATGCTGGAAGAGGACAATGATAGAGGGCAGGAGGGGCAGAGTAATGCTATGCTGGAAGAGGAGAATGATACAGGCAGGAGGTGCAGAGTAATGCTATGCTGGAAGAGGACAATGATAGAGGGCAGGAGGGGCAGAGTAATGCTATGCTGGAGGAGCAGAATGATACAGGCAGGAGGTGCAGAGTAATGCTATGCTGGAAGAGGACAATGATAGAGGGCAGGAGGTGCAAAGTAATGCTATGCTGGAAGAGGAGAATGATAGAGGGCAGGAGGGGCAGAGTAATGCTATGCTGGAGGAGCAGAATGATACAGGCAGGAGGTGCAGAGTGATACTATGCTGGAAGAGCAGAATGATACAGGGCAGGAGGGGCAGAGTAATGCTATGCTGGCAGAGGAGAATGATAGAGGACAGGAGGTGCAGAGTAATGGTATGCTGGAAGAGGAGAATGATAGAGGGCAGGAGGGGCAGAGTAATGCTATGCTGGAGGAGCAGAATGATACAGGGCAGGAGATGCAGAGTAATGCTGTGCTAGAAGAGGACAATGATAGAGGGCAGGAGGTGCAGAGTAATGCTATGCTGGAAGAGGACAATGATAGAGGGCAGGAGGTGCAGAGTAATGCTTTGCTGGAGGAGCAGAATGATAGAGGACAGGAGGTGCAGAGTAATGCTATGCTGGAAGAGGAGAATGATAGAGGGCAGGAGGTGCAGAGTAATGCTATGCTGGAAGAGGAGAATGATAGAGGGCAGGAGGTGCAGAGTAATGCTATGCTGGAAGAGGAGAATGATAGAGGGCAGGAGGTGCAGAGTAATGCTATGCTGGAAGAGGAGAATAATAGAGGGCAGGAGGTGCAGAGTAATGCTATGCTGGAAGAGGAGAATGATAGAGGACAGGAGGTGCAGAGTAATGCTTTGCTGGAGGAGCAGAATGATACAGGCAGGAGGTGCAGAGTAATGCTATGCTGGAAGAGGACAATGATAGAGGGCAGGAGGGGCAGAGTAATGCTATGCTGGAGGAGCAGAATGATACAGGCAGGAGGTGCAGAGTAATGCTATGCTGGAAGAGGACAATGATAGAGGGCAGGAGGGGCAGAGTAATGCTATGCTGGAGGAGCAGAATGATACAGGCAGGAGGTGCAGAGTAATGCTATGCTGGAAGAGGACAATGATAGAGGGCAGGAGGTGCAAAGTAATGCTATGCTGGAAGAGGAGAATGATAGAGGGCAGGAGGGGCAGAGTAATGCTATGCTGGAGGAGCAGAATGATACAGGCAGGAGGTGCAGAGTGATACTATGCTGGAAGAGCAGAATGATACAGGGCAGGAGGGGCAGAGTAATGCTATGCTGGCAGAGGAGAATGATAGAGGACAGGAGGTGCAGAGTAATGGTATGCTGGAAGAGGAGAATGATAGAGGGCAGGAGGGGCAGAGTAATGCTATGCTGGAGGAGCAGAATGATACAGGGCAGGAGATGCAGAGTAATGCTGTGCTAGAAGAGCAGAATGATACAGGGCAGGAGGGGCAGAGTAATGCTATGCTGGCAGAGGAGAATGATAGAGGACAGGAGGTGCAGAGTAATGGTATGCTGGAAGAGGAGAATGATAGAGGGCAGGAGGTGCAGAGTAATGCTATGCTGGAGGAGCAGAATGATACAGGCAGGAGGTGCAGAGTAATGCTATGCTGGAAGAGGAGAATGATACAGGCAGGAGGTGCAGAGTAATGCTATGCTGGAGGAGCAGAATGATACAGGGCAGGAGGGGCAGAGTAATGCTATGCTGGAGGAGCAGAATGATACAGGCAGGAGTTGCAGAGTAATGCTATGCTGGAAGAGCAGAATGATACAGGACAGGAGGTGCAAAATAATGGTATGCTGGAAGAGGAGAATGATAGAGGGCAGGAGGTGCAGAGTAATGCTATGCTGGAAGAGGAGAATGATACAGGCAGGAGGTGCAGAGTAATGCTATGCTGGAAGAGGTGAATAATACAGGACAGGAGGTGCAGAGTAATGCTATGCTGTAGGAGCAGAATGATACAGGCAGGAGGTGCAGAGTAATGCTATGCTGGAGGAGCAGAATGATACAGGCAGGAGGTGCAGAGTAATGCTATGCTGGAGGAGCAGAATGATACAAGCAGGAGGTGCAGAGTAATGCTATGCTGGAAGAGGCGAATAATACAGGACAGGAGGTGCAGAGTAATGCTATGCTGGAGGAGCAGAATGATACAGGCAGGAGGTGCAGAGTAATGCTATGCTGGAGGAGCAGAATGATTCAGTGCAGGAGGTGCAGAGTAATGCTGTGCTAGAAGGGCAGAATGATACAGGGCAGGAGGGGCAGAGTAATGCTATGCTGGCAGAGGAGAATGATAGAGGACAGGAGGTGCAGAGTAATGGTATGCTGGAAGAGGAGAATGATAGAGGGCAGGAGGTGCAGAGTAATGCTATGCTGGAGGAGCAGAATGATACAGGCAGGAGGTGCAGAGTAATGCTATGCTGAAAGAGGAGAATGATACAGGACAGGAGGTGCAGAGTAATGCGATGCTGGAAGAGGCGAATGATACAGGACAGGAGGTGCAGAGTAATGCTATGCTGGAGGAGCAGAATGATACAGGCAGGAGGTGCAGAGTAATGCTATGCTGGAGGAGCAGAATGATACAGGCAGGAGGTGCAGAGTAATGCTATGCTGGAGGAGCAGAATGATACAGGCAGGAGTTGCAGAGCAATGCTATGCTGGAAGAGCAGAATGATACAGGACAGGAGGTGCAAAATAATGGTATGCTGGAAGAGGAGAATGATAGAGGGCAGGAGGTGCAGAGTAATGCTATGCTGGAAGAGGAGAATGATACAGGCAGGAGGTGCAGAGTAATGCTATGCTGGAAGAGGGGAATAATACAGGACAGGAGGTGCAGAGTAATGCTATGCTGGAGGAGCAGAATGATACAGGCAGGAGGTGCAGAGTAATGCTATGCTGGAGGAGCAGAATGATTCAGTGCAGGAGGTGCAGAGTAATGCTATGCTGGAGGAGCAGAATGATACAGGGCAGGAGGGGCAGAGTAATGCTATGCTGGAGGAGTAGAATGATACAGGCAGGAGGTGCAGAGTAATGCTATGCTGGAGGAGCAGAATGATACAGGGCAGGAGGGGCAGAGTAATGCTATGCTGGAGGAGCAGAATGATACAGGCAGGAGGTGCAGAGCAATGCTATGCTGGAAGAGCAGAATGATACAGGACAGGAGGTGCAAAATAATGGTATGCTGGAAGAGGAGAATGATAGAGGGCAGGAGGTGCAGAGTAATGCTATGCTGGAAGAGGAGAATGATACAGGCAGGAGGTGCAGAGTAATGCTATGCTGGAAGAGGTGAATAATACAGGACAGGAGGTGCAGAGTAATGCTATGCTGGAGGAGCAGAATGATACAGGCAGGAGGTGCAGAGTAATGCTATGCTGGAGGAGCAGAATGATTCAGTGCAGGAGGTGCAGAGTAATGCTATGCTGGAGGAGCAGAATGATACAGGGCAGGAGGGGCAGAGTAATGCTATGCTGGAGGAGCAGAATGATACAGGCAGGAGTTGCAGAGTAATGCTATGCTGGAAGAGGAGAATGATACAGGCAGGAGGTGCAAAATAATGGTATGCTGGAAGAGGAGAATGATAGAGGGCAGGAGGTGCAGAGTAATGCTATGCTGGAAGAGGAGAATGATACAGGCAGGAGGTGCAAAATAATGGTATGCTGGAAGAGGAGAATGATAGAGGGCAGGAGGTGCAGAGTAATGCTATGCTGGAGGAGCAGAATGATACAGGCAGGAGGTGCAGAGTAATGCTATGCTGGAGGAGCAGAATGATACAGGCAGGAGGTGCAGAGTAATGCTATGCTGGAGGAGCAGAATGATTCAGTGCAGGAGGTGCAGAGTAATGCTATGCTGGAGGAGCAGAATGATACAAGCAGGAGGTGCAGAGTAATGCTATGCTGGAAGAGGCGAATAATACAGGACAGGAGGTGCAGAGTAATGCTATGCTGGAGGAGCAGAATGATTCAGTGCAGGAGGTGCAGAGTAATGCTATGCTGGAAGAGGAGAATGATACAGGCAGGAGGCACAGAGTAATGCTATGCTAAAAGAGGAGAATGATACAGGGCAGGATGTGCAGAGTAATGCTATGCTGGAAGAGCAGAATGATACAGGCAGGAGGTGCAGAGTAATGCTATGCTGGAAGAGGAGAATGATAGAGGGCAGGAGGTGCAGAGTAATGCCAGGCTGGAAGAGGAGAATGATACAGGCAGGAGGTGCAGAGTAATGCTATGCTGGAGGAGCAGAATGATACAGGCAGGAGGTGCAGAGTAATGCTATGCTGGAGGAGCAGAATGATACAGGCAGGAGGTGCAGAGTAATGCTATGCTGGAGGAGCAGAATGATACAGGGCAGGAGGTGCAGAGTGATACTATGCTGGAAGAGGAAAATGATAGAGGGCAGGAGGTTCAGAATGATTCAGTGCAGGAGGTGCAGAGTAATGCTATGCTGGAGGAGCAGAATTATTCAATGCAGGAGGTGCAGAGTGATACTATACTGGAAGAGGAGAATGATAGAGGGCAGGAGGTGCAGAGTAATACTATGCTGGAAGAGGAGAATGATTCAGTGCAGGAGGTGCAGAGTAATACTATGCTGGAAGAGCAGAATGATACAGGCAGGAGGTGCAGAGTAATGCTATGCTGGAAGAGCATAATGATACAGTGCAGGAGGTGCAGAGTAATGCTATGCTGGAGGAGCAGAATGATTCAGTGCAGGAGGTGCAGAGTAATGCTATGCTGGAGGAGCAGAATGATGCAGTGCAGGAGGTTTAGGGTGGTGCTTTGCAGGAGAAGCAAAGTGATGATGTTCAGGAGGTGCAGAGTGATGTTGTGCAGGAGAATCAAAGTGATGATGTGCAAGAGGAGCAGAGTGGTGCTGTACAGGCGGTACAGAGTGGTGCTATGCAGGAGGAGTAAAGAGATGATGTTCAGGAGGTGCAGGTTGAAGCTGTGCAGGAGCTGTTGTGTGATGCTGTGCAGTAGAAGCAAAGTGATGATGTGCAAGAGAAGCAAAGTGATGATGTGCAAGAGAAAAAGATTAATGCTGTGCAGGAGGCACAGTGCAGGTGGGTGCAGAGGGAAGCTGTGCAGGAGGTGCAGAGCTTTGCTATGCAGGAGGAGTAAAGAGATGATGTGCAGGAGTAGCAGCGTGATGCTGCGCAGGGGGTGCAGAGTGATGATGTGCAGGAGGTGCAGAGCAGTGCAAAGTGATGGTGTGCAGGAGGTGCAGAATGATCATATAACTGCGGTTATAATTACCCTCTGTGACTCTCCTCATTACACCAGTACTTAGTGTTGCTGTCATTATTATTGTTACTCCAGTATTTCATACCATTAGCTGGTTTAGGACAGTTTGTTTATTCAGAAAATCTCTCAGTTCAAAATGAGAATAATCTTATGTAGGAGAGCAGCCAGATGTCTGTACACAGTGAGCTCTGAGCCAGATATCACAGTGAGGAGATACAGAAGTTATACTCACTGACTCCTGCACTGCCAAAACAAAATGCTGCAGCTTAGCGTCACATTAATGTATTAATATATAGAGGGGCGTATTTAGGTTTTATGCTGCTCTGGGCCAGTTCAGATGTTTGCATCCCCAAACACCCCAGTTACTACTCCTCCTTTCCTCTTGTATATCCTAATATCCAAGTAGCATTTGCAGGGCTAAGTTGCAGAGTTTCAGGACAAGTTACCGGGAACCAGGAGAAAATTAATTTTAGTTAGAAATTTAAAAATGTTATTTCTGATTTAAAAAAATAATAAACGCCTTCCCTGTAAATGAAAACACCATGTATATGTGTCCCAAGCAGAGCATAACCTTTATTTTCCAGGTCACAGTTTTATACAGTTAATTCACCAATGGGCCACTTCCTTTGGTAAACATAAATTTCACACCGTATGCCCACTTTGAACTTGGTGCCAGCCCATCTCCTTCCTCACCTAGGTGCCAGCTACCTTTGGCAGGATCTGGGCAAAGCAGGGGTTGATTTGGATAGTGTATCTACTGGAGACTGAGTGCCTGAGTGAAGGGTCTGGGTCTTTAGCCCACATGGGAAACCATAGTCAAGGGGGTGTAATGGTTAGATTACAGGGACAAGTTGTCCACTATTCAGGGGTACCTAGCGGAGGACAGTGGGGTTGGTTAGCGTGCTCAAGGTACCTCCTGAGTGAGGAGGGAATAATGGTAAGGCTCAGTGAATTCAGGGGACAATATTCCTGGGTTTACCCATCCCCTAGCTGACCTCCTCTTGAATAGAGATACATTTATTGAGTCGGAGGGTAGTTGGCTAAGGGAATGGAGGGGGCTCCAGAGTGTAGTCACTTTTTGGGGCTGACCAGGATTCCATATAAATGTTAGACATTCATGCTCCTATTGAATGAGGGTGTCACGAACAAAGGTCAAGTACTTCCTACTTTGTGGTTAACCACATGACAAATAATCAAAGGGGTAGAGTTATTGACATCACTTGACCTTTGACTATTGAAATAAGTGCTTCAATTACTGTTTGAACATCTTGTTAATTATACTTAATGGCTTAACCATTGTCTTGAATCCCCTATAGAAGTCTATGGAGTATAATCTACTGCCTGACATGAGCTTGAATCCAGTGAGGGCCATAGCCTGGCCCTAGGACGGGTAGTGAGCTGGTTAGCTTGATTGGCTACTGGAAGTACCTACTGGTAACCTCTTTATTAGCTCATTATAACAGTTACTAGCGAAATTGTAAGTGAGCTAATGCTGTTTGGTGTATAATAATAAAATAAATAATAGATTAATAAAGTAATATACTTAACCTTTTTTAAAGTAATATATGCAGGAAGAATTCTGTTCAAAAGCTGGCAATCTGTTTTGATGTTGCTGCAGCATTAGTACTGTGGAGCTGCTATGTAAGCGTGATGAATGTGTGGAGTGTAATAGTGTTCGTGCGCGAGACAAATCCGTTGGCGTAGCTGTGTACTTCCGCATTGTATAAGTTATTGTTCTAAAATGGCGGCTAATGTGTGGTATGCGGCTGTGGCTGATTTAGCGTCTTTCGTTTTGGATGTCGTCCAACTTTTTCGGAATATCCGTAGCTGTTTGGTGGTGTTTTGCGTGTTTATGGTGGTGTTTTGCGTGTTTAGGGTCCTTTAGCCTCGTTTTCGTTTTGTTCGGCGGTAATTTTTTCTCTCGCTTTTTTTTCGGGTTTCTAAACTTGCTGTGGGTAACGTTTTTATGTGTTTGTTGTGTATATTTATTGTGTTTCTAATGTTTTTCGGGCCGCGCAATTTGCTTCCTTGTTTTTGAATCTCGTAAGTCTTTTTCGGGAAATCCGTAGGTGTTTGGTGGTGTTTTGCGTCTTTAGACTGCTGTAGCCTCGTTTTCGTTTTTTTCGGAGGCCATTTTTTCTTTTGGTTAGAGAATTTTTCTCTTTCATTTTGAGTTAAATTGAGGAGTAACTTCAGTTTTTGAGGTCCTGGATGCTCCCTCTTGCTGTAGGTAAGCTTTTTATGTATTTGTTGTATTTTTCATGTTTTGATGTGCGCGGGTTGCGGACGATTTTTGCGAGGTCGTAATGGGTCGTAACGTGTCTCGTATTTTCCTTTCGTAACTACGTAAATTTTGCGAGGTCTGCAAAAAAATTGCGAGGTCCTTGCCAGCAACTGCGGCCCTTGCTATATATAATGAAAGTATTGTGTCACTCCATTATTTTATACTTTTGTTTGAAAATAAACATTTCATATTCTTACAGTATCCAGTGATACAGGAATCAAGGGCAATACATTCACCCCACTCCATCAGTGTGTCCTATTATGATCTGGAAGTGATTGGCTTTTTACCAATCCAGACATTGATGTGTTGCCAAATTGGCTCTGTCTGGGTTCATTAATCATTTTACTAATCAATATTGTTTAAAGAGTTCGAAGCCATTATCACAGCCGCTTGTCATGAACATAATGACATTAAAAAATAATTTACCATCATGTGTTATTCAGAGCTATATGTATAAAGTTTATATCCCTAACAACATTAGTAAGAGCTGTCTCTGCATAAGCCATGAACGTAAATTATTTTAGAGAAAATCATAATTTATATATGTTTCCATTTTGTCAGTCTTGAGCACTACCTGATAACTTGGAGCCTGAGGGTGTGTATTAATCTGCTGAACAGATGGCTAAGGAATTAGTAAAATGATTGACACCTATCCATTCCACCATATATGCACATGCAGATTGCAACCATAAATGCAAGCTTTGTCCTGTAGGAATGTAATCATCCCTCTCACACACACAACCACATGGATCCCTCAGAGGCATCAAAATATTTTTTTTCTAATCAAAAACTATCTCTATGTCTTTTTTCTAATTAGTCAGACACAAAGTTTTCAAACATATACATTTTTTAATAGTGACACGAACCTTTAAAATCAATTTACCTTGATGTGATATTGAGATCCATATATATAAAATGTAATTATTTCTGCAGTTTTGAGTTACGCCGGTCGCATTCCTGAGCTCCTGTGTCCACCCGGCTATTCCACGGATGAAATAGTAGTCAGCAATAATTAATTCCCTACAGTTGTCCACTTTGCTCACAGCTCCCCTACAGATCATCTCCCGACCTTGCTGTGTTCTGCACATTATGACACCAGCTGTCTCGCTGACCCTGCTGTCCTGGGGACACTCTCTGCATCTACATTAGATTTATTACAGACCTGTGACTGGAGATATTACATTCACACAGTGCGGCTCATGTCTCTCTCCTAATTCCCTATTCTTACATTTATCCATCTGCACTCTCACATCCTCTGGTACCAACTGCCAGAGAAGATGCCCAAGCCATTAACTCTTTTACTGTCAGAGGAAAGATATCCAACTGTGAGAGGAACATTGTAACACCCTAATAACATTAGCTACTTGTTTTAATTAGACATTGGTAATTAACAATGAATCATTATAGAACAATATTCAATGTTAATCGTACTTTTAAAGACCTGATTCAGCTGCTGCTGGCCTCTAAGATGTCTTTGTCTTGCAGGTAGTGATACATTTTCAGGCACATGTTTATATCAGCACATGCTCTCCATTGGCAGGAGATTTGCTGTGTTAAAGTGGTTTCCCTTGGCAACAAGAGCTTGCTTTGGGAACAGCCTGTAAAGTATTGTTGGGCCTCATATCTAATCAGAGTTTTCTCATAAAAGTCACAACACAGGTACATCATCCCAGGAGGCTATGTTATATCTCTCCCAGTCTGAGACATCTTTTAGATGATGGGAACTCATGTTATGGGTATATTGAGAAGAAATGATGCTATAGGAGGACGTGGGAGCTGCTGGGGAGGATTGGTTAGCACATCTGTACATGTGCAAGGTCCACACTGAAGCATTCATAAAGGGATGACTATTGTTTATTTCTTAAGAAGCTACATTTTCATTATTTCCATCTCTGAAGTACATTGACCTCCCAAACAGCTAAGAAATTACCAGGCTTCAGTTGAGGAGAAATTTAACATTTATAAGCATATGTTGATGTGGAAAGACTGACCGATTATAATATGTAATTTATAGAGAAGATATGCATGGGTCAAAGCAGCGAAACGGACCGATTGTGGTCAGTGGTGCACCAAGACACACTATTATTATTTATTATTATCCTTTTTTGTAATGCGCCAACACATTATATAGCACTATAGAAGGTACAAGAAGTACAAGGCAAAATACAATGTTAAATCTAATCTAACATCCATAGTGCTTTTCACAAAGCACCTTACAAGACTAAAAACTGAAAAACATTTAATCTAAAGGGTTTGGATGTGATACAGGAGGGTGATAGATGCAAGCTGGCGGTGTGAAGGCAATAGGCTGATACAACTGGAGGTGTCTGTGTGTTACACTGTAGATTGTGGGTGTGAGTGATATTATGCTGTAGAACGTGCAGTTGTACATATTAAGGCTGAAGTTAATGAGATGATACACTGTGTCTTTAGTGAGTATTTGAAGGTTTTGAGGCAGGAGGATATTTTAGTGGAGCAGGGCAAGGAGTTCCATAGAGTAGGGGCAGCACAAGAAAAGTCCTGAAGGCGGGAGTGAGAGGAGATGATGAGAAAGGAGGAAAGAAGAAGGTCATTAGCAGCGTGAAGAGGGCGACTGGGACAGTATTTTGAGACAAGAGCAGAGATAAAGGAGGGTTCACTGTTGCTAAGGGCTTTATATGTTAGGGTCATGATTTTATATTTTATTCTGGAGTACAAAAAGAGGTGCTGCAAACACAGAGCATTGAGTAAGAGATGAGTCTAGCGGAGGCATTCATTATGGATTGGAGTGGAGATAGACGGGTGATGGATACTATATTGTACTAGTCAAAAGCCTCGCAATGCTGTTGTTTGCCTGTGTCTCTTATCTCCCTCTCCCTCCCCTGTCCCTCTTTCCCCGCCTCTTCCTCCCCTGTATCTCTTTCCCCCCTTTCCCTCTCTGTGTCTCTTTCCCCCCTCTCCTGCCCCTGGGTCTCTTTCCCCCCTCTCCCTCCCCAGTGTCTTTCTCCCCCTCTCCCTCCCTGTGTCTCTTCCCCCTCCCTCCATGTGTCTATTTCCTTCCCTCTCTCTCCCCTGTGACTCTCCCCCTACCTCCCCTGTGTCTCTTCCCCCTCCCTCACCTGTGTCTCATTCCCCCACTCCCCTGTGTCTCTCCCCCCCCTCTCCCTACCCTGTGTCTCTTCCCCATTCCTCCCCTGTGTCTCTTCCCCCTCCCTCCCATGTGTCTCTTCCCCCTCCTCTCCCTCCCCTGTGTCTCTTCCAGCCTTCCCCCCTGTGTTTATTTCCCTCCCTCCCATGTGTCTCTTCCCCCTCCTCTCCCTCCCCTGTGTCTCTTCCAACTCCTCTACTTCCCCTGTGTCTCTCCCCCCTCCCACCCCTGTGTCTCTATACCCTCATCTCCCTCTCCGTGTCTCTTCCCCCTCCTCTCCCTCCCTGTGTCTCTTTCCCCCCTCTCCCTCCCTGTGTCTCTTTCCCCCTCTCCTGTGTCTCTTCCCCCCTCTCCATTCCCTGTGTCTCTTTTCCCCCCTCTCCCTCGCTGTGTCTCACCCCCCCACTCCCTTCCTATGTCTCTTCCACGTTCTCTGTCCCTGTGTCTCTTTCCTGCCCTCTCCCTCCCCTGTGTCTCTTCCCCCCACTCCCTCCCCTGTGTCTCTTCCCCCTCCTCTCCCTCCCCTGTGTCTCTTCCCCCCTCTCCCTCCCTGTGTCTCTTTTCCCCTCTCCCTCCCTGTGTCTCTTATCCCCCCTCATCCTCCCTGTGTATCTTCCGGCCTCCCTCCCTGTGTCTCTTTCCTGTCCTCTCCCTCCCCTGTGTCTCTCCCCCTCCCTCCCATGTGTTTCTTCCCCCCTCCCTCCACTGTGTCTCCTTCTCCCTTCCTCCCCTGTGTCTCTTCCCCCCTCCCTCCTCTGTGTCTCTTCCCCTCCTCTCCCTCCCCTGTGTCTCTTCCCCCTCTCCCTTCCCTGTGTCTATTTTCCCCCCTCTCCCTCACTGTGTCTCATCCCCTCCACTCCCTCCCTATGTCTCTTCCCTCCCCCACTCCCTCCCTGTGTCTCTTCCCCGGTCTGCGTCTCTGTGTCTCTTTCCTGCCCTCTCCCTTCCCTGTGTCTCTTCCCCCCTCTCCCTCTCCTGTGTCTCTTCCCCCTCCTCTCCCAACCCTGTGTCTCTTCCCCCCGTGTCTTTCCCCTCCCTCCCCTGTGTCTCTTCCCCCTCTCCCTCCCCTGTGTCTTTTTGCCACCCTCTCCCTCCCCTGTGTCTCTTACCCCTCCTCTCCCTCCCCTGTATCTTTTCCCCCCTCTCCCTCCCTGTGTCTCTTTCCCCTCTCCCTCCCCTGTGTCTCTTTCCCCCCTCTCCCTCCCCGTGTCTCTTATCCCCCTTCATCCTTCCTGTGTATCTCCCTGTCTCCTTCCCTGTGTCTCTTTCCTGCCCTCTCCCTCCCCTGTGTCTCTCCCTCCCATGTGTCTCTTCCCCCTCCCTCCACTGTGTCTCTTTCTCCCTCCCTCCCCGGTGTCTCTTCCCCTTTCTCCCTCCCCTGTGTCTCTTCCCACCCTTCCTCCCCTGTGTCTCTTCCCCCTCCCTCCTCTGTGTCTCTTCCCCTCCTCTCCCTCCCATGTGTCTATTCCCCCTCCCTCCCCTGTGTCTCTTCCCCCTCCTCTCCCCTGTGTCTCTTGCCCCTCCTCTCCCTCCCCTGTATCTTTCCCCCTCGCCCTACCTGGGTCTCTTCCCCCCTCTACCTCCCTGTGTCTCTTCCCCCCTCTCCCTCTCTGTGTCTCTTCCCCACTCTCCCTCCCCTGTGTCTCTTCCCCCCCTCTCCCACCTCTGTGTCTTTCCCCCTCCCTCCCCTGTGTCTCTTCCCCCCTCCATCCCTTGTGTTGCTTCACCCCCTCTCCCTCCCCTGTGTCTCTTTGCCACCCTCTCTCTCCCCTGTGTCTCTTACCCCCCTCCCCTGTGTCTCTTTTTTTTAATAGACTAATGCTATTGGTATGGTTATAGTGTTAGACTCTCCTCATCCCTCTTTGTCCATGAGGACCGACTCATGAGGACCACCTGACCCAGTAATACCTGCTATGTTCAAGGTTTTCTATGTTTATAACATTCAGAGAACTGACTGAAGTTATATAGTATTTTCTGGAAATTTACAACTTACTGAATGTAATTCAGAATATCAACTATGTCTGGGATGAGTTTCTCAGCAGTTATTTGAATGATTTCTGGTAGAAATTATGTCTAGAATTCATGAATATCCTCATAAAATTCACAATGCTGTCAGCACTCAGCAAATCAGCGCTCGCAAATCAAGATGGGAGCAAAACACTTGGGTCACGGGAAGAGGAACTTAAATCAGCAAAAGCAATGCAATGGAAAGGACTACTTAAAAAATATGTCTTGTTTTAAAATGAGAGACAGCAATAGGTCCCTGAGTGAAAAAGAGAGATACTAAGTGACGTGATGAGAGAAAGAGAGGTACAAAGTGATATGATGATAGAAAGAGAGATAAAAAGGGACATGAGGAGTGAGAAAGAGAGATACAAAGTGACATGGTGAGAGAGAAAGAGAGATACAAAGTAACACGGTGAGAGAAAGAGACGTACAAAGTGATATGATGATAGAAAGAGAGATACAAAGGGACATGAAGAGTGAGAAAGAGAGATACAAAGTGATATGATAGAGAAAGAGAGGTACAAAATGATATGGTGAGAGAGAAAGAGAAGTACAAAGTGATATGATGATAGAGAAAGAGAGGTGCACAGTGACATGGTGAGAGAGAAAGAGAAGTACAAAGTGATATGATGATAGAGAAAGAGAGGTACAAAGTGATATGATGATAGAAAGAGAGGTACAAAGTGGCATGGTGAGAGAGAAAGAGAAGTACAAAGTGATATGGTGAGAGAGAAAGAGAAGTACAAAGTGATATGATGATAGAAAGAGAGATACAAAGGGACATGAGGAGTGAGAAAGGGAGATACAAAGTGACATGGTGAGAGAGAAAGAGATGTACAAAGTGATATGATAATAGAGATAGAGAGATACAAAGTGATATTATGATAGAGAAAGAGAGGTACAAAGTGATATGGTGAGAGAGAAAGAGAAGTACAAAGTGATATGATGATAGAGAAAGAGAGGTACACAGTGACATGGTGAGAGAGAAAGAGAAGTACAAAGTGATATGATAATAGAGAAAGAGAGGTACAAAGTGATATGATGATAGAAAGAGAGATAAAAAGGGACATGAGGAGTGAGAAAGAAAGATACAAAGTGACATGGTGAGAGAGAAAGAGAAGTACAAATTGATATGATGATAGAAAGAAAGGTACAAAGTGATATGATAATAGAGATAGAGAGATACAAAGTGATATGATGATAGAGAAAGAGAGGTACAAAGTGATATGATGATAGAAATAGAGAGGTACAAAGTGATATGATGATAGAGAAAGAGAGGTACAAAGTGATATGATGATAGAAAGAGCGGTACAAAGTGATATGATGATAGAAAGAGAGAGGTACAAAGTGATATGATGATAGAGAAAGAGAGGTACAAAGTGATATGATGATAGGAAGAGAGATACAAAGGAATATGATGATAGAAAGAGAGATACAAAGACATATGATGCTAGGAAGAGAGATACAAAGTGATATGGTGACAGAAAGAGAGATACAAAGTGACATGATGAGAGAGAAAGAGAGGTACAAAGTGACATGATGAGAGAGAAAGAGAGGTACAAAGTGACATGATGAGAGAGAGTGCTACAAAGAGATATATAATATGCCATAACAGTGATAAGAGAGAGAGAAAAACAGAAAGAGACATTAACATTTTGAAAGACAGTGAGTGTCATGTTGTGGCCTGTACGTGTTTTTCAGCACATGTACTGCCTCTGTCCGCATTCAATGCGCCTGCGTTTGGGCCAGAGCCTCTATCGTTAGAAGCTTCTCTGCGCATTACAAATGTGGAAATGTACATGACATAATGGGGTGTGCTCCATTTCTATTTTATAACACTATAGTGAAAGGTGTAAAAGCCATTACATTTAGACCCAGAGGATCTTAATTGCACATGTATCATACACAGTTGGTGTGGCTTGCATATACTGATGTACATTAGCTGTAGTCGTGTATATTTGGCTCCTCAATACACTGAGCTCAACTTAGCGTACGTAATTCTGCTGCATTTCCTGTGATTTACCTCAGTTTACCTTATACAGTGCCTTGTTTTGTTGCCTCACAACCTGGAAGTAACATGGATTGTTTGAGGTTTTGCATCATATAATTTACAGAACATGCCACAACTTTGAAGATGTTTTTTTTTTATTGTGAAGCAAACAACAAATAGGACAAACTAACAGAAAAAGTCAATGTGCATAACTAATCACCCCCCTAAAGTCAATACTTTGTAGAGCCACCTTTTGCAGCAATCACAGGTCCAAGTCGCTTTGGATAAGTCTCTATGAGCTTGCCACATCTTACCACTGGGATTTTTGCCAATTCCTCCTTGCAAAACTGCTCCAGCTCCTTCAAGTTGGATGGTTTGCTCTTGTGAACAGCAATCTTTAAGTCTGACCACAGATTTTCTATTGGATTGAGGTCTGGGCTGTGACTAGGCCATTCCTACACATTTACATGTTTCCCCTTAAACCCCTCAAGTGTTGCTTTAGCAGTGTGTTTGGGGTCACTGTCCTGCTTGAAGGTGACCCTCCGTCCTAGCCTCAAATCACGCACAGAGTGGTACAGGTTTTCTCAAGAATATCCCTGTATTTAGCACCATCCATCTTTCTCTCAACTCTGACCAGTTTCCCCGTCCCCGGGATGGTGTACTTTGGGTGATGTGATGTGTTGGGTTTGCGCCAGACATAGCGTTTTCGTTGATGGTGGAAAAGTTAAATTTTAGTCTCATCAGACCAGAGCACCTTCCTCCATACATTTTGGGAGTCTCCCACATGCCTTTTCCCAAACTCAAAACGTGCCATTTTGTTTTTTGCTGAAAGTAATGGCTTTCTTCTGGCCACTCTGCCATAAAGCCCAACTCGATGGAGCGTATGGCTTATTGTCGTCCTATGTACAGATACTCCAGTCTCTGCAGGGAACTCTGCCGCTCCTCCAGGGTTACCTTAGGTCTCTAAATAATGCCCTCCTTGTCGGTTGTGAGCTTTGGTGGGCGGCCGTCTCTTGGCAGGTTAGCTGTTGTGCCATGTTCTTTCCATTTGGTTATGATAAAGATTTGGATATTTTTTTATAACCTAGCCCTGACTTGTACTTCTCAACAACATTGTCCCTTACTTGTTTGGAGAGTTCCTTGGTCTTCATGGCAATGTTTTTTAGTTTTGCCTCTTGCTTAGGTGTTGCAGCCTCTGGGGCCTTTCAAAAAAGGTGTGTATATGTAATGACAGCTCATGTGACACTTAGATTGCACACAGGTGGACATCATTTCACTAATTATGTGACTTCTGAAGGTAATTGGTTGCACCGGAGCTTTTTATGGGCTTCATAACAAAGGGGGTGAATATATACACGCACATGACAATTTTCTGGTTTCCATTTCTAAAAGATAGTTTTATGTATATATTTTTCTCATTTCACTTCACCAACTTAGACTATTGTGTTCTGATCCATCACATAAAATTCAGATTAACAAAACATTGAAGTTAAGGCTGTAATGTAACAAAATAGGTAAAAAGTCAAGGGGGGTGAATACTTTTGCAAGGCACTGTAATTCCCCTGTTTTGTGGTTACTGACTCTTGGCACGACTTACAGGTTTTAATTTCCCTGGGGCCATCCCATGACCCTTGGGGTGAGCTGATTACAAGGTTGCCTTATAATTTTCTATGCATCTACCTTGGTTCATTTGCTATTTGACCCATTCAAGCCTGGCCGCTGACTGTGGGAGAGAGAGAGCAAAACAAAATAAAGGGAGAGGGAAAGGAAGAACATGAAAGAGTGCATAACATATATGCACACAAGAGGAACGTGACTATCCACATAATATTTAGTGTCTATATTACTTTTATATAACGCATTTCACACATTCATTCAGAGATATTTAAAACTACTCTAATTTGACAAGTTCCCAGAGGGTTTATATTCTGGATTGACACCTAAGCTAATCGTTAGCTAATTACTGTGTAATTTTTCCCATCTCCCCCTTACTTTATATCTTGTTTACTCTCATGTCTTCACATGATCCGTCTCTTTTCAATCTTGGACAGGTTCACTGCACCTTTATAAAGTACCTAAAATTGTCTCTTTTTTTTTCTCCACATTTTCATGCATCGTTAGGTTTATTAATTGCTCATCTCGTGCTGGATGTGGCTCCCATTCAAAGCCTCGTTTTCTTCTGCGGTGTCTATGTTTAATGGCGTTGTTCCTCAGTTTGCTAATTAATTGTCCTATTTTATGATTTAATCTCGCTTCGCTGGTTGTGGACCTGAGGACGGTGGAGTATTAGGGAGAAAAGCCAAATGTGTGCGTCGTATTACAACTTAACGCTGTCATTGCTGTTAGATGTTAATGCCCTACTGGAAGAGGATGGGTTTTTGCATGTCTGTTTCTGATTATTTAAAACATAATATTATATGAAAGGATAATTATCTCCTCTTTCCTAATTTCATCATCAATATACTGTAATGATTTAACTTCCTTTTCTTAAAAACAGCCAAAACAAAACAAAAATATACACAATACTGTCTCTCGGAATAATTAAATGGCAAAGATCCAACAAAATTCAATTACAATTTTTATGAAGACCCCAAACATTGGAAGGATACTGAAGACACAACATACGTTTTCATATACATATAGTTTATAGCTAAAAAAAAATGTTATTCCATAGCACAATCGTGTTATCACAGTGTTTCGGGAGACACTGATCATCCCTTCTCCGTGTTTACATTTTCTTTAGAAAGGAACTTGACTTATCCATTTTTTTCCAGAAATGCACTTAGATGGGCAGATGCACTAAGATGCGAAGCTTGGCGAAATCATCTCTCCAGTTCCATGTTTTTCTGTACGGCAGATATACTCACATAAGTCGTCTCCAAGAGCTCTCCAAGCTTCACACTTCTGGCCATATACCCTGATGTTTAATTAAAGCTTTTAAGGATAGAATAGGCAGTCAAGATGCACCTTTAGGTTGAAATCGATGTTTCACTGTCTTAATTGGTTGGACAACATTGTGAACTAAGGAAGACCGGAGTTGTGAGTCAGGGAGCTACAAGATAATGTAAGAATTCTCAACTTCAGATCATTGTGACGACAGCTTTAATGGGAGAGAATCTTGAGGTGAAGTGCTGTGGTGTTGCAGGTTGGCAGGAACTTTTGCTGTCTGTTTGTAGACTAAGGGCCCTATTCAGTTGAGCAATTGTTGGTTACTGGAGCCCGTAATGTAGCCCGTAAACTAATTTGCTATTTAAATGACGTATTTCAGAGAGCCGCAAATGATCTACAGGTTACAGGCTGAAAATCACTGCGGTTGCCAAAATTGTAACGTACAAGCCATGGAAGCCTTTGATCTTTAAAGCCCGCAAAAGGTACAATCACTAAAATCGCAAATTGCTATTCAATTGCTCCAATTCCTCAAGCCTGCAATTGTTTTCACACCCATAAATGGCAAATGTAGAAGAAAATCCTATGGGTACCAGATGACTTGCAAGGGGGTTTAACCCCTGATTGTAGCACTGTAAATGCAAATAAAATATCAATACTGCACAGTAAATGACAGGGAAAGCAATGAAAGACATTAAAATTAATTGCACCACAGTCTCAAGCTGACAAATCGGCAATCAAATATAGTTTTTTTGTCGGTTTCATTTCAGTGTTATATCAATCTTGGGATTCAATGGGTTAATACATATCAGGCCACCCACATGGACTAAAACAGTATCGTCATTCATTTTTATTATTTTGTACATTGTTTGATTGGGAGTCTGATCGCATATGGGACCTCTAAACGCTAATTGGTTGATGATTTACCTCCATGTTTTACTGACATAATGATGACGGTCTCATTTACTATTGGCTGTTTCTAAATCGGTAGTTACGGCCTTACTTAATTGATCATGATCACGTTCTAAAATGCTACATATGATTGCATGGTTTACGGTTTCGGCTTTCGGACCGTAACTTGCGAGCTTGATCAATTGAATTGCTCTGTAATTGTAGCAAATCTCAAGCCTGCAGACATACGTCCGGTATAACGTAAACTACGGGCTTGCCGTAAGTATTGTTTAAGAAATTGGAATTCCTAGCTCTAATACTAACCAACATAGCCGGTTGAATTAATTCACTGGTCGGTCCAGTAGGTCCCTCAGTTTTTGAACAGACTTTTCCCCCGTTAAATGTGAAAATAAAAACATGGTAATCAGTGTACACAGGCAGCTCGAGGTTAAAACTCAAGTGAGATGTTTACCTGCAAAGGTTTCTGTGGAGAGCAGGAAATGGTAAGTGCCGCACAAACAAAAGGACGTGAGTTGTCTGAGAGGTATAAACATAATAACACTGCGCACTCAAGGATAAGGAGGCTTATTAACAATGAAGGTAATCAGGGCTGTGAGAGTGGGGGCTGCCAGTCTGGGGACGAACAAGAACATCTTCCACCAGTCTTCTTCCTCCCCACCCACCCTCCACTGTTCAATAGATCAAAACATTCCTTTATCAGGATGTGCTCAAGTCAGACAAGATGGAAACTTTCTATACACAGTTTTCATTCAAAAAATATATTTTTTTCTCTAATATAGTTTTATGTTTGCAAATATGCCTCACAAATACGTGATTTTTTTCCTAAAACATGGCCCATTAAGTTCTGATCAGTTACCTCCACGGTGATACATTTGGCTCCATTTCTTCAGATTTAAACTCCCAGCTCCCTCAGCAGCCACCAGGCGATGCTGCGAGACACATTTATTATATATGGAGATCATCAGCAGTAATTTCCAGCCGGCAGTAAAGTCCCATCACACGTAAATGTCTCTTAATGAATTTGTACAAAGTCACCTTGGAAAGGCCGCTTCTGACTAAGCCACTTTAACTCGGACAACATAAACTAAATTGAAGTCTTGTCATAATACAATGAAAATAAATAGCAAATTAACAATACCACTGGAACATTATTAAGCCTTCCTGGGACATCACAAGATGAATTAACTTCAGTCTTAATGTTTTCTCTAATGATTCAAATTTCAAAGTAAAAAAATGATCCTAAAAAAGTAATTTTTATTTGGAAAATTAGTTTACTGCTTTGACTTAATGAATGATTTCTGTAATAAGAGTGTTTAGTAACAAGACATATATAGAGTAATAGTAAGACACAAAGGAGCCACCATTGGATATTCTGGGTCTTGCTCATCAGTAGTCACTACACATTGCTGAACCTTCATGAACTCCAGTAGCGCTAGTAGAGGATATATTTATTTCTCATGAATTTTGGATATTTTAATAAGAAAATGAAAATAACTATTATCGTCTTGTAAACGAACAGCTGTTGATTTCCTAAGGCCCTTTGACCTGTTCTTCTCTCCAGCCAGGAGAGTGCCGGATGTACATCCATTTGGAAGTGGAGTGGTTAAAGACCATGCTATGCCTCATGTGCAGACCCCTCTCCTTGGCCTGCAGTGACCACCTGATCCTCACATCAGAGACCTGGGCATCATTACACATGCAGAGCGGGCACGGCATGAAATATTAATGTGACGTGATGTAATTAGATGGAAATTACTGGCGCAGAATGAATTGCTGTAGTGCTGAGGGAGGCTGTACATGCTCGCCCTGCCTGCCTCCTCCTAAGACGTTACAAAGAGGTCACATCCCATGTATCTAGGACCCAAATAAATATCACTGCGGATGGACCATGACCTGGGTGGACCACATACTGTTTTTCTGATTGTATCTAGGACCCAAAAAAATATCACTGCAGACCTTAGTGTGGTCTGTTCAAAAGAGCTGTAGTTTAGTGGTTCCCAATCATTTTATTTGATGGACCATTGCCATGATCTTGATGGACCACATACTGTTTTTTTCTGATAGTTTTTTTATAATGCTATTTACTAACTTGGAATATAATCATACAACGTACTATCTAGACTCTTCTATATTGTTCTTTTATGTATTTTAATTCATTTTCGTAATTTTGTTTCTTAATTCTTTTGTAATCTCAGATGTATCATGGATTGACCACCTGGATGGGACTCACTGAGCACGGGTGGGATCTTCTAATAAATATAATTACTATAGTATTTTTCCATTGTACAGGGGGCTAAAATTGTTTAAATGTGACACACCGATGGTTTAAATGTGACTTGATCCCAAGAAACCTTATGTATAGTCCAGGCAGTCTGAGCTCCTTGTGATGTATCTGTCCAAACCACCTAAAGTGTTTTTATTCCTGATTACATTTATGTTTTGTATAATAAGCCTCCACAGTATGTGCATTATGATACCCTCCAAGTATGACCCCCATATCCCCATCTCCATTCGGTATCACAGACACTCATGGTCCACATTAGTAGCACTGGTATTTGCACCAGTTGGAAGTCTTTGTGGGTATCTATGACAACTTGTCTCATGATGATAACGCACATGTGGTCCCTGCATCAAACCTGAATTAATATTCCGCCTTTGGACTCTCTTCCTGCCAGGAAGCAGTTGGAGTAGAACCCAAAATCCTCACCTTGGAAAGTGATTGTGCAAATCAGGTTCTTTTTGCATGACAATGTGAAGTATTTTGTGTTCAGAAAATAGACCTGCCCGGATTTCATATACACCAGTGGTGGCTGATGAACTCTCAAGTTGTGGGGCGGAAGACAGAGACCAGGCCCCTCCGCTCAGATTGACTCCACCCAATATTATAAACTCCCCCTCTTTGCATGTTGACCCCTTCTATGACCTTATGTATGCCCTGCCCACTGACAGACTCCACCCACACTTTTTTTCCCCATGTTACTTTACGTACTTATCTTGATGAGGGTGAGGTGGTGCTGTTTCTTCTCACTTATGCTGGGAAGTCCCTCAATTTTCTTGTTGATATGCAATAATTAAATAGAATACATAGAATACATGTTAGATCAGGAATTATGTTAGTAGCATCTTGTAGACAAAAGTGATCTCATAGAGAGTGGTTGGATAGAGATAGAGAGAGGGAGAGAGGGGTTGAATAGAGAGACAGGGGGTGGGATAGAGAGGGGGGAGTGGGATAGAGAGAGAGAGAGAGAGGAGTAAGATAGGGGGATTGAATAGAGAGACAGGCGGTGGGATAGAGAGAGAGGGCGTGGGATAGATAGAGGGGGGGATAGAGAGAGAGAGAAGTAGAGAGAGAGGGGGTTGTTTGGTATATTCTGTAGATCTGGTGGCCAAGATCTTCAGTCTGCTGAGCACTACAGTCTGGAGCATCTGTACTTTCAACTGAACAAAGATGGCGTCTCTTCAGAACTGGCAAAGAATATGTGTGGAAGATGGCAGCTGAAGAGCGAGAAGGTCTTCCAGAAGCAGATCATTTTTTAAATCTGCATCGTCCCTCTGGCTGATCACTGCAGCTTCAATTGTGTAGGTTTCTAAGTTCACTCACCCAGTTGATAGATACAGTATATAATATTTGTTCTGGACAGTATGATAATGTTATTTGCTCATATATGACTCATACGTTGAAGGGTGCAGAGCCTTCTGTATATTTCTATTATCATACAATACATAAACATAACATGTTTGTCATTTTCAACAGTATAACTGAGTACTGACTGGAGATAAGCTAGAGAAACAATATGGAGGGGAACTGAGGTATGATGTATTAACTATAAGATGTGCCATACGCATTCTAGAAATTAACCCTCCCATGAAGCTATTTATCAAAGTCCAATGTAGTTCTCATACAATAGTTTTAGTGTGAGTGAGAAGATCCACCCAGGGGTCTGTCCTGATAGGAGTATCTTTTGTCTTAAAACATATCCTGATTGTTTATCTGCCTCATTCCTGCCAATCTAAACCAGTCAGAATAAAATTAGGACAGACGTCTGGGCAGATCTTCATTCACCTGATGATGGAGTGAGGCAGCTCTGCTGGAATCTACAATGCTAATTTTAAATGTTAGTTTTAAAAGCTACATTGGAATGTTTGTATTTAAATATTGATTTTATTGCAAATTTGTAACTAAATAAACAAATTGATTCCTATTGTATGAGATCTACAGTGGCCCTTTAACTACGTGCCTATAATATTAGCCCCTCATGCTATATCTATCACATATTATAATTGTCTAACTACGATTCGTCGTCACGCTGCGTTGCGTAGTGCGTACGACTTAGCGATGAGCGCCGCAGGTGCTCATCGCCCGGCGAGCCTCGCGCAACGCGGCGAGCCGTTAAACCGCTGTGTTGCGTAGTGCGTACGACTTAGCGATGAGCGCCACAGGTGCTCATCGCCTGGCGAGCCTCGCGCAGCGAGGCGAGACGTTAAATCGTAGCACTTTGGCAATGAGCGCCGCAGGCGAGGCGAGCCGTTAAACCGTAGCACTTAGAAAAAAAATACGAGATGAAAAAAATTACGAGATAAGCGGCGGAACCAAAACAATAAAAAAAACACTAAATACACACTAAAAAAATAAATAAAGGTCACTTACAGCACGGGGAACCAGGCAGGACGTCTGGAAGTGAGTTGGAACTCCAATTTACATCGATTTAGCCGAGTTACAAAGATCAAAATCGGCTAAGCGAGAAAAAAATGGCCGCCGAAAAAAATAAAACAAGGCTATACTACTACGAACTGCGTAAAACACAGCCACAGATGTATGTGTTTGAAAAACGAGATAAAGGATGCGGATTAACCGCGCAATGAGTAAAAAGACAGTAGTGAGTACATTTTACGAAACGCAATTACAGATTTACGCATTAACACAGATTTAACGTCTTTGTCTCGCGCAACATCGGATTTCCCACCTAAACCAACTCATTTGATGAAATATAAGTTGAAAGTTACAAAAATAAAAATTTCAAAAAAAAAATTGTATTTATTTTAAGAAAAAAAAAAGGAACAAATGTAGCGTCATGTTGTGTGACCAACAAATTTCACAACATTTAATTTTTATTGACCGTCATTTGACCTTTTGACCATATTTACTGTTAAACCGTAGTACTTTAGCGGGCTGAGCGATGAGCGCCGCAGGCGATCATTGCCCGGCGAGCCTTGCGCAGCGAGGCGAGCCGTTAAACCGTAGTACTTTGGCAATGAGCGCCGCAGAAAAAATGCCGGACTAACAGAACAAATACGAGGCTACAGCACTATAACCACGGAAAACACGTACCGATAATCCGCTAAGACGCATACCACACATTATCCACCATTTTAGGATTATGCGGAAGTACACAGCTACGTTAACGGTTTCGGCTCGCGCACGCACACTATTACACTGCACACATTCAGCACGCTCACACAGCACCTCCACACCACTAATGCTGCAGCAACATCAACTCAGATTGCCAGCTCTTCAACACAATGCATAAAAATACGTAAATTAATTTATTAATTTGAATTCTATATTTCAGTAGTACACAGAAAACAACATTAGCTACCTTACAATTCCATATGTATATTAATAACTAAACAACTTTCCAAACATACACATCTCATTGCCGTCATTTTTTGACGGGCAATACGCTAGTATGTTAAATAATAACCACTTGCACCAGGCAACATTGACCCACCCAAAAACAAGGGCCACTTAGTTCAGATTTCATCTCTATTCAGTTCTGATGAAAGGCTGTCACTATGAATAGCCACTTGACAATAGAACGAAATCAAGGTGCAGCCATTTTTAAAATACTTTAGTGTATTTGTCCCTCCCAACTCTGCTGGAAGTCTGTATCACATGTCCAAAAAATTGTACATACAAGAATACATTTTATAGTACAGTCTAAAAATCTTTAGCCACAAATTCCTGCACAGGGTCCAGAGATGAAGTGGTTAATATAGACCGGCCTGTCCCTGAGGACCTTGCTTACAGGAAACAGCAGATAAATGTGATCTTGTTTATTTCTTGGTTTGCGCCTCTGACCTTATTGATTTCCCGCGTGGCACTTCCTGGAGGCTGAACTCTGTAACGTAATAAAGAGGTTCAAGTTCTAACTGAGAATTGGACACAGAGCAATAAAACGCTCATATTTATTGCTCATCCCTCTTGACACATTCAAAAGTGGAGCAAGCAGCTCTCCCTGCCATCCTTAGTCTCTAATTAATATTCAGTCTTATTTAAGTTTTTATGTAAAGGCAAAAATTTGCAATAGAGATCTAGGCACAGATCTAACACGCAGATGAAATCAATAGGACCATCTACTCTGCCCATTATGTCCACCTCAAACCTCAACATAGCTTTATGCATGTACAGGGCATATATATAATAGCTCTGTTTATTCATAGAATATTCCATCTTGCCTTTGTTACATCACTCCTTGAAAGACTGAAGTTTGCTGGGTGTCCTTGCCTTTATAAGCGTCTGGGAGAAGATATTAGAGAAAGAGGGGAGATGGATTTTTTAAATAACCGGATTTTTAAGAATTTGACACCACACCCCTTCCCCATATGCCAAGAAGTATCTACAAATACAATCCTGCTCTTCAGAAAAGTAAACACCCCTCTCACGTATACAACCTTCCCCTGTGCACCATGAATGCCTCCAGGTTTAATTAAAAACTATTTATATATTAATTAAAGACTATATGTATATATATATATATATATATATATATATATATATATATATATACTAGGAAATTGCCCATCAAAAATGACGGGAATAAAATTTTAAGCCTGGCAATGATGTTTGCCACCCAATGTGAGCACTTTTGGCACTCATCGCAACCCACGCAGTGAGCACTTTCGGCGCTCATTGCGAGTCTCTCCCCCTGTGTACTTCCTCCCTTGTGTCTCATTCCCCCCTCCTCTTCCTCTCTTGTGTCTCATTTCCCCCTCCTCTCTCTCCCTTATGTCTCATTTCCCCCCTCCTCTCCCTCGTGTCTCTTTTCCCCCCTCCTCTCCCTCCCATCTGTACCTGTTCCTTTCCCCCTCCTCTCCCTCCCTTGTGTACCTGTTCCTTTCCTCTCCCTCCCTTGTGTCTCCTTTTCCCCCTCCTCTCCCTTCCTTGTGTCTCCTTTTCCCCCTCCGCTCCCTCCCTTGTGTCTCCTTTCCCGCCTCCTGTTCCTCCCTTGTGTCTCCTTTTCCCCTCTTCTCCCTCCCTTGTGTCTCCTTTTCCGCCTCCTGTCCCTGCCTTGTGTCTCCTTTTCCCCCTCCTCTCCCTCATTTGTGTCTTGTTTTCATCCTTCTCTCCCTCCCTTGTGTCTTTCCCCCTCTACCTATTTTCCCCCCTCTCCCTTCCCTCCTCTCCATCCCCTGTGTCTCCTTTCCCCATCTCCCTCCCCTGTGTTTCCTTCCCCCCCCTCTCTCCCTCTCCTGTTCCTCCTTCCCCACCCGTGTCTCCTTTCCCCCTCTCCCTCCCCCCCTCATGTCTCATTTCCCCCTCTCCCTCCCCCATGTCTCCTTCCCCCCCTCTCCCTCCCTTGTGTCTCGTTCCCCAGGTAAGCAGGTACAGGCCTAAGCGGGGGTGTTGCAAGGGCTGCAAAGCATGACCAACACTGCAAACGTTCTAAACATTCGTAGATCCAAAACTATTATAGTGATATATATTTATATTTATTTATATATATACTAGCGACTTGCCCGTCAAAAAATGACTTTCAATAAAAGAAAGTGTTGAAATGCTGTTTGTCACACAATGTGAGTGTACTTGGTGCCTCAACTAAAGAGACCCCTCTAACACACTAATGAACGCATGTAATAACACTATAAGTGCAATGAGGGTCATCCAGGACCCTCATGACCCAAAGTGTAAGCACTACACCATTTTAACCTGGTCTCTTATGGGGGTCTATCCAGACCCTTATAAGCCTCTATTTAACCCCATCAGTCCGATAAGGGTATATTATGCCCATTATGGGCCTGTTACAACCCAACATTAACCACATAAGTGCCATGACGGTCCTCAAGGACCATCATGACACTAAGTATAAACACTACACTGCACTATACCCCCCGAATAAAACATTAAATATCAACTAAACACCCTCTACACTAACCTATTAACACCTACACTACCTACCTACACTACCTACTTACCTCTAATAACCCCCCACCACTCTAATTACAAAAAAAAAACTAAAGTCATCAAAAATAAAATATCTACATTACATAAAATAAAAAACCTAAATCAAAAAAATAAGAAATGTACATTACAGAAAATAAAAAAACCTAAATCACAAAAAATAATAAAGGTACATTACAGAAAATAACAAAATACATTACAACCACCCCACTACAGAAAAAAAATGAATTACAATACAATATACCGTATATACTCGAGTATAAGCAGAGTTTTTCAGCCCTTTTTTTAAGGCAAAAAAGGGTCCCCTCAGCTTATACTCGAGTCACTCTCCCCCCGTGTCTCTATAACCCCCCCCATGTGTCTCTAACCCCCCCGTGTGTCTCTAACCCCCCCCCGTGTGTCTCTCTACCCCCCGTGTCTCTTTCCCTCCCCCCTCCTCAACCTAAACCCCCCTCAACCCCCCTCCTCCACCAGATGAGGAGGGAGGTTGAGGAGGGGGTTGAGGATGAGGAGGGAGGTTGAGGATGAGGAGGGAGGTTGAGGAGTGGGGTTGAGGAGGGTGATAAGGAAGGGGGGAAGAGACACAGGGAAGGGAGAGGTTGGAAGAGACACAGGGAAGGGAGAGGGGAGAAGAGACACGGAGAGAGAGAGGGACACAGAGGCCACAAGAGGGACACAGGGGGCAGCACATTTTCCACCCTCGACTTATACTCGAGTCACTCATTTTACCCAGTAATTTGTGGTAAAATGGGTGCCTCGGCTTATACTCGGGTCGGCTTATACTCGAGTATATACTGTACCCCTATATAATATACAATACATCCTATCTACCTAATATACATCCCCCAATCTATCTAGTATACAATGAATACTATCTATCTAATATACATTCCCCTATCTATCTAATATACAATAAATACTATCTATGTAATATACATCCCCCTATCTATCTAATATACAATAAATACTATCTATCTAATATACATCCCCCTATCTATCTAATATACAATTAATACTATCTACGGTATGTAATATACATCCCCCAATCTATCTAATATACAATAAATGCTATCTCCATATAGAAACCCTAATTCTAAGCTAAAATAAAATAATTAAGACCACTTACCTTTGCATATGCCCCTTCAGATCAGCAACCTAGGGTAAAAAAGATAAAAAAACATATTCGAAATATTCTACCCACCTTTCCAGCATGTCCCGTCCTTCTTTTCTTCTTCTCCGGTGCGGCCCCTGTTAAAAAAAAACATTTCATTAGTGCACATACATAAACATAAAACAAGGTAAAATAAACATAATCTACATTGTACTTATCTCCCCGCGATGTCCCTGGCCTCCTCGTCTTCTGCCCCGGATGGGCCCTGGAACAATCCGCGCTGTAGAAGAAAAAATAGGGGAAAAAAATAACAGAGATCCGCACTCGTGGATGTCCCTGGCGCTAATGAGCCTCCTACAGAGTTTTCTGGAAGAAAATTGGCAATGGCAGCTTCTGATTGGCTAAAAACGTTGTCTATCAAATTCAGCTAATCAGAAGACGCCAATTGTGAGCCAATGAGAAAGGGATACACCCCAAAATCCCACTCTGATTAGATAACGCTCCTGTCCATCTTTATTTGAACCAATCAGAAGGCTGTATTGCCATCAGCGAATCACAATGGGATACACCCCCACGTAGTGATTGGCTGAAGACATCTGCGCCTTCCCATTGGCTGTAATACTGATTGACATTGACAACAGCCAATGAGAAGGCGCAAATGCCTTCAGCCAATCAGTACATGGGGGTGTATCCCATTGTGATTGGCTATTGTCAGTGCAACCAATCAGAATGCGTAGATGCCTCCAGCCAATCACCCTGTGGGTGTGTTTTCCATTGTGATTGGCTGAAGGCATCTGCGCCTTGTGATTGGTTTAAAAAAAGATTGACAGGTGAATTATCCAATCAGAGTGGGATTTTAGGGTGTATCCCTTTCTGATTGGTTCACACATTGGCGCCTCCTGATTGGGTGAATTTGATACACAGCGTTTTTAACCAATCAGAAGGCGCCATTGGCTACTTTCTTTCTTCTTCTTTTTTTAGAACGCGGTTCCAGGGGGGGGCAGAAGAGGAAGAGGCCGGAGACATTGCAGGGAGGTAAGTACAATGTAGATTAGGTTTATTTTATTTTGTTTTATGTTTATGTATGTGTACTACTGTTATGCTTTTTTTAAACAGGGGCCACACCGTAGAAGAAGAAAAGAAGAAGGACGGGGACATGCTGGAAAGGTGAGTAGAATATTTATAATGTTTATAATGTTTATTTATTTCCTGTAAATGTGTTGCACTTATTTTTTTTAATTTTCCCCCCTAGGTTGCTGATCTGAAGGGACATCTGCAAAGGTAAGTGGTCTTAATTATTTTGTTTTAGCTTCGAATTAGATTTTTTTATATATAAATAGCATTTATTGTATGTTAGCTAGGGGTATGTGTTTTATATAGATAGGATGTATTGTATATTAGATTGTGGTATTTATTTAGATAGATTGGGGGATGTATATTAGATAGATATGATGTATATTAGATGGATAGTATTTATTGTATATTAGATAGATTGGGGGATGTATATTAGATAGATAGTATTTATTGTATATTAGATTGGGAGATGTATATTAGATAGATAGGGGGATTTATATTAGATAGGTATATTATATGTTATATTAGATAGATAGTATTTATTGTATATTAGATAGATTGGGGGGTGTATATTAGATAGATAGGATGTATATTAGATTGTGGTATTTATTTAGATAGATTGGGGGATGTATATTAGATAGATAGTATCTATTGTATATTAGATAGATTGGTGGATGTATATTAGATAGATAGGATGTATATTAGATAGATAGTATTTATTGTATATTAGATAGATTGGGGATGTATATTAGATAGATAGGATGTATATTAGATTGTGGTATTTATTTAGAAAGATTGGGGCATGTATATTAGATAGATAGGATGTATTTAGGATAGATAGTATTTATTGTATATTAGATAGATTGGGTGATGTATATTAGATAGGGGTGTATTTTATTGTATTTAATTTTATTTGTATTGTATGTATTTGTATTGTATGTATTATATGCATCTCCTTTTCAGGTGTGTATTTATTTATTTTTTCTGTAGTGGGGGGGGGGGTTGTAATGTATTTTTTTATTTTCTGTAATGTTCTTTTTTTTTATTTTTTGTGACTTAGGTTTTTTTATTTTCTGTTATGTAGATTTTTTTTTTTATGATTTAGGTTTTTTTATTTTATGTAATGTAGATTTGGGTGACTTTAGTTATTTTTGTTTTCTGTAATTAGAGTGGTGGGGGGGTTATGAGGGGGTAGGTAGTGTAGGTAGGTAGTGTAGGTGTTAATAGGTTAGTGTAGAGGGTGTTTAGTTGATATTTAATGTTTTATTGGGGGGGTATAGTGTAGTGCTTATACTTAGTGTCATGATGGTCCTTGAGGACCGTCATGGCACTTATGTGGTTAATGTTGGGTTGTAATAGGCCCATAAAGGTCATAATATACCCTTATGGAACTGATGGGGTTAAATAGAGGCTTATGAGGGTCTGTATTGACCCCCATCAGTGAGGGGGTTAATTAAGTGCTGATGGGGGTCTGTATTGGCCCCCATGAGTGAGGGTGTTAATTAAGTGCCTATGGGGGTCTGTATCGACCCCCATGAGTGACAGGGTTAATTAAGGGCTTATGGGGGTCTATATTGACCCCCATGAGTGACAGGGTTAATTAGGGGTTTATGGGGGTCTGTATTGACCCCCATCAGTGAGGGGGTTGATGAAGGGCATATGGGGGTCTGTATTGACCCCCATGAGTGACAGGGTTAAATAAGGGCTTATGGGGGTCCATATTGACCACCATGAGTGACAGGGTTAATTAGGGGTTTATGGGGGTCTGTATTGACCCCCATCAGTGAGGGGGTTAATTAAGTGCTTATGGGGGTCTGTATTGACCCCCATGAGTGACAGGGTTAATGAAGGGCTTATGGGGGTCTGTATTGACCCCCATGAGTGACAGGGGTAATTAAGGGCTTATGGGGATCTGTATTGACCCTCATGAGTGACGCTGTTAATTAAGGGTTTATGGGTGTTTGCATTGACCCCCATGAGTGCCATGGTTATTTATGGGCTTATGGGGGTCTTTATTGACCCCCATAAGTGACAGGGTTAATTATGGGTTTATGGGGGTCTGTATTGACCCCCATGAGTGACAGGGTTAATTATATGTGTTATGGACGTCTGTATTGACCCCCATGAGTGACAGGGGTAATTAGGGGTTTATGGGGGTCTGTATTTACCCCCATGAGTGAGGGGGTTAATTAAGTGCTTATGGGGGTCTGTATTGACCCCCATGATTGACAGGTTAGTTAAGGGCTTATGGGGGTCTATATTGACCCCCATGAGTGACAGGGTTAATTAATGGTTGATGGGGCTCTGTATAGAGCCCCATGTATGATAGTGTATTTTTTTTTATTCTTTTATAATGGGTCCTTTAAGGACCTTTACAGTCCTTTAAGGACCCGTAACGCGGGAATTTTGAATTTTCATTGCAGCGGGGGTCCCCGATCGCGTGGGATCGGGACCCCCACTGCAATGGTTAATGTGGGGTTAATGCGGGTCTCCAAGCTTATCTCGGATCCCGTGGGGTTAATGTGAGTTTCCGAGCTTATCTTGAATCCCTTCTTGGGTAAGTTGTACGTGGCTAAGCGGTCCTGGGTCGTGGAGCCTCGTTTTTGTTTTTTTCAGCGGCCATTTTTTCTCTTGCTTAGGGGATTTTCATGTGTCTGAACTCGGGAATTTATATCTATTGTGTTTTTACTGTTTTCAGGTGCGCGCGGTTAGGCCGTTATGGTTTGTCCCGCGTCCCGTATTTTGTCTGCTAAGCCCGTAAATGTGCGTCGGGTCGTATTGTTGGTAAAGTGCCGCTTGTGTGTGTTTGTAATCACGTGTGAGGCGCCTTTGAGCCTCCACATCCGCAAATGCGACCCCTCGTTTTGCGAGGGACGCAGTTCTTGCAAGCTCGCTTTGCGAGCTTGCAAAGCGTGTGCGATTCATAGTTTGACAACTATTATATGTGATATATATATATATATGTATATATATATCAGCCTTCCCTACTTATACTCTTAGCCACTAAGTTTTCTAACATTTATATAGCGTTTTATTGAATAACAGTCCTTTAATGCATTAAAAGTATTAATCTTATCAATCTGCCCCTCTTACACCCTTTCTTTAAAAATGTTCCCCCAATCTTCTGCCGTCCATCTTCAAGTTATGACCTCTTGTTCTTGTACTCCTCTTTTTTCTCATAAGCTCTTCTCTCCTGAACTGTAATAATATTTTGGTAGTGTTTGCTGTCTGTATGAATCATATAAACCCCATGTTCTCTTCCCAGCAGCTCCAGAGGGTCCCATACTAAATAAGACTTTCAGACCATCGCCTTGGAGGTCTGTTCCTGAAGATTCTCCTGTTTTACAGATTTCTGGGTTGCTTAGTAACAGAGTCTCATATATATAACTCCCAGAGAATCTGCAACACACTACTTGGCAATAAAAGATATAATTTTATCTGACTTCTGTGGAGCCGCCTGGTCGGATAAGCGCCAAGGGAGATGTCCATGGTCATTGGCTGTTATAGACCAGGTATGAAAGCATGTGTGCTATAAATAGTGAAACACTGTGAAAATATACAGGATGAAAATAATATTTTGCACCAGTGGAACATACAAGTACATATTAATTATTGTAATGGGGGATTATATGATATTAAAGAAGACAAATCATTGCTTGCAATGGGAGATCCGTAGAGGGCTTATGGGGTGTAAATCATTCTTCTGTTGAACAATGCTATATAAATTAAGTGGGTTCACTTATTTATTGTCCTGTATAGGAAACCACATGATATAAGAGTCTTTAATATACAAATCATATCTCATTAATATATATATATATCTAGGTAGGCAAAGTCAGTCCTGGTGTGCAGAACACAGGCCTGGATTTCAGTGAATAAATCCAAGAAATCCAGTACCATGTTAGTACTCTGGGACCATCATTAACTTATTGTTGTTTAGCCGTTCAGTCATGTCCGACTCTATGTGACAGCAGAACACAAGGCACATTTTGTGTCTGTTTGGGCTTATGGTTTTCTTGGCAAAGATACTGGAGTTGGTTGCTAGATCTTTCTCAATTGGACCACAATTTGTCTGACCTCTCTGCTATGACCTGCCCATCTTGGGAGCCCCTTCACCAGAAGGTATCGAACCAGAAGTGGCACCATTATCTACCCCTGGTGTTTAGATTTGATGGTAGATACAAACCAAAATAAAAATCTAGTTTGACCATTTTATCTACCTTAAAAGTCTGGCTTAATTCATTCTTAGGACAACATTATGCTTTCCCAGACAGGGTTAAATTCCTTTACTGCTTGTCCCGAATTCTTTGCCACTTTCCTACTACACTCACCATAAAATAGAACTTTTGCACTACATTTTCCACCTTCCAACTTTACATCATGTCCTCTTGTTCTTGCATTTCTCGTTTATGGAGGATATTTCCATTATGAACTTTATTAACCTTTTGATATATTTGCAGATATATTTGCCCCTCTCGTGGAGTCTCCTTATAAGTTGTGTTTTTTAGACCTTGCTCCGTTTTAGTCGCCTTCTAATTAATTAATCTCCTACTATAAACAAATTCACTTCCATAAAGTCCCACGTCCCGGCATTAAAGACTTTTACCAGGAACAGTGTTCACGAATTAGCAGAAATACGTTGTACTTGATGCAGTGAGTGACGTACTAAATAATTACAGACAACGAGGGGTTATTATTCCCTTTTGTTGGCTCTGGACAGGAGGCAGTCCCTATGGTTGGGTCCCAGCTGGGGATCCACTTAATGATCCTAAACATCTGCTCTGAAGAGACATAATGGGCGCCCTGTACACCTGCCTAAAAATGAGCATTAAATACCACCCAACGTGGTACCAACGCATCCAGTTCCCATGCCAACCGGGCACTGCGTACAAAGACTGGCATCCCGCTCACAGGTAAGAGATGGACAGAGATGTCGGGGCGGGTAAAATGATTTTATACAAGTGCAGTGACGCTGAGAGGGGGAGTCTACCCTGGATTAGTTATACACCAAGCACTGTCTGAGCCTGTCCCGATAACGTGCAGGCATTAGATACTTAGCACTGCCTGAGCCTGTCCCGATAATGTGCAGGCATTAGATACTCAGCACTGCCTGAGCCTGTCCTGATAACGTGCAGGCATTAGATACTATGCACTGCCTGAGCCTGTCCCGATAACGTGCAGGCATTAGATACTCAGCACTGCCTGAGCCTGTCTTGAAAACATGCAGGCATTAGATACTCAGCACTGTCTGAGCCTGACCTGATAATGTGCAAACAGATACTCAGCACTGCTTGAGCCTGCCCTGATAACATGCAGGCATTAGATACTCAGCACTACATGAGCCTGTCCTGATAACATGCAGGCACTAGATACTCAACACTGCCTGAGCCTTTCCTGATAACATGCAGGCATTAGATACTCAGCACTACATGAGCCTGCCCTGATAACATGAAGGCATTGCCTGAGCCTGTCCTGATAACATGCAGGCATTAGATACTCAGCACTACATGAGCCTGCCCTGATAACATGAAGGCATTGCCTGAGCCTGTCCTGATAACATGCAGGCATTAGATACTCAACACTGCATGAGCCTGTCCTGATAATGTGCAGGCATTAGATAGTCAGCACTGCCTAGGCCTTATCCCTACATTATATATCAGCACTGTCTGAGCCTGTCCTGATAACATGCAGGCATTAGATACTCAGCACTGCCTAGGCCTTATCCCTACATTATATCTCAGCACTGTCTGAGCCTGTCCTGATAACATGCAGGCATTAGATACTCAACACTGTCTGAGCCTGTCCTGATAACATGCAGGCATTAGATACTCAACACTGTCTGAGCCTGTCCTGATAACAAGCAGGCATTAGATACTCAGCACTGCCTAGGCCTTATCCCTACATTATATCTCAGCACTGTCTGAGCCTGTCCTGATAACATGCAGGCATTAGATACTCAGCACTGCATGAGCCTTTCCTGATAACATGCAGACATTAGATACTCAGCACTGCATGAGCCTGTCCCGGTTAAGTACAGTCGGGCCTTATCCCTACATTATATATCAGCACTGTCTGAGCCTGTCCTGATAATGTACAGTCAGGCCTTCACTCTACATTATATCACTGTATGAGCCTGTCCTGATAATGTACAGTCAGACCTTCTCCTTACATTATATATCAGCACTGTCTGAGTCTGTCCTGATAATGTACAGTCAGGCATTCACCCTACATTATATCACTGTCTGAGCCTGTCCTAATAATGTACAGTCAGACCTTCTCCTTACATTATATATCAGCACTGTCTGAGTCTGTCCTGATAATGTACAGTCAGACCTTCACCCTACATTATATCACTGTCTGAGTCTGTCCTGATAATGTTTTTTTTAAGGTTTTGAGGCAGAAGGATAATCTTTTGGAGCGAGGCAAGGAGTTCCATAGAGTAGGGGCAGCATTAGAAAAGTCTTGAAGGCAGGAGTGAGAGGAGGTGATAAGAGAGGAAAGAAAAAGGTCATTAGCTGAACAAAAAGGGCAGTTGGAGGTATTTTGAAACAAAGATGGGGGACAGGAATGGGGGAGGAAGAGATAGGATGGGGGAGACAGAATAAGGGAGAGGGAGATAGGATGGGGAGACAGAATAGGGGAGATGGAGATAGGACGAGGGAGAGAGACAGACAGCATGGGGAGGAGGCAAAATGGGGGGGATGGGATAAGGGAGGGGGAGATAGGATGGGGGAGAGAGGTTAAGGGTAGACAGAGAGGGGAAGATAGGATGTGAGGAGGGAGAGACCGGATGAGGTGGCAGGATAGGGGGAGAGGGAAATATGATGGGGGAGAGGAAGATATGATGGGGGGGAGGAAGATATGATGGGGGAGAGGAAGACAGGATGGGGGAGAGGAAGATATGATGGGGGAGAGGAAGATATGATGGGGGAGAGGGAGATATTATGGGGGAGAGGAAGATATGATGGGGAGAGGGAGATATGATGGGGGAGAGGAAGATATGATGGGGGGGAGGGAGATATGATGGGGGAGAGGGAGATATGATGGGGGAGAGGAAGATATGATGGGGGAGAGGGAGATATGATGGGGGAGAGGAAGATATGATGGGGGAGAGGAAGATATGATGGGGGAGAGGAAGATATGATGGGGGAGAGGAAGATATGATGGGGGAGAGGAAGATATGATGGGGGAGAGGGAGATATGATGGGGGAGAGGGAGATATGATGGGGGAGAGGGAGATATGATGGGGCAGAGGAAGATATGATGCGGGAGAGGAAGATATGATGGGGGAGAGGGAGATATGATGGGGGAGAGGAAGATATGATGGGGGAGAGGAAGATATGATGGGGGAGAGGAAGATATGATGCGGGAGAGGAAGATATGATGGGGGAGAGGAAGATATGATGGGGGAGAGGAAGATATGATGGGGGAGAGGGAGATATGATGGGGGAGAGGAAGATATGATGGGGGAGAGGAAGATATGATGGGGGAGAGGGAGATATGATGGGAGAGAGGAAGATATGATGGGGGAGAGGAAGATATGATGGGGAGAGGGAGATATGATGGGGGAGAGGAAGATATGATGGGGGAGAGGGAGATATGATGGGGGAGAGGGAGATATGATGGAAGAGAGGAAGATATAATGGGGGAGAGGGAGATATGATGGGGGAGAGGGAGATATGATGGGGGAGAGGGAGATATGATGGGGGAAAGGAAGACAGGATGGGGGGAGAGGACAGGGGACAGTATAGGGCAGCCAGCACCACAGCATACAGCGATATCAGTAGGCGGTTGAGGCTGGTTTAATTGTTTTGTATTTAAATGAGTAAAACCTTCCAGAAGACTTGCTGTATCATCTTGATAGACGACTTCTACCCGTTAGGACATTGTTTATTAGAACTGAAGACTCGCTGTGTGAGTGCACTTAAGCTGGAATTGTAATTTACATATTTAATTAAAAGGAGCTTCCGGGGAGATGCTCCTCATGTGAGGGTCTGGGAGGAATAAGAAATAATGACAAGGACCTGGTGACAGGTAAGTGACTCAGGCTCAGGGCTGTGGATATTCCTGGCCTTCCCACTGTCACTAATCAGCAGAGCGAGGTGACTCCACATGGAGGCCTGAGCCTGAGGGGGAGGGAGAGACTCAAACACACTGGAGAAAAACAATCACAGGATCGGGGGGCGAGACTAATTACAGCCCCCCAATGTGAGAGCATCATTAGGAAGAACGAGGGGGAAATAATAACCCCTTCAATGCCAGGCATATAACAGTATCACATATATAGTTGTGAGCATACGAGTTGTTGTTAACGCTTGCGGGCTCGTGTAGCATGCCGCAGCCCTCGCAAAGCAAGGGTTGCAGTTGCTGGCAAGGAGCACCACGTCAACTTTACGTGGTAACGCATACAACATACGAGACACGTTACCACCCATTACGACCTCGCAAAAATCGGGCGCAACCCGCGGACATGAAAAAATGAAAAACACAATATATACACACAGCACATACATAAAAAGCTTACTTACAGCAAGAGGGGGCATCCAGGACCTCAAAAAAGCAACTTACACCTTCATTTAACTCAAAATAAAAGAGTTTAGACACTAAAAAATTCTCTAAGCAAGAGAAAAAATGGCCGCCGAACAAAACGAAAACAAGGCTACAGCACTATAACCACGGAAAACACCACAAAAGACCTACGGATATTCCGCTACAGACGCATACCACACATTAGCAGCCATTTTAGATCAATAACTTATACAATGCGGAAGTACACGACCACGCTAACGGTTTGGCCTCGCGCACGCACACTATTACACTGCACACATTCATCACGCTTACACAGCAGCTCCACACCACTAATGCTGCAGCAACATCAAAACAGATTGTCAGCTCTTCAACAGAATGTTTCCTGCATATATTACTTTATTAATCTATTATTTATTTTATTATTATACACCAAACAGCACTAGCTCACTTACAATTTCATTGCCGTCATTTTTTCAAGGGCAATTCGCTAGTATACAATATATAACAGTGTGTAACAATATATAACAGTGTGTAACAATATATATCAATGTGTAACAATATATAACAATGTGTAACAGTATATAACAGTGTGTAACAATATATAACTATGTGTAACAATATATAACAATATATAACAGTGTGTAACAATATATATCAATGTGTAACAATATATAACAATGTGTAACAGTATATAACAGTGTGTAACAATATATAACTATGTGTAACAATATATAACAATATATAACAGTGTGTAACAATATATATCAATGTGTAACAATATATAACAATGTGTAACAGTATATAACAATGTGTAACAGTATATAACAATGTGTAACAATATATAACAGTGTGTAACAATATATAACAATATATAACAGTGTGTAACAATATATATCAATGTGTAACAATATATAACAATGTGTAACAGTATATAACAATGTGTAACAGTATATAACAATGTGTAACAATATATAACAGTGTGTAACAATATATAACAATATATAACAGTGTGTAACAATATATATCAATGTGTAACAATATATAACAGTGTGTAACTATATATAACAGTGTGTAACAGTATATAACAGTGTGTAACAGTATATAACAGTGTATAACAATATCTAAAAATATGTAACTGTGTAACAATATATAACAATATATAACTATATATAACAGTCTAATAATATATAACAATGTGTAACAATATATAACAATGTATAACAATGTGTAACAATATATAACAGTGTGTAATAATATATAACAATGTGTAACAATATAAAACAATATATTACAATATATAACAGTGTGTAATAATATATAACAATGTGTAACAATATAAAATAATATATATCAATATGTAACAGTGTGTAACAATATATAACAATGTGTAACAATATATAACAGTGGGTAACAATATATAACTATGTGTAACAGTATATAGCAATATATAACAGAGTGTAACAATATATATCAATGTGTAACAATATATAACAATGTGTAACAGTATATAACAATGTGTAACAATATATATCAATGTGTAACAATATATAACAATGTGTACCAATATATAACAGTGTGTAACAATATATAACAATATATAACAGTGTGTAACAATATATATCAATGTGTAACAATATATAACAGTGTGTAACTATATATAACAGTGTGTAACAGTATATAACAGTGTGTAACAATATCTAAAAATATGTAACTGTGTAACAATATATAACGATATATAACTATATATAACAGTTTGTAATAATATATAACATGTGTAACAATATATAACAGTGTGTAACAATATATAACAGTGTGTAATAATATATAACAATGTGTAACAATATAAAACAATATATTACAATATATAACAGTGTGTAATAATATATAACAATGTGTAACAATAAAAAATAATATATATCAATATATAACAGTGTGTAACAATATATAACAGTGTGTAACAATATATAACAATGTATAACAATGCGTAACAATATCTAACAGTGTGTAACAATATATAACAATATATAAAAATGTGTAACAATATATAACAATGTATAACAATATATAACAATGTATAACAGTGTGTAACAATATATAACCATGTATAAAAATGTGCAAAAATATATAACAATGTGTAACAATGTATAACAATGTGTAACAATATATACCAATATATAACACTGTGTAACAATATATAACCATGTATAAAAATGTGTAAAAATATATCACAATGTATAACAATGTGTAACAATATATAACAGTGTGTAACAATATATAACAATGTATAACAATGTATAACACTATATAACTACTAGCGAATTGCCCTTCAAAAAATGACGGCAATAGAATTGTAAGGCAGGTAATGCTGTTTGGTTCAAAAAGTAAGTATTTTGGTTGTGTGCGTACCGTCGGTGCTCATTGCGAGCCTCTTGGTTGGTGTATGTTTGGTTATGAGAGCTCCTTTGGCGCTCATTGTAAGGTTTGCGCTGATGGCCTTTTGGCGCGCATTGTGAGCCTCTCCCCTGGTGTAGTTGTGGTTCTGTAAACACTGTTGGCGCTGCTTGTGAGGCTCGTGATCGCCTTTATCGTTTATTGTTATTCTGTAATTTTTGTATTTGTTTTTCTCTGTGTATGTATATTTTAATGTAAATTAATTATTAATTAAAGTTATAAACTAATATACTTTACCTATTTGTAATTAGTATATGCAGGAAGCAATATGCTGAAGAGCTAACAATCTGTTTTGATGTTCCTGCAGCATACAATGTAGGTTTGCAGTGTTGTTGAGCTGAGGTGTAAGTGTCAGCAATGTGTGCAGTATGTGGTGTAAATAGGCTGCATGAGCGAGGGGAAGCCGTTAGGGTAGCTGTGTACTTCCGCATTGTGTAAGTTAGTGTTGTAAAATGGCGGTGAATGTGTATGCGGTACGCGGGTGTGTATGATGTAGCGTCCTTGGTAAGAGTGTATCTTGTACCTCGTACGGCTTTTTTGAAAATCTGTATGCGCTTGGTGGTGTTTTGCGGCTTTAGAGTTGTGTAGCCTCATTTTCGTTTTTTTCGGTGGCCATTTTTTCTCTTGCTTAGGGGATTTTCGTGTGTCTGAACTCTGGAATTTGGACTTAAACTTCACTTGCAGAGGTCCTGGGTGCCTCCTCCCCCCCCCCCCCCCCCCTCGCTGTGGGTAAGCTTTTTATGTAAAATTTGTGTGTATTTATTGTTTTTTAATGTTTTCAGGTGCACGCGGTTCGGCCATTAAGGTAGTATATTTGCAAGGTCATAATGTTTTTTTTTCTAAGTCCCGCAGCTCGTATTTTTTTGTGTAAGTCTGTATTTAGTGATTGCATGTTAGATCTATTTTATTCAAAGTCCCGCTTCTGTGGGTGTTCATAGTTTGACAACTATTATATGTGATATAACAGTGTGTAACAATATATAATAAAATATATCAACGATAACAATATATACCAATAATAACAATATATAACAATGTAACAATGTATAACAATATATAACTCTGTATATCAATATATAATAAAATATAACAGTGATAACAATATATAACAGTGTGTAACAATATATATATATATATATATATATATATATATATATATATATATATATAACTATGTATATCAATATATAATAAAATAAAACCATATAAAACAATTTACAACAATATATAACAATATATAACAATGTGTAACAATATATAACAATATATAACAATATATAACTATGTATATCAATATATAATAAAATAAAACTATATATAACAATGTACAACAATATATAACAATATATAACATTGTGCAACAATATATAACTATGTATATCAATATATAATAAAAATAAAACAATATATAACAATGTATAACAATATATAACAATATATAACAATGTATAACAATGTATAACAATATATAACAATCTATAACTGCATATCAATATAATAAAATAAAACCATATATAGAAATTTACAACAATAAATAACAATATATAACAATATATATACACAATATATATAACATTATATAACAATGTACAACAATATATAACAATATATAACATTGTGTAACAATATAACTATGTTTATCAATATATAATAAAATAAAACGATATATAACAATGTGTAACAATATATAACAATATATAACAAAGTATAACAAAGTATAACAATATATAACTATGTATATCAATATATAATAAAATAAAACAATATATAAAAATGTATAACAATATATAAAAATATATAACTATGTATATCAATATATAATAAAATAAAACCATATATAGCAATTTACAACAATATATAACAATATATAACAATGTATAACAATATATAACTATGTATATCAATATATAATAAAATAAAACAATACATAACAATGTACAACAATATAAAACAATATAGAACATTGTGTAACAATATATAACAATATATAACAATATATAAGTATGTATATCAATATATAATAAAATAAAACAATATATAACAATGTACAACAATATATAACAATATATAACATTGTGTAACAATATATAACTATGTTTATCAATATATAATAAAATAAAACAATATACAGTCAGGTCCATAAATATTGGGACATCGACACAATTCTAATCTTTTTGGCTCTATACACCACCACAATGGAATTGAAATGAAACAAACAAGATGTGCTTTAACTGCAGACTTTCAGCTTTAATTTGAGGGTATTTACATCCAAATCAGGTGAACGGTGTAGGAATTACAACAGTTTGTATATGTGCCTCCCACTTTTTAAGGGACCAAAAGTAATGGGACAGATTAACAGTCATAAATACAATTTTCACTTTGTAATACTTGGTTGCAAATCCTTTGCAGTCAATTACAGCCTGAAGTCTGGAACGCATAGACATCACCAGGCGCTGGGTCTCATCCCTGGTGATGCTCTGCCAGACCTCTATTGCAACTGTCTTCAGCTCCTGCTTGTTCTTCGGGCATTTTCCCTTCAGTTTTGTCTTCAGCAAGTGAAATGCATGCTCAATCGGATTCAGATCAGGTGATTGACTTGGCCATTACACAATATTCCACTTCTTTCCCTTAAAAAACTCTTTGGTTGCTTTTGCAGTATGCTTCGGGTCATTGTCCATCTGCACTGTGAAGCGCCGTCCAATGAGTTCTGAATCATTTGGCTGAATATGAGCAGATAATATTGCCCGAAACACTTCAGAATTCATCCTGCTGCTTTTGTCAGCAGTCACATCATCAATAAATACAAGAGAACCAGTTCCATTGGCAGCCATACATGCCCACGCCATGACACTACCACCACCATGCTTCACTGATGAGGTGGTATGCTTTGGATCATGAGCAGTTCCTTTCCGTCTCCATACTCTTCTCTTCCCATCACTCTGGTACAAGTTGATCTTAGTCTCATCTGTCCATAGGATGTTGTTCCAGAACTGGGAAGGCTTTTTTAGGTGTTGTTTGGAAAACTCTAATCTGGCCTTCCTGTTTTTGAGGCTCACCAATGGTTTACATCTTGTGGTGAACCCTCTGTATTTACTCTGGTGAAGTCTTATCTTGATTGTTGACTTTGACACACATACACCTACCTCCTGGAGAGTGTTCTTGATCTGGCCAACTGTTGTGAAGGGTGTTTTCTTCACCAGGGAAATAATTCTTCGGTCATCCACCACAGTTGTTTTCCGTGGTCTTCCGGGTCTTTTGGTGTTGCTGAGCTCACCGGTGCGTTCTTTCTTTTTAAGGATGTTCCAAACAGTTGATTTGGTCACACCTAATGTTTTTGCTGTCTCTCTGATGGGTTTTTTCTTAGTTTTTTCAGCCTAATGATGGCTTGCTTCACTGATAGTGACAGCTCTTTGGATCTCATATTGAGAGTTAACAGCAACAAATGCAAATAGCACACTTGAAATGAACACTGTATCTGCTCTTTGTAAATGGGATAATGAGGGAATAACACACACCTGGCCATGGAACAACCGAGCAGCCAATTGTCCCATTACTTTTGGTCCCTTAAAAAGTGGGGGGCACATATACAGACTGTTGTAATTCCTACACCGTTCACCTGAGTTGGATGTAAATACCCTCAAATTAAAGCTGAAAGTCTGCAGTTAAAGCACATCTTGTTCGTTTCATTTCAAATCCATTGTTGTGGTGATGTATAGAGCCAAAAAGGTTAGAATTGTGTCCATGTCCCAATATTTATGGACCTGACTGTATAACAATGTACAATAATATATAACAATATATAATAATGGTTAACAATATATAATAATATATAACAATTTATAACAATATATAACAACTAGCGACTGGCAATGCTGTTTGGCACACAATGTTAAGCTTTTTATACTCTAAGGACCTTCGGCGCTCATTGCGAGCCTCTCCTCCCGTGTCCTTTGGCTCCTCTATATATTTTTTAAATACTAATTAATGAATTAATTGAATAATAAATTAATATAGTTTACCTTTTTATAATTAATATATGTAACAATCAATCGCCTGAAGAGGTAACACTCTCTTTTTATTGTCCTATAGCACATAATGTCCAGTGGGATTATTGCTGGCCTGAGGAGATAGTTTTATGAATGTTGTAACAGTGCATTGGTGGGTAAGGTTTTTATTTGTTTTTTTGTGTATTTTTGTGTTTTTTAATGTTTGCCGCTGTGCTCGGGTTGTCCGTTAAGGTCCTTTTTTGCGAGTCCGTAATGGATTTTTCTAATTGTTTTTGTGTAAGTCTGCAATTGTTTTTTTTCTAAGTACCGCGGCTCATATTTTTGTGTGTAAGTCCATAGTGGTCACCTGTAAGGGGTTGTGAGGTGCAGTAGAGCCTCCACCACCGCAAATGCGGCCCCTCGCCTTGCGAGGGTTCGCATTTGCGGTCAGAAAGTCGTAGGGGGGGCGTAGGGATGAGCGCCTATGGCGCTCATCTCCACCAGCGCAAGGAGCGTCTTTGGCGTTCCTTGCCAGCAACTGCGGCCCTCGCTTTGCGAGGGCCCCAGTTGCGGCGGGCTCGCTCTGCGAGCCCACAAGCATTAGCAACAACCCGTATTGCTGACAACTATATATTGTATGTGATATATAACAATATATAACAATGTGTAACAATATATCACATATATAGTTGTCAGCAGCCGGGCTTGCCAAAATCCATTGGTAACACAACAGGGAAACTGCGGGTTTGCGAAGCCCCCGCACAACTTTACCATCACACCTACGACCCGCGGGACTACACTTCAACAGAAAACGTAAATATACAATTTACACTGCGAGACCCGTAGCACTTTGAAAAAATTGCATGAAAAAAAAACGACCCGTAACACTTACAAAAGGAAACCGCGACTTGCATAAAAAAAAAACGAGACGCAAAAAATACAAACTTAACGGCCGAACAGCGCACAGCGAAAAACACGAAATCCACACTAAATACAAACCAAAATTTTAAAAAAACATCACACACAGCAAGGGGGGACAGCCAGGAAGTGATGTTACACGTCCAATTTAAGTCCAATTTCCAGAGTTTAGCCACTTGAAAATCCCCTAAGTGAAAGAAAAAATGGCCGCCGAAAAAAACAAAAACGAGGCACAGACGACTTTTAGACAGGACCATACGAGCTATCAAATACACTATTACAAAGGACGCAAAATCATCTAGACCCGCCTAACACATACATAATGGTTAGTTACACCACTAACTTGCACATACTAACATTCACATTACAAAATGCGCAATTACACTCCTTCCCCCATCTTCCTCCCCTGTGTCTCCTTCTCCCCTCTCCCTCCCCTGAGTCTCTTTCCCTCCCTCTCCCTCCCCTGTGTCTCCTTCCCCCATCACCCTCCCCTGTGTCTCCTTCCCCGTCTCTCCCTCAGCTGTGTCTCTTTCCCCCCTCCCCCCTTTGTCTCTTCTACCCGTCTCCCTCCCCTGTGTCTCTTCCACCCCTCTCCCTTCCCTGTGTCTCTCTCTCCCCTTTCCATCCCCTGTCTCTTTCCCCCCTCTCCCCCGTGTCTCCTTCCCCCCTCTCCCGCGTGTCTCCTTACCCCCTCTCCCTCCCCTGTGTATCCTTCCCCCCTCTCCCTCCCCTGTGTCTCCTTTCCCCCATCTCCATCTCCTGTGTCTCATTTCCCCCTCTCACCTTCCCCTGTGTCTCATTTCCTCCTCTCTCCCTCCCCTGTCTCTTCCATCTCCCTCTTCCTCCCCTGTGTCTCGTTCCCCCTCCCTTACGTGTCTCTCCCCCCTCTCCCTCCCCTGTGTCTCTTACTCCCCTCTCCCTCCCCTGTCTCTTCCATCTCCCTCTTCCTCCCCTGTGTCTCTTCCACCCTCCTCTCCTGTGTCTCTTCTCCCTCTCCCTCCCCTGTGTCTCCTCCCACCCATCTCCCTCCCCTGTGTCTACTCCCCATCTCCCTCCCGTTTGTCTCTTTCCCCCCTCTTGCTCCCATGTGTCTCCTTCCTGCATCTCCCTCCTTCCCCTGTGTCTTTTTCTCCTTCCCCCTCTCCCTCCCCTGTGTCTCCTTAGCCATCTCCCTCCCCTCTGTTTCCTCTCCTATGTCTCTTTCCCCTCCCCTGTGTCTCTCACCCTCTCTTTCCCCCTGTGTCTCCTTTCTCATCCCCTCTCCCTCCCCTGTATCTCCTTTCTCCCTCCCTCTCCCTCCCCTTTGTCTCACCCGTGGTTCACGCAGCACATTGCGCTACTCACAGCGAAATGCGCATGCCCGACTTATGTCGTGCATTGCACATGCGCAACTTGCAACTTGCAAAATAAACTTAGTGTCTCTTTCCCCCCTCTCCCTCCTTTGTCTCTTTCCTCCTTTCCCTCCCCTGGGTCTCTTCCCCCGCCTCTTTCCCAAGCACACAAATGGTTTCACACCTGTAAATGGAAATAGGAGCACAGATGAGGTAGAGGGGGAGAAAGACACAGGGGAGGGAGAGGGTGGAAGGAGACACAGGGGAGGGAGTGGGGGAAAGAGACACAGGGGAGGGAGAGAGGGGGAAAGAGACACAGGGGAGGGAGAGGGTGGAAAGAGTCACAGGTGAGGAATAGGGCAGAAAGAGACACAGGGGCGGGAGTGGAAAGAGACACAGGGGAGGCAGAGGGGGAAAGAGACACAGGGGGAGGGAGATAAGGGGGGGACAGGGCAGGGAAGGGAGAGGGGGCGAAAAGACATGGGAGGGAGAGAGGGGGGAACAGACACAGGAGAGGGTGGAAAGAGACACAGGTGAGGAAGTGGGAGAAAGAGACACAGGGGAGGGAGAGAGGGGAAAGACACAGGGGAGGGATAGGGTGGAAAGAGACACAGGGGAGGGACACAGGAGAGGGAGAGGGGGGAAATGACACAGGGGAGGCAGAGGGGGAAAGAGACACAGGGGGAGGGAGATCATGAGGGGAACAGGGGAGGGAGAGGGGGCAAAAAGACATGAGAGGGAGAGAGGGGGAAACAGACAAAGGGGAGGGAGAGGGGGGAAATAGGCACAGGGGCGAGACAGTGGGGAAAGGCCGTTGGCGCTCATTGCTAGGCTTGAAAGTTGCTGGTTGGCCGACACCTGCAATGAGCGCTCATTGCGGGGCTCTCGATAAGTGCCAAATCTCTCCCGCTGTGTACTTCCTCCCTTGTGTCTCATTTCCCCCCTCCTCTCCCTCTTTTGTGTCTTCTCCCCCCCTCCCTCCCTTGTGTCTCCACCCCCTGTGTTTTTACCCCCTCTCCCTCCCGTGTCTCTAACCCTCCCCTGTGTCTTTTTCCCTCCTGTGTCTCCCCCCCCCCTTCCTCCCATATGTCTCTTTCCCCCTCCCCTGTGTCTCTTCCCCCCCTCCCCGGTGTCTCTTCCCCCCCCTCTCCCTCCCCTGTGCCTCTCCCCCAATCCACTGTGTCTCTTTCCCCCCTCCCCCCTCCCCCTGTGTCTGTTCCCCCTATCCCTCATGTCTCTTTCCCCCATTTCCCTCCCCTGTGTCTTTCCCCTCTCCCCTGTTTATCATCCGCCTTCCTCTCCCTACCCTGTGTCTCTTCCCGCTTCTCTCCCTCCCCTGTGTCTCTTCCCGCTTCTCTCACTCCCCTGTGTCTCTCCCCCCCACTCCTCCCCTGTGTGTCTTTCCCCTCCTCTCCTGTGTGTCTCTTCTTCCCTTCTCTGCCTCCTGTGATGTAATGCTTGTGCACAGCGTTAGCGCGCAATGCGCATGCGTGCAGCTCTGACGCAATGCGCATGTGCGTCCTGATGCAGTGTGCATGCACGGCTAACGCCACTGCTGGAGGGGAAAGACACACAGGGGAGGAGTGGGGGGAGAGACACAGGGGAGTGAGAGCATGCGCATGCACACCCCAATGCATTGCGCATGCGCGGGGCTTTGCAATCGATCGGTTGTCAAACTACGATTTGTCCCAAAGTGTGACGACGTCTCGCAGTTTGACAATTATAATATGTGATAGTTGGAACTCATTAGGATATGACTTAAAGGTATATGGAGGTTTCCCTGTTTTTCCCTTTTTCTAATCTGACACATACGTCTTACATCAGACACACACGTTACATGGAGTCATTCTATACACACACAGGCTGCCATCACTGATTGTTACATTGTATTACAATGTAGTAGCTGCCTGTGATTGGCCAAAACGAATTATGAATTCTATGCAACTTTTAGCAGAGATATTCAGGGGTGTTAACGCACAAAAGCTGCTGCTTGCAAACTCAAGAGATTTAGCAAACATCAGGGTGAATTTGTTAATGTTTATTTTGGTATATTTTAATGCCAAAAAATGTTTTCGTGCACTACTCATTCTCCTGTATCATATGCATTCATAATACAAGAGACTTAGATATGCCTTTAATAATATTATGATTACCTGCAGTACCTCCCTTTCCCCACCTAGTGTTGCTATTTGCCTGCAGTACCTCGCTTCCTCACGCGGTGTCGCTGTTTAGTTGCAGTATCTCCTCCCTCCAGCAGAGGCCGCTGCTCCCCGGTGTTTCCTGGCAGTGGCGGCGGTGATGGGTGAGACGGAAGCCGGGGAATGTGCAGTGGAGAGACCGGAGGCGGCTCCCGGGGCCCCCGCGGAGGAGCCGGTGCAGTGGAGCCCGGAGGTGGAGGTCTGCCTGTTTCACGCCATGCTCGGGCACAAACCTGTCGGTGAGTGGAGGCCGCGGCCAGACCTCGGGCTCGATTAGATCGAGTGGCCGGGATAGTGATGGCAGAGGCGGCCACATTGAGCGCGAGCCCGGGGCCTGGAGTCGGGCCTAGTGCAGGAGAGTAACCACAAGCAGCACAACTATATATGATTATTAATAGACAACACGATGATATAATAATTAGTTAGAAATGTGTGATATTAATGTAATTAATCAGTGACTGGTGGTAGTATTTACAGTATATAGTGGGATGTAACAAAGGGCAGTGAGTGAGGTTATGTGAGTAATACAGAGGGAGCCAGCACCACATTATATGGCATAAAAATACTGTGTGTGTGTATATATATATATATATATGCTTAGATTCAGTGAATGTGTTTTTAATTCAATATATATATATGTTTGTGGGTTAGGATTAGGGCCGGCAAGGTGTGTACGGGCTTGGGGTTAGGGCCTGTAACTGGTGTAGGGGGTTAGGGCCTGTAACTGGTGTAGGGGGTTAGGGCCTGTAACTGGTGTAGGGGGTTAGGGCCGACAAGGGGTGTATGGGCTTAGGGTTAGGGCCGGTAACTGGTGTAGGGGGTTAGGGCCGACAAGGGGAGTACAGGCTTAGGGTTAGGGCCGGTAACTGGTGTAGGGGGTTAGGGCCGACAAGGGGTGTATGGGCTTAGGGTTAGGGCCTGTAACTGGTGTAGGGGGTTAGGGCCGACAAAGGGTGTACAGGCTTAGGGTTAGGGCCGGTAACTGGTGTAGGGGGTTAGGGCCGGTAACTGGTGTAGGGGGTTAGGGCCGACAAGGGGAGTACAGGCTTAGGGTTAGGGCCGATAACTGGTGTAGGGGGTTAGGGCCTGTAACTGGTGTAGGGGGTTAGGGCCTGTAACTGGTGTAGGGGGTTAGGGCCGACAAGGGGTGTATGGGCTTAGGGTTAGGGCCTGTAACTGGTGTAGGGGGTTAGGGCCTGTAACTGGTGTAGGGGGTTAGGGCCGACAAGGGGTGTATGGGCTTAGGGTTAGGGCCTGTAACTGGTGTAGGGGTTTAGGGCCGACAAAGGGTGTACAGGCTTAGGGTTAGGGCCGGTAACTGGTGTAGGGGGTTACGGCCGGTAACTGGTGTAGGGGGTTAGGGCCGACAAGGGGAGTACAGGCTTAGGGTTAGGGCCGGTAACTGGTGTAGGGGGTTAGGGCCGACAAGGGGTGTATGGGCTTAGGGTTAGGGCCGGTAACTGGTGTAGGGGGATAGGGTTAGGGCCGACAAGGGGTGTACAAGCTTAGGGTTAGGTACCTAGGGGGTTATGTTTACGGTTAGGGCTGGCAAGGGGTGTAGGGGGTTAGGGAGTACATTGAAACGCGAGTGCGCCTGGCACCAGGAGGCTTCCTGTGCCGTGCTTGCACACAACAGGATAGATCCGATGAGCCTTTTGGTTCTCATCGGCCATCACATTTATGTTTGTTTCTATGACAGAGTATTGTGTTGTGTATATAATGTGTGAGCTGCATCCATATTAGGTATATTTATCCTGTTGTATATGATGCCTGGTACATCGGCCTGTATGTAAAGTCTATCATATGGGACGTGACTATTAGTGAATAGGCATATTTAGTGATACTTTGATGTACATTACAAAACAAAAATCTGTGGGTGGCGTTTGCAAATAGCATTACATCTAGGCAAGTTATGCACAAACTGATATATATATATATATATATATATATATATATATATATATATATATATATATATATATATATATATATATATATATATATATATGTAGTAATAATAATTAAGCCATGCGTCCTTTAAAGCTGTATACACACAAATCCATATAATATACAAGTTGTTCTTGTCCTCATGGTTGTCTTGCTTTGTCTCTGAACAGGAGTGAACCGGCACTTCCACATGATCTGCATCCGGGACAAGTTCAGTCAGAACATCGGCCGTCAGATCTCCTCCAAAGTCATCTGGGAGCATCTCCGCACCATGTATGACATGCAGGCTCTGGTGAGTGATGCGCCATGGGATGCTGCACATGCGAGCCGAGCTCCCCTGATAAACAGAGGAAGATGCAATGAGGAATACATTCTCATATCTAGGCATTGATCATTCAGTCATTTTCAAAAACAATATTCAACTTACTGTCAAAGATTATTATCCTTTATTTATAACGCTCCAACATATTCCGCAGCGCAAAGATAAGGCTGGTCTCCACACCTATATGGGAGTCAGGGGGTGATTTTGTCAACACCGTGATCTTCATTGGTGTATACTTCAGCAGTTCGAGACTGCAAAAAACAAACAAAAAAAAAAACTATTTTTTTAATTGATTTTTCTGGGCTTATATGGCCCATTTGGGTGCTAATGCCTTTCTTGGGGTGTTTAAGGGTCCTTTAAAACCCTTTTTTTCAGGGACTCCCGATTAAACAGCAACTACACTTATCCGGCAACAGGGAGTCCACGTGGGTGTCGGATAACGGGGAGTTTACTGTATGTCTCTTTAGTGATACCTGTTCTGCCCTCGGGTTACACTCTCCCAGTTTGATACTGGTATATATCTTTTAGATGATGTTATGTTATGGTTATATTGCCCAGAAATGATGCTATAGGAGGACATAAGAGCTGCCGTTGAGGGAAAGATTATGAATGATTGTTTGGCTTCCTATCTAATCTGATTGTTCACAAAACATACCACAGGATGACCTTATCATGGATACAGATCAGTAGTGACACCAGTATCCTACAATATTCTCTTTTACCTGCTTCCCCTAGAACTAATTACAGTTTTCTCTTTTTCACTCCTCCAGCACGAATCTGAGATCCTTCCGTTCCCAAACTCAGAGAAGAACTTTATTCTCCCTGAAGATATAATCCAAGAGGTGAAGGAAGGTAACAAATCAGCAGTGTTGTGGCTTCAGCCGGTGCTCACTCGTCTCTCGGTCACCTATATATATATATATATATATATATATATATATATATATATATATATATATACATTTTAAAGAAATACTATTATAATTTAATAAAAAAAAATGTTTAAGTGTTTAAAAGTTTTTTTAATTGTGTGCAGTATCAAACCAATGTCCAAAAGCTGTTTGATAGATGAAGTTGTGTATTGTGAAGCTGCAGCCTTTCTAACAATCTTATTCTTCTCTTAGGTAAAGTGGTGCCTGAGGAAGAGGTGAAGGAGGAAATTAAAGAGGAGGTGGATCTGCACGCAAGCTCTGAGGAAGGTGAGGGATGATTTCACATACATTACCATTGATTTTTGTATCTGGGTTAGACATGCGACAGAAGTCACTCAGATACCTTGTTCACCTGGTCATGGTCTACTAACTCCCTCTCACTGAAAAGCAATGTTATATGTGGGAAATGGTCAAGAGAACCTATATATAATTTAATCGGCAGACTTGCCCATGAACATACACCTAGATTGTGAGAATAAGGCACAGAATTATTTGCAATATATTAAACTGGTATAAAGGTTTGATGTTGACGAGTTGAAGATATTAAAATTAAAGATCTGCCTCTGGTTGATTAAAGTAGAGAGGGTGACCCTAATAGGGTGTTAACGCAGGGGTAAGTCTTTTTTTGGCCACCAATGAAACGAGTTGGCACACCAGAGTCATAGTCATGTAGAATTGTCTAGTATAAGAATACATATTTAGTACAATAACATTTCACTATCTAATACTTTCTAAATAGGACTAAAGTTGTGTAGTGTATATATATATATATATATATATATATATATATATATATATATATATATATATATATATATAGAGAGAGAGAGAGTAGCGACTTGCCCATCAAAGATGACAGCAATAAAATTTGAAGTGTGGCAATGCTGTTTGCCACACAGTGCGAGGCTATGGCCCTGCTGAGCACCTTTGACGCCACAACTTTCCTGCTTTTCAATGATCACCTTTTGTGCTCATCGCGAACCCCACCATGAATGCCTTTTGGTGCTCATCGCGAACCCCACCATGAGCGCCTTTGGTGCTCATCGCGAACCCCACCATGAGCGCCTTTGGTGCTCATCGCGAACCCCACCATGAGCGCCTTTGGTGCTCATCGCGAACCCCACCATGAGCGCCTTTGGTGCTCATCGCGAACCCCACCAAGAGCGCCTTTGGTGCTCAGCGCGAACCCCACCAAGAGCGCCTTTGGTGCTCAGCGCGAACCCCACCAAGAGCGCCTTTGGTGCTCAGCGCGAACCCCACCAAGAGCGCCTTTGGTGCTCAGCGCGAACCCCACCAAGAGCGCCTTTGGTGCTCAGCGCGAACCCCACCAAGAGCGCCTTTGGTGCTCAGCGCGAACCCCACCAAGAGCGCCTTTGGTGCTCAGCGCGAACCCCACCAAGAGCGCCTTTGGTGCTCAGCGCGAACCCCACCAAGAGCGCCTTTGGTGCTCAGCGCGAACCCCACCAAGAGCGCCTTTGGTGCTCAGCGCGAACCCCACCAAGAGCGCCTTTGGTGCTCAGCGCGAACCCCACCAAGAGCGCCTTTGGTGCTCAGCGCGAACCCCACCAAGAGCGCCTTTGGTGCTCAGCGCGAACCCCACCAAGAGCGCCTTTGGTGCTCATCGCGAACCCCACCAAGAGCGCCTTTGGTGCTCATCGCGAACCCCACCAAGAGCGCCTTTGGTGCTCATCGCGAACCCCACCAAGAGCGCCTTTGGTGCTCATCGCGAACCCCACCAAGAGCGCCTTTGGTGCTCATCGCGAACCCCACCATGAGCGCCTTTGGTGCTCATCGCGAACCCCACCATGAGCGCCTTTGGTGCTCATCGCGAACCCCACCATGAGCGCCTTTGGTGCTCATCGCGAACCCCACCAAGAGCGCCTTTGGTGCTCAGCGCGAACCCCACCAAGAGCGCCTTTGGTGCTCAGCGCGAACACCACCAAGAGCGCCTTTGGTGCTCAGCGCGAACCCCACCAAGAGCGCCTTTGGTGCTCAGCGCGAACCCCACCAAGAGCGCCTTTGGTGCTCAGCGCGAACCCCACCAAGAGCGCCTTTGGTGCTCAGCGCGAACCCCACCAAGAGCGCCTTTGGTGCTCAGCGCGAACCCCACCAAGAGCGCCTTTGGTGCTCAGCGCGAACCCCACCAAGAGCGCCTTTGGTGCTCAGCGCGAACCCCACCAAGAGCGCCTTTGGTGCTCAGCGCGAACCCCACCAAGAGCGCCTTTGGTGCTCAGCGCGAACCCCACCAAGAGCGCCTTTGGTGCTCAGCGCGAACCCCACCAAGAGCGCCTTTGGTGCTCAGCGCGAACCCCACCAAGAGCGCCTTTGGTGCTCAGCGCGAACCCCACCAAGAGCGCCTTTGGTGCTCATCGCGAACCCCACCAAGAGCGCCTTTGGTGCTCATCGCGAACCCCACCAAGAGCGCCTTTGGTGCTCATCGCGAACCCCACCAAGAGCGCCTTTGGTGCTCATCGCGAACCCCACCATGAGCGCCTTTGGTGCTCAGCGCGAACCCCACCATGAGCGCCTTTGGTGCTCATTGCAAGCCTCTCCCCTGTGTACTTTATAGTCCTTGTGCTTGAGCCTTTTGTTAAGTGTTACTGGCTTGCGTTAAGTCTTACTGCTTTGGGCTAGTTTTTATGTCCTTTGGCCTTGTTTTCATCATGTTACCTTTTTTAGGCAGCGATTTTCTATCTTAAAAAAACGCCAACTAATTAATTAATTAATCTAATTAACTTGCAACCTCACTCACAGTAAGACATATTTGTTTTTTTTCGTTCGGCCGTTTAAATTTGTAATTTTTGCAAGTCCCCGCAATTTTTGCAAGTCCCCGCAATTTTTGCAAGTCCCCGCAATTTTTGCAAGTCCCCGCAATTTTTGCAAGTCCCCGCAATTTTTGCAAGTCCCGTGGGCCTCGCAGTGAGCGCCTGCAGCGCTCATCTCCACCCCTGCAATGAGCCGTCCTGCGGGCCTCCACTCCTGCAAAAAAAAAAAATATATATTTATATATACACACAGCAATATTAGAAACTATCTAAAAATATTGCTAATTAAACACAAGTTTAGTTTTATTTAAAAAAAAAAAAAGAAAGTAGCATTTTCTTGTACTAAATTTGTATTCCTAGTCTAGACAGCGCCAGCAGGTGTGGGATTGTTTGATACAATTAGAGTAATTAAAACAATCCTTGATAGATAAATGATTGGATAAGGGGCTCTTTGGTGGAATACGAGGTTCCTATCTGATTTGAAAATCCCTAATAAAATATATTTCACTACATTTATTGTTACTACAATACTCGAGGGCAGCATTTTAACGCCAAGTTTCGTCATCTCAGCTTTTACAAACTCGTCTGGGAGCTCGGTGAAAGGATCGGAGAAACCCGTCAAAGAGAAAGAGAGAACTCTATCAGAATCTGGCTCCAAGGAATCCGGGGACAAGAGAAAACGGAGCCGTCTCACTGAGAAAGTCCTGAACGCCAACAGCAATCCCTCCAGCCCCAACGCCAGCAAGAGGAGGCGCACGTAGTGGGGAGGGCGCAACATACATAGTGTATGAAGAATACACAAGACATTCAATATGGCGGTGCTCTTGCTATGAAATATGGCAGATTACAAGTGTGTCTCTTGTAGCATTCTGAGATCACATTCTTATTGTATTTGATGGTAATTAGAGGCAAGTATCTTCATTTTCTGGGGAAGATAACCGCCTATATTTGTATTTATTAGTCTTAATGTGATGTTTTTAACAGAGCAACAAGAGTCTTTCATACATGTAGCAATTTTTCCGACTCTTCCATGTGGAGAGTTGAGCACGTTGCACAGGTCCACGTTGGTTGAAGAAAGTGCGTCCTTCAGTCATACTGGACGCTCCTGTACCTGGTCACTGGAGGAATCCATGGCGTGTACTGAGGGCTGAGAACTTTTAATGGAAATTACACTCTAGACGGTGTGTAGCTGAGTTCGTTAGAGTTACACACAACTGTAGGGTAGTTTCTAAGGATTGTTATATAGCTGTTAAAAATGCACTTTTCAAATAGATGGTCCTTTCCAGGACCCCCAATGTAACCCCTCTCAGGGTTTAGCATAAAATACACAGCTTATTTGTTACTCTCACTATTTAAATCTGGTTTTAATGATGTTTTTTTAATGTGGTTTATAAAAAAATCATTGAAAGTCTTTGTCTATTGTTATCTTTTCTACATCGAAACACATTATACTCAAATAGGCTAGAAATGAGCGAGCACGTCAAAAATACGGGAACCCAAGGAAAGAGTATCAGGAAATCCCGAAATGTTACTTTATTGGACAGAAACTTAAAAACGCAGATAGAAAACTTCAATTATAAAATATAGAGAGTTAAAGGGACATGGAAAATAATTCTTTTTTGTTCATACTTTTAAAAGAGCAGCTTTAAATATCACCAAAGTTGTGTGTTGTGTGAAAAAATATCGCATAAGACTTGTTTAAACTTCATTGAAACTAACAGGAAATGCACAGAGCGTACATAGATATCATTGGCAGATAAGTATGACTCATACATATGTATTACAGCTCATTGGCTGACAGGAGCAAGCACACAAAGTTGATACATTACCAAATACCCCATTCAAATGGAACGAAGAAAAGACCGTTGTTGTTTGGTGAGAAATATCACATTTGTGTGGGAATAATCACGTTTAAAGGTCCTCTGTACATTGTTTTATTCTACATAGAAACCTTGATTTAATTCACAAGATTTTTGTATTTAAAAAAAATGTAATTAAAAATCTATAAAAAAAAAAAAAGTTTCATTAGAGAACATAAGTTTACTCCTAAAATAAATTAGTAAGAGGGTCTGAGCAGTCTGACTTAGGGGTGAAAATAAACTCAATCACCTTTCTTGCAAAGTGTTCGCCAAAAGTGATACGTTTTATAGCTTAGTGCATATACAATGTGGAGGTTCCAAATAATCAGTTTCCTTTATCACTAAATAAAATGTAGTTTCCCAAAGTAGAGAAAGACAACCATTTTAAGATATATAAATTGTGTGTGTGTTGGCTATTAAATACGTTTTTGCCTGGGATATTGGTCCTTGCCTCTGGGCTCTTGTGATCATGCCTCTGTCTAATTGGGGAGGAGTTGCTGATTCATTTCATCTTGAGGGTCTCCCAGTGGCTAAGGCGTAGTCCAGCCATTTCATCTTGGCGGTCTCCCAGTGGCTTAGGCGTAGTCCAGCCATTTCATCTTGGCGGTCTCCCAGTGGCTAAGGCGTAGTCCAGCCATTTCATCTTGGCGGTCTAACAGTTGCGTAAGGTGTAGCCCATTCATTTCATCTTGAAGGTCTCCCAGTGGCGTGTGTTGTAGCCCATTGATTTCAACTTGGGGTGGGCTCCCAGTGGCAAGTGTCGTAGCCCATTCATTCATCTTGGGGGGTCTCCTAGTAGCTTTAGTTGTATCCCACTCATGTCATCTTGGCGGTCTTTCAATGGTGTGAGGTGGAGTCCATTCATTTAATCTTGGGAGTCTCCCAGGGGTGCAAGGCGTAACCGAATCATTTCATCTTCAGGTCTCCTTCCAACCCCTATCCAACCAACCCTGAGTCGGCTCACTCAATAAATAGTGGTAATTTTGGAGGGTACCAGAGTTGTTACGTCCTGACCACTTATGAGATATGGGTGGAGGGCATCTGTCACTAGTTTTTGATGGAAGTGGCAATCAGATCCCCTCTATAAATCCAACATCATATTAAATGAAATCAATCCCTAGCTGTGACCCGCTCGCCCAGTACCCAGCCTGGAGTATACAATAAAAATGTCTTTGTCTGTCTCTGTAGTTGCCTAAATAAATCCCTTGATGTTATCTGGCAGGTAGACTGCTCTCTCACCCTTATCAAGCACTCTGAGCCAGACATTAGCATACAAGAGCGGCAAAATCAATTCTAAATATTTCTGGAATTATTTACTGTTGAGAAAAATGGCTAGTACAATGTATAGACAGTTTTATATTGTCATTAAAATTCAATCAACTTCCTGTTGTGGTGAGAATGGCCCTATAAAGAGACAGTATTGTCAAATATTCATGAAGAACTAGACTTCATACTGTATACAAACAATACACAAATAAATCCAGCCTTTAAGCATGTTTATTGTAAAAATGTACACTAAAAACACCTGTTTTTTCACCAATCTTTATCCTGAACCTCCTCTCAATTTGTGGCTGCCTATGTAGAACATTTTTCCAGACCTTGCCACTAAAACTGTGCAGTAAACAGGCATCGACAGGGGACATCTTAAAGGGATTTTGCCACATAAATGGTGGAAAACCAACTATTTTCAGTAGAAGTATATTTCATAAAAGGTACATTTTAAATCACAATACATTGAAAAGTTGTTTCTATTCATCTCTACTGTATAAATCAAGCTTATCTGCCAGTACAGGTTCTACTTATTTGCTTCTACATCCTGAGTAGCAATGTTGTCTGCATCCAAGTACAGCTTGCTCTTGACAATCCAGGTAAACAACATGGTGGTCCCCAGTAAAGTATATTGTTTATACCATAATAAATTAGTTTCTGTGACCATTTTTAATTATCAACTCTAGACACCACTGTTACATAACGAATGTTTACATAACAAATGATTTAAATATTACCTTTTATATGTAATTATTCTGCAGTGGAAGCTGCCATTTTAGTTTCTGCTGATCTTGAATGTAGAGGAAGCATTTCCAATTATTTCAATAGGACAAATGGAAATCCCATACTGATGGGGTTTAATTTATATATATATCATAACTGTAAAAGGTTAAGAACCACGGATCTAATTGGTGAATAGATTCATCCCTTTGCTCATTGGCTAAAATGATTCATGTGACCTGACGTGGGTGGAGCTACTCACTATAAAATGCTGTGTTGCTGGTGATTTATGTAGACTTGCTCTTGTGCTCTATAAGGTGTCTGCTGGCTGTATCTATGATGGATGCATCATCTCCGGATTAGAGGAGGTCACTGGTTGCTCTCATGGTGAATCTATTCATTTGTTGTATACTTGGCTTTTTTTCTGTGTTCTTCACTCTATAAGGTTCTTGATATTCATAGGTGACCCTGCTTGCCCAGGTAGGTAGACCACTGCTTGTCATCTCACTTGGTACATCTTTTGGAACACTCTCCTCAACATGTTATATATTATATTTTTCCATCTTAGGTTCTTCATATCTTTAAATGAGATCAGACAACTTATATCAGGTAAGTAAAGTTGCTGAAATTGAGAACTATAAAATTGGCCCATTTATAGGCTGCTTTCTATGTCTAAATCACATGAGGTGCGTCATTCTTGGTTAATGGTTGGATCTCTTAACCATCGTACTTCAGCAAGTTGTCAGGTAAGCAAGTTTTCAGCTCAGTTTGCTTAAGAAATATAAGCATGTCCTGTATTCTTCTATAGATTGGGAAGGCTTTGTATTCCTCTAGTTTCCAACCTCCACTGTAGTGTCTCCCTGTATCTAGTTAATCCATGTTTCTTCAGTGGCATCGTATCTGAGGGACCACCAATCCCAATGAGAATCTGTTAAATGATAATGGTACATGGTGTTTTTTGACCTCCTTAATGTATCCTTTCTCTTTCTTGCAGGTGTAAATGCTCCACTAATTCTTTTTTTTTTTTGCTTGGAGGGGCATATTTTTCCTCTTGCCCCCAATAATGAGGTAGTGAGACCATGGCATCATTGAACCTGCCGGTCTTTGATGAATATCCTGAGGTTGTGAAGACCTGTTGATGGAGGGAGGTGCCTGCAGACAGACCTGGTGAGTTCATCTTCTTACTTTCTGCTGGAGGAAGAAGCACAGACCACAACCCAGAAGATCTGGCTCTCAAACTTTCTCAATAAAAGGCGTTTTTGTCTGATCTGTGGCAGTGTGCGATTCGGGGTCGTGTAGCCTCGTTTTTCGGCCGCCATTATTTTTCTCGCTTAAGCGATTTTCAAGTTGCAAAACTCCTTAAAGTTCTACTTTAATTTGCGTGCAACCTGGCTGTCCCCCCGTGCTGTGTGTGATGGTTTTGGTGTTTTTTGATGTACGCGTTTCGGCCGTTAACTTCGTGTTTTTGCGGCCTCGTAATTTATTTATTTATTTTCCTAAGTCCCACTTTTCTGGGTTGTTTTTTTACAGAGAGTGAGGCGCCGTAGAGCCTCCACCTCCGCAAATGCAGACACTTGCTTTGCGAGGTTTGCATTTGCATTGCAGCTGATGTGGGAGCCTCCATCTCCGTAAATGGGGCCCTCACTTTGCGAGGTCCACATTTGCGGCCCGAACTGCGGCCCTCGAATTTGCGAGGGATGCAGTTCTGCGAGCTTGCAAAGCATGACGACAACTCGCAGTTTGACAATTATAATATGTGAGATATATATATATATATATATATATATATATATATATATATATATATATATATTGATCAATAATGAGTATTGCAGTATAACTTGATACCTTTTGTATTGGAGAAATGTGTTATTTATATTGACAAGCTTTCGAGAGGCTCAACCTCTCTTTATCAAGTCTCAAGCAATACTAACATAAGATGGAACCCTCAGTTTGAATAAAAACAGCAGATGCAGATAGAGTAGAGACAGCATCAGCTAAATACATATGGGGGAATAAATACAACATAGTAAAGGAAACATATATACACATAATATATACATATGTATACATGGAAAAACAGAGCACTGTAGTCCACAGTGATATCTTTCCTGTTGGACAAACACCTCATTAAGGGTGCTAAGTCTGTTATGGTATAATAAGAAAAAAATCATGTGAAGTTGTGTTAGAAAACCCAAGTCCATATTAAGTCCTGTATTTTTAGTGTTGAAGAATGTGATTATCTTTATTTCAAATGCTTTTCTCTCTTGGATGTTTTTAAATTTTTAGAGTATTTTGACTTTTATGTTGTGAATGGAGTGATCATTCTGGCTAAAATGGTGTCCTACTGGGCTACAATAACTGTCTTCATTAAGTTTTCTTATTGAATGCCTGTGTAAATTCATCCTTAAATGCATTTTTTTGGAGCCGGTTTCTCCAATGTAACAACCTGTGTCACATAAAGTACATTGTATTATATAAATTATACATACATACATACACACGCGCCACCTGGAGTTATATTGCCAGGCACGGTGTATCTGGAAGTTAGTGATGTCTCCTGGGGTATGGTTACGATATATGGGCCATATTATAGGCTAATTTCTTGATTTTCTTGTCTCATATTGCCAGTTATGATTAGTATGAGTAAATAAAGCTGTGGGATCATTCCTTCCGTCAGCAGCAGTTGTGCACAGTTTGCAAGCGCTGCTCAGATCATATACTATTTCCAAGCTTAAACCTTTACCTATGATATCGGCAGCAAACTTTTGGCAGCGCCATCTAGCGGATGCTCACTGCTGCTGCCTGTGCTGGCGGCGCCCGCCGGCTCAGTCATAAAAGAAAAGGACCAAGCTGTGTACTGGAGGTTATAGTCACGTCTTTTAGGTGTGTTGTAGTGTCAGTCCTGCATGCACCAACGTTTGGACTCCTTATCTAGTGGTTGAACTCCATTCCAAGTCATCATGTCTGCCATATATCTTATATGCCACACTAAAGAGGTAGTTGGAGTAGCCATGAACACATGCCAAGTCTTTGTGGGCCTTGATAAGGGTAAAAGAAATGTGCTAGTGTATCACTACTGTTATTTCATGTGGGATTGAGAATTACATCTCCCTGTGGAACTATCATGGGCGACTGGAAGATAGAGTAGCAGTTATCTGTTAGCATGCAAAGGGTATATGGACAGGGTGTCTGCTGTAATCCTGGAGCTGAGGTGAGCCTTACATATCCAAGGTCTACGTGACCCACTAACTACCAATGGCAAATGATGGTGGATAGTAAAATGTGATGTTTTACAAATGAGGAATGTGCAATTCCACAACCCCTCCCTTACATATTTAGGGGCTGGTGGCCCTGCAGAACAACCTCAAAGCGAAAATATAATTTGAAAGAGTTCACCCAACTTGTAATGGTCAGGTGGTCATTCTAAAATGGTGAGGTCGCCATGGATGTGTTTGGGAGAAAATCGAACACTCTAAGACTATATTTCAACCAATAACCAGAGGTGTATGGGACCCCTATTTTAATTGCCTGTCGATGCTCTAGACAAAAGCGCATATTCAAACCTAAGATGGGTGACCTCCTGCTACACTTCTTCACAAAAATGGCTTATGTTGCCATGTTTGAAAGTGCATCGACGCAGCTTAAATGAGGGTTTGTGTTCTTCTAGCTGTCTAGTTTGCAAAAGTCATCAACTGACAGATTTGGTACTTTTTCTGCTGAAGGAAAGCCTAAAAGATCCCTCACTTGAAGAAGTAGAGGTCGCACTTTATAAAAGGAGTCTGATGCCTATAGTTGTCACTATAGTGCCAGATAACCAACAAATACCCATTCACAGGCAAATAATAATTGTAGTTGGGTGCTTGAGTATTATATTTAAAAGTGGGGTCTTCCTACTTCCAAATGTCCTCCTACCAAAGTACCTGTTGGGTAACTGTTGTAGTAAAGGAATCAGTCTACAGTGACAGCATTTAATGTGTGGGTCTTATATATGTCCATATTTCCACTCGCCCCCCACCCCCCAAAAAAAATGATAGCACCTAAAAGGGAAGTCTCCCTCTCAAACGTGCCCACGACTTGAGTTATTATGTCATTGGCCAAGTCCATAACCACCCAGCGTAATTTGATTTTTTTTGTGTGTGCAGGGTCCAATGCACTCTGATAACTAAAGGATGTCGAAAAAAGGGAGCATCAAGGATAAGTAGATCTGTATATGATCAACATAGTAAAAATATATATCTAGATTGCTGAGAGGTCTGAGCAAGGGAAAGCCACAAACGCGGTGCAGAGTCTACGGGGAAAACAATGTAACGTGTGGATTTCACAAAGATGATCAATAATTAGCTTTGTATATAGAGCAAACAATAGCCAAATTTACATTCTATTTTTCAGTTGTTGATTTGTCACTGAAAATAAAAAGTGTATAAATGTAAATATTGGCGAATGATGCTAAAGAACTGTAACGTTTTGATGCTACAATTTATAGAGAACCATTCATCTATGCTTGCATTATACTTTATGGAAGGATAGCTCATAGGGAAATTGCTGGGATTAATGTTTCAATATAAAGAGCACAAAACCTTAAAAAAAATCCTCTGTACTGGGCTGAAAAGGCTCTGAAGCGATGCGGATAAAAATAGCGACTCCATGCAAAGCTAAATGTATCGTGCAGTCTAATAATAGTCAGCACACTAATACAAACTCAGGAAATCCATATAATCTTATTTGGTTTATTAATCATTAGGCATTGTAATAATGGGTTTTAGATTAGAGGTGGAACTGGTAGGAATGAGAGCACGGAAGAGGGTTAGTGAAGTCATACATATCTTGTATTATACCCAGAGATGCATGGGTGTAGGAACTGGGGGGGCTTAGAAAAAAAACATTACGAACTCGCAAAAATACGACCTTAACGGCGCGCACCTGAAAACATTAAAAAACAATAAATACACACAAAAAAAATAATAAAAAGCTTACCCACAGCAAGGGGGGCACCCAAGACCTCTGCAAGTGAAGTTACACCTAATTTAACTCCACATTCCCGAGTTTAGACACACGAAAATCCCCTAAGCGACAGAAAAAATGGCAGCCGCAAAAAACAAAAACGAGGCTAAAGGACCCTAAACACGCAAAATACCGCCAAGCTTTTCCAAAAAGCCGTGCGAGGTACAACATACACTTTTAGCAAGGACGCTAAATAATCCACACCCGCTTACCACATACACATTCGCCGCCATTTTACAACACTAACTTACACAATGCGGAAGTACCCAGCTACCCTAACGGCTTTCCCTTGCGCACGCAGCCTATTTACACTACACATTGCTGACACTTACACCTCAGCTCCACAACAGTGCAAACCTACATTGTATGCTGCAGGAACATCAAAACAGATTGTCAGCTCTTCAGCACAATGCTTCCTGCATATATTACAACTAGGTAAAGTATATACATTTATTAATTATTTAATTAGTATACAAAAATACATATACACAAAAAAAAAACCCTATCGCAATAAACACAAAAGGCATTCACCACGTGCCTCACAACGAGCGCCAACGCTGCTCATAGCACACAAAGCCTTGCAATAAGCGCAAAAAGCAGATCAGTGCCGACCAAACAATAACAGCAAAAGCGCCTATCATACAAAAAAATACAACAACCAACAGCCTTGTAATGAGCGCCGAAGGATCTCAGACCACCAAAAAAATGTCTGTGGCAAACAGCATTACCTGCCTTACAATTTTATTGCCCGGCATTTTTGACGGGCAAGTCGCTAGTCTTCATATAATGATTGTTTGTTAAACATGCCTGATATATATACCATGGTACCTTGGAACTCGTCGTTAATTGGTTCCAGACAGCAGGTTGAGTTCCATAAGGAGTAAAGTAAATTGGTTTTAGCATTTGCAACAAGTACCAAGGTTTTTTGCTCATCCAGACGAGTTCCAAGGATGACCGGTAATGGGGTAGAAAGTGTAGAGGGGGTAAGGAACACATTAACTAGTCATGGGGAGGAGATGGGGAGGGTTAGTATAGTCAATAGGGAGGTATTGCTAAGTAACTCAAGACAGTGGCAGGCACTTCAGAACTACAGACTCATAACATAATGCCAGAAGCTTGCCAGGAAACATGATAGAGTTAGAATTATTAGCAATTAATGAGAAATGGGATTATATAGGCATGGCATAATATGGTGGGATGAATCTCACGACTGGACTGTTAATCTGGATGGTTATAACCTATTTAGGAAAGATAGACGCAATGGTAAACGAGGAGGAGGGATTTGTCTGTATGTTAAGCCTGAATTTAAGGCTATAGTCAGAGAAGATATTTATGGTGGACCTAGTGATAAAGCTGAATCATTGTGGGTAGAGTTAAATAGCGGAGCAGCAAATTCCAAAAGAATATTAGTAGGACTATGCTATAAACCCCCAAATATAGCTGAACGTGAGGAAATACAATTATTGTTACAGACTGGAAATGCAGCTAAGCACGGGCAAGTTCTAATAATGGGAGACTTTAATTACTCTGAAATAAACTGGATAAATGAGACCAGCAGTTCAGCTAAGGGGAGCAGGTTCTTGAGTACACTCAGGGATCATTATCTGGCCCAGGTTGTACAAGAGCCTACTAGAAATGAAGCTATCTTAGATTTAATTATCACAAATAATATTGATATGGTATCAAATGTTGAAATAGGGCAACCTTTGGGAAGTAGTGATCACAACACAGTCTTGTTTGAGATTGAAGTAAAAAAAACATAACGGTAGGGGCCAACAAAAACTCTTAATTTTAAAAGTGCAGATTTTAACGGTCAGCAATACAAAGTATAGACTGGGACAGAGAACTGATGGATAAAAATACTGAACATAAATGGGCAATGTTCAAATCCTTGCTAAATAAACATACTTATCACCATTAACCATTTGGAAATAAAAGTAGAAGGAGTAAATCACATCCCTAGTGGCTTAATAAAGACTTAAAGAGGAAGATACGGAGAAAAAAACAAGTATTTAAATTATACAAACAAGAGGGGACAGAGACTGCTTTACGTAAGTACAAGGAAATCAACTGGCTAAATTAGAAAATGAAGTTAGTTGCAAAGGAAATTAAGACTAACCCTAAAAAAATAATAATAATATATTAATGGGAAGAAGGCCAGGAAGGAAGCTATTGGAACATTACAATGTGACACAGTCTGATAATTAGTGACCAAGAAAAGGCAGATGAGCTAAATAGGTTCTTTTCGTCGGTTTACACAAAGGAGGTACCAGTGGTTGGGACACAGCAACATAATGGGGCTACACTACCTTCACAAGAAATCCAAAACAGGTTGTAAAAAATACATCCAAGGGTACTGGGGGAACTGTGCTTTGTAATAGCAAAACCATTATATCTAATTTTTCAAGATTCACTCAACACAGGGTCTCTACCAGTTGACGGGAGAAAGGCAGAAGTGATACCTATATTTAAGAAAGGAGTAAGAGCAAATCCAGGGAATTATAGACCAGTGAGCCTCACTTCTGTAGTGGGGAAGCTTTTAGAAGGGTTAATAAGGGATAATATACAAGAATATGTCTATTGAAACAGGATTATAAGTAAGAGCCAACATGGATTTATGAGGGATAGGTCATGTCAAACAAATCTAGTTAGTTTCTATGAGAGGTTAGTAGGAACCTGGATCAAGGAAACTCAGTGGATGTCATCTATTTGGATTTTGCAAAGGCTTTTGATACAGTGCCACATGGGAGACTATTGAGCAAACTAAGGGATACAGGAATTACCATAAATATTTGCTTATGGATTGAGAGCTGGCTTAAAGTACAGAGAAGGGCAACAAAGCGAATAAATGGAATGGAGAGGCTAAGTTATGAAGGAAGACTAACCAAATTAAACTTATTTACTCTAGAAAAAAGGCGTCTAAGAGGAGATATGATTACCTTATATAAATATATCCAGGGTCAATACAAGGCTTTGTCAAGGAAACTTTTTTTTTTTGTGCCAAGAGGTTTTCAACTGACAAGAGAACATCCTTTGAGGTTAGGAGTAAAAAGATTTCACCTTAAAGAAAAGGGTTCTTCACATAAGGGTGGTTAATCTGTGGAATTCTCTACCAAAGGAGGTTGTGACAGCGGATTCGATAGATAACTTTAAAAAGGGATTTAAAAAAAAAAAAAAAAAAAAAAAGACTATTCAAAAATAATGTCACTGTTTGAGGTGGAGCTAACCACACAGCTGGGCAGGGTCCCATTCAATGTGACAGTGGGAGCCGGCACACCGACCTTCGCGCACTGCAGATCAGCGTGCCGTTGTTAGGGCGCCGAGAACTGAGCTCTGTTGCCGCTCTGCGCTCCAGCCTGCATCTCATATTTACTGGACCTGTTTGCTGGAGGCTGCCAAGGCTAAGGTAATGGGCTGACAGTGTGCCATGTGGGACTGGCATGTGTCACTAGGAGCATATTGTATGTAATGTCACTGTGTGCATGTGTCACTAGGAGCATGTTACATTACATACAACATGCTCCTAGTGACACATGCCAGTCCCACATGGCACACTGTCAGCCCCTTACCATAGCCTTTGGCAGCCTCCAGCCAGCAGATCCAGTAAATATGAGATGGGGCAGATGGGATGCAGGCTGGAGCGCAGAGCGTCATCAGAGCGCAGTTCTCAGCGGCCTGATGATGGCACGCTGTTCTACAGCGTGCGAACGACGTGCCTGGAAAATATGTATATCACATATAATAGTTGTCAAACTACGAGACGTCGTCACGATTTGCGTGGTGTGTACGACTTAGGCGATGAGCAACGAAGACGCTCATCTCTTGTGAGCCCAGCGAATCGAGGAGAGCTGTTAACTCGGAGCACTTAGGCGAGGAGCACCGAAGGCACTCATTGCCTGCTCACCTCAAGGCGAGCAGTGAAGGCAATGAAACACGCAGGACTTAGCCACCAAACACGTAGTAAACGAAGGATCGCTTTAGCCTGCAAGCAGTTGACCAATGCGGGACTTGAAAAAAATAAATTACGAGACGCTGGGCTTTGAAAACAAGAGATAGCAAAAATATGAGGTTAACAACTGAACCGCGCAAAGAAAAATAAAACAAAAATATCACACACAGCATGTGGGAACAGCCAGGACGTCTGGGAGTGAGGTGGAACGCAAAATTTAAGTCGATCTGGCCAAGTTTCGCCACTCGAAAATTGCTTAAGAGAGAAAAAAAATGGGCGTCAAAAGAAATGAAAATGAGGCTACACGACCCCGGACTGCGCAAAATACTGTCAACTACATAGCACTTTCACACAGGAATGTACGAGGTACAAGATACACATAAAACAAATCTGAGATACGTAAAATACGAAATTAATGGCTGAACCGCGAAAACCAAAAAACACAAAAAAGAAAAATACAACAAAACGTCTGGGAGTGAGGTGGAACGCAAATTTATGTCGATTTGGCCAAGTTTCGGCACTCGAAAATCGCCTAAGCGAGAAAAAAAATGTCTGCCAAATGTTTTTTAAATGAGGCTACACAACCCCGGACCGCGCAAAATACTGCCAACTGCGTAGCACTCTCATACAGGAATGTGCGAGGTACAAAATACACTATTACAAATGACGGAAAATGCTCGCAAGCCGCGTAACACATAGACAAACAACGCCACTTTACAATCCTAACTTGCAAATAACATTACAAATCTACAATGGCGCTTTACACAACTAAACCAACGGTTTGCCCTCGAGCACGCAGCCCATTTCTAATGCACAGTTAGGACATTCATTACACTTTATCATCAGGGCACACTCAAACTGTACATTGTATGCTGCCGGAAAAAAACCTAATTGTTAGCTCTTCAGGCTATTGATTGCTGGATATATTTTTTACAAAGAGGTAAAGTATAATAATTTATTAAGTAACTAATTAATTATATCAAAATATAGATAAATATAAATATCTGTCTTTGTGATGAGTGCTGAAGGTGCTCAGAGGAGCAAAAGTACACGAGGAGAGGCTCGCAATGAGCGCCGAAGGTCCTCAGAGGAGAAAAAGCTTTACATTGTGTGGCAAACAGCATTGCCATGGCTTCAAATTGTATTGCTCCGTCATTTTTGAAGGCGCTCATCTGCATGGGAGTCTCTGGGTCCCTATACACCGTCTCTCTCTGTATGGGGGTCTCTGTGTCCCTATACACAGTGTCTCTCTCTGCATGGGGGTCTCTGGGTCCCTATACACAGTCTCTCTCTGCATGAGGGTCTCTGGGTTCTTATACACTGTGTATATCTCCCTGTATGGGGGTCTCTTTCTGCATGGGAGTCTCTGGGTCCCTATGCACAGTGTCTCTCTCTGCATGAGGGTCTCTGGGTCCCTATACACAGTGTATATCTCCCTGTATGGGGGTCTCTCTCTGCATGGGAGTCTCTGGGTCCCTATGCACAGTGTCTCTCTCTGTATGGGGGTCTCTGGGTCCCTATACACGGTGTCTCTCTCTGTATGGGGGTCTCTGGGTCCCTATACACAGTGTCTCTCTCTGCATGGGAGTCTCTGGGTCCCTATACACAGTGTCTCTCTGTATGTGGGTCTCTGGGTCCCTATGCACAGTGTCTCTCTCTGTATGGGGGTCTCTGGGTCCCTATACACAGTGTCTCTCTCTGTATGGGGGTCTCTGGGTCCCTATACACAGTGTCTCTCTCTGTATGGGGGTCTCTGGGTCCCTATACACAGTGTCTCTCTCTGCATGGGAGTCTCTGGGTCCCTATACACAGTGTCTCTCTCTGTATGGGGGTCTCTGGGTCCCTATACACAGTGTATCTCTCTGTATGGGGTCTCTGGGTCCCTATACACAGTGTCTCTCTCTGTATGGGGGTCTCTGGGTCCCTATACACAGTGTCTCTCTCTGTATGGGGGTCTCTGGGTCCCTATACACAGTGTCTCTCTCTGTATGGGGGTCTCTGGGTCCCTATGCACAGTGTCTCTCTCTGTATGGGGGTCTCTGGGTCCCTATACACAGTGTCTCTCTGCATGGGGGTCTCTGGGTTCTTATATACTGTGTATATCTCCCTGTATGGGGGTCTCTCTCTGCATGGGAGTCTCTGGGTCCCTATACACAGTGTCTCTCTCTGCATGGGGGTCTCTGGGTTCCTATACACAGTCTCTCTCGGCATGGGGGTCTCTGGGTCCTTATACACTGTGTATATCTCCCTGTATGGGGGTCTCTGTGTCCATATACACAGTATCTCTCTCTGTATGGGGGTCTCTGGGTCCCTATGCACAGTGTCTCTCTCTGTATGGGGGTCTCTGGGTCCCTATACACAGTGTCTCTCTCTGCATGGGGGTCTCTGGGTCCCTATACACAGTGTCTCTCTGTATGGGGGTCTCTGGGTCCCTATGCACAGTGTCTCTCTCTGTATGGGGGTCTCTGGGTCCCTATACACGGTGTCTCTTTCTGTATGGGGGTCTCTGGGTCCCTATACACAGTGTCTCTCTCTGTATGGGGGTCTCTGGGTCCCTATACACAGTGTCTCTCTCTGCATGGGAGTCTCTGGGTCCCTATACACAGTGTCTCTCTGTATGGGGGTCTCTGGGTCCCTATGCACAGTGTCTCTCTCTGTATGGGGGTCTCTGGGTCCCTATACACGGTGTCTCTTTCTGTATGGGGGTCTCTGGGTCCCTATACACAGTGTCTCTCTCTGTATGGGGGTCTCTGGGTCCCTATACACAGTGTCTCTCTCTGCATGGGGGTCTCTGGGTCCCTATACACAGTGTCTCTCTGTATGGGGGTCTCTGGGTCCCTATGCACAGTGTCTCTCTCTGTATGGGGGTCTCTGGGTCCCTATACACGGTGTCTCTTTCTGTATGGGGGTCTCTGGGTCCCTATACACAGTGTCTCTCTCTGTATGGGGGTCTCTGGGTCCCTATACACAGTGTCTCTCTCTGCATGGGAGTCTCTGGGTCCCTATACACAGTGTCTCTCTGTATGGGGGTCTCTGGGTCCCTATGCACAGTGTCTCTCTCTGTATGGGGGTCTCTGGGTCCCTATACACAGTGTCTCTCTCTGTATGGGGGTCTCTGTGTCCCTATACACAGTGTCTCTCTCTGTATGGGGGTCTCTGGGTCCCTATACACAGTGTCTCTCTCTGCATGGGAGTCTCTGGGTCCCTATACACAGTGTCTCTCTCTGTATGGGGGTCTCTGGGTCCCTATACACAGTGTATCTCTCTGTATGGGGTCTCTGGGTCCCTATACACAGTGTCTCTCTCTGTATGGGGGTCTCTGGGTCCCTATACACAGTGTCTCTCTCTGTATGGGGGTCTCTGGGTCCCTATGCACAGTGTCTATCTCTGTATGGGGGTCTCTGGGTCCCTATACACAGTGTCTCTCTCTGCATGGGAGTCTCTGGGTCCCTATACACAGTGTCTCTCTGCATGGGGGTCTCTGGGTCCCTATGCACAGTGTCTCTCTCTGTATGGGGGTCTCTGGGTCCCTATGCACAGTGTCTCTCTCTGTATGGGGGTCTCTGTGTCCCTATACACAGTGTCTCTCTGCATGGGGGTCTCTGGGATCCTATACACAGTCTCTCTCTCTGCATGAGGGTCTCTGGGTTCTTATATACTGTGTATATCTCCCTGTATGGGGGTCTCTCTCTGCATGGGGGTCTCTGGGTTCCTATACACAGTCTCTCTCGGCATGGGGGTCTCTGGGTCCTTATACACTGTGTATATCTCCCTGTATGGGGGTCTCTGTGTCCCTATACACAGTATCTCTCTCTGTATGGGGGTCTCTGGGCCCCTATACACAGTGTCTCTCCCTGCATGCGGGTATCTGGGTCCCTATACACAGTGTCTCTCTCTGTATGGGGGTCTCTGGGTCCCTATACACAGTGTCTCCCCCTGCATGGGGGTCTCTGGGTCCCTATACACACAGTGTCTCTCCCTGTTTCGGGGTCTCTGGGTCCCTATACACAGTGTCTCTTTCTCTCTCTCTGTATGGGAGTCTCTGGGTCCCTATACACAGTGTCTCTCTCTCTCTCTGTATGGGGGTCTCTGGGTCCCTATACACAGTGTATCTCTCTGTATGGGGTCTCTGGGTCCCTATACACAGTGTCTCTCTCTGTATGGGGGTCTCTGGGTCCCTATACACAGTGTCTCTCTCTGCATGGTGATCTCTGGGTCCCTATACACAGTTTCTCTCCCTGTATGGGGGTCTCTGCGTCCCCATACACAGTGCCTCTCTCTGTATGGGGGTCTCTGGGTCCCTATACACAATGTCTCTCCCTGTATGGGGGGTCTCTGGGTCCCTATACACAGTGTCTCTCCCTGTATGGGGGTCTCTGGGTCCCTATACACAGTGTCTCTCTCTGCATGGGGGTCTCTGGGTCCCTTTACACAGTGTCTCTCCCTGCATGGGGGTCTCTGGGTCCCTATACACAGTGTCTCTCTCTGTATGGGGGTCTCTGGGTCCCTATACACAGTGTCTCTCTCTGTATGGGGGTCTCTATACACAGGGTCGCTCTCTGTATGGGGGTCTCTGGGTCCCTATACACAGGGTCGCTCTCTGTATGGGGGTCTCTGGGTCCCTATACACAGTGTCTCTCTCTCTGTATGGGAGTCTCTGGGTCCCTATGCACAGCGTCTCTCTCTGTATGGGGGTCTTTGGGTCCCTATGCACAGCGTCTCTTTCTGTATGGGGGTCTCTGGGTCCCTATGCACAGTGTCTCTCTCTGCATGGGGGTCTCTGGGTCCCTATACACAAGGCTCTCTCTGTATGGGGGTCTCTGGGTCCCTATACACAGTGTCTCTTTCTGTATGGGGATCTCTGGGTCCCTATGCACAGCGTCTCTCTCTGTATGGGGGTCACTGGGTCCCTATGCACAGTGTCTCTCTCTCTGTATGGGGTCTCTGGGTCCCTATACACAGTGTCTCTCCCTGCATGGGGGTCTCTATACACAGGGTCGCTCTCTGTATGGGGGTCTCTGGGTCCCTATACACAGGGTCGCTCTCTGTATGGGGGTCTTTGGGTCCCTATACACAGTGTCTCTTTCTGTATGGGGATCTCTGGGTCCCTATGCACAGCGTCTCTCTCTGTATGGGGGTCACTGGGTCCCTATGCACAGTGTCTCTCTCTCTGTATGGGGTCTCTGGGTCCCTATACACAGTGTCTCTCCCTGCATGGGGGTCTCTATACACAGGGTCGCTCTCTGTATGGGGGTCTCTGGGTCCCTATACACAGGGTCGCTCTCTGTATGGGGGTCTTTGGGTCCCTATGCACAGGGTCTCTCTCTGCATGGGGGTCTCTGGGTCCCTATACACAAGGCTCTCTCTGTATGGGGGTCTCTGGGTCCCTTTACACAGTGTCTCTCCCTGCATGGGGGTCTCTGGGTCCCTATACACAGTGTCTCTCTCTGTATGGGGGTCTCTGGGTCCCTATACACAGTGTCTCTCTCTGTATGGGGGTCTCTATACACAGGGTCGCTCTCTGTATGGGGGTCTCTGGGTCCCTATACACAGGGTCGCTCTCTGTATGGGGGTCTCTGGGTCCCTATACACAGTGTCTCTCTCTCTCTGTATGGGAGTCTCTGGGTCCCTATGCACAGCGTCTCTCTCTGTATGGGGGTCTTTGGGTCCCTATGCACAGCGTCTCTTTCTGTATGGGGGTCTCTGGGTCCCTATGCACAGTGTCTCTCTCTGCATGGGGGTCTCTGGGTCCCTATACACAAGGCTCTCTCTGTATGGGGGTCTCTGGGTCCCTATACACAGTGTCTCTTTCTGTATGGGGATCTCTGGGTCCCTATGCACAGCGTCTCTCTCTGTATGGGGGTCACTGGGTCCCTATGCACAGTGTCTCTCTCTCTGTATGGGGTCTCTGGGTCCCTATACACAGTGTCTCTCCCTGCATGGGGGTCTCTGGGTCCCTATACACAGCGTCTCTCTCTGCATGGGGGTCTCTGGGTCCCTATACACAGCGTCTCTCTCTGCATGGGGGTCTCTGGGTCCCTATACACAGCGTCTCTCTCTGCATGGGGGTCTCTGGGTCCCTATACACAGCGTCTCTCAATGCATGGGGGTCTCTGGGTCCCTATACACAGCGTCTCTCTCTGTATGGAGGTCTCTATGTCCCTATGCACAGTGTCTCTCCCTGTATGGGGTCTCTGGGTCCCTATACACAGTGTCTCTCTCTGTATGGAGGTCTCTATGTCCCTATACACAGGGTCTCTCTCTGTATGGAGGTCTCTATATCCCTATACACAGTGTCTCTCTCTGTATGGGGGTCTCTGGGTCCCTATACACGATGTATCTCTCTGTATGGGGGTCTCTGGGTCCCTATACACAGGGTCTCTCTCTGTATGGAGGTCTCTATATCCCTATACACAGTGTCTCTCTCTGTATGGAGGTCTCTATATCCCTATACACAGTGTCTCTCTCTGTATGGAGGTCTCTATGTCCCTATACACAGTGTCTCTCTCTGTATGGGGGTCTCTGGGTCCCTATACACAGGGTCGCTCTCTGTATGGGGGTCTCTGGGTCCCTATACACAGTGCCTCTCTCTGTATGGAGGTCTCTATGTCCCTATACACAGGGTCTCTCTCTGTATGGAGGTCTCTATATCCCTATACACAGTGTCTCTCTCTGTATGGAGGTCTCTATGTCCCTATACACAGTGTCTCTCTCTGTATGGGGGTCTCTGGGTCCCTATACACAGTGTCTCTCTCTGTATGGGGGTCTCTGGGTCCCTATACACAGTGTCTCTCTCTGTATGGGGGTCTCTGGGTCCCTATACACAGTCTCTCTCTCTGTATGGAGGTCTCTATGTCCCTATGCACAGTGTCTCTCCCTGTATGGGGGTCTCTGGGTCCCTATACACAGTGTCTCTATCTGTATGGGGGTCTCTGGGTCCCTATACACGGTGTCTCTCTCTGTATGGGGGTCTCTGCGTCCCTATACACGATGTATCTCTCTCTATGGGGGTCTCTATGTCCCTATACACAGTGTCTCTCTCTGTATGGGGGTCTCTATGTCCCTATACACAGTGTCTCTCTCTGTATGGGGGTCTCTATGTCCCTATACACAGTGTCTCTCTCTGTATGGGGGTCTCTATGTCCCTATACACAGTGTCTCTCTCTGTATGGGGGTCTCTGGGTCCCTATACACAGTGTCTCTCTCTGTATGGGGGTCTCTGGGTCCCTATACACAGTGTCTCTCTCTGTATGGAGGTCTCTATATCCCTATACACAGTCTCTCTCTCTGTATGGAGGTCTCTATGTCCCTATGCACAGTGTCTCTCCCTGTATGGGGGTCTCTGGGTCCCTATACACAGTGTCTCTATCTGTATGGGGGTCACTGGGTCCCTATACACAGTGTCTCTCCCTGTATGGGGGTCTCTGGTTCCCTATACACAGTGTCTCTCTCTGTATGGGGGTCTCTGGGTCCCTATACACAGTGTCTCTCTCTGTATGGAGGTCTCTATGTCCCTATGCACAGTGTCTCTCTCTGTATGGAGGTCTCTGGGTCCCTATACACAGTGTCTCTCTCTGTATGGGGGTCTCTGGGTCCCTATACACAGTGTCTCTCTCTGTATGGGGGTCTCTGGGTCCCTATACACAGGGTCTCTCTCTGTATGGGGGTCTCTATGTCCCTATGCACAGTCTCTCTCTCTGTGTGGAGGTCTCTATGTCCCTATACACAGTGTCTCTCTCTGTATGGGGGTCTCTATGTCCCTATGCACAGTGTCTCTCCCTGTATGGGGGTCTCTGGGTCCCTATACACAGTGTCTCTATCTGTATGGGGGTCTCTGGGTCCCTATACACAGTGTCTCTCCCTGTATGGGGGTCTCTGGTTCCCTATACACAGTGTCTCTCTCTGTATGGGGGTCTCTGGGTCCCTATACACAGTGTCTCTCTCTGTATGGAGGTCTCTATGTCCCTATACACAGGGTCTCTCTCTGTATGGGGGTCTCTGGGTCCCTATGCACAGTGTCTCTCTCTGTATGGGGGTCTCTGGGTCCCTATACACAGTGTCTCTCTCTGTATGGGGGTCTCTGGGTCCCTATACACAGGGTCTCTCTCTGTATGGGGGTCTCTATGTCCCTATGCACAGTGTCTCTCTCTGTATGGGGGTCTCTATATCCCTATACACAGTGTCTCTCTCTGTATGGGGGTCTCTGGGTCCCTATACACGATGTATCTCTCTGTATGGGGGTCTCTGGGTCCCTATACACGGTGTCTCTCTCTGTATGGGGGTCTCTATGTCCCTATGCACAGTGTCTCTCTCTGCATGGGGGTCTCTATGTCCCTATACACAGGGTCTCTCTCTGTATGGAGGTCTCTATATCCCTATACACAGGGCCTCTCTCTGTATGGAGGTCTCTATGTCCCTATGCACAGGGTCTCTCTCTGTATGGAGGTCTCTATGTCCCTATGCACAGTGTCTCTCTCTGTATGGGGGTCTCTATGTCCCTATGCACAGTCTCTCTCCATCTTCCCTCTATCATTGGGAGTGGTCCAGCCCTTGTTACATAGAACGGGTCCAGCCGTTGTGACGCATCTCTCTCCGCCTTGCCCGTTACGTCACCCGGCCCTGTCGTTGGGTTTCAGTTTCGTTTCTCGGGCTGTGCCCGGTCAGACAGACAGAGGGACGGTTAGGTCCTGGGAGAGCAGCTGCCGGTCGCTATCCTACTTCTCCTACGACTCTTGGACACCCCTGGCCCCCAGGCACCTGCTCCCCTGTCTGGTGCTCCCCGGTCCCTGGCACCGTGCTCCCCTGCCTGGTGCTCCCCGGTCCCTGGCCCCGCTTTCCCGCTCGGAGGATGTCCGGGGACAGTGAGGGGGAGTGGGACCCGGAGTATGACTCAACCTGGGAGGAGGAGGAGGAGGAGGATGAAGCCCCGACCCGGAGGGAAGGCCGCAAGCACATTGTGAGTGAGAGGGGTAACACAGGGACTGAGGGGGGCAACAAGCACATTGTGAGTGATAGAGGGGGTAATACAGTGACTGAGGGGGGCAACAAGCACAGTGTGAGGGGTAATACAGTGACTGAGGGGGGCAACAAGCACAGTGTGAGGGATAGAGGGGTAATACAGGGACTGAGGGGGGCAACCAGCACAGTGTGAGGGATAGAGGGGTAAGACAGGGACTGAGGGGGGCAACAAGCACATTGTGAGTGATAGAGGGGGTAATACAGGGACTGAGGGGGGCAACAAGCACAGTGTGAGGGATAGAGGGGTAAGACAGGGACTGAGGGGGGCAACAAGCACATTGTGAGTGATAGAGGGGGTAATACAGGGACTGAGGGGGGCAACAAGCACAGTGTGAGTGATAGAGGGGGTAATACAGGGACTGAGGGGGGCAACAAGCACAGTGTGAGTGATAGAGGGATAATACAGGGACTGAGGGGGGCAACAAGCACAGTGTGAGTGATAGAGGGGGTAATACAGGGACTGAGGGGGGCAACCAGCACAGTGTGAGGGATAGAGGGGTAAGACAGGGACTGAGGGGGGCAACAAGCACAGTGAGAGAGGGAGTAATACAGGGACTGAGGGGGGCAACAAGCACAGTGTGAGGGATAGAGGGGTAAGACAGGGACTGAGGGGGGCAACAAGCACATTGTGAGTGATAGAGGGGGTAATACAGGGACTGAGGGGGGCAACAAGCACAGTGTGAGTGATAGGGGGGGTAATACAGGGACTGAGGGGGGCAACAAGCACAGTGTGAGTGATAGAGGGATAATACAGGGACTGAGGGGGGCAACAAGCACAGTGTGAGTGATAGAGGGGGTAATACAGGGACTGAGGGGGGAAACAAGCACAGTGTGAGGGGTAAGACAGGGACTGAGGGGGGCAACAAGCACATTGTGAGTGATAGAGGGGGTAATACAGGGACTGAGGGGGGCAACAAGCACAGTGTGAGTGATAGAGGGTGTAATACAGGGACTGAGGGGGGCAACAAGCACAGTGTGAGTGATAGAGGGTGTAATACAGGGACTGAGGGGGGCAACAAGCACAGTGTGAGTGATAGAGGGATAATACAGGGACTGAGGGGGGCAACAAGCACAGTGTGAGTGATAGAGGGGATAATACAGGGACTGAGGGGGGCAACAAGCACAGTGTGAGTGATAGAGGGGGTAATACAGGGACTGAGGGGGGAAACAAGCACAGTGTGAGGGGTAACACAGGGACTGAGGGGGGCAACAAGCACAGGGTGAGGGATAGAGGGGTAACACAGGGACTGAGGGGGGCAACAAGCACAGGGTGAGGGATAGAGGGGTAACACAGGGACTGAGGGGGGCAACAAGCACAGTGAGTGATAGAGGGGTAATACAGGGACTGAGGGGGGCAACAAGCACAGTGTGAGTGATAGAGGGGTAATACAGGGATTGAGGGGGCAACAAGCACAGTGAGAGAGGGAGTAATACAGGGACTGAGGGGGGCAACAAGCACATTGTGAGTGATGGGGGGGGGCTAATACAGGGACTGAGGGGGGCATCAAGCACAGTGTGAGTGATAGAGGGGGTAAAACAGTGGTGGGGGACACACAACAACCAACACTTCAAGTGGTGCAAGCACAGTGTGAGGGGGGCAGCACGAGTAAGTTGTCTGAATAATATAAAAATATCAATGTTGACACTCTGACCACATGTTTGTGTCGCTGTGTAAGTGACAGATCTGGTGTGTCATTGTCCTTTGTGCTGTCACACAATAACAGTTGTGTGAAGATGGGGGTAAACATGACCCCTTTACCTTGTATGTGTTTGTTGCATGACGTCAATAAAAGCTCCATGTATGTTTTTGTGATGCTGGGTACTGCACAGTGACTTCTGTAGCATGCAGTAAACCCAGCTCAGACAGGCCTGCAGCCTGAGGGGTGTGTATTCTAAGCTGCCCTTAAAATCTTTTTTTCTCCTTCCATAACAGGGATATTCAAGGAGCTACAGAGCCGCCCGGGACCTGCAGAACTACAGACGTGGATACCCAGTACGGCTTGGGGTAGTTATAATATTGCATACACCCTCAAGTTATTCTGTGGGGCAAGAGACATAAAATAAACACATTTGTTTAGTGGTTGTTTGTCTATAAGTAAAGCATCACTGAAATGTAGTTGGGGTCTCTGGGTCCCTATACACAGTTGTTTTTGTGCATATAAAGACCCTGCAGTGTAGGTTTCACTTTCTGATGTACTCAGTACCCTCCTGCACGGTGGCTTCTGTTTTTAATCTGTATTAGATTTATATTTCCTTATTATCATCACCTTCCTGGCTCCTTATCTTTTTTTTTTTTTTCTCTAGAATTTACAGGAATTCAACTCCAGCCACATGCCAAACCTGGAGTTTTACCGGAATGAGAAACCCTTTGAACCATCTGGTGAGTACTTGGCTTGGTGGGGGTTAATTATCTGCCTGTTAATTTTGTAAATGAATGATGAAATACACAAAAATATCTAACACTTAGTCAGTTTGGCTCCTGTTTCTAGGCACTTGGAAGGATGCCCTTCATAAGGATACCTATTCTTTGGATAATATTAGGAGACAGAATTCTAGATTTGAGTAGCCCTGGCTCCCAAGTTCCAGATACATTTACAGTGCTGGTTATACATATCAATATATAAGGAACAACGATGGGATGATGAGACTGTCTTCAGTTAAAGTATACTTTATCCAAATCTAGATGAACATTTAGTGTGTGTGTCGTTCCGTCGTGTCCGACTGTCCGTGACCTCATGGACTGTAACACACCATGCAATCCACTTGGTATTCATGGCAGAGATACTGGAGTGGGTTACCAGTTCCTTGTCCAGCGCGCAACAGCTCCTGGCATTCCTAGGTAGTCTTCCATCTAAGAACTGACAATGCCCGACCCTGTATGTCTTTAGGGTGGTGTGATCTCTCGATTCCCTGATTGGAATCGAAACCAGGTAGCAGCGGTGAAATCAGTCCTAACCACTAGACTACCAGGGAACCCATCCAATGTAGTATGACCCTGTTAAAATGTTCTGCATCTCAAATGTTGATCCCATTAGCACTGGAAATAAGCCACTCCCCTGATCAAAGAAGTTGAGCCACCCTTGTTGTTTTTCAGTCTTTCAGTTGTGTCCGACTTTTGGTGACCATATGGCTGCAGCACGCCAGGCACATCTGTCTGTGTTTCTGGTTCTGCTTATCCATATGGTTTTCTTGACAAAGATACTGGAATGCGTTGCCAGTTTCTACTTCAGTGGACTATGATTTTCCCTGGCCTCTCTGTTATGACCTGCCCGTCTTGGGTGACGCTATATGGCATAGCTCAAAGCTTCATTGAGGTACACAAGCCCCTTCACCATGACAAGGTAGAGATCCAGGATGGGATTAATTGATATTGTGGTAGGGGAGATATGTGACCAGATGGGTGTTTCACTTCCAACAAAGTGATGAACAGTCAGTGCTCATCACTCCTGCTCACTGCGCAGTCACTGCTCCCAATGTCTGACAGGGAGAAATGAATTGTTGCTCTGCAGATTTATTGGTAGGAGCAGCAAAACCAGTCTTAGAATATTTATTTAGCTCCTCCCTTTAACACAATTTGGTGTGTGTGTGTGTGTGTGTATATATATATATATATATATATATATATATATATATATATATATATATATATATACACATACACACAGTCAGGTCCATAAATATTGGGACATCGACACAATTCTAAACTTTTTGGCTCTATACACCACCACAATGGAATTGAAATGAAACGAACAAGATGTGCTTTAACTGCAGACTTTCAGCTTTAATTTGAGGGTATTTACATCCAAATCAGGTGAACGGTGTAGGAATTACAACAGTTTGTATATGTGCCTCCCACTTTTTAAGGGACCAAAAGTAATGGGACAATTGGCTGCTCAGCTGTTCCATGGCCAGGTGTGTGTTATTCCCTCATTATCCCATTTACAAAGAGCAGATACAAGCTCCAGTGTTCATTTCAAGTGTACTATTTGCATTTGTTGCTGTTAACTCTCAATATGAGATCCAAAGAGCTGTCACTATCAGTGAAGCAAGCCATCATTAGGCTGAAAAAACAAAACAAACCCATCAGAGAGATAGCAAAAACATTAGGTGTGGCCAAATCAACTGTTTGGAACATCCTTAAAAAGAAAGAACGCACCGGTGAGCTCAACAACACCAAAAGACCCGGAAGACCACGGAAAACAACTGTGGTGGATGACCGAAGAATTCTTTCCCTGGTGAAGAAAACACCCTTCACAACAGTTGTCCAGATCAAGAACACTCTCCAGGAGGTAGGTGTATGTGTGTCAAAGTCAACAATCAAAAGAAGACTTCACCAGAGTGAATACAGAGGGTTCACCACAAGATGTAAACCATTGGTGAGCCTCAAAAACAGAAAGGCCAGATTAGAGTTTTCCAAACAACACATAAAAAAGCCTTCACAGTTCTGGAACAACATCCTATGGACAGATGAGACTAAGATCAACTTGTACCAGAGTGATGGGAAGAGAAGAGTATGGAGACGGAAAGGAACTGCTCATGATCCAAAGCATACCACCTCATCAGTGAAGCATGGTGGTGGTAGTGTCATGGCGTGGGCATGTATGGCTGCCAATGGAACTGGTTCTCTTGTATTTATTGATGATGTGACTGCTGACAAAAGCAGCAGGATGAATTCTGAAGTGTTTCGGAACAATATTATCTGCTCATATTCAGCCAAATGCTTCAGAACTCATTGGACGGCGCTTCACAGTGCAGATGGACAATGACCCGAAGCATACTGCAAAAGCAACCAAAGAGTTTTTTAAGGGAAAGAAGTGGAATGTTATGCAATGGTCAAGTCAATCACCTGATCTGAATCCGATTGAGCATGCATTTCACTTGCTGAAGACAAAACTGAAGGGAAAATGCCCCAAGAACAAGCAGGAACTGAAGACAGTTGCAATAGAGGTCTGGCAGAGCATCACCAGGGATGAAACCCAGCCTCTGGTGATGTCTATGCGTTCCAGACTTCAGGCTGTAATTGACTGCAAAGGATTTGCAACCAAGTATTAAAAAGTGAAACTTTGTTTTATGACTGTTAATCTGTCCCATTACTTTTGGTCCCTTAAAAAGTGGGAGGCACATATACAAACTGTAATTCCTACACCGTTCACCTGATTTTGATGTAAATACCCTCAAATTAAAGCTGAAAGTCTGCAGTTAAAGCACATCTTGTTCGTTTCATTTCAAATCCATTGTGGTGGTGTATAGAGCCAAAAAGATTAGAGTTATGTCGATGTCCCAATATTTATGGTCCTGACTGTATGTATGTATGTATATATATATATATATATATATATATATATATATATATAGATATATAACCACTAATGGACAGTAGGAGTGCACTTCTTATGATCAAACGGTTTTACGATATGCTGATGAATTTACACTTTATATAGTGTTTAACAAGAATAGAGCAGGTATTACTGGCTTCATATTTTAAGCCTAACAGGTTTTCTCCACCATAGTCTAACAAACATTGTCCTGTTTTTAACACCTTCCCTTAGTTCTGTGTGTGTTTCTTGTCAAGCAGTTAGGGAAATGTGGAGGATGAATTAGCTTATTGTCAAACTACCTGTATAAGTTGTCTATGCAGCTTTACGTGCACATGCATTTGATCCGCTCCCTTTAACGAATATTGTACTTAATTGAAAGTGAACTACATTTCCTGCCATGGTTTGTGAGAATGGTTTAAAAAGCTGAACCGTAGCACCTTGATTAGATAGGGAGAGATTACGGATACGTTCCTTTGTGAGCTACATTGGCATCTGTAAAATACAGTTGAGTGACATTATTATGACCACAGCTATTAACCCAAATAACCGCCATGTGCAGCACTGAAAGCAGCTAGGTTGCGTGGCAGTGGGTCAATAAGCTGCTGGGAAGTTGGCATGGGTATCTGGAGCCATACAGACTGTATTGGATTGAACAGCGTGATGGAGGATCCATACGGCGATCAAGGTGGTCCCACAGGTGCTCAATGGGGTTTAAGTTCAGGGCAGTATTTGAAAGTCTTCGCCATGCTCCTCCAACCCACTCCCAGACCATTCTGACCACATGACATGCTGGAATATCCCAGCCACTCCAGGGAAGGCAGTCAACATGTGTACTTGATGGATGGATAACAGTCGGCTGAGAGTGCCTTCCAGAGGTATGAGTGGACCCAGACAATGCCATGAAAATATTTCTCAGATCATAATGCTGCCGCCACCAGCTTGTGTTCTTCCCACAATGGTTGCAGAGTTTTTGTTCTCAGAGGTTTCGCGTCCGACACGCCAACGTCCGTTCAGCAGAAAATGTGACTCGTCTGCGAAGGCAACCCTTTTCCAATCAGTACAGAAATTGGACCTCTTCTGTCGGGCAAATTTAAGCCATTTCTGATGATGAGCCCTCGTCACCATGGGAGCAGTGACCAGCTGTTTGCTTCAGAGCCCCGTTCACAACAGAGTTCACTGTACTGTCATTTTAGACACACATCTGACAGCCCCCTGGTTCATTTGGATGGTGAGTTGCTCAACTGTAGTGTGTTGGTTGGCCCTCACACACACCTTCGCAGCCTATGTTCACCTCTGCCATCAATAACACGTGGTCCTCCACGGTTTATTCGCAATGGTGCTATTTGTCCAGTCACGATACACTTTAACCACAGCCGCACGCAAATAGTTCCCAAACTGAACAGTTTCAGTAATACTCCCACCCTTGGCCTGAAAGCCAATGATCATCATCCCCTTTTCAAAGTTAGAGGAATTGCACATTTTACCCATAATGGTTGATATGTTTGCAGAATGCCTACATGTCACATTACATACTCTCCAAGCCAGCTCACGTCACAAGCTGTGTTTCATTGGCTATGAGCTGCTGACATCAAGTAAGTGGGGGTCATAATAATGTGACTCGACTCATTAAATTTGACAAATAATAAAAAAGGGTAACATCGCCACAACTGAAAGTGAGAAGATTTTAAAGTAAACTTAAACGAATCAATGAAATTTTGTATTTATGCTATTTTGAGGAACCTGACTTGACAATGTGCAAAATGCCTTTACACACTTCAATTTTAAATGCAGTAATTATTTAACTACTGTGTTTTTTTTTGTATGATGGCATACATTTGTCTTTGTCCCTAAAAAGACTAAAATCCTGCGAGGATGACTTCATTCTGTTACAATCTATATTCACTTATTTTGAAAGCATCCTTTCCAAATTGCCACTGAACTCTCTCGTCAAGTGTCTGGCATTAGGTCCCATGGAATATCATTCCCTCTCAAGACAGACTTGCAGTCTAAAATGGAGCCCCATCACATTGTCTTCCTTTATTGTGCATCTGATAATGTTATTTGTTGCTTACGTCGCAAGAATGTGAAGTTTGGTGTAAACTACACTGGTTATTTAATATTGCTGTAATGTGATATTTCGGATACCCCTTGAAGGCCAACTAGCCAGGCTGGTGCTCAAATTACCTGGTTTATTTGCTCCGTTCACCAAAATTATACATTTTGTGATTGAAGAGGGCCTAAGGGGCAAAATAACACTTGGGTATGCTTGAAACATAATAAGACCATAGATGCATAATACTTTTTTGTGCTTAAAATATAATGAATGTAACATGATCTTTTTCCCTCTCTCTGCTATCTTCAGTCACAGATCTATAAAACTCATACCAAGGTCTTGACCCTGTTTCTTCTGTTTTACACAGGGGTAACCATAGAAGACTTGCTGGCCACTTGGAAGGACGACTATGATCTACTGGAGGAGAACCACTGCTATATCCAATGGTATGTTAAGGGCTCTTAGTCACAACAATGGGATCTAAGGACAAAACAGTGGGGTAAGACTCTGTGCCCAAAACTAACTATGTCTACTTTCTATATACAAACATATCATCAGTATACAATTAAAAATGCACAACCCATGCAAACTAAAGTTCATTCAGCATAAACCATTCTTACAAATACACAATAATTTGCAATCCTCATCATAATAAAAAGGGTAACATCGCCACAACTGAAAGTGAGAAGATTTAAAGTAAACTTAAAAGGATTTCTCCAAAATGTAATGATCTAGCTACTCAGTACTAACGATTAATTCAAGGGCAAACGACACATCCTATTTAGAGTTTTATATAAATCTGATTTATCTTAACAATCTGTCTTTTTGATTTTACAATGACAAGTCTGATATCCAATTTCTTATTTTATACTTTGTTAGGCTTTTTCCGCTGAGGGAGAATGGGATGAACTGGCATGCCAAGCCTCTGACCAAACGCGAAATTACGGTAGGGAACTAAGTATGACAGTGAGACTGATAAAGTCATCTGGAAATTACTCGCCAACTCACCATTCTATCACTATCCTATTTCAGAAACTTAAGGAGGATAATGAAGTGAGGCGCAGGTTCCTGGAGGCATACAAACTCATGCTGGGATTTTATGGCATCAGACTCCTGAATGAGAAGACTGGAGAAGTTGAACGTGCAGACAATTGGCAGGATAGATTTGGCAATCTCAACTAGTGAGTATCGGGTAAATGGGTTTTGTGTGTGATATTCACAGGATGCACAATCAGCCCAGAGGATCCTCCTAACCTGTTCTGTTTCTTCTTTCTTGTATAGTCACAGCCACAATAACCTGAGGATCACACGGATACTAAAGTGTTTGGGAGAGCTTGGCTTTCAACACTTCCAGGCTCCACTGGTCAGGTTTTTCCTGACGGAGACCCTGTGTAATTACTCCTTGAGTAATGTAAAATCCAGCGCCCTGGACTATTTCATGTTCACAGTGCGGGACAAGCGTCAGCGACAGGAGCTCGTACACTTTGCCTGGGAGCACTTCAAACCCCAAAATAAGTTTGTCTGGGGACCATTGGAGAAACTCAGAGCTTACAAAAAACATGAAGAGAATGGGGCCATTGAAAGATCAGTGACAACTGAGAAAGAGGAAAATAAGCTAGACAACGAGGAGGAAGAGAACCAGCTGGAACCCAGCGTAGATGGAAAAAATGGTAATGAGATGTTGGCCAGTGGTCACCGTAACAAAAGGAAGATTGATGACAAGAGCCAAAGCAACACCCTAGATTCCAGCCCTACACATCTTGAGGAATCTATTGAAAATAGTATGGATAGGTGCAATTTGGAGGGGAAGAAGAGTAGAATTGATAATAAACCAGTTAATGAAGCTGATCAAGCAGGTGATAATGAGCTTAATACAATGCCCCAAAATGCAGAGCAATCTAACCATGTTGAGGACATGACGGGAAGTGAAAGTGGGTTACTGTCTGAAGAAGAAAATGAAGATGTGGACCTCCCTGCAGGTGATAAGAAGTTTCTACAACAGAGGGCAGCAAATCCAGAATATAGCTTGAAAGAGGGTAGTATTGAGGTGCTCGAACAATCAAAGGAAATGCAGGGGGGCTTAGTAGACGAGAGAAAGGGGGAAGACCATGATGGTGGGGAGAGTAAGGAGTCTAGTGCAGAAATGGCAGCACAGGAGAAAACACCAGCAGCTTTAGAGAGCGCTCCATTACAGGAAGAAAGAAAAGAGAGTTTAACTCTGCTAGAGGGCATATCAGAGGGGTCAGGGGATAACATGTTGCAGGCTGAAGATGAATCACCTAAAAAAGATAAGATCGAGGAAATAGCAATGGAGAATTCCCCTTGTGACACTGCTTCCTCCAGTGAAGGGGTAAAGCCATTAACAATGGAGCAAAATGAGACCCCAAGAATGGAGGCAGAGCAAGATTCAGATGTGGTCCGACCAGAGAATTCAAAAGGGGGTGAACTGGAGTCCATAAGCGAAACGCTAAAGGTGTCGGCTACTGTTCAGATACAGGACACTGTTTGTCAGAATGAAGATGAATCCTCCATGGATCCTGATGGATCTCCAATGGATCCTGACAGTGAACTTTCAGAGGAGACTCCACTATGACTATACCATGCGCACTAGGACCCATCTGATTGTGAAAACGTGTCTGTGACATGGTCCCAGGCCATCCACTGCCAGAGGGTTGTTGTACACCTTGTTGATCACTTTATTTGTGTTTCTGGATGCAGACCGGACAATGACGCTTACTGAGCATCAGGACAGGCCATCCGGTATTAACCCTTTGCTTGGTGCTAGGTGGGAATCTGCCGACCTTGCTCTGATCTCTCAATGTTTGATATAATGCTTTTCTAAAATATTGATTTTTGTTCTATTTGAAAAGAAAATAATCTTTGCCTTTGAGATGTTTACAGAGATTTTTATGAAGTCTTTAAAAAATACAGTTTGCAAGTTTTGTGTTTTTGGGTCTATTCCTGTAAATTTGAGAAGTAAATAACTTTTATCATACGTGGACTCTTGGTTATGTATATTGCTGTGTGCACCTTGTGGTATGTGAGTGTGCTGGTATTGTGTGCACATATAAGAGCTGATAAGGTCATGGAGAGTGACTCTAGGCCATAACTCTAGAATAGCTAGGGTACTTGCACTACGGATCCATACATACTGGCCAGTGTTCGGTACAACATGACCCAACAGATGTTCCACATGGGATAGAAATTAAAAATATTGGTAATAGCAAGGATTTTATCTTGGGGTGTCCTACACTAAGCGGTCAGTCTTTTTTTTTGTCCACTCCTATAGAGTTTAAAACTATTTGGCTCATTGGTATTAGTGACTGAAACGCTCCTTATGTTAGGTCTTTAGTCAACTTCACAAAAAGAGACGAGCCATGCAGTACTTATTACCTATTGTTTTAATATATACCAAATATGGAACCTCCTCTGGATCACTTAAAGGTACATTAAAGGTACATTAAGCTGCAAATGGAATTGCGACAAGTCTCTTTAATTGAATGTAATGAACTAAAGAGATAATAATATAACAAACATGGAATAAATAGTATATGAATGAACATGGAATGAATTTGAGAACATTTACTGGAATGAGCCAGAAATAATTATGAAAATAAAGATATAGAATTAAATTAAGATGTAGTAATAAACTAATATACGGTATGTTTTATAATAATTGATTGGAAAGGATGTAATACTACAATTTGGAATACAAATAAAGTAAATTGAATGAACATACACGATGATAATAGGAATGAATGAGCAGTAAATGCAATTTTATAAATGTATTGAATGAGAGATATATCATAGCCAAAAGCTTTAATTATAGAATTCGACCAAATACGTTTTTACAAAAAATATATTGGATATAATAAAATAAATGAAATAAGATGAGTGAACAATAAAATTGCAAATGGATGAAATTCAAATCCATGGAATTGTCTATAAGAGTACAATGATAATACGATGATAAATAATAAATATAACATTTATAACCATAAAATAAGTTAGTTAGGACATGGAATGTAGTATTAGGAACTTATTAATTGCTTTATTTGATTGTAATAGTAGAAAGTAATGTCTTATGTAGCAATGAATGAGCTGTAAGCTTAGGAATGTAAGGATACATGGAGTTGAAAATACAATATACTAAAAGAAAGTGAATGATTAAAATTAGAAATGTAACAAAACATGAGATGAAGTCCAAGGAATGACATTATCATTTACTTACAAGGTGCCAGCATATTCTTTATCAATAGGAGACCCAAGGAAAGGACATGGAGATGCTATAAAGAATTACCGTCGTAAAAAGTGCAATCCATGGATTAAACATTAAATATTCAATTTCTGATAAAACATTTTCAAAGGTTGATTTAATTGTTAACATTGATAAGGAATTAATATGAAATAAGGAGAAACAATAATGGGATTATCTTGAGAGATTAGTTATGGAAATGAAGGATGGACTGGCTGTGATAAGCTTGAGACGTAGTGTCAGTAATGATGTAATGTGAGATGTATGGTCATCTTGACGTGTGAAACACTAATACTTTGTGTATTATTACTATTTCAGGGGATTTATCCAAAATCATTTAAATAAAAAAATTGAAAAACTAAACTTGATAAAGGGCAAAATGTTTTTAGAAAAAAAAATACTTAAAATGTACTACTTTGTTATTTATTGTGGGGGGGGGGGGGGGGTCTCATTTTTTTTTTTTTTCCCCTGCTACTGTCTGGAGGGCATGTCATGTAAACTAATGAGCTTCATTTGAGTCCTGGTTAGGAAATTAGCCGTATTTCCATTGTGTAGACAGAGACTTCTGCATTACAACTCTCCTCCCACCTAAGGAAGTTGATCTGCTGAAACTAAAATGGGGTACATTTGATTTTAAGCTTAAAGACAGGGCCCTCCATTCTCTTGCAATGTGTTCATATGGTTTTTGCCTTGTACTTAACCCCTGTATAGCGCTCCAACTGAAATGTAACCCTACTCTGGATAAATTATAATAAAAATTACATATTTAAGATAATAGAAACAAAATAATAAACATATAATTATAATCTAAGAATTCGTAACATATTGTGCATCATTTGGATTAGTTTTCTGACAAGTAGTTCTGGTACGAAACAGATTTGAGTTTTAGAAATGATTGTAGAATTGTATTTAATAAAGCTATGGTGCACACTTGCTACATACAAAGGGAGTATTGGCCATAATAAGAGAACATTATGTTTAATATGTCACTGAAACAATATTAGGGATGTAATGTATTGGAAATTCATTATCGGGAAATAAATACCTATAAGATCTGTTATCATTGATGGAATGAACTGGGGATGTAATGTCATGACTGGAAGGAACCTGAGAACTGATCTGAATTGTGACTTAAGGAGGGGGATGAAAGGGAGATGTGATGTCATCTATGAGATTTCAGGAATGGAATGAATGTGAAGTGTAATATAATAACATTAAAGATCGACATAAAGGATATTGAAGCTCTTGTTTATCTTCTGGAGTGTAGACGAGCTCATGAGAGCGGTGTACAGACATAGAGCAGCAGCCCTCAAGATCTAATCTAAGGCTTCACGTCCCTGTAAGTATATTATAACTGTCCTCTTTCCCCACTCCCAAATCAACCATGTGCTCCTCTCCCTGTATAGGATTGGAGCTATCTGAACCCCTTCCAACTTACCCATTTTGCACAAACCCTACTCACTTGGTGATGGTTCACGTGTGGATTAACCTTACCACTTTAGGTGGAACATCCATTTAAGGGGGTGTTTTGGTTTCTGTGTAAAAAGTTCTTTCATATAAAAATAACATATTTAATGTGATTGGTTCCAAATGATTCTAATGTATCGGCAACAATAAAAGCAAAAGAAAAAATAATCCGATTATATCTCTGGTCTCCTCAAACCTTGAGTGGAAAAAAGCGACCTACACAAATAATGTCTTTCTATGAAACTTGCCCTTTCAGTAGGCGTATGAGAGTGTCTCCAGTCCACAGGTCCTCCGCCTTTGGCTAGATGGTGAGTTGTGTTCATTACAGGATTGAGCTGGGATTGTATAAGTTACAGGGGTCAAGTAGGTAACTGTTTATATATTGTGAGAGTCAATGTACGTAGTATGAAATAAAAATCACATTCTTCATTGGTGGGACTATACACAACTTGATAGCTTCTTCATGTGCCCAAAAAATAATATAGAAACACATTTTAGAAAATAGAAGAATATTTCAGTGTCCAAAAGCTGTTGGTTTGCCTCCACCTGATCAGTAACTACTTGTCTTAAAATATTTGCGTCTTCCTAGAAATGTATAGAACGGGTGACCTTGTAAGTTATTGGTGGCTGTTTGCCTGGTGGGCGTTGAGTAACATGGGTTCTGACTCACAACACCTTATAGAAAATAAAGGGACATATTCTCTCCTTTACAGAAGGCACCTCAGTTGGTGGTGCCTGGGAAATAAAGGAGCCATCTACACGTTCTAGGTACTACAAGAACCTCTTGTTATGTCATCGGCACAAGGTTTAGTTTGTTGTAGTTATCTATACAGTATAGGATTGAGATGACCATATTTGTGTCCCCTAACGATGGCCACAATCCTTACTCTGTTCAGTAACATCTCACTTTGCATCTACACACTACTAGAAAAATGAAAATGTATTTATTTTGTAAAATCTACCTAATTACCTATTATCCCAACATTATGCACCGACCTGACTGGAGCTCTGACTATTCTACATAGGATATAAGATGGTACTTTGCTGTATGGTGTGAGAAGAGTTGTGTTTGTTGCCTCTACAGTGGGTGTAATTTAGGAGCTGATGTGTCTTAATCTTTTTTTCAGCAGGTTCACTCTCTATGCCAAGTTGGAAGGAGCTCCTGGCTGGAGGAGGTCCAGGTGAGTCCATTCATGGAGACGTTAAAGCACACTGGGGTCCTCTGATGTCTCCCAGCCAGGCTCAGCCCATTGAGATAATCCGTCTAAGGTATCCTGGCCATGTCCTTTGCTGTGTATTTGAGATGCAGATTAGGGGGTGGGAGTCTATCTATTTTTTTTTTCTTTTGGTTTCCTTGATGAGAAAAAATATTCCATGTTCCTGCCCTGCAAAATTGTGTTTATTGCCACAAGAGGGCATGCGTGAGCACCTATACAGTGACATGCTGCACATTCACTTGTGTGTTGTCCTATAAAATAGCTCAGTAATCTGTTTCAGGTGACTACACCCTGGTTTGAATATCTCCTCCCTCCAGCCAGCATACACCACAGACCTTTGTACACATCCTTCATGGAGAACCCCAGGTTTGGCAGACTCGCTGTAATCCAGGGATTTATTTGAATGGCACACAAGCCTGAAAGTCTTTGGAAAAGTAACTGGCATCTAGTATATTAAATACCTATTAGCACAATCAGTTATTTTATGGACTATCTCCCATCCATCAGAGCATGCCACTATGTGAGATAAATGGAGGTTTGAATCTCCATATTGTATATTGTAATGCAAACACAGCTTCTGAATGACAACATGGTCACGTGCAGGAACCAGCACCTCATAACTATGTGGACTACGAGGAAGCCACAGGTTGTGCTGTGTGTGCATTAGAAGATGCAGTGTGGACATTCACAGCATGCTGTCTGCCCCCTCACACAGTGACAGACTAAGGGATGGGAGGAGGGAGAGGTTAGTATGGCAGGCATAAAGTAATAATTCCTCATTTTATTGTATTTGGCTAACCAAGCTTTCATTATACTAGATCCAAGTGTTTAAATCAGACATGGCATCTACTCTTAAGTAGTCCTTGCTCAACTATCCTTTATGTCCCTTTCCTATATGTTGCACAGCATATTTCTGCCTATTGGTGGAGCTAGTGAATAGAGGGCCCTGGTGCAAAATAATTTGGGGGCCCCCCTTGCGACTTCTCCATACAAGAGTAAGAGTGAATGAAAATGGCAAAAAATGTATGTAGTGTGATCAGATCACCTTTCTTTAAAATTAGTTTATTATGGGAGAGGACAGATAATTATGAGTCCCTCTTTACTCCAGATGTCTGCTGTAGGCAGAGGGCCCATATCCTTTTGTGGTCCTTGGTGTTTTGCAGCTGCTGAAACTTCCCCTCCTTTTTTTTCTGCACCTTACATCTCGCCATTTTCCTCCAATCCTTAAAGATCTACAGGAATTTTGGATCTATATTTTGAACAGAACAAAACAACTAAGTCAGAGGTGGTCATCAGAGAACAAACCAACCTTAATAGGGTAGTTCTATGGCCATGATACGCCACTCTGAGAGCAACCTCTTATGTCACTTGTGCCCTTCACAGGGAGAAATATCCTGTAGTATATCAGTCTGGTCCCACTCAGAGTGACCCAGCCCCGAAATACCAGGCTATTCTACCCTGAACAGGAAAAAAAAGCAAACCCCAGATGCGTTTCAGCCTTTATAGGCCTCGTCAGTGAGGTGCAGCTGAACTCCCTAAGGCATAGTGAGCAAGGGGTCCACGTCTGGAGTCCCCTATTACCCTTAGGGGGACTAAACCCTAAAGGTAATTTGCATATACAAAACCATCCATAGATCTGGGCAAGCAAAGGAAATGCCAAGTCACCATTACTGGGTCATACCCCATAATATCTGTCATTACAAATGACACTGGAACCCAGACACAACTACAGAGAACTAACCGTGGCCCACCACAACCTACGGATATAATCATCACAGCAGAGCTAAGAATACAGACAGACAGCCATGCTAATGGTATGAGAGATCATGGTTGAGGTTGGAGGTTAAAAACATCTGAGCTATTTTATGAAAGGATTGCTTTACGAAAGAATGATATATACATTGGACAGCCTTCCATCTGAAATAATGGGCAAATAGAGTGAAGAATAAGACAAAAGGCTCCACATTCTAGACTTGATAGAATGGACGGACTACAAGAGCCATGGACGGACTACAAGAGCCTACTGGTTCTTATGTCTTTCTTAGCCACTGTCTGTCCATGATGGAGCTAGTGAATGGAGGACCCCCCTCGGCTTCCTCCGCTCTTGTGCTTCTATGTCTAAGAAGTGCAGGCGCTGGTAAGGTTGGGGGTTGCAGGAGCTGGTAAGGTTGGGAGGGGTGCAGGGGAAGGTGGGGGGCGGGATGAGGGGTGCAGGACCTGGTAAGGCTGAGAGTGGGCCAGGAAGAGGGTGCAGGACCTGGTAAGGCTGAGACTGGGCCAGGAAGAGGGTGCAGGACCTGGTAAGGCTGAGAGTGGGCCAGGAAGCGGGTGCAGGACCTGGTAAGGCTGAGAGTGGGCCAGGAAGCGGGTGCAGGACCTGGTAAGGCTGAGAGTGGGCCAGGAAGCGGGTGCAGGACCTGGTAAGGCTGAGACTGGGCCAGGAAGAGGGTGCAGGACCTGGTAAGGCTGAGACTGGGCCAGGAAGAGGGTGCAGGACCGGGTAAGGCTGAGACTGGGCCAGGAAGAGGGTGCAGGACCTGGTAAGGCTGAGACTGGGCCAGGAAGAGGGCGCAGGACCTGGTAAGGCTGAGACTGGGCCAGGAAGAGGGCGCAGGACCTGGTAAGGCTGAGACTGGGCCAGGAAGAGGGCGCAGGACCTGGTAAGGCTGAGACTGGGCCAGGAAGAGGGCGCAGGACCTGGTAAGGCTGAGACTGGGCCAGGAAGAGGGCGCAGGACCTGGTAGGGCTGAGACTGGGCCAGGAAGAGGGCGCAGGACCTGGTAAGGCTGAGACTGGGCCAGGAAGAGGGCGCAGGACCTGGTAAGGCTGAGACTGGGCCAGGAAGAGGGCGCAGGACCTGGTAAGGCTGAGACTGGGCCAGGAAGAGGGCGCAGGACCTGGTAAGGCTGAGACTGGGCCAGGAAGAGGGCGCAGGACCTGGTAAGGCTGAGACTGGGCCAGGAAGAGGGCGCAGGACCTGGTAAGGCTGAGACTGGGCCAGGAAGAGGGCGCAGGACCTGGTAAGGCTGAGACTGGGCCAGGAAGAGGGCGCAGGACCTGGTAAGGCTGAGACTGGGCCAGGAAGAGGGCGCAGGACCTGGTAAGGCTGAGACTGGGCCAGGAAGAGGGCGCAGGACCTGATAAGGCTGAGACTGGGCCAGGAAGAGGGCGCAGGACCTGGTAAGGCTGAGACTGGGCCAGGAAGAGGGCGCAGGACCTGGTAAGGCTGAGACTGGGCCAGGAAGAGGGCGCAGGACCTGGTTATGCTGAGACTGGGCCAGGAAGAGGGCGCAGGACCTGGTAAGGCTGAGACTGGGCCAGGAAGAGGGCGCAGGACCTGGTAAGGCTGAGACTGGGCCAGGAAGAGGGCGCAGGACCTGGTAAGGCTGAGACTGGGCCAGGAAGAGGGCGCAGGACCTGGTAAGGCTGAGACTGGGCCAGGAAGAGGGCGCAGGACCTGGTAAGGCTGAGACTGGGCCAGGAAGAGGGCGCAGGACCTGGTAAGGCTGAGACTGGGCCAGGAAGAGGGCGCAGGACCTGGTAAGGCTGAGACTGGGCCAGGAAGAGGGCGCAGGACCTGGTAAGGCTGAGACTGGGCCAGGAAGAGGGCGCAGGACCTGGTAAGGCTGAGACTGGGCCAGGAAGAGGGCGCAGGACCTGGTAAGGCTGAGACTGGGCCAGGAAGAGGGCGCAGGACCTGGTAAGGCTGAGACTGGGCCAGGAAGAGGGCGCAGGACCTGGTAAGGCTGAGACTGGGCCAGGAAGAGGGCGCAGGACCTGGTAAGGCTGAGACTGGGCCAGGAAGAGGGCGCAGGACCTGGTAAGGCTGAGACTGGGCCAGGAAGAGGGCGCAGGACCTGGTAAGGCTGAGACTGGGCCAGGAAGAGGGCGCAGGACCTGGTAAGGCTGAGACTGGGCCAGGAAGAGGGCGCAGGACCTGGTAAGGCTGAGACTGGGCCAGGAAGAGGGCGCAGGACCTGGTAAGGCTGAGACTGGGCCAGGAAGAGGGCGCAGGACCTGGTAAGGCTGAGACTGGGCCAGGAAGAGGGCGCAGGACCTGGTAAGGCTGAGACTGGGCCAGGAAGAGGGCGCAGGACCTGGTAAGGCTGAGACTGGGCCAGGAAGAGGGCGCAGGACCTGGTAAGGCTGAGACTGGGCCAGGAAGAGGGCGCAGGACCTGGTAAGGCTGAGACTGGGCCAGGAAGAGGGCGCAGGACCTGGTAAGGCTGAGACTGGGCCAGGAAGAGGGCGCAGGACCTGGTAAGGCTGAGACTGGGCCAGGAAGAGGGCGCAGGACCTGGTAAGGCTGAGACTGGGCCAGGAAGAGGGCGCAGGACCTGGTAAGGCTGAGACTGGGCCAGGAAGAGGGCGCAGGACCTGGTAAGGCTGAGGGAGTAAATAGATTGTTTGGCCTGGTAATTTCCCTAGTGGGTAACACTAATATCAATGTATATGGATGCAATTTAATATGGGAATAGGAATAATACGCCGTAGTGTATGATAATAAATAAATCAAACTACCATCCTAGTCCATGGTGTTAATATAAATGGATGAGAACATGAACTTCCAATGTATGTGCCGTTTGCATAGATATTGTTCTTGTAATCCTCATATATCACTGGATCACTCCAGAATCACTATGGATTAGAGTACTAGGATGGATAACCTAAAAAATAATAAATCACCCTATGTAGATTAAAAGCAAAAAGAAGGGGAGGGACGATGTGCAGAAATCATAAATAGACTGGCACTATGATCAACTGTATATAACAAGAAAGCTAGAAATAGCAAAAGGGGCTAATAAAGGCAAACGCATACCGTGCCCCACCTATATTTGGGCAATCATTAAACCTGTATTTACAGTTTTGCTGAATAATAAGGTGCACAAATATGTTTATGAGAGCCACTGAGTGCCCAATACTTGCAGTCAAAACGCCAGTACAATGAGACCCTACATGGGCTAGGATCTGCAGAGGGAGGCCAGACCTGGTAAGTGGTCAGCCCACCTGAATATTTCCATATGTGTTCATAATATCGCCATCCAGTCAGAGCGCGCTGCTGCATCAGCTGTGACTTAAAGTTACAAGGCAGAAATAAATAAGTGGGCTGTCCTGATTGGTTACCGGCCTATATAATCTTATATTGAATCAAAGACACTTTATGTCCGTTTGTAAAACATACTCTTCTCATTAGTGTAATGTTTTTTGTGTTCGGCTGAAGAATCCCTTTAAATAACAGCAGACTTTGTGTGTGAGATGAATGCCGCGCTCTGTGCCGTCTGCTGTTCATGTGCAGCACAGATACCTCACACAAGCAAGTCTTTGTCTGCATGGAGCGGACGTCCCTTTCCTGCGTCCCAGCTGTACGTTACTGCTCTTGTAGGTACATTAAGGGAAATCTCATGCACAAATACACACTGCCACCCCTCTAATGTGATGTCTGAGGGCACACTCCGTATTAATCCGTACCCTCTTCTGTAATGCGGATTTCTCTGATATGGTGAATATCTGTTGTATAGCATGGGTGTGTGTGTATACATATATATATATATATATATATATATATATATATAAAATCACATATATAGTTGTGGACCAAGAACGCTGTTCGGAACGTTTGCGAAGTTGGTCATGCAGTTGCAACCTTGTGAAGCACGGCGAGCCGTGTATGGCGCATGACTTAGGCTGGATGTGCGCCAAAGGCGCTAATCTGTGAAGCCTCGCAAAGCGGGGCGAGCAGTTAAAGCACGCAGGACTTAGGCTGCATTATGAGGGGTGCAACTGCAAACCAAGCGCTTAACTCTAAAAACCCTACAAACAAAAAATGATCAAATATGATAACACACTCACAGACAGGACAGGGGAGAGCCAGGAAGTCTGGGAAGGAGCTAAGCGAGGAAAAAAATGGACGAAAAACATAAAAAATTCTGAAACTTCATGAAAACGAGGCTGAGCAAGGCCGGGCACGCGGGACTTAGAAAATACACGACGGCAGAGACAGTAACACTTACACAAACAACGCCAGGGACGCAGGACTTTGAAATAAAACAAACGGCACACAAACATTCAGCAGACACACAGAGGAGAAACGCACAGGGAAGGGACAGGGGGGAGATGGTGGCAAGAGGCACATGGCATTCACAAGCACAAAAGTGGCAGGTTAACGAAACCTGCAATGAGCGGCCCGTACAGTAGGCGTGAGGAAAGGCACACAATGAGCACCAAAAGCGCTCATTGTGAGCCACGAGATGAGCGCAAAAGGTGCTCATCGCAGGGCTTACGATGAGCACCGCGAGCGATAGAGGCTTGCAATGAGCGACAAAGGCGCTCAGCATAAGGCTCGCGATGAGCGCCAAAGGTGATCAGTGCAAATCAGGAAAGTTGAAGTACACAGGGGAGAGGCTCGCGATGAGCGCCAAAGGTGCTCAGAGGAGAAAAAGCCTCACGTTGTGTGGCAAACAGCATTGCCAGCCTTACTATTTTAATCCTGTCATTTTTGACGGGCAATTTCCTAATATATATATATATATATATAATGTATTTACGTAAGCTTCTATCTTTCTGTTCAGGGTTCTATAACCCTTCTCCCCTTGTATATATCCAGCAATGACCTTCATATTGTACAGTAGTTATATTGTAATTGATGTCTCTAAGGTGTGATCACGATAACATTTATATTTTTATCGCAAACATGGATAAAAACCATCACTGAACAGGATGCTAAAATGCAGAGAATTCACAGAATCCTATTACATTAGGATTTACTCTGTACATAATTGTATAGAAAATGGTCTCCTAAAGGGATGTAGATGGTTCCTGGATGTTATGTATATAATATCCCTTTGTATCTATTTACTGTTATGTACTTTATTTTATTAAGAAGTGCTTGTAAGCTCTGCTTTTTTCTGCCTACAATCTTACAAATAGTTGTACACAGTCTTCATGTGCTGCCGAGAGTAGAAACCAAGTACAGACGTTGCACCGTCTCATAGTAACCAATCAGTGGCAACATTTTGCAACATGCTACTTGAGAGAAGTCACTGACAGGCTAATTTAAAACCATGCACTTCAGTCTGTATTCATGAGCAAGAGAAGGCAGGTCCAAACAGCTAAACATTGTATGATTTTAGGCAGAAAAAAACAAATTTTAAGCACTTTTTAATAAATAAGTGATATTATATTCATAGGGAAATTCAGAAACCTCCAAAAAGAGGAGAATCACCCGGTCAGGAATATACTTTGAGAAATATGTATTTATACAATTGTATTTGTATCCGTTTAAGGCTTGAATGTCATAATGGAGGTGCTTGTCTGAGGAGCTGACACTCTGCTGTGAGTTGCCACATATTTGTGTCCTTGCATTCCGTAGAGTCCCAGTTGCCAATCATCAGTGTAAATGAGAGGTCCCATTCATAGGTGGGTCGGAGCCTGCTCCCCTCCCTCTGTGCGCTCCCTCCTCCCCTGCTCTCTGCATCTCTGGACCTGCAGACTGGTGTCAGACATCCCTCACACAGGGCCAAGCTCTAACCAGGAGAGAGGGGCTGCACAGGGGGACACTAAGGTAACACCAGCTCACCATGGCTGGACTCGCATCTCTTGGGCTCCTTGTGATATTGCATCTGCTGGTGGCTTCCCATGGGCAGGTAAGTCGTCTCCTTCCATCTTTGCGGAAAAAGCTCTATTCTGGGCAGACTGATCAATTTGTGCTTTCCTAAAAAAAAGTAGTAGGTATATGAAACAGCCTTCTAGCTGAAGTGGTAGTACAGCAACTGAATTACAGATTGATGGAATGGGCTGACTATATGGGCCAATTCCTTCTTATATTGTTTCTATCAATCTAATTGAATTCAACTGGCATATTATGTCCTTGGATGTTAAAATACATTTGTCAGTGAGGAGATCTAGGGAGTCCATCAGGGTGAAGCTATAGAGCCGTGTTGTATGTCACAGATATGTGTGAATTCCACATGTCCGTGTGCATGGGCATCACTACTACTGAGGGTACGGGGGGCCCTGGGCCCTTATGTTCAGACCCTTTTAAAAAGATTAAATGTATTTATTTATATTGGTAACCATTTAGATTATCATTTTTGTTTTGTTTACTTACAAACATGAAGGAATGTGACCGATCAGGGAAGAAAAATGTCCCCAAATTATCCCAAATGGGACTGAATTCCTATTTAAGTACCACTACGGGGATGATTGTACCAGTAATACTTTCTAATCGATATTCAGCTTGACGATTCAGTGTCCAATCATGTCACTTGTTTATATATATATATATAATTAAAATAAAATAAATATATATATAGTAAATGTACAATTTTTTGGGGTCATTTCCCAACCTCTTGGACACCCCAATCTCCTTGGAATAAGAGCTGTGGTCGGCTCCTCTTCTCACACAAAGATGTCCCTTGTTTTACCTCTGTAGCCCGCTCCTCCTCACATATATTTATTTCCTGGCTATATAAACACAGCACAGACTCCCTACACTGTGCATTGTGTCCCCAGCAGTGGTGGGCCCCCCGACGTGCACACACTCACATTCATTATGCTGAATGTCTCTAATAAGCAAGGTGCCGTAATAATGATTATTTTTTTATTGTAAAACATTATTTTAATAATAATCTGGCACTATGACATGTCAATTCAGGAGGTCATTAAGAACTTCGGTGCTTATAAATTAATTCTTCTATATATAGGCCTTAAAAATAAAAATACAGGTAAATTATAGATACCGTTTAAAGAGAGCGAGATATTAAAGTCAAAGGAATAAGAGACGGTGGGAGGATCGTTTCCGTTCTGCAGATATGTGGAGGAATGAATAGGGTCATTTAGTCTGCTTATTTTATCTACCTAAAAGCTAACTCTTAATTACTCCTCAGAGCAAAAAAAAAAAGTACCATATTTTCCATTGGTTTTGTTCGGTATGATACAAGCTGTAGAAGGCTAGCACTAGATAATTATATATTTATTGATAATCATGTGTATCTAGCCTGTAAGACTGTAAATATAATCGCACAACCGTAATGTAACAATCACTGCGTTGGGGAGGGGTCTGGAACACAAGAATATACAATTGTCTTAATGATGTGTGTTGGAGATTAATATAAAACTGACTTGTATATTAAGATGTGATCAAGGTGTGATAAAATAGAAGACATGCCTAGTGACTGGCCTCTGAAGTGGGATTTCTATCCCTGTTGGTTTTGTATGAGATCTATTCTGGGATTTATCCCACTGGAAGTCCATATACCCCAATATACCTGCCTCCTATTATGTCGGGTTATAGGGTGGGGGCTTTCTTCTTACCTGATATTAGACCCCACTTCATTTATCTGTTGACCCCCTCCTCAATATAATGTTACTGGGGTACAATAGGAAATAGCCAGTCTCTGTGCATCTGTGACAAAGAGCTTACACTCTACAGACAAAATAAATGGGGTTAATCCTCCCCAAATATATATAGTGCACTGGTGTGAAACTTGTAGCCCAAGATATTTGCTGGGTGAGAATGTAAAGGAGCCCAGGGAGCCGGGGCAGGGTCCTATATAATGACTGGGGTGTGTTTTTATATCTACACAGATGGTGGCAATGATTAGCGAACGCTTATAAAATATATTTCAAAACTGCACCCGAACCAAGTGATCTAATGGACCCTCTATTCTCCTTCCACAGAGAGCTGGACCACCAGGACCTCCAGGACCGCAGGGACCCCCAGGAGCTCTGGGCAAGGATGGAATAGATGTGAGTGTTGGGGGCAGAGGAGGGACTGATGGACAATATAGGTAGATTAACCCTCTCACTGCCTGGGACCACGCTCAGCACTTTATGTAGTTTGTATAAGCAGGTTACCCTGGTGGTGAGAGGGTTACAGCTGAGCTAAGCCTTGTGTTTATTTGGAGGAACATAAAGGCTGCCTTGTGTGCGCCCCCCACCCCCTGCCAGCTAGGAGCAGCCCAGGCCAGAGGTACAGGACCAGCAGTGTGAGTGCTCAGGGAGGAGGCACAGCGCTCCCTCCTGTACCTGAGGGGCCGACATACAATTACACTTATTATATTTCCTTTATCTCACTTGGTACGCCCACTCCCCTCATACACACTATTCCTACACCCACTCCCCTGTCTCACTAATTGTCCCCTCTCTCTTGCAAAGTTTTTGATTTGAGACCCAAACCTTACGGAGTGATACTCGTTACCACTACGAGAAGCTGCATGAAAATGTATATTAGCAGCCATTGCAATGCTCTGCAGTTACCTGCTGTATTGTCCTAAATCCGGCATTCATCAATGATTTAAAAAAATTATATTAAAAATAAAACTTACTTTTAAATATCAGCATCTCATTCTCCAATTGAGTTGCTTACCTCCACCCCTGTAAGGTCATCAGGGGAAGGCAGCAGCTCTGGCTGGGAGGCAGTGATAAATAGTGGCCTTCCATTAAGAACTTGTGTCTGATCATTTAGCAACAACTGCCATCCAGAGGTGTTCTCGCCCCTTGATGACCTCATATGGGGTGGTTACAAGATGCCCTATGGTGGTCCCGTCCTCCAGTGAGCCGTAATGGGACATTGTAGTGACTAGTACCCCCAGGACTTTGTCTCTATTTCAGGGTCCAACACTTTCTCTGAACATTGCAGACTCTCGTGGAAAATGTAAAAGTGTAGACGCCCATGCAGCCCCTTCCCACATTATATGCCATCTGACAAGGAAATCTGGAAGCAATGTTGCTCTGGTTACTAAAGAAACGTCTCCCTTATGAAGAAGAGCAATTAAGAAAATGTCAATGTTGTCAATGAATGTTGTGTTTGTTAAAGGCACACTACACAAATAAACATCATTAGCAAATACCCCCCTCCTCCAAGTCTTGCACTTTACTTATCTGGATCTTTATTAACATTTGTTTCTTTTTCTTCTTAACAGGGTGAACTCGGACCCCCTGGCATACCTGGACCTCCAGTGAGTATCATGCTGTCATAGAGGGTTAATAATCTTGCATTTATCAGGAAGTACTTGAGGGTATATGATGAATAAAGAGGATGTCCTCTGAAGTGGGATGAAGGAAAGTGGAAGGGATCAGTGGTGAAGGTATAGGAGAGCAACATGGCCGAGGTGGTCCAGGTTACGATGAATAATGGTGGGCGTAAGAACCAATATATTTACCATTTTATTTTGGGCAGCGCGTTATATCCGTGTCACATCTAATGTTCCTATTGTAGTCGTTTATTTCAAATATATTCTTTTAAATGTTCTTCTGCTATGGATTCTACTATTATAATTTCTGCTGATCAACTTTCCAATAGGACTGATGGAAAGCTCATTCATTTAACAAAATAGAACCCTGCAGTGATGATTCATTATATATAAAAGTTAATGGACCAATGTAGTTCAAGAAAAAATGCACTTGTTTGTGATCTATGAAATAAACTTATAACATTAGCTTTGTAAGACATGGACATAAAAACCTTTTCAAAGAAATTTTGAATTTTTGAATATTTTGAATGCAGGAATCCATTTTGTGTTTCTTACATCACTTCCTTTGAGCTAGATCATAAGGGTGTTTTTCTGTATCTAATTGTGGGGGGGAGGAGCGGAGGAAGAGGGAACTGTGAGGGGAGGAGATTATTGGATTAGATTGAAATTGACACCACACCACTCCCTCCTAACAGGCCCAGAAGTAGGAAGTTAATTAAATAAATATATGCACAAACTGCATATGGAAACACCCTCACACAGACACGTTCACTAAGTAACATGGGTGCTTAAATGATCCCCCAAGATGCATCAAAAGATATTGTATTTATTTTAAGAAAACAGTTTCCCTCAATATTAGTTAATCAAAAACAATGTAATCGCCGTGGCCCTTTAAGCCTAACATTTTCTAAAAAAATGTCTATTAAGACCACAATCCTATCACAAGTGACCCTTCTATATTACCCTTGACATCTAGCTCTGGTGGGGTAGCCTAGCATATAACAATGGAATCACCTCTGGGAGTGAAATGGTTAAACCTTTTTTTTGCATGTTACAGGGCCCTAAAGGAGCCCCCGGAAAACCAGGAGAAGCTGGAAAGCCTGGCCTGTCTGGCCTGCCGGGAATTGATGTAAGTTTTTAATCCCGTGGGTGCCAGTCTACATTATAGAGGATATTACTACCCGTTCCATGGGCAACTGATAGAGGAAGATCTGGCAGCTTGGGGCAGAAGAGGTGTACTTGAATATTAACTCTTTACTTTCCATTCTAGGGGCTGACTGGACCTGATGGAAAGGCTGGGCCTAGCGGACCCCCAGGAGCACAGGTGCGTACTACATTCAATTAAGATATACTTTAAAGAAGGTTTATTAATCACTTTTTATCATTTGAGGACCGGTCTTGTCAGGAGTTTTCCTGGCTGTTTCTTCATTCTGTATCGCACCGCCCGGAGCAGCCATGTGGTTGTGTTGATAAGAACCTATGTCTGGAATTTGGCTCCGCACCTTTGTATTCACAGAATGTGGCTAGTAGCCAGTGTACCAACCGGTGTAAGGAGGCAGGGAGTGGTGTAATTAGTTTTTATGTGCCACCTCATTTTTTGTTTGTTGTTATGACTAATTGTAATTATCAGAAGATTGTACATAGACATATATACACGGCCTTGACCCTCTAGTCATATGTTCCAAAACCCAATCAGATGCCTCTAATGTTTGGCTGAGCTCCAGCCAGTCCCAAGCACAGAGTATGGCGGATATATTAGATCATGCTCCCCTCTTGATAATGAAGCATTTTTCCATTTGTATTTCTTGCTTGTAAGTTGCTCCTATTCACAAGGTCAAATCCAGGTCAATGAATGAAGTTTATCCCCTTTATGTTTTGAACTTTGAGACCAGGCCTCAATATATTACACATCTTCTTGGAGTGGTCATCCAATATGGAGCCAGGAGGGTCATCTATATCCATCTCCCCTCCACTCAGATGTTGCCCTAAAACACGTCCGATTCCCAAGAGGATGTAATAGGATCTAGTCTAACTACAAATTCTGCAAAAAACATTTTGTGCTCTAGTCTATGACATGGCACGTATAAGGAGTTTATAAACTTCTTCTCTTAGGACACAATATTTATAGTATGGTCTTTTGGAGAGCCATTACTTCACTTGCTTTCTTGATCTGTCCATGGGCCTAATAGCAGTTCCCCATCTAAGTGGGAATCCCTTCAATAAAACTGAATATAATAAAAAAAAAAAAAACTAAAAGCTGAGTTCATATTTTTTCACATTCTAATAACCATTATCAAGTGAAGTTCTGTAAATATGGCATGCGTAAACCATCTATTATTATTATTATTATCCTTTATTTATAACGCGCCAACATATTCCGCAGCGCAATACAGGGGTTAGGTAGAAGTATAAACAATCCCCCACAATGAAAATAATGAAAGACCCTGTTATTAAGCTTTCATTCAGACATACACAGTGCTTTCCCTAGAGCACCACACACGATTGAAAACTCGCAGACTTACAATCTAAAGGGTGTGGTTGAGGCGAGTGATAGATGCATAGTGAATGAAGAGGGTAAAGATGATAGGCTTTTTGAATAAATGTGTTTTTAAAGAGATTTTGAAGGATCTGAGGCAGGAAGGTAGTTTGGTGGAGCGAGGTAAGGAGTTCCAAAGAATAGGGGCAGCATGAGAAAAGTCTTGAAGATGGGAGTGAGAGGAGGTGATGAGAGGAGGAGAGAAGAGCATGAGCAGAGCGAAGAGGGCGGGTGGGAGAATCTATTAAAGAGTACATATTTTATTTGTGATACAAGTATATTTTTTAAAAGGTGCAGATCTGCATAAAAGATTTACCAGTTGGCATTGTGTTGAAATAATGTATCAATATAGAACTGTTAGGGCAAAGTGTTTCAAAGAGCTCCTTCCCTAATGTGCATCTCTCCTGCTTGCACATAGAAATCTAGGCCCTCATTCAATTGCAATTTGGCCAATTTTTAAAAAAAAAGTTTTTAGTTAGTAAAAATCTATCCAAAAGCAAGGCTTTCACTAACTAAAGACTTCTTTAAAAAAATATGTTATGTGTCTATTTAGACTCCTATTCAATTGGCCAAATTGCAATTGAATGAGGGCCTTAGAGTGCAGTGTAATCTGTGCTGTGCATATGGCTTTAAGAAACACTGAAGTCACCAGGGTACAATATCCCTTTAACCCCTGTGCAAACTGCTTTTGCAACAAAGTCCGTAGCTTCTTCTTAATGTGTTTGCAGTATCAGGTTCAGTCAGTAGAGGGAGTATCTGGTTTCTGCATAGAGCTCCATAACTCAGCTGGTGCAGTGGGTTCAGAAAACATGCCATATCTTACTTTTTCTTTCTTATATATATATATATATATATATATATATATATATATATATATATATATATATATATATATATATATATATATATATATATATATATATATATATATATATATATATATATATATATATTTTTTTTTTTTAACACTAATATTGGTGGATCACAGATATGTATATATTTTTTTATCTTAGCTGCTTAAATCCTAATAGAAAGCAATAACAAATTTCAATTATACAATATTAAATTACATTTTTAAACAGGGATGTAAAAAATATATAAAAAAACAGCAAGTATATTAATAGTTTGGATTTGATATGTACGACGGCAGGAACCCCACAGCTATAAGCCATTATCCTATGTAGGCCGACTGTGTGGTACCGTCTGCTGTTTCTAAAGGAGCGTGCGCATAGATGCATGTTGTGCATGTGGGTTTATTATAATACTATATGTACTTTAAATACTAGCACATGTAACATATATAGACGCACTGTGAATGTATACATTTATATATTATGTTGTGTACACATGGAATTGTATTTGTATGTACATAGTTCTGTGGTTATAACATTCTAGAGATGAATGTCTGATGCTAAAAAGTGAGGTACACTTCCAGCCCCCCTCTCACCCCCATCCTATCTGAACCATCACCTACCCACAGGATATAGTGTGATGGGATATAATCTGTATGTGTACATGGGTCTGGGGGCCGGGATAAAATTGTCTGTGTAAGTTTGATCACTTACTGATATTCTATGTTTTTACAGGGAGATATCGGCCCACCCGGACCTGACGGGGCTCCAGTAAGTACTGCTAGAGAATGATGTAGCGTCCTACTAAGATAAGCGCGGCCCAACTGGCGCCCAACCACTGGGAGAATCTCTACACAAACCAAATATTATGAAAATAAAACACTGGGAACTTCAAATAAATTCCCAAATGTTTAGTTACTTTGAACAAAATACATATTTACGTTTCCTTAAATTATTGATTAAAATATGGCCCACAAGCTCACTGGCCAAAACAAACGTCACCCCCACGCTAAAGAAGTTGGATATCATCATTCTAGATATATAGAGCCCACACTGACTAACTCAATGCTGAAAGACTTACCATGTTGTGTGGGGGACATAGCCATTGTACTGGGCTTTATTATATTCATTATGGCCCAAAGTAGACAATGGTGGAGCTAATATAGGTGCAACGTACAAGACCCACTGCAGGATAGGGGGCTGATACTACTGGCACTGGACTAAGGTCAAGGAGGACTCATTTATTTTATTAGGGGAGGGGCAAAAAAAATATTTTTTATTATGTGTTAACCCTCATGGCTATCTACCATCCATCTAGTCGATCCTGATGATTAGCCACTAGCCTGGCTACAAAGTTGGATTGTTAGTTTTTCACAATACGTGTCTAATACCAAATATATATATATCTTGAGAAGATGAGCTTTTTATAGTAGGTAGCAAATGAGCGTTCAGGTCTAAGTTACATAGTGCCCGCGTCTGTCTCCAATCCGTGCTTGTTTGTAATAGATTTTGTCTTTCTCCTTTTTTTATCTTCTCCAGGGCAGAGGACCCCCAGGACCACCTGTAAGTATAAGGACCCTCTCCCTTCTACAAATAAATTGTGATGAATAAAACATACTTTTTATTCTCTATGAATGTTACTGCACTTTTATAAATGTAACTGATTTGTTAGAAATACTAGCAGTGACTGTCATTTGTTATGTTTTCTCAATGTCCATTTGTTGTTACTTGTCTTGATATATATGTATATTATATATAGTAAATGTCTAAAGCAAGTTTAAAAACCTGCTTCCAGTTTAGAATTCTGAGAAAAACAGTTATTACACTGCATTCTGGGAAGCAGAGCTGGGACATGCAAATGTGCCCACAAATGCCTTGCTCTTCATTCCATGGCCATTATCAAACACGGCTTCCTTTTAAGCTTATGCATGCTGTATTACACAGCTTTAATGCAAAGCCAAGGTTGGATTAAACGCAAGCTGAGTATCCTATCCATGCACAGCTGTTTCAAGCTTACTGGCTATCATCAGCATGGAGCGGGATCTCAGCCTGTGTTGTGGAAATTATGAGTAGGTAGTTCAACACAACAATCATTTATAATATGGTGGGCAAAAGAGCGATAGAAGCCCTCCACCGTACAGTAGGACAGTAAATAAATAGTACATCTGTGTTCACATTTGAATGTCTAAAGCAAGTTTAAAAACCTGCTTCCAGCTCAGAATTCCGAGAAAAACAGTCATTACACTGCATTCTGGGAATATATATATATATATGCAGATCTAACTGTGGACCTAAGCTGTTAGCATTACTTGTGAGCTTGATGTCCTACTAGTTTCATATGTTAGCATTAAAGACCACAGTAGGCGAGCAAACACTTCATGTTTATGAAATACACGACAAACTAACATTAGCAGTAGTGTAATATTTTCCTGGAAAATGTTAATTTTAGCAGACTTTTGCAGTGAAAGCTGCCATTATAGCCATACGTCCTTCTTAAGCATGAGGGATGACTACAGAGGTGCTCTGCCCAGGAGGTCTGTCCTGATTTGTACAGTGAGGCATATAAAGGTTATCAGGAGAAGCTTCTGCGGACGTCGTCCCCACCACTGGGGCACCATGTAGAGAAGCAGATCTGTTACATTAAATATTTATTTTTTATTATTAATCACAAACTAACACAATATTGCATGGGAATTTCAGGGATAACTTAGGACCTGAATAAAACATAGATGAGATTATTATTTTTGGTTGTGCTCTGCAACTTTAGATTTACTCACCAGTAAACCAAAATATGTAAGAATAGCTGTAATTGCCTGAAAAAAAAAGAGTTTTTTTTCATCTTGGATAAATATCTAGCAGTGAGCCAAACTGTATGCATTTTGGCAAGATAGATTGGCTGACCAGTAATAGACCGCCATATTGGCTTCACACAATGTGGACTGAAATTCTGATCTTTTACACTAAAACGTAAATGGTGCATGATCTGAAAAGCAAGGAAATACTAATATGGACAGATTAGATGGGACAGGAAGACATGAGAGAAACCTGCAAATATATCTAAGGTTCTCTCAGAAAAAAAGGGCAAGATATGAAGGTGGGGGTGCAAGTATAGAAAGACTTTACGAGAATCATTCATAATCTTCCAGTGGCAATGAAAGGTACAAACAACATATTAAATCACATAAAAATTACTACTGTGTAGATCTACAGTCAGAGCTGTTTAGGTAGATATGAGACTTGGCAGACCAAATCCACCTGCTTGGTTCTTCTCATCTCATTTAGATTGTAAGTCTGCGAGTTTTCAATCTTGCGTCGGTGCTTTGTGGAAAGCTCTATGGACACCGGACTCTAAACTCAATGACAGCGCCCTCCATCTTTGTAATGTGTTAATATTGTTTTGCCTTGATCACAACTTATGTATAGCGCTACGGAATATGTTGGCGCGCTACAAATAAACAATAATAATAATGTGTGTTTCTATCTTTTCAGGGTCTTGCTGGACCTAGTGGGTTACCAGGAGGCAAAGGCCCCCAGGGGCCAGTGGTAAGTGTAATGTGCTGCTAAGAGTTGGACTGTAGAACCACAATGACATTGTAAAGAGTAACGGTAAGGGGACAACAAAAACTCTTAATTTTAAAAGGGCAGATTTTAACGGTCTAAGGGCAGCAATACAAAGTATAGACTCAGACAGAGAACTGGCAGGTAAAAACACTGAACATAAATGGACAACATTTAAATCCTTACTAAATATACATACACATCGGCATATACCGGGGGGAATAAAAGTAAAAGGAGTAAATCACACCCAATGTGGCTTAACAATGTTTTAAAGATCAAGATACAGAGTTAAAAACAGGCATTTATATTATACACACAAGAGGGGACAGAGACTGCTTTACAGGAGTACAAGAAACTCACCAAGGCAGCAAAAGGGCGATTAGACTGGCTAACCTAGATAATGGCAAGTTATATGTAATGGAGAGTAAGACTAACCATAAACATGTGTATAAATATATTAATGGGAAGAAGGCAAGGAAGGAAGCTATAGGAACATTACAATGTGACACAGTCTGATAATTAGTGACCAGGAAAAGGCAGATGAGCTAAATAGGTTCTTTTTGTCGGTTTACACAAGGGAGGTACCAGTGGTAGGGTCACTGCAACATAATGGGGCTACACTACCTTTGCCAAATAATTGGTTAACACAGGAAGTAATCCAAAAGAGGTTGTAAAAAATAAATGTTACTAAAGCCCCGGGTCCTGATGGAAAGCATCCAAGGGTACTGAGGGAACTGGGTTCTGTAATAGCCAAACCAACACAGGGTCTCTACCAGATGACTGGAGAAAGGCAGATGTGATACCTATATTTAAAAAGGGAGCAAGAGCAAATCCGGGGAATTATAGACCAGTGAGCCTCACTTCTGTAGTGGGGAAGCTTTTAGAAGGGTTAATAAGGGATAATATACAAGAATATGTCTATTTGAACAGGATTATAAGTAGGAGTCAACATGGATTTATGAGGGATAAGTCATGTCAAACAAATCTAATTCGTTTCTAAGAGGAGGTTAGTAGGAACTTGGATCAGGGCAACTCAGTGTACGTAGTCTTTTTAGATTTTGCAAAGGCTTTTGATACAGTGCCACATGGGAGACTATTGTGCAAACTAAGAGATACAGGAATTGCAGTAAATATCTGCTCATGGATTGAGAGCTGGCTAAAAGATAGGAAGAAAAGAGTTGTGGTAAATGGAACATACTCCGATTGGACTAATGTGGTAAGTGGGGTTCCTCAGGGTTCAGTATTAGGTCCTCTCCTTTAACATATTTATTAATGACGTAGAAGTAGGATTGGAAAGTAGAAGTAGGATTGGAAAGTATTGTCTCCATTTTTGCTGATGACACAAAGTTGTGCAAGGTAATTAAATCAGATAATGATGTGCTTTCCCTCCAAAGGGATTTACATAAAATTGAAGAATGGGCAACTAAATGGCAGATGAGATTTAATATGAATAAATGTAAAGTTATGCATCTGGAAAGGAAAAATAGCCATGCAATTTATAATCTTAATGGAGCAAATCTAGGTGTATCAGATATTGAAAGGGATTTGGGAGTACTTGTGGACACCCGCCTAGGTAGCAGTGCTCAAAGCCAAGCAGCAGCTGCAAAGGCAAATAAAATATTAGCATGTATTAAGAAGGGTATAGAAGCGAGGGAAGCAAATATAATTCTGCCACTATACAAATCTCTAGTACGCCCTCATTTGGAATATGGAGTACAATTTTGGGCACCACTTCATAAAAATGACATTTTAGAGCTAGAAAAGGTACAGAGAAGGGCAACAAAACTAATAAGGGGAATGGAGGGGCTAAGTTATGAAGAAAGACTAACCCAATTAAACTTATTTTCTCTAGAAAAAAGGCGTCTAAGAGGAGATATGATTACCTTATATAAATACATCCAGGGTCAGTATAAAGATTTGTCAAGGGAGCTTTTTGTGCCAAGAGGTTTTCAACTGACAAGAGGACAACAATTGAGGTTAGAAGTAAAAAGATTCCACCTGAAAGAAAGAAAAGGGTTCCTCACAGTAAGGGTGGTTAATCTGTGGAATTCTCTACCAGAGGAGGTGGTGACAGCGGATTCGATAGATAACTTTAAAAATATATTCAATCCTTTTTTTTTATTTTAAAATGCATTCAGGGTTTTCCTTTTTAATTAGAGAGGGAATATATTCAAGACCCATCTCCACCATTATCCAGTATCTGGGTCAGGAAGGAATTCATTTTTTTCCATTTTGAGACAATTGGCAAAGTTCCACTTGCTTTTTTTTTTCTTTCTGTTTGCTTCCTCTGGATCAATTAACAATTAATCCGCATATTGCAAATCAGAGGAGATCTTAAAAGGTTGAACTTGATGGACTAAAACTCCTTTTTCAACCTCAATTACTATGTAAGATTAGGCGATTTGCTCCCTGGGGTCTATATATGCCAGTCTTGTCAATTTCATATGGCTTTAGAATAAAAACAATACAGCCTTACCTTACTGAGGTAAATACAAATTATTGGCAATGATCAGCTATAAGAACAAAAAATAACAGACTATGTATTGATGGGAGGATTAGAAATGTAAGTTAATTGTAACAAAATGCAGTTTTTATTAGTGGCCTTCAATTGGGAAAGTACTTGGTATTAGCAGTAGTGTTACATTATACCATATTTGGAACCACAGCTATGTCAGGTGTAAGGGGGGGGGGGTGCAAAGGGGTATTATGAGAGGGCAGGATTAGTAATATGGGTAAGTTACAAGGAAGAAGAGCGAAAACACAAGACTGGGTCACAATTAGAGATTTATATTTTATTTATGCAGATCACACTCAATATATTTCTGCAATGTTTTATTTTACTTTTAAATCACCATATGTTCTTAGGTGTTAAGCAACAGAAATAATAGGCTAACCTTTGTAAATCCTAAACATGTTTTACATTGCCCTGCTTTTTATCGGGGTTGGATTTAACTGCTCTGGTGTCATATGTCTGATGGTATATATCACCATGACAAAGGCAAGAGAGAATTGGTTATAGATTGTAAAGAAAGAAGTGAAACTGGAAAATTTGCCAGGGTGGTACGTGGGATGAGAGAGAGAAGGGGGCCAAGGTCAACGACTGCAAAGGGGTACAAGAGAAAAGCCAAATGTGAGGAAACGAGCAATAGAAGAGGATACAGGAAATGGTCATTGAGAAAGGGAGAAAAAAGTGGGCCAGGTGAAGAGGAATGACAGAGAGGAAATGAAGCAGTGGGGAGGAACATAAAAAAGAGAGGAAGAGAGAAATTGGACAGAACAGAGATAAAATGGGTGGCAATAGATGTATTCCAGCATTTTCTATTATGCAGGATCAGGCCCAGCCTTGTTAGACTCTTGGGATATCCATCTGAACACGTTCTTTAAACTCATCACATTCTAACTTTTATTCAAGAGCCATCTCCACCATTATTGAGAATAAACATCTCCTTAGTTTACCTTTTTACCAATTGAGGTTCTATGGCTATTTGAAGTGTTAGTGCTGGAAAAGTCAAGATGTAGTAAGGTGGGGTTAGAGATCAGTGCCGAGGTGCCTTTATAGGTGAGGAGTAGATATTTACCACCAGCACATTAAGGGTAACCCTCTGGGTGTATATAAGAACTCTGTACCTCACATGTGAAAGTATGTTTTAAGGTTTTAGTTTGCAATCCAGGTGTTGAAAGGAAGCAGCGAGACAATATAAGTGCATGAGCCTTGTGTGGCACCATAGAGCCACAGCAGAGTGAGGCACAACTTGGGTTCTACTATATATCATTATTGTACGCTATACACTTAGCCACATTTTGTCTTTTAACACGATATGCACAACTTGAAAACGAACATAAATTATATTCCCTTAAATTGGTTATGTGTAAAGTGATAGAGCGTGTTGTGTGGCTGATCAGATCCATGGATAAGCAGAGCTCTAATATGATCTGTGGGATCCATTTGCTTACTGAGACCTGGTCTGACTTGGATGATAGGATATAAACTTAGGAGAAAATTACATGAGATGACTTTGCTACCAGTAAGCGTTTTTATTTTTGGTGCATAGAACACAGTTGGTGCAGTTCTCTAAATTAAGGATAGTGAGAGGGGGTCCTGACTTTTGTCCAAATGCAATTTATAGATTAATAAAAAAAAATACAGCAGGCACTTTCCATGCAAACAAAAACTATTGCTTAGAAGTTACTTTCAAATATATGGCTTCCGGATATTTATACAATTTCCTATGAACTTGAGTTCCATCTCTCAGGAAACCACTTCAGCTACAAGGTCCGGTCAGACTGTCCCAGATTAGAGGTAATACAACCTGTCAGCTGAGTGGACCAGTAGCCATGTCTGACGGACCTAAGTGTTACAAGTCAAAAAGTGAGATGGACTGAACTAAAGGCAGAAGAAGAATACAAGTTCAGGAGGTGACTGCCATGCCAAGATTAGACCAAGGTGGAACATAGATAGTCTTGGCTCTTTCTAGTCGAAAGCTTCCATGGCCTTTATGTCAATAATATAGGTATATCAGGAAAGCATTATGGAATCCAAGGCACTGAAAGAATCCCCAATTCTTTTAAGAATCCATGGTCTACATAATGGAAATTCAAGGTCAAGCCAAAGTAGTAGGATGGGTGTAGTAATGGGAGGCACAGATTGAGACAAATAGCCGCAAAGATCAAATAACAAAGTAAGACAAAAGGGTCACAAACGACAGGATCCGAAAACCGGTTCCTACTGTCTAACAGAGGCAAATGTACAGAATCCAGGTGTCACCACACAGAGTTCTTAATTAACATGTTTGGGTTCGATTTGGTGACACATTCCATTAGATCACTAAAAACAAAGATGGATTCACTTCTTGAATTAATTATCATATAAAAAACTACCTACAAAAGTGATTTGGGGATGGAGAATGAAATAGAAATATAAGAAACGTAGCAAGAGAATTATAATAAATACAGCATGTTATCTTGTTCTGTTTGTATACATTGTCTTTGATGGAGCATCTTCTGCTCTTATTCACAACAATTCTTTATAGAAGCACTCATTTTCTCAATTTCCGCAGTTTTGATAGTATACGTGTTTACTGTTAATATCCGAGATAGATAGCCATTTCAAATCAGCCATTTATCTCAACTTTTATTTCAGAGAAAACCCATCCCCATCTATCCAACAGACTTTAAAACACTCCAGATTGCTATTAATAAATTTGTTCAGCTAAGAGAACAAGAGCAGCTAAATATATTTTCTATTTCTCAATACACAAATACTAGTATGCAGCCACTCATGCAGAAATAAATCCATGGCATATAGCTATAGATCAGAAAACGTGGGCAAATCTAAAATATATTCCTAAAAATAATCACATCTGTTTGCCAAGAGAAAACATTGGACTTCATAAATAATAAATATAAATTAAGATCCTTCCTATGGGCATGGAGGACTGGATAGATATACGGAAAGCCCAATTTGCAAGTTACAGGTCCCTTATTCATCTCCTGGTCCTGCCCCAGTGGGTTCTTTTTATCTTTTTGAATATGATACATTTAGAAAGACACAGAGTTAGACCCCGGGATTGTTCTACTCCCCAAACCATTAGGAAAGCTAAATAGAAGGGAGAATGTATATTTGCTTCAAATCACTTTAGCAGCCAGAAGATGTTTATTAGAAGGTTGGATACAAACTCTAATCCAATATTTGTGAACATTTTTAACATTTAAAGCTGAAAAAGAACAGAGTCTGATATGATGTCACAAGGTGATGTCACACTTTATTCCACTACCTACTTATTGCTAAATCAGCTGCATGTTTTATATTTTGTAGGGACCATCTGGCCCAGCTGGACTTCCTGGCGCCCCAGGACCACCAGGCCCCCCAGTAAGTCACATTAACAACATGCATGAATATAAATAAACTTGTGACAGATGAGTGGCATGTGTTTGGATAAACATAACTTGTCTGCTTTATTCTCCCATACAAACATTATTGCTCTTGTACACATTTTACTACTAATCTCAATGTTGGTATTTAACACATATTTTTGCACACATTTGGTTGGTCCTATTCCTATTTTCACCCTTCTCCTCCTCAGGGTCTGCCTGGCGTTGTTCCTGATCGCAATGGGGACCTGCAGGTACGTATCACATATATAGTTGTCAGTGTTGGTCACGCTGAAATGTTGGCCGCGCAATGTTAAATGCTGCGCATGCGCAATGAGCATCGAAGGCCGCTCATTGCGAGGCTCCCTTCCTCCTCCCCACGGGTCATCCTTCTCTCCAAGGCTCCTCACCCCTGGGTCCTCCCCAAGGCTCCTCACCCCTGGCTGCAATGAGCGCCACTGTGTGCTATCCTCTGTCTCTCACATCTCCCCTCTGGACTGGAAGGAGCGTCATCTGTTGTCCGTCACGCCTCCTCCCTCCTTCTCCCCTTATCCTCCTCCCTTTCCCCTTCTCCAATTACCTCCCTAAATGCGAGTCACGTTATTAGCATATGCCGGTCCGGTCACAGGCAGAAGACGAGCTGCAGAGGAGGGAACAGCAGCAGGAGCCCATCAGATCTTAGTAAGCAGAGAGGGGAAAGTGGATAGGGAGGTAATTGGAGAAGGGGAAAGGGATGAGGAGGATAAGGATGAGGGGAAGGAGGGAGGAGATGAAGGAGGTAGGAGGATAAGGGGGAAAGGGAGGAGGAGGATAAGGGGGAAAGGCATGAGGAGTATAAGGATGAGGGGAAGGAGGGAGATGAAGGAGGTAGGAGGATAAGGGGGAAAGGGAGGAGGACGATCAGGGGGGGAAAGGGAGGAGGAGGATCAGGGGGGGAAAGGGAGGAGGAGGGCCAGGGGGGGGGAAAGGGAGGAGGAGGGCCAGGGGGGGGGAAAGGGAGGAGGAGGGCCAGGGGGGGGAAAGGGAGGAGGAGGGCCAGGGGGGGGGAAAGGGAGGAGGAGGGCCAGGGGGGGGAAAGGGAGGAGGAGGGCCAGGGGGGGGAAAGGGAGGAGGAGGGCCAGGGGGGGGAAAGGGAGGAGGAGGACCAGGGGGGGGAAAGGGAGGAGGAGGACCAGGGGGGGAAAGGGAGGAGGAGGATCAGGGGGGGAAAGGGAGGAGGAGGATCAGGGCGGGGGAAAAGGAGGAGTAGGATCAGGGCGGGGGAAAAGGAGGAGTATAAGGGCGGGGGAAAAGGAGGAGTATAAGGGCGGGGGAAAAGGAGGAGTATAAGGGCGGGGGAAAAGGAGGAGTATAAGGGCGGGGGAAAAGGAGGAGTATAAGGGCGGGGGAAAAGGAGGAGTATAAGGGCGGGGGAAAAGGAGGAGTATAAGGGCGGGGGAAAAGGAGGAGTATAAGGGCGGGGGGAAAAGGAGGAGTATAAGGGCGGGGGAAAAGGAGGAGTATAAGGGCGGGGGAAAAGGAGGAGTATAAGGGCGGGGGAAAAGGAGGAGTATAAGGGCGGGGGAAAAGGAGGAGTATAAGGGCGGGAAAAAAGGAGGAGGATAAGGGCGGGGGAAAAGGAGGAGGATAAGGGCGGGGGAAAAGGAGGAGGATAAGGGCGGGGGAAAAGGAGGAGGATAAGGGCGGGGGAAAAGGAGGAGGATAAGGGCGGGGGAAAAGGAGGAGCATAAGGGGGGAAAGGAGGAGCATAAGGGGGGAAAGGAGTAGCATAAGGGGGGAAAGGAGTAGTATAAGGGGGGAAAGGAGTAGTATAAGGGGGGAAAGGAGTAGTATAAGGGGGGAAAGGAGTAGTATAAGTGGGGAAAAGGAGGAGAATAAGGGGGGAAAGGAGGAGGATAAGGGGGGAAAGGAGGAGGATAAGGGGGGAAAGGAGGAGGATAAGGGGGGAAAGGAGGAGGATAAGGGGGGAAAGGAGGAGGATAAGGGGGGATAAGGAGGAGGATAAGGGGGGATAAGGAGGAGGATAAGGGGGGATAAGGAGGAGGATAAGGGGGGATAAGGAGGAGGATAAGGGGGGATAAGGAGGAGGATAAGGGGGGATAAGGAGGAGGATAAGGGGGGATAAGGAGGAGGATAAGGGGGGATAAGGAGGAGGATAAGGGGGGATAAGGAGGAGGATAAGGGGGGATAAGGAGGAGGATAAAGGGGGGAAAGGGAGGAGGAGGATAAGAAGGAAGGGGGAGAGAGACTGGGGGAGACACAGGGCTGAAAAGAGACGCAGGGGAGGGAGAAGGGGGGGAAGAGACGCAGGGGAGGGAGAAGGGGGGGAAGAGACGCAGGGGAGGGAGAAGGGGGGGAAGAGACGCAGGGGAGGGAGAAGGGGGGGGAAGAGACGCAGGGGAGGGAGAAGGGGGGGGAAGAGACGCAGGGGAGGGAGAAGGGGGGGGAAGAGACGCTGGGGAGGGAGAAGGGGGGGGAAGAGACGCTGGGGAGGGAGAAGGGGGGGAAGAGACGCAGGGGAGGTAGAAGGGGGGGGAAGAGACGCAGGGGAGGGAGAAGGGGGGGAAGAGACGCAGGGGAGGTAGAAGGGGGGGGAAGAGACGCAGGGGAGGGAGAAGGGGGGAAGAGACGCAGGGGAGGGAGAAGGGGCGGCAAGAGACGCAGGGGAGGGAGAAGGGGCGGGAAGAGACGCAGGGGAGGGAGAAGGGGGGAGGGAGAAGGGGGGGGGGGAGAGACGCAGGGGAGGGAGAAGGAGGGGAGAGACGCAGGGGAGGGAGAAGGGGGGGGGAAGAGACGCAGGGGAGGGAGAAGGGGGGGGAAGAGACGCAGGGGAGGGAGAAGGGGGGGGAAGAGACGCAGGGAAGGGAGAAGGGGGGGAAGAGACGCAGGGGAGGGAGAAGGGGGGGGGAAGAGACGCAGGGGAGGGAGAAGGGGGGGAAGAGACGCAGGGGAGGGAGAAGGGGGGGGAAGAGACGCAGGGGAGGGAGAAGGGGGGGGAAGAGACGCAGGGGAGGGAGAAGGGGGGGAAGAGACGCAGGGGAGGAAGAGACGCAGGGGAGGGAGAAGGGGGGGAAGAGACGCAGGGGGGAAGCGACACGAGGGAGGTGGGAGAAACACAGGGGAGGTAGCGACGCGAGGGAGGTGGGAGAAACACAGTGGAGGGAGAGTGGGGGGAAACTGAGGCACAAGGGAGAAAGTAGACAGGGGGAGAGACTCGAAGGAGTTCACCGGGCGGCACTCTCAATGAGTGCAGAAGGTGTTCACATTTGGTGGAAAACAGCATTGCCAGGCTTAAAATTAGGCAGAGTAGGGGGGAAATGAGACACAGTTTGGCAGTTCTTCATTACATGAAATAAACCCCAACGCTAAGTAATGCGCATGCACACTTCAGTTCCACACTGCGCCTTCCCACCATTTGTAGTACTGGCCACAGGTCACACCACAGGGGCTTCCTCTGGCCGACAGGCAAGAATGGTCATTCATAGCTGAGATGGACAGTACTTCAGAGAATGAAACATAAATGCAAGAGGGCACCCATAACATATTGCAATATAAATCTCCAGCCTATATTGAATTCACCACTGAGTATTAATCACATGTTGTATCTTCCTCAGTGCCCGGCTGTTTGCCCACCTGGGCCACCCGGACCTCCTGGGATGCCAGGATTTAAGGTAAAAAAAATAGGCTGTAATCATTGTTTTAGTTATTCGTGGTTGGTTGTGTTGGATCCTCTGTTTTTGCGAGTCATAATTTCAGCAGTTCAATCCTTCATTCTAGAAGGTCTTGGCATGACCTGTTCTAGTGGTCCATGGAAGGACCTGTCAGATCCATTATGCTGGTGATCTAATAGATCCCTTGTTTCAGTAACCCATGATGTGGCCTGATACATATTTTAATGCAGTGGTTCTCACCTCCTAGGACACAGGTTAGAATATATTGAGTTAATGTGGGTAAATCTGAGCTATCTGTACCCATGTTGGGATATTATTATTATTATTGTTATTATTCTTCTTCTTATTATTATTATAAATAAACATAACTCTATTCCCTTGAATTAGTGATCTGCAAAGTGATAGAGCATGTTGTAGGGTTAGTGAGATCTATGGATACTCCGAGCTCTATTATGATATGTGGAATCCATTCATCTAATGAGAGTTGTTCATTTCGGTTATACAGAGCAGCAATCGGAGCTTTAATGTAATCTGTTGATGGCTTCACTGACACCCTGATTGATCTACTGTGATTACAATATTGGTTCTTGCTTTTTTTCAGGGTCACACAGGATATAAAGGGGAGCGCGGAGAGATTGGAAAGAATGGACAGAAGGTAAGTTTGGGGCCTTATATAGAAAGAATCGGAAAACTTGTAAAGGTACCTCTTAATCCAGAGGTGAAAGGGAAAGAAGATCTTCAATAAACTACAGTGGGTGTGCACTTGTGTCTTGCTCTTACTCTTGATTTGTGTTTTCAGGGAGATGCAGGACCCCCTGGGCCCCCAGGAATCCCTGGCAGCGTTGGCTTGCAGGTAAACTACAGGGAAACCATTTGTTTTCATGTATTAGAGATGACACACAAATAAACAATGAAAATGGAAAGAGGCGCCCATGGGCCTGACTTTGTGTAAGACACCAAATAAACAATGAACATGCAAAGAGGCGCCCATGGGCCTGACCTTCTGTAAGACACCAAATATCTGACTCAACAATACTCAAGTGAACTTGGAATTCCAATACACAAAAATTAAATGTAATTCCTACAAAGTAAAATATCTCCATTTGGTGCACAACATTGTTTATATCTGCTCCAAAAAATACTATAATTATTTAAATATAGAACATACCGTATATTCATTTTTCACTATCCAATCATTACGCACTCAAAGGCCTTTGATACTCCCATGGCCAGGATATCAGGAGCTGATTAACTGTAATTAACACACATATCCTCTTCTTTTTCAGGGTCCAAGAGGTCCAAAGGGCTTAGGAGGAACCCAGGGTCCAGCTGGTGACAGGGTAAGTACTATTAAATCTAGTACTTTCTAGTAACTTCAGAATGAAAAAATATTTTTGGGGGGGACTGGCGTAAAAGTACATGTTGGGAATGGGAACAGATAGGTTGGCTGAAGAAGATACAGGTAGGAGAGAGGTTTATCAATGTCCCTCCTCCCATCTGTAGTCAACCTATTCCTAGCCATAACTCCCCTCCTTATAATTGTATCAAGGCTTTTTTTCCAGCTTCTTCTGCTTATGTCTCACCTTCTTCCACTTGTATCCCACCTCTCTTTGCTTTTAAGTTTTCTCTTCCCACTCATAAGGTGCAGCCTCTTACTTGCATGCACCTTCTACCCTGGATCCTGCCATTTTTATTTATTTTCTTTAAGCCCCCATCTCCACCCAACGCAAGCTCCAAATTCTCCCACCTGTCAAATAAAAATCCTCTTTAACCCGTTTGTAGCTTGCCTCCCTAATACTCATTCCCTACACATATACTGCCTCCTATTTGTCTCTAGCCACATCCCACTTATATCCCAGCCCATATAGCCTCCTCCCACTTTCTGCCTCTTACCACTTGTATCTCACCTCCTCCCCATAAATCAGGCCTTTTTCTCCGACGCTTACCTCCTATTCCCACTCATACGTCACCTCTTCGTATCTTGCCACCACCTACTAGTAACCCACCTCTTCACACTCATATTAATCCTCCTTCTGCTTGTATCCTATCTTTTGTCACTGTCGCCCAGTCATCTTTCTGTGTCTCTCACTTGTGGCAGCCCTACTTTCCTCTCATATCCCACCTCATCCATCTTCCCACATATATCTGCCTCCTGCTTGTGGTCTATCTTCTCCCTCTCTTATCTGTTCTCCTCTCACTCATTTCACAGTTCTCTTCTAAATGAAGATCTTCTCACTTCAACCTCTTACTATACATATATATCCTACCTAAACCTCAAATCTGTATTCCCTCTTGCTTCCTTCCACCCTTTTAAAGTTGCACTTCCTCTAACTAAAGCTCCTTTTGGGTTTGTCCTTGTATTCTTGTCTTCCTCCTTAGATAATTAGACATGCCCTCCCTTGGTTCAGGGTGTTTTCCTTTGTCAACTAAAGGCCAGTTACTTTATGAAGAAATCGTTGCCTTGGTTTTGATGGCTTGTCTGCGGCACCATTTAATGCTAGTGGGTCATTTAATTATGCCATGCAGGGTCCTAGATGATCTTTTGTTTTTTAGGTCACATCTTTGGTTTATTTATCTTTTCTTAATTTTAGGGAGACACCGGATTCAGGGGCCAGCCAGGACCTCCAGGACCCCCTGGGAAAGTAGTAAGTATGAACAAGTTTCTTGACACCCCCTATTGTCTTGAATATTGAGATTATTGCATTGTAATATATACTCAGCCGGTGTCTTTAAGTATCTGCCCAGCACCAGATCACATTATTGTCTGGAAAATTCCCAGAAAAATCGACCCCGAACATTTCACACCAAATAACAGGCCAACTAAACAAATATTTACTACATTAAATAAAGGGATTCTCAATAACTCTTCTTAACATGGGTAACCATTTAATTAACACGACCAATTAAATTCATAAGAATGTTATAAGAATGGCAAAATTGCATGAGAACGGATCTGATTTCTTTTTTCTTTCAGGGGGACCAAGGAGTAAGAGGATCTCAGGGGTATCAAGGTCCAAAGGGTGACACCGTAAGTTACACGCATATTGGGAATTGCACTATTTGCTTGCCATGCACAGTAGAGGGGAGGCACAGATTCCCGACTATACCCCAAATATTTTGTCTTGTTTCCTTCCAAGCCAGTTAGTGTCTTGCACTTTACCGGCTATGTTCTGTGTGAAATATAATAGTCTTTATTTTATTGAAACTATTCTTCTGAATTGTTACAGAAAAATATTTTTTACCCTATATTGGATAAATGTGTGTTTTGTTTTTTAAATACAGTAAATCCCTGGATAACTCCTATTTGTAGATATTGTGTCTACTCTCATTGCTTGTTCTCAGGAAATCTAAGTGCTTTTACTTTTATTTCAGGGCAAATCTGGTCCCAAAGGAATGCCAGGGGGATCAGGACCAATAGGAGAACCAGTGAGTATCCACTAGCTTATGAATTGTGAGGAACCCGATAGGCAATCTTATGATACCGGGTATGTTTGAGCATGTGCAGTAGTGAAAGTCAAGTGTCCAACTCTGATAGTGAGCCTGTGTCACGGATATGGAGTGTGAGCATGCAAATGTAATACTGAGAGACACACAAGGACCACACTAGTCCATCATATGACCATGCATTTCTCTCTTCCCGTAACACAGGGAATGCCAGGTCAAGATGGCAGAGACGGAAACCCGGGATTGGATGGTGAGAAGGTTTGTACTGCTGGGTCATGCTACCTGGGGAACTGGGGACAACATGCAGTAACACAAGCAGTATTTAGCTGAGCATGTCATTAATACTAGTGCTAAAAAGGGTTGGTATAGAGGAACATGTACAGATATCCATATACAAAAGATAGACAATACCCAGAGCATGAGTAATATATGGCATGGAAAGACAAGGTTTGTGCCATTGTGAGGGATATATTTGTATTATAAGTTTTTTTTCTCCTACCCTTATTTGATGCCCATTTAATGATTTCCTGTTCTGTTCTGTCCTTCAGGGAGATGGTGGCCGAATGGGAGTACCAGGAGAGAAGGGACCCAATGGACTTCCAGTGAGTACCAACCACTCATCTAAGAAAAAAACCTGCAAACTTGCATTAGTATTTACTAACTGTTTCTGTGTGTGCTAGGTTTCCAATAAATGTATACATGGTGATTATTTAGAGATTCCTCCCCAAATTGTGACATATGTACCCCTTTATAGTTGTGTATGAGCAAAACAGAGCGGAGGCCAGATTGTGGGCGACGGCATCTGGCTGTTTGGGTCTCTTTTTTGCAATGCTCTAATACTCTCATCTTTGTCTTTTAGGGACTTCCTGGTAAAGCTGGAATTAAAGGAGAGAAAGGTCAGCTGGTAGGTAAACTGATGCACCTTCCCTTCTTTATCTCACTCTGAACAAATGCAATAATAAATTATTTTATAGCAGATATTTAAGGATTTAGACAGGTGACTGTTCAAATAAATATGCTATATTAGTAGAATTCCTGTGATATATGTCTATCCTGAGCTTCTTAATTAGACAAGAGAATATGCAGATGGTTATCTTGGATTTTATCAGATAATGTTTGTTACTGGTCAAATAAAATGTTAACTGGAGCGCTCAAGTGGTGACCATGTCTGATTCTTCTTGCAGGGAAGCAATGGAGAGCAAGGAGAAGCAGGACCCTCTGGAGAGCCAGGTATCCCCGTATGTATCCCCCCAAACCCAACTGATCACATAACAACAATAATGAACTAATGCAGAGGAAGTCTTTAAAAATCCAACTTCAATGACGCGCCTAATGATAGCCTGCCAGAGCAGCAATGTTTTATCTTCTGACCAGCCAGAGCAGGTCAACCTCAGACAATACTGTAAAAGGAGGAGATAGAAATTGAAAATTTAAAGCTCTCCTAGAAGTCTTGAATCATAATAGACAATAAACACCAGTCTAGTCTAGAATGAATGCAAGCTGTACGTGCAAATTGGTGTATATGGGGAGAATCATCATTTAATGGTGGGGAAACATGTACAGCAACCTTCAATCACTTGTTCAGTAATACAATCGCTCATCTCCACGCTCCATACAATCATTGTTATTTCTTAACAAGTTCTGTGATCTTGTTTAAAAGACCTCAGTAATTTTTGTAAATCTTCACATTTATGAACTTGGTAACAAACTAACAACATTGGCAGGTATATTAGCCAAGTGCGTTTTAAAGAATTTGTACTGTGCCTGGGGGATTTCATACTTAACCTAATTGAACACCGCTTGTAAGTGTGGACAATTAGGGTGATTGCACTGGGAGTTGCACTTCCATTTAATGCTATTGTAAAGTTCCACTTAATTGTAACAGTCTTTCAAAAGAGATCGTATGTCCACTGAAGATTCCTCTTATTAATTAATTATTTTATAGAGATGGCTCCCCCATTAAGGCTAAATTGAATACGTTATTTATTTATTTAGTTCTTACCCTTGCTGTTAGGAAAAAAAAGTTGATCAGCAAAGATTTGGCACATCATGTATAGATTCTAAAATATTTAGTTATCATGAAATACCTATATTATTTTATATGCAGTCCATCGGCCATTGGCCATTAACAATCTGGCCTTCCACACAACTGATAATGGACAGCACTGCATGTTATAGAAAGCTCATTTAACCCCTTCTTTGCCATGGATACAATACATATTAAGTATACATTATTACTTATTGCCTTTTGCAATCAGTTGGTTAAATACAACTTGACCATTGCAGTGAGGAATTCTCTTGTTACAGGGTGAAGCTGGACCTTCTGGAGAGAGAGGAGAAGCTGGACCCAGAGGAGGAGCCGTAAGTAATTAATCGACCCACCCACCCACCACTAAGTCACAGGTTAACCTGTAACCCACCGCGGACTCTATACGGTCACACCATCCTCATGCGTCCAAAGGGGCACTTAAACACCAAAATCCCTGCTGTTGGTAACATTCAGATTTGTGTACCCCAATGCATTTTCTTCTAGCTATATACCCATCCTAAGATTATCAGACATTTTAGTATTTATATACACCCTGTTGCATGCTAATGCACCTTTAGGTTGCCTGTGGTCCCATTCAGTTGCACAGCCTTAGGCATGATCGAAGTAGAAATCAATCACGGATTCCCTACACTACCATGTTTTCTAGCAAAGGATTATACTCTTCAGAGAGAGGCTTCAGTGTGTGTGTATGTGTATATATGAACACACACACACACATATATATATATATATACATATACTGGGAGGATAGATCCAATAGGTCTCAATTTATGGTACTTCCATATTTGAAAATGAGCACCATCGGTGGGCCTTCCCATGTACTCTTGTACTGAAATAATGGTCTCTGTCTTGATTTTTCTTGATATTTTTATGTCTTCAGGGTGGTATCGGTCTGCAAGGACCTATTGGAGTTCCAGGAGTGCGAGGTTATCAGGTCAGTTTTGCAGATGTTGAGACAATGGTGACTTGACAAGTTTCTCCAAAAACCTCAATGCCCTTCATTTACAGTATATGCATTTTCCTTAATCTTAGGGAAAGAAAGGAAGCATCGGAGACTCTGGTTTAGCAGGCCCAACTGGAATCCGTGGTGGATTTGGAGACCGGGTAAGAAACCGGATTAGGCCTGCCAAATATCAAAAAGACCAACACACATCACAAAGTGCCTACTTGGTTGTATGTTCTTATCTTCTGTAAGATTGTGTGCGTGTCTTGGTATTTTTGTTACATATCAGGTGTGTATAATGGATTTAAAATTGCATATTATAGATTTTTGACGCATTTTTTTTTTTTTAATGTTTTGTTATATAGTACAATAGACAGAGAACATGTTGTACCCTCTTAGCAGTGGGTAAGCGTATCCCACCTCTTAGTTTTGTAATTCCCCTATCTGAGGAGTATTATGTTGAATCATATCTGAAAAATGAAAAAAAAAATTATATTCAGAAAAGTTGAAGAAAAGGGAGTAATTCCTCCATCAGACAGAGCCCAGCAGCTAAGGTCACAAGCACAATAGGCAAGATGTCTTAGACTCTGCGGTGCCCTTTTTATAATCACAAGGAAAGTATTTAGTCCGTCAATTAGCAAAGTAACTCCGACAAGTGATGGAGTCTGGCTGTGCCAGGAATTTGGAGCCGGATGTTAACGGGTCATTGCTCTGATTTTTTTCCCCCCAACATCCTCTTCTCTTTCAGGGTCCTACAGGAGCTTCTGGTCCCAAAGGCAATCAGGTGAGAACTACAAACATTCACAAAGAATACGGCAGACTTAGCGCACCTGTCCACTTGCGTCACAGCCATGCAGCATAGGGACCCATCACGTAGATACATGGTCCACATTCATGGTATAAAGGAGGAGACCATATCCTGTACTTCCCACTTAAACCTCTCATACCCTGTGTGTCCCAGGCTACTCTATATGACATGCACAAGGGGTGGTGAAAGTCACTCAAAGCTCTCATGTCACTTCAATGGGACTGGAGTAGTTTCTTGTCTTACAGATTTCTTTTTCTAGTATCTCACAGATTTCACCTTGTACACTGTTCTGAACTCTTTACTTGTTTGTTTCAGGGTCTGGCTGGGGCTGATGGACTTTCTGGAGACAAGGGAGAGCTGGTAGGTACCTCTGTATGCAAGTCTCAGTTATCATGGAGGTGCGGGTCAGACACCACTTCCTCCAGGATCTCTGTCCTGTTAAAGCATTTGCTTATCTCCATCTTCTAATGTTCATTTTCTTGTCTCTTAGGGACATTTTGGACCAGTAGGACAAAAAGGAGAGGTAAGGAAGTAATCCCACTGAAGTGTTTTGGAGAAACTAGGATTCACTGCAGACACCCAAACACACCCTGAATATTATTTTTGGGCGGCTGAGCTCTTATGCCCTTCTGGGCCATATTTGTGCTTATTTACATGTATATACACACACAAATTCCAAATCCCAAGGCTTGTTTTATTTTTTCCAGTATTTACATACTATAGGTTAGCTGCAGCTCCCAGAATTCCCTCTATTGAGCGATTCTCTGCTAATCATCAGGCAATTATCCCAGTCTGGTTAACCAACACGAATGTATTATCACATCAACAATAAATAACATCCCATAGACCTATGTACAGGGGATGCATTGAATACACAAGACATATACACACACATCCTGCTCCTTTAAATCTGAGCAGGTTAGAATATAGCTAAGTCCACATAGGGTTTATCTTATATATCTTTGGATGTCTCAAAAGCTCTGGATTTCTTCTGTTCTGATCCAAATGGATTTACTCCTATTGCTTTTTCTTCCTGTGTACTACCTGATTTATGATCTGGCACACCCCCAGTTTATCCATGTTTCTGTAACATTTTCTGGTTTCTCTTAGTCCGGCATTCGAGGTGAGCCAGGTCCTAAAGGAATTGGCGGTCCCAATGGAACACATGGTGTACCCGGTGTCCCTGGCCCTCCTGGGCCAATGGGATTCCAGGGAGAACAGGGTGTCCCCGGCATCACTGGCAAACCTGGTGTTCCTGTGAGTATTGTCTACAAGATTGTATGATTCTTTAAGATGTTGCATGGAGGAGGAGTTGGTTACATGATTTTTAGCTTATATTTTACATATATAATCAGAGACAAAGAACTACACGTGCCAGAATGCCACTGGAGATTAGGCCAACATCCTAGTGGTCTGTAACTTAATACCAGAGCTCTACTTGACATCCATCCCAGCCATTTATACATTAAATAGATGTCTCGGTTCTATATGACAAAGGCTGATTTCTGAAGTATTCTTTACTCTTACAGACACTACTTGATCACTTTACAACAGCAATATTGGACTTTCTTTAAAAATGTAACTGCTTAACCTCCTATGAGATCTTCAAGTTAAGGTCTTAGACTTCCAGGGCTGTGAGGTAGGCAGTGTTGGACTATTTTAGCACTAATGACCACATAGGGGCGGAAACAAGCAGTGTGAGGAAGAGAAGCTTTTGTTTTATTTCAAAGAAACCAATTGATCATTCTATTCAAAAACATTTTAAAAGTCAAACATTATATGATTGATTGTTTTTTTTTTTTTTTATGTCAGGCTATTTATTCTGAAGCCATAAAAAACAAAAAAGTTTAAGTTTTTCTACTCAACATTGTAGATAAAAAAAATGCCTCATTGTGCATATTTATCCATAGCTGATTGCATTTATGTAGTAATTAAAAATGTCTTCTCCATAGGGTAAATTGGCAAGTGAGCAGCATATTCGGGAGCTGTGCGGGGGAATGATTAATGGTGAGTCTATGTATCTAATATACAGCTGATATATATATATCTATATCACAAAAAGAACTAGCCCTGATAATTATGTAGAAGGTTGTGTATTTCTGAGCTGCTATTGTAGATGTCTCCAAAGCTAATAAGATGCTGCTGGTACACTGGGTATTCTATTATTAGATATTCTATACAAATAAGTATTACTGAAAGAATAAATAAAAATCATTACAGTTACATGTCCTTTGAATTAACTTAAGGTGATGTTTAACTAAAATATATAGCTACTTGTACTCCTACTTTGGGGTACTCGCACTTACACATATGTAGCCCCATTCAGTTGTGCGAATTTGAGATCCGGAGGCCCGTAAGCAAGCTCGCAGGCAAATCTGCTATTCAATTGGCATCTTTGTGCGGGTTACAAGCTTGTAACTTACACCATCCAGAGTCCTTTGATCTGTCCGTTTCGCAGGGCTAAAATCGCAAATCACTATTCAATTACTCTGATTCCCCAAGGTCGCAAACCTATCCACACTCATAAACACACATGGAGGAGAAAATCCTACATGTGATCGAGAGGACCCGCAAAGGGGTTAACCACCAATTTGTAGCACTGTAAATGGAAATAAAAAAGTAATCCTGTACTGTAAATAACGGGGATAGTGATGATAGACATTAGAATTAATTGCACAACCGTCTCAAGCCCGCAAAAATGCAGGATATAAGTTTTAATGTGTCATTTCGGGGTTAAATGATCTTGAGGTAATACATATCAGGCCACCCATATGGACTAGAACAGTATTGGTATTCATTTTCATTATTTTGCGAGTCTGATCGCAAATCGGACCCCCAAACCTGATTGACTCGTTTCACTGCCATAATTATGACAGTCTGATTTTCTATTGGGCGGTTACGGGCTTGCTGAATTGATATGGGTGCCGCCCACAACTGTGCAGAAAAAGTGCATTGTTTACACGGCTGGCTTCAAGCCCATAACTTGGGACCTTTGCGATGCTATTCAATTGCCAAACGGAAGGGAACCGAAGCCCACAACACAATCGCAGACATGCAGCCGCCAGCGAGCGAGTTTCAGGCTTCAAATTGAATGTGGCCCATGATCTGGGGTACTGGTACTTTCACACAAGTACCTCAAAGTAGTTACACATATTATTTGGGGTACTGGTACTTCCTACTTAGATGTATACACTTCTGATTTGAGGTACTTCGGATTTAAGCTACTTACACGTATCATTTGAGGTACTGGTACTTAGCTAAAAGTGTAAGTACCTCAAAATCATGAGTACCTCAAATCATAAGTGCAAGTACATCTAAGTAGCTAACTGCATACGTGTAAGTAGCAGTACCCCAAAGTATAAGAAGCTTAAATCAGAAGTACCTCAAATCATATGTGTAAGTGAAAGTAGCTTAAATCCTAAGTGTACTTACACATATGATTTAAGCTACTTAGATGTACTGCTACTTATACTTGTAGCTAATTTGGGGTACTTAAAAGTACTGGTACTTACACATATGATTTAGCTAAAGTATAAGTAGTAGTACCCCAAATCATACATTTAAGCTACTTACATGTATAATTTGGGATACTGCTACACACACATGTGTAAGTACCAGTACATCTAACGTAGCTACTTATACTTTAGCTAAAGGTACCCCAAAGTATAAGTAGCTACCTTAGATGTCCTGCTACTTACACATATGATTTCAGCTACTTATACTTTGGGGTACTACTTGTACTTACACATGTGCCTTTAGCTACTTATACTTTGGGGTACTACTTGTACTTACACATGTGCCTTTAGCTACTTATACTTTGGGGTACTACTTGTGCTTACACATATGATTTGGGGTACTACTTGTACTTACACATATTATTTGGGGTACTACTTGTACTTACACATGTGCCTTTAGCTACTTATACTTTGGGGTACTACTTGTACTTACACATGTGCCTTTAGCTACTTATACTTTGGGGTACTACTTGTACTTACACATATGCCTTTAGCTACTTATACTTTGGGGTACTACTTGTGCTTACACATATTATTTGGGGTACTACTTGTACTTACACATGTGCCTTTAGCTACTTATACTTTGGGGTACTACTTGTACTTACACATGTGCCTTTAGCTACTTATACTTTGGGGTACTACTTGTACTTACACATATGCCTTTAGCTACTTATACTTTGGGGTACTACTTGTACTTACACATGTGCCTTTAGCTACTTATACTTTGGGGTACTACTTGTGCTTACACATATGATTTGGGGTACTACTTGTACTTACACATATGCCTTTAGCTACTTATACTTTGGGGTACTACTTGTGCTTACACATATGATTTGGGGTACTACTTGTACTTACACATGTGCCTTTAGCTACTTATACTTTGGGGTACTACTTGTACTTACACATATGCCTTTAGCTACTTATACTTTGGGGTACTACTTGTACTTACACATATGCCTTTAGCTACTTATACTTTGGGGTACTACTTGTACTTACACATATGCCTTTAGCTACTTATACTTTGGGGTACTACTTGTACTTACACATGTGCCTTTAGCTACTTATACTTTGGGGTACTACTTGTACTTACACATGTGCCTTTAGCTACTTATACTTTGGGGTACTACTTGTACTTACACATGTGCCTTTAGCTACTTATACTTTGGGGTACTACTTGTACTTACACATGTGCCTTTAGCTACTTATACTTTGGGGTACTACTTGTACTTACACATGTGCCTTTAGCTACTTATACTTTGGGGTACTACTTGTACTTACACATATGCCTTTAGCTACTTATACTTTGGGGTACTACTTGTACTTACACATGTGCCTTTAGCTACTTATACTTTGGGGTACTACTTGTGCTTACACATATGATTTGGGGTACTACTTGTACTTACACATATGCCTTTAGCTACTTATACTTTGGGGTACTACTTGTACTTACACATGTGCCTTTAGCTACTTATACTTTGGGGTACTACTTGTGCTTACACATATGATTTGGGGGTACTACTTGTACTTACACATATGCCTTTAGCTACTTATACTTTGGGGTACTACTTGTGCTTACACATATGATTTGGGGTACTACTTGTACTTACACATGTGCCTTTAGCTACTTATACTTTGGGGTACTACTTGTACTTACACATATGCCTTTAGCTACTTATACTTTGGGGTACTACTTGTACTTACACATATGCCTTTAGCTACTTATACTTTGGGGTACTACTTGTGCTTACACATATGATTTGGGGTACTACTTGTACTTACACATATGCCTTTAGCTACTTATACTTTGGGGTACTACTTGTACTTACACATGTGCCTTTAGCTACTTATACTTTGGGGTACTACTTGTGCTTACACATATGATTTGGGGTACTACTTGTACTTACACATATGCCTTTAGCTACTTATACTTTGGGGTACTACTTGTGCTTACACATATGATTTGGGGTACTACTTGTACTTACACATGTGCCTTTAGCTACTTATACTTTGGGGTACTACTTGTACTTACACATATGCCTTTAGCTACTTATACTTTGGGGTACTACTTGTACTTACACATATGCCTTTAGCTACTTATACTTTGGGGGTACTACTTGTACTTACACATATGCCTTTAGCTACTTATACTTTGGGGTACTACTTGTACTTACACATGTGCCTTTAGCTACTTATACTTTGGGGTACTACTTGTACTTACACATGTGCCTTTAGCTACTTATACTTTGGGGTACTACTTGTACTTACACATGTGCCTTTAGCTACTTATACTTTGGGGTACTACTTGTGCTTACACATATTATTTGGGGTACTACTTGTACTTACACATGTGCCTTTAGCTACTTATACTTTGGGGTACTACTTGTACTTACACATGTGCCTTTAGCTACTTATACTTTGGGGTACTACTTGTACTTACACATGTGCCTTTAGCTACTTATACTTTGGGGTACTACTTGTACTTACACATATGATTTGGGGTACTACTTGTACTTACACATGTGCCTTTAGCTACTTATACTTTGGGGTACTACTTGTACTTACACATGTGCCTTTAGCTACTTATACTTTGGGGTACTACTTGTACTTACACATGTGCCTTTAGCTACTTATACTTTGGGGTACTACTTGTACTTACACATATGCCTTTAGCTACTTATACTTTGGGGTACTACTTGTACTTACACATATGCCTTTAGCTACTTATACTTTGGGGTACTACTTGTACTTACACATGTGCCTTTAGCTACTTATACTTTGGGGTACTACTTGTGCTTACACATATGATTTGGGGTACTACTTGTACTTACACATATGCCTTTAGCTACTTATACTTTGGGGTACTACTTGTGCTTACACATATGATTTGGGGGTACTACTTGTACTTACACATATGCCTTTAGCTACTTATACTTTGGGGTACTACTTGTGCTTACACATATGATTTGGGGTACTACTTGTACTTACACATATGCCTTTAGCTACTTATACTTTGGGGTACTACTTGTGCTTACACATATGATTTGGGGTACTACTTGTACTTACACATATGCCTTTAGCTACTTATACTTTGGGGTACTACTTGTGCTTACACATATGATTTGGGGTACTACTTGTACTTACACATATGCCTTTAGCTACTTATACTTTAGGGTACTACTTGTGCTTACACATATGATTTGGGGTACTACTTGTGCTTACACATATGATTTGGGGTACTACTTGTGCTTACACATATGCCTTTAGCTACTTATACTTTGGGGTACTACTTGTGCTTACACATATGCCTTTAGCTACTTATACTTTGGGGTACTACTTGTACTTACACATATGCCTTTAGCTACTTATACTTTGGGGTACTACTTGTACTTACACATATGCCTTTAGCTACTTATACTTTGGGGTACTACTTGTACTTACACATATGCCTTTAGCTACTTATACTTTGGGGTACTACTTGTACTTACACATGTGCCTTTAGCTACTTATACTTTGGGGTACTACTTGTACTTACACATGTGCCTTTAGCTACTTATACTTTGGGGTACTACTTGTGCTTACACATATGATTTGGGGTACTACTTGTGCTTACACATATGATTTGGGGTACTACTTGTGCTTACACATATTATTTGGGGTACTACTTGTGCTTACACATATTATTTGGGGTACTACTTGTACTTACACATGTGCCTTTAGCTACTTATACTTTGGGGTACTACTTGTACTTACACATGTGCCTTTAGCTACTTATACTTTGGGGTACTACTTGTACTTACACATATGCCTTTAGCTACTTATACTTTGGGGTACTGTCTTACAATAAAACATTTTTTTATTGGATACTTCTAAATGGTCCACATTTTGGTAAAACCTTGATTATCACTAGCGATATCAGGCCGCGACCATACTAGCTGACTGTAGAGACACACCGCTCATAGGGAGATGTTCAACAACTTATGTTCATAAATATAATGTTCTCTTTCTTCCTTCCACCCCCTATTTGCAGATCAAATTGCACAACTGGCTGCTAATCTCAGAAGACCCCTGGCTCCAGGGCTGGTTGGTCGTCCAGGCCCTGCAGGATCACCTGGAAAGCAAGGTCCCCCCGGAAATGTAGGACATCCTGGTGTCCGTGGTCCTCCAGGATACAGAGGACCCACTGGAGAGCTTGGAAATCCTGGTACCAGAGGTGAGAATAGAATGGCCATAATTAGCCATTGCTACTAATATCATTAAGATATCTCTTCATAACACTCCCTTTTTATGTTATAGGTGACAGTGGTATCAAAGGAGACAAAGGGCCAACTGGAAGAGGTATTGATGGACCTTTTGGTGATCAAGGAGAGCAAGGTACGTGACTGGTTTACAGGAGAAAGACATGTAGATATAGCAAGGACACCAGTGGCTCAGCACACCAGCTTTCACGAATAGTCTAGATGGTGACTGCTGTGCGACCATTAGGGGTGCAATGTGACCACTTTCTATTGTGCATTATTCAGGTGTCTGACTATACAGAATATGGCCCAAACATAAGACAATATTTGCTCTGTCTTTTCAGGAGCACAAGGCGTACCTGGAACAAGCAGGGATGGTCGAGATGGCGCATACGGTGAGCCTGGTTTCCCCGGTGACCCTGGAAGACCGGGTGCTATAGGTGCACAAGGTACCCCTGGAATATGTGATACATCAGCCTGCCAAGGACCTGTCTCAGCAGGGAAATCCAAAAAGTCATAAACATCTTGACAAATGAAGAAATAGAACTGAGCATTGAAAATAAAAACCAAGACCCTCCCTCCTAGAAACACATGGGGCAGTGGTCCGTATCACAACAAATGAAACAAAAGCAGAGACTTTCTATACAGCTCCATTAAACAGGAAAATAAAAATATGTTTTCTGTTATATTCTCCCTTCCCTACATTTCTGGACGTGCTAGCTGTTACTATATAAATGTGTTCATCCAAATGCTGAGCGATATTTGCCTCCTAGAGGTAAGTGTACATAGGAGAGTATATGTTCCACCACACACCCATGTATGGATTGTATTCTATTGTTTGCAAACTTCTCTTAAACGGCCATTCTGTATCTGTCATCATGCAATAAGAAGAAAAAAAGGGTAAGACAAAATGATTTACTGTATAATGTGTTGTAAAAATAAATGGAGCCATGTTTTTTTACAAAAGAAAATACTCCTCTTTTTACTTTGGACAAATAAATGGCTGCAAAATTGTGAATATCGTGATTTAGAATTAGTATTTATTTTGGTGACTTAATGTACAGTAAACTTGTTGCATCATTTGTTGTAATAAAGAAATATTAATAAAGCCACTTTCAGTACACAGAAAAAAATAATAATATATTTTGTTCCAAGACACTTGCAATTTACTAAAACAAAGAACATTTCACTTGAATGGCAGATTATATTATACTGTCCATGTTTACTGCCATAAATATACAACTTCAGCACCCTAACCTGTAATGTAACCAGTCGCTGTTGGCCATCCTGCAAATACTCTTCTTTCATAGATCCAGTTCTTTGGCAGTTTAGTTCTTGGGGTATAGCTTAAGACATCACCTATAACTACATTGTGTTATTCAGTTCTGGGCCAGGTCCATGTTCTATTACTTGATTTCCATGGCTGAGGTCTCCTGACCAGACCCGGTTCTTAAGGTTTCCGATCGTGTTACTTTTAATCTCCGTCCTGTTTTTCCACAAAATACACTTTCAAATTCCTATAAAGAAATGATAATAAACTAAAGATTACATTTATGGCAAAACAAGAAGAGACTAATATCTGGAAGACAAGTGAATCATCACTGAAACGGGCAGAGGGCACGAGAAGGAACACCTCGGAGATGATCACCGGCCCCACACATTTAGCTACATCTCATTCTGTTCTAGCATTTGCTTCTTCTCCACCTTGTACAGACATCATAGACTTACATAGTACAATACTCCTTTTATCTAAAGGGCATCTTAATGTGACAAGACGCCATATTTACCTTCTTGAGGGAATCTCCGTGTCTCTCCTGAATATATTTCAGGAACGCCGTGGTCCATTGTAGGGTTGTTGCTTTATCGGTCTCGGCATTACAGAAAGGAACTAAATGGTTTAGTTCATCACAACAAATCCGTATTCTTCTCCTGCGGGCGAAATCGGAACAAATGTTCATCTATTAACATCAAACTAGAAGGATTGTGGGGATTTCGCGGAATAAAAGTTCACCAAAATGTTCACTTTGTAATTTGCCTCCAGACCATGCACACGGCAGGTAATGACATTTCATTTGGTTCAAATTGTATAACAAATCTCCAGCATCGCTATGGATTACACAGAGGTGATGAAACCAGACAAGATGGGATCTTCTATACAATTTCTTGAGCTACAGTGATCCTTTATGTGAAGCAGGAGGCACGTTACACTGCAGTATGGCTGCTCTGGTCACATCTGCTCAGCCTCCTTCATTTGATAAAACTTTACCGGACCTTCAAACTACCTGAAGACACAGAGGTGTATTGGAGGAGCAAGTTGCATCCACTTTATATAAAAACTAGTAAACGTGAAGTAAATGAGGTGTGACCGGTTATATCCAATAATGTAAAACATCTCAGACAGCTTCGCTTTACAGATACTACGTTTCTAGCTCTGTATGGAATCGCCAAAATAATAAAAACAGCGCACTCCACGTACTTACAAAATAAACACCTAAAGGACCACTGAACTCCGCAGAAATGTGTGACATTGAATCACAGGTAACATCTTCCATACATTTTAGTGGAATAACATACATAGTTGTGGGCTCGCGAAGCGAGGGCCTCAGTTGCTGGCATGGAGCGCCAAAGGCGCTCCTTGCCAGCAACTGCGGACCTTGCAAAATTTACGGACTTACGAGAAACAAATAGGAGACATGGAACTTAGAAAAAAAAAAACGTTACGACCTTGCAAAAATACGACCTTACTGCCCAAAACACACGCACATGAAAACATTAAAAACACAATAAATACACACAACAAATACATAAAAAGCTTACCCACAGCAAGAGGGAGCACCCAGGACCTCTGACGTTACACCTCAATTTCACTCGAAATAAAAAAGAGTTTAGACACCCGAAAATCCCCTAAGCGAGAGAAAAAATGGCCGCAAAACACCATTAAACACCTACGGATTTTCCCGAAAAAGACGGACGCGATACAAGAACCAGGACGCCAAATCAGCCACAGACGCGTACCACACATTAGGCACCATTTTACAACACTAACTTACACAATGCGGAAGTACACAGCTACCCTAACGGATTTTCCTCGCGCACGCGCACTATTTACACACATTGCTGACACTTACATAGCAGCTCCACACCACTAATACTCCAGCAACATCAAAACAGATTGCCAGCTCTTCTGCACAATGCTTCCTGCATATATTACTTCAAAATAGGTAAAGTATATTGATGTATTATTTTATTCATTATTGCATTAGCAAAAAAAAACAATGGTCATAGCACACAATTAACCAACAACCTCATTGCAAGCCACGCGATGAGCGCCGAAGACGCTCAGCGCAAGGCTCGCAATGAGCGCCAAAGCATCTTGGAACACCAACAAAATTTACCGCCCTTACAATCTTATTGCCGTAATTTTTTGACAGGCAAGTCGCTAGTACAGTATATTTATATTGCTCAGTATAGGGACAGTCATTTTCTTCCTCCATCTTTTTAACTGGTGTTTACCATCCACACAGCTGGGCAGGGTACACTTTCAGCATGAATTGGAGCCACTATGGCTGCTAATCCATCTCTGTATCAGTAAACGAGCCCTTTATTACACAGCACGTAAAACTCTCCCATCAATAAAAACAAGTTGTATTTAAGATGCATAGTGTATATGTGTACAGTTTATTACGTTTATTTGAATTATGTACATATAATTAGTTTATTTTTGGAATATGTATACATATACACATACATATCTTTTCCTAATAGCTGGATGGATCAGTAGCTATAGTGGCTCCCAATGTTGAGAGTGGACCCTGCCCAGCTGTGTGAATGCTGAAGTGGATTATCAGAGAAAGAATATAAAATGAATCTGTCCCTAAGAAGTATAAATAAAAAATCTCCAGGGTTCAGTGGGATAATAATGAAGTAATCCTCATCAGTTACCAGTAGAAGATAAATCCTATGATCTCGGTTGATCCTCCTGCCTGGAAGGCTCTCCAAAAAATGCTCATACATCCAATTTTTCTGCTTCCTTCTATTTATAGAAGGATATTTAGTAAGCTTTGGGGCGCATTTAAAGTCCTTTTATTGAAAAAGGAAGAAAAGATAGGGTAGGGTAAAATCAAAGAATTTGTGTACACATAAAGCATCACGTTTGGAAGTGCTCTGCTGTCAGTTTTGCTTAGCCCTTCCTAATACCCTCTCGGGAACCTCACATGTATATCTATTGTATCTATCATAACTGAACTTGCTACAGTAACTTATTTTGCAAAATGCCTAACAGGCGTTTCACCACTGCGGTGGTTTCCTCAGAGGCTATTAGGAAGGGCTAGGCAAAACTGACTTCCATACGCAATACTTTATGTGTAGACAAATTCTATGATTTTAACCTACCCTATTTTTCCTTTCTTTTTCAATGAAAGGATTTTTCCAAATGCTCATACATCCAATGTCTGTTTCCTTGTATTTATAGTAGCTTTGGGGGTTCTGTTAGAGAGTCTTCCAGGCAGGAGGATCCACTGAGATCCCAGGACTTATGTTCTATGCTATCCCTTGCCATAGGCTCCCTCCTATTCCCAATTTATTCTTTTTAGTTTGGAGGTTTGTTTTGCGTTAAAAACACAATGAAAACTTTGGACTTTAAGGAATATATTTTTATATATAATTGATTTAAATAAAAAAAGTGACTTTTTAGGTTTAATTTTTGTTTGTTCAGATGGTTTACGCAGAGTTTATAAATAAGAAATTATTCGATAACCTGATGTAACCCTATTGTATGAGCGTTAGAGTGACCCTTTACACACAATACATACTCTGAGCTCTTGCTCTAAAGCTTGCAGTAGCCATGTTGACTCCCATCACTCCTCTCACCTTCGGTCTCTTTCCATACGGTTGTGTTTCTCTCTGCGCTGTGAGGACCCTCCCTGTGCGCTGCCTGATGGCTGCTCACTCACAGTGGTCGGTGCAGGCTGCCATGTTGCTGCATGTGTCGCTGCGCTGGTTTGGGCATCTACGTTCTGTATGTCGCTCAATGCTCTCCGCTCCACGCTGGCATCCAGCTGGCGCACGCGGCTCCGGCTCCTCTTGTTTACTGCTTGTTTACATAAAGCTTCTTTGCAAAACAGAATATACAGAATAAGGAAAAGGGAAAAAAGTTTATGGGATTCTGCTTCTAAAGAAAATGAATATTATTTAAAATACCCCACACCCAAACAGATAGTTAAAACACCAGAGGTAGTAAGAACTACACGGTCCTGCTGAACCAGGTTCTTGTCCAGCCCCACTGAAGAAGCAGGTCATGACAATTATTAGAGCAAATAGATATAACACCAACTCACACAAAACCTATTTGAAGGATTTTTAAAGAAACCTTCAACTCATTGATCATGCTCTGAATCATTATGTAGATCACTCATAATCATGTGGAGAAGCTGTAGGTATTGTTTTCCATTTAAAGTACTGAATAAATATATGAAGCTTATGGAGACAACTCTGAAGTGCAGAATGGGCCTTAAATAACAAGCTCACTTTAAAATGCGTATATTCTCTATTCACTGCAATAACAAATTCCAGTCATAGAAGCTACAAACAGAAGAGTATTAACAAATATATCAAACAATTCTTGCAGACATGAATACTCAAAACTATAAAAAAAAAAAAAGGAACAATAAACCTAAAAAGCAATGTCATTTTGAGAACGTGCCAGAAAAAGTCCATGTTAAGTCCTGTAAAACAATGTGATCATCTTCATTATAAATGTTTTACCATTAAGCAAAAAACCATCCATGGCCATGCCATTAGATACCACATCTAACAACACCGTCTGAATCTTTCCAACCTCTGCCCTGAAAATACCCCTGAACACCAGTAACAGTCCAGTACCCCTGATCACCAGTTACAGTCCAGTACCCCTGAACACCAGTAACAGTCCAGTACCCCTGATCACCAGTAACAGTCCAGTACCCCTGATCACCAGTAACAGTCCAGTACCCCTGATCACCAGTAACAGCCCAGTACCCCTGAACTCCAGTTACAGTCCAGTACCCCTGAACTCCAGTTACAGTCCAGTACCCCTGAACACCAGTAACAGTCCAGTACCCCTAAACACCAGTTACAGTCCAGTACCCCTGATCACCAGTAACAGCCCAGTACCCCTGAACTCCAGTTACAGTCCAGTACCCCTGAACTCCAGTTACAGTCCAGTACCCCTGAACTCCAGTTACAGTCCAGTACCCCTGAACACCAGTAACAGCCCAGTACCCCTGAACACCAGTTACAGTCCAGTACCCCTGAACTCCAGTTACAGTCCAGTACCCCTGATCACCAGTAACAGTCCGGTACCCCTGATCACCAGTAACAGTCCAGTACCCCTGAACACCAGTAACAGTCCAGTACCCCTGAACACCAGTAACAGTCCGGTACCCCTGATCACCAGTTACAGTCCAGTACCCCTGAACACCAGTAACAGTCCAGTACCCCTGAACACCAGTTACAGTCCAGTACCCCTGAACATCAGTAACAGTCCAGTACCCCTGATCACCAGTAACAGTCCAGTACCCCTGAACATCAGTAACAGTCCAGTACCCCTGAACACCAGTTACAGTCCAGTACCCCTGAACACCAGTTACAGTCCAGTACCCCTGAACTCCAGTTACAGTCCAGTACCCCTGAACACCAGTAACAGCCCAGTACCCCTGAACACCAGTTACAGTCCAGTACCCCTGAACACCAGTTACAGTCCAGTACCCCTGATCACCAGTGACAGTCCAGTACCCCTGAACACCAGTTACAGTCCAGTACCCCTGAACACCAGTTACAGTCCAGTACCCCTGATCACCAGTGACAGTCCAGTACCCCTGAACACCAGTAACAGCCCAGTACCCCTGATCACCAGTAACAGTCCAGTACCCCTGATCACCAGTAACAGTCCAGTACCCCTGATCACCAGTTACAGTCCAGTACCCCTGATCACCAGTTACAGTCCAGTACCCCTGATCACCAGTAACAGTCCAGTACCCCTGAACATCAGTAACAGTCCAGTACCCCTGAACACCAGTTACAGTCCAGTACCCCTGAACACCAGTTACAGTCCAGTACCCCTGAACTCCAGTTACAGTCCAGTACCCCCTGAACACCAGTAACAGCCCAGTACCCCTGAACACCAGTTACAGTCCAGTACCCCTGAACACCAGTTACAGTCCAGTACCCCTGAACACCAGTTACAGTCCAGTACCCCGGATCACCAGTTACAGTCCAGTACCCCGGATCACCAGTTACAGTCCAGTACCCCGGATCACCAGTTACAGTCCAGTACCCCGGATCACCAGTTACAGTCCAGTACCCCGGATCACCAGTTACAGTCCAGTACCCCTGATCACCAGTGACAGTCCAGTACCCCTGAACACCAGTAACAGCCCAGTACCCCTGATCACCAGTAACAGTCCAGTACCCCTGATCACCAGTTACAGTCCAGTACCCCTGATCACCAGTTACAGTCCAGTACCCCTGATCACCAGTAACAGTCCAGTACCCCTGAACACCAGTAACAGTCCAGTACCCCTGAACACCAGTTACAGTCCAGTACCCCTGAACACCAGTAACAGCCCAGTACCCCTGATCACCAGTAACAGTCCAGTACCCCTGAAAACCAGTTACAGTCCTGTACCCCTGAACATCAGTAACAGTCCAGTACCCCTGAACACCAGTTACAGTCCAGTACCCCTGAACACCAGTTACAGTCCAGTACCCCTGAACACCAGTTACAGTCCAGTACCCCTGATCACCAGTAACAGTCCAGTACCCCTGAACACCAGTTACAGTCCAGTACCCCTGAACACCAGTTACAGTCCAGTACCCCTGATCACCAGTAACAGTCCAGTACCCCTGAACACCAGTAACAGTCCAGTACCCCTAAACACCAGTAACAGTCCAGTACCCCTGAACACCAGTAACAGTCCAGTACCCCTGAACACCAGTAACAGTCCAGTACCCCTAAACACCAGTAACAGTCCAGTACCCCTGAACACCAGTAACAGTCCAGTACCCCTGAACACCAGTAACAGTCCAGTACCCCTGAACACCAGTAACAGTCCAGTACCCCTGATCACCAGTAACAGTCCAGTACCCCTGATCACCAGTAACAGTCCAGTACCCCTGATCACCAGTTACAGTCCAGTACCCCTGATCACCAGTAACAGTCCAGTACCCCTGAACACCAGTAACAGTCCAGTACCCCTGAACACCAGTAACAGTCCAGTACCCCTGATCACCAGTTACAGTCCAGTACCCCTGATCACCAGTAACAGCCCAGTACCTTTGAACACCAGTAACAGTCCAGTACCCCTGAACACCAGTAACAGTCCAGTACCCCTAAACACCAGTAACAGTCCAGTACCCCTGAACACCAGTAACAGTCCAGTACCCCTGAACACCAGTAACAGTCCAGTACCCCTAAACACCAGTAACAGTCCAGTACCCCTGAACACCAGTAACAGTCCAGTACCCCTGAACACCAGTAACAGTCCAGTACCCCTGAACACCAGTAACAGTCCAGTACCCCTGATCACCAGTAACAGTCCAGTACCCCTGATCACCAGTAACAGTCCAGTACCCCTGATCACCAGTTACAGTCCAGTACCCCTGATCACCAGTAACAGTCCAGTACCCCTGAACACCAGTAACAGTCCAGTACCCCTGAACACCAGTAACAGTCCAGTACCCCTGATCACCAGTTACAGTCCAGTACCCCTGATCACCAGTAACAGCCCAGTACCTTTGAACACCAGTAACAGTCCAGTACCCCTGATCACCAGTAACAGTCCAGTACCCCTGAACACCAGTAACAGTCCAGTACCCCTGAACACCAGTAACAGTCCAGTACCCCTGATCACCAGTTACAGTCCAGTACCCCTGATCACCAGTTACAGTCCAGTACCCCTGATCACCAGTAACAGTCCAGTACCCCGGATCACCAGTTACAGTCCAGTACCCCTGATCACCAGTAACAGTCCAGTACCCCTGATCACCAGTAACAGTCCAGTACCCCTGAACACCAGTAACAGTCCAGTACCCCTGATCACCAGTAACAGTCCAGTACCCCTGATCACCAGTAACAGTCCAGTACCCCTGATCACCAGTAACAGTCCAGTACCCCTGAACACCAGTAACAGTCCAGTACCCCTGATCACCAGTAACAGTCCAGTACCCCTGATCACCAGTAACAGTCCAGTACCCCTGATCACCAGTAACAGTCCAGTACCCCTGATCACCAGTTACAGTCCAGTACCCCTGAACACCTGTAACAGTCCAGTACCCCTGAACACCAGTTACAGTCCAGTACCCCTGAACACCAGTTACAGTCCAGTACCCCTGATCACCAGTAACAGTCCAGTACCCCTGAACACCTGTAACAGTCCAGTACCCCTGAACACCAGTTACAGTCCAGTACCCCTGAACACCAGTTACAGTCCAGTACCCCTGAACACCAGTTACAGTCCAGTACCCCTGAACACCAGATACAGTCCAGTACCCCTGAACACCAGTAACAGTGCAGAACTAATGAAGCCACTTAACGTGCACCTCTGGTGACCCCATACCATCCGGGTCTAGAAGAAATACACAAAATAATCAAAGATTTACAGCCACTACTAATAGGACGTTTAATTAAAACCATATATTCCCTAAGCCTCCCGTTCCTGCATTTACACAGCCATCAAACCTGGGGCAAACATGGGTCAGCATTAGAACATCTGTAAGGATGACACAGTCACACGTAACAATACCTATAACATCAGAGGGTCATATTCATGTACATGTGTAGAGAGGACACAGCCACATAACAACAAGACCTATAACATCAGGGGTCATATTCATGAACATGTGTAGAGAGGACACAGCCACATAACAACAAGACCTATAACATCAGAGGGTCATATTCATGTACATGTGTAGAGAGGACACAGCCACATAACAACAAGACCTATAACATCAGGGGGTCATATTCATGTACATGTGTAGAGAGGACACAGTCACACGTAACAAGACCTATAACATCAGAGGGTCATATTCATGTACACGTGTAGAGAGGACACGGCCACATAACAACAAGACCTATAACATCAGAGGGTCATATTCATGTACATGTGTAGAGAGGACACTGACACATAACAACAAGACCTATAACATCAGAGGGCCATATTCATGTACACGTGTAGAGAGGACACAGCCACATAACAACAAGACCTATAACATCAGGGGTCATATTCATGTACATGTGTAGAGAGGACACAGTCACACGTAACAAGACCTATAACATCAGAGGGTCATATTCATGTACACGTGTAGAGAGGACACAGCCACATAACAACAAGACCTATAACATCAGGAGGTCATATTCATGTACATGTGTAGAGAGGACACAGCCACATAACAACAAGACATATAACATCAGAGGGTCATATTCATGTACATGTGTAGAGAGGACACAGCCACATAACAACAAGACCTATAACATCAGGAGGTCATATTCATGTACACGTGTAGAGAGGACACAGCCACATAACAACAAGACCTATAACATCAGGGGGTCATATTCATGTACATGTGTAGAGAGGACACAGCCACATAACAACAAGACCTATAACATCAGGGGGTCATATTCATGTACATGTGTAGAGAGGACACAGTCACACGTAACAAGACCTATAACATCAGAGGGTCATATTCATGTACACGTGTAGAGAGGACACAGCCACATAACAACAAGACCTATAACATCAGGGGTCATATTCATGTACATGTGTAGAGAGGACACAGCCACATAACAACAAGACCTATAACATCAGGAGGTCATATTCATGTACATGTGTAGAGAGGACACAGCCACATAACAACAAGACCTATAACATCAGGGGGTCATATTCATGTACATGTGTAGAGAGGACACGGCCACATAACAACAAGACCTATAACATCAGGGGTCATATTCATGTACATGTGTAGAGAGGACACAGTCACATAACAACAAGACCTATAACATCAGGGGTCATATTCATGTACATGTGTAGAGAGGACACAGCCACATAACAACAAGACCTATAACATCAGAGGGTCATATTCATATACATGTGTAGAGAGGACACAACCACATAACAACAAGACCTATAACATCAGAGGGTCATATTCATGTACATGTGTAGAGAGGACACAGCCACATAACAACAAGACCTATAACATCAGGGGTCATATTCATGTACATGTGTAGAGAGGACACAGCCACATAACAACAAGACCTATAACATCAGGGGGTCATATTCATGTACATGTGTAGAGAGGACACAACCACATAACAACAAGACCTATAACATCAGGGGGTCATATTCATGTACATGTGTAGAGAGGACACAACCACATAACAACAAGACCTATAACTTTAGAGGGTCATATTCATGTACATGTGTAGAGAGGACACGGCCACATAACCACAAGACCTATAACATCAGGGGGTCATATTCATGTACATGTGTAGAGAGGACACAGTCACACGTAACAATACCTATAACATCAGGTGGTCATATTCATGTACATGTGTAGAGAGGACACAGCCACATAACAACAAGACCTATAACATCAGAGGGTCATATTCATGTACATGTGTAGAGAGGACACTGCCACATAACAACAAGACCTATAACATCAGGGAGTCATATTCATGTACATCTGTAGAGAGGACACAGCCACATAACAACAAGACCTATAACATCAGGGGTCATATTCATGTACATGTGTAGAGAGGACACAGCCACATAACAACAAGACCTATAACATCAGGGGTCATATTCATGTACATGTGTAGAGAGGACACAGCCACATAACAACAAGACTTATAACATCAGGGGTCATATTCATGTACATGTGTAGAGAGGACACAGCCACATAACAACAAGACCTATAACATCAGGGGTCATATTCATGTACATGTGTAGAGAGGACACAGCCACATAACAAGACCTATAACATCAGGGGGTCATATTCATGTACATGTGTAGAGAGGACACAGCCACATAACAACAAGACCTATAACATCAGAGGGTCATATTCATGTACACGTGTAGAGAGGACACAGTCACATAACAACAAGACCTATAACATCAGAGGGTCATATTCATGTACATGTGTAGAGAGGACACAGCCACATAACAACAAGACCTATAACATCAGGGGGTCATATTCCGGGTCATATTCATGTACATGTGTAGAGAGGACACAGCCACATAACAACAATACCTATAACATCAGGTGGTCATATTCATGTACATGTGTAGAGAGGACACAGCCACATAACAACAAACCTATAACATCAGGGGTCATATTCATGTACATGTGTAGAGAGGACACAGCCACATAACAACAAGACCTATAACATCAGGGGTCATATTCATGTACATGTGTAGAGAGGACACAGCCACATAACAACAAGACCTATAACATCAGGGGTCATAATCATGTACACGTGTAGAGAGGACACAGCCACATAACAACAAGACCTATAACATCAGAGGGTCATATTCATGTACATGTGTAGAGAGGACACGGCCACATAACAAGACCTATAACATCAGGGGGTCATATTCATGTACATGTGTAGAGAGGACACGGCCACATAACAAGACCTATAACATCAGGGGTCATATTCATGTACATGTGTAGAGAGGACACAGCCACATAACAACAAGACCTATAACATCAGGGGTCATATTCATGTACATGTGTAGAGAGGACACAGCCACATAACAACAAGACCTATAACATCAGGAGGTCATATTCATGTACATGTGTAGAGAGGACACAGCCACATAACAACAAGACCTATAACATCAGGGGGTCATATTCATGTACATGTGTAGAGAGGACACAGCCACATAACAACAAGACCTATAACATCAGGGGGTCATATTCATGTACATGTGTAGAGAGGACACAGCCACATAACAACAAGACCTATAACATCAGGGGTCATATTCATGTACATGTGTAGAGAGGACACAGCCACATAACAACAAGACCTATAACATCAGGGGTCATATTCATGTACATGTGTAGAGAGGACACAGCCACATAACAACAAGACCTATAACATCAGGAGGTCATATTCATGTACATGTGTAGAGAGGACACAGCCACATAACAACAAGACCTATAACATCAGGAGGTCATATTCATGTACATGTGTAGAGAGGACACAGCCACATAACAACAAGACCTATAACATCAGGGGGTCATATTCATGTACATGTGTAGAGAGGACACGGCCACATAACAACAAGACCTATAACATCAGGGGTCATATTCATGTACATGTGTAGAGAGGACACAGCCACATAACAACAAGACCTATAATATCAGGGGTCATATTCATGTACATGTGTAGAGAGGACACAGCCACATAACAACAAGACCTATAACATCAGAGGGTCATATTCATGTACATGTGTAGAGAGGACACGGCCACATAACAACAAGACCTATAACATTAGGGGTCATATTCATGTACATGTGTAGAGAGGACACAGCCACATAACAACAAGACCTGTAACATCAGAGGTCATATTCATGTACATGTGTAGAGAGGACACGGCCACATAACAACAAGACCTATAACATCAGGGGTCATATTCATGTACATGTGTAGAGAGGACACGGCCACATAACAACAAGACCTATAACATCAGAGGGTCATATTCATGTACATGTGTAGAGAGGACACAGCCACATAACAACAAGACCTATAACATCAGAGGGTCATATTCATGTACACGTGTAGAGAGGACACAGCCACATAACAACAAGACCTATAACATCAGGGGTCATATTCATGTACATGTGTAGAGAGGACACAGCCACATAACAACAAGACCTATAATATCAGGGGTCATATTCATGTACATGTGTAGAGAGGACACAGCCACATAACAACAAGACCTATAACATCAGAGGGTCATATTCATGTACATGTGTAGAGAGGACACGGCCACATAACAACAAGACCTATAACATTAGGGGTCATATTCATGTACATGTGTAGAGAGGACACAGCCACATAACAACAAGACCTGTAACATCAGAGGTCATATTCATGTACATGTGTAGAGAGGACACGGCCACATAACAACAAGACCTATAACATCAGGGGTCATATTCATGTACATGTGTAGAGAGGACACGGCCACATAACAACAAGACCTATAACATCAGGGGGTCATATTCATGTACATGTGTAGAGAGGACACAGCCACATAACAACAAGACCTATAACATCAGGGGTCATATTCATGTACATGTGTAGAGAGGACACAGCCACATAACAACAAGACCTATAACATCAGGGGGTCATATTCATGTACATGTGTAGAGAGGACACAACCACATAACAACAAGACCTATAACATCAGGGGTCATATTCATGTACATGTGTAGAGAGGACACAGCCACATAACAACAAGACCTATAACATCAGGAGGTCATATTCATGTACATGTGTAGAGAGGACACAGCCACATAACAACAAGACCTATAACATCAGGGGGTCATATTCATGTACATGTGTAGAGAGGACACAGCCACATAACAACAAGACCTATAACATCAGGGGTCATATTCATGTACATGTGTAGAGAGGACACAGCCACATAACAACAAGACCTATAACATCAGGGGGTCATATTCATGTACATGTGTAGAGAGGACACAGCCACATAACAACAAGACCTATAACATTAGGGGTCATATTCATGTTCATGTGTAGAGAGGACACAGTCACATAACAACAAGACCTATAACATCAGAGGCTCATATTCATGTACATGTGTAGAGAGGACACAGCCACATAACAACAAGACCTATAACATCAGGAGTCATATTCATGTACATGTGTAGAGAGGACACAGCCACATAACAACAAGACCTATAACATCAGGAGGTCATATTCATGTACATGTGTAGAGAGGACACAGCCACATAACAACAAGACCTATAACATCAGGGGGTCATATTCATGTACATGTGTAGAGAGGACACGGCCACATAACAACAAGACCTATAACATCAGGGGTCATATTCATGTACATGTGTAGAGAGGACACAGCCACATAACAACAAGACCTATAATATCAGGGGTCATATTCATGTACATGTGTAGAGAGGACACAGCCACATAACAACAAGACCTATAACATCAGAGGGTCATATTCATGTACATGTGTAGAGAGGACACAGCCACATAACAACAAGACCTATAACATCAGGGGTCATATTCATGTACATGTGTAGAGAGGACACAGCCACATAACAACAAGACCTATAACATCAGGAGGTCATATTCATGTACATGTGTAGAGAGGACACAGCCACATAACAACAAGACCTATAACATCAGGGGGTCATATTCATGTACATGTGTAGAGAGGACACGGCCACATAACAACAAGACCTATAACATCAGGGGTCATATTCATGTACATGTGTAGAGAGGACACAGCCACATAACAACAAGACCTATAATATCAGGGGTCATATTCATGTACATGTGTAGAGAGGACACAGCCACATAACAACAAGACCTATAACATCAGAGGGTCATATTCATGTACATGTGTAGAGAGGACACGGCCACATAACAACAAGACCTATAACATTAGGGGTCATATTCATGTACATGTGTAGAGAGGACACAGCCACATAACAACAAGACCTGTAACATCAGAGGTCATATTCATGTACATGTGTAGAGAGGACACGGCCACATAACAACAAGACCTATAACATCAGGGGTCATATTCATGTACATGTGTAGAGAGGACACGGCCACATAACAACAAGACCTATAACATCAGAGGGTCATATTCATGTACATGTGTAGAGAGGACACAGCCACATAACAACAAGACCTATAACATCAGGGGTCATATTCATGTACACGTGTAGAGAGGACACAGCCACATAACAACAAGACCTATAACATCAGGGGTCATATTCATGTACATGTGTAGAGAGGACACAGCCACATAACAACAAGACCTATAATATCAGGGGGTCATATTCATGTACATGTGTAGAGAGGACACAGCCACATAACAACAAGACCTATAACATCAGAGGGTCATATTCATGTACATGTGTAGAGAGGACACGGCCACATAACAACAAGACCTATAACATTAGGGGTCATATTCATGTACATGTGTAGAGAGGACACAGTCACACGTAACAAGACCTATAACATCAGAGGGTCATATTCATGTACATGTGTAGAGAGGACACAGCCACATAACAACAAGACCTGTAACATCAGAGGTCATATTCATGTACATGTGTAGAGAGGACACGGCCACATAACAACAAGACCTATAACATCAGGGGTCATATTCATGTACATGTGTAGAGAGGACACAGCCACATAACAACAAGACCTATAACATCAGGGGTCATATTCATGTACATGTGTAGAGAGGACACAGCCACATAACAACAAGACCTATAACATCAGGGGGTCATATTCATGTACATGTGTAGAGAGGACACAGCCACCTAACAACAAGACCTATAACATCAGGGGGTAATAATTATGTACATACAGTGCCTTGCAAAAGTATTCACCCCGTTGGCTTTTTACCTATTTTGTTACATTATAGACTTAAGTTCAATGTTTTGTTAATCTGAATGTTCTGTGATGGATCAGAACACAATAGTCTAAATTGGTGAAGTGAAATGAGAAAAATATATACATAAAAATATTTTTTAGAAATAGAAAACAGAAAATGTGCATGTGCGTATGTATTCACCCCCTTTGTTATGAAGCCCATAAAAAGCTCTGGTGCAACCAATTACCTTCAGAAGTCACATAATTAGTGAAATGATGTCCACCTGTGTGCAATCTAAGTGTCACATGATCTGTCATTACATATACACACCTTTTTTTTTAAAGGCCCCAGAAGAAACACAATGGCACGTTTTGAGTTTGGGAAAAGGCATGTGGGAGACTCCCAAAATGTATGGAGGAAGGTGCTCTTGTCTGAGACTAAAATTGAACTTTTCGGCTATTAAAGAAATCAAATGTCTAGCGCAAACCCATCAAATCACTCAAAGAACCTAAAGGGGATGTTTTTTAGCAGCCGGGACTGGGAAACTGGTCAGAGTTGAGGGAAAGATGGATGGTGCTAAATACAGGGATATTCTTGAGCAAAACCTGTACCACTCTGTGCATGATTTGAGGCTACGACGGAGGTTCACCTTCCAGCAGGACAATGACCCCAAACACACTGCTAAAGCAACACTTGGGGGGTTTATGGGAAACATGTAAATGTGTTGGAGTGGCCGAGTCACAGCCCAGACCTCAATCCAATAGAAAATCTGTGGTCAGACTTAAAGATTGCTGCTCACAAGCGCAAACCATCCAACTTTAAGGAGCTGGAGCAGTTTTGCAAGGAGGAATGGGCAAAAATCCCAGTGGTAAGATGTGGCAAGCTCATAGAGACTTATCCAAAGCGACTTGGAGCTGTGATTGCCGCAAAAGGTGTCTCAACAAAGTATTGACTTTAGGGGGTGAATAGTTATGCACATTGACTTTTTCTGTTATTTTGACCTATTTGTTGTTTGCTTCACAATAAAAAAATTAAAAAAACATCTTCAAAGTTCTGGGCATGTTCTGTAAATTAAATGATGCAAATCCTAAACAATGTTAATTTCAGGTTGTGAGGCAACAAAACAAGAAAAAATGCCAGGCAATAATTTTGCAAGGCAGTATATATATATATATATATATATATATATATATATATATATATATATACACACACATATACATATATTTGGAGCCAGTGCTCCGAAAATGTGTCTCTAGCTGGTAACGTTGAGATACTTTTGTCCACATGTTGTGTATCTAGTTCATATTTTTGTGGGTTACCAGGCCTGCTCTGTTGTGCAAATAAGTCCTTAGTAATATTGCATTTTTATTACATTTCCCACGGAGAAGCCTGGGGCCTCCTGCGTTCTGTCTCTACCAGACGTCTTCACCACAGACCCAGGCACAGGACTAAACCTAACAGGTGGACTGGATCACTCATTATGAGGACGGCACCTAATAGGCGAACTGGATCTCACTGGGCTGGAACTATTCTCTGTCTGTGCAACACTTAAATCAGGCGATCCAGCTCTTTACTCCCTGGGGTATACACATTTCATATTTTAGGCTGAAAACAATAAACCAGATCCTCAGGAGATACATTAGAAATTATAGCTAATCACATATAATAGTTGTCAAACTGGGAATCGTCGTCACACTTGCGAGGCGAGCCGTGGAAGCACTTAGCCGATGACATACGTATTACCTCTAGTTTTAAATTATTTGGATATCTGTTTCCATTTAGTTTATCAAACACTTGAGAGAAAAAAGAACCAATTGTACAATTCTTCTCAACAATATTGGTTCTTTTCTACTATTTTTCCTCACAGAGTCTGAACGCTGCGGTTGAACGCTGCGCCAGAGCAGACAAAACAATACTCCCCACTCCGATGTGACGCATAAGGCGCGCTGACAGAAGAGGCACTGAGCTATGAGGTGTGCCTGCGCCAAACATATCTATGCCGATTCGGCGTCGTCAAGTTGCGCCACGTCGGAGGGGGGAATAATTTTTTGCCTGCACTACCTCTTTTTCAACCGCAGTGTTCACACTCTGTGTGGAACGATAATAGAACAGATCCCCAATATTAGTAGTAACATTCAAAATGAGCCAATAAAAGACACCTCTTACCTCCCACCTTGATCCAGACCTGTTCTGGTAACGTTTTATTCCGAGCCCCTAAAGTTTGTTTTGTTGATTCAATTTCCTGCTGATAACAAAAAGAAAATGTCCGTGGCAGCGTGATCTCCTGGTGCTTGGCGGCTTCCAGCAACGAGCAAGAACCTCCAGCACTGGTCGAAGGGTTTGTCTGCAAAGAAAGATACAGTTTGTTTATTGCAGATCCACTGTGCGAACAAATGTGTTGCAGATTAGTGCAGGACAACAAGAGAGATTAGTTATATTTATCTATTGGGAAGAGTCCACACAAACGGTCCTCACAACCATTATGTCTCCATTACCATAACAGGAAGTACACCAGGCATATCGACTAAGGTACATGATACCCTCCAAGTACTCACCTCTTCTTGGATGACCTGGTGACCTCCGGATGGCTTCACCTGCCTGGTAGGGAAATTAGTTTCTCCAACAATGGCTGTCGCCTCCAGATTAAAGGGATATGGAAGGTTCCTGGATGTTAATTGGTATATAAAAAACCTGTGTATTTATTTACTTTTATGTACTTTATTTGAATCTTTTATGTTACGTAGCCGCACACAGTCTCAACACCGAGGTTGAACGCTGCACCTGGTGGTGAGAAAAAGTTACTGCAGGCAAAAATGTTCTCCCCTCCGACGTGGCACAACTCGATGGCGCTGAATCGACAGTGAGGCCATTGGTATGTTCGGCGCGAGCACTCAGCCCTCGAGGGCACCTCTCATACCTCAAGGCCTCTTCTGACGGTGCGCCTTATGAGCCACATCGGAGGGGGGAATATTGTTTTGCCCGCAGCATTCAACCGCAATGTTGAGACTCTGGGCTGCTACATAACAGCACCATTTAGCGGTTGGTGGCGGCACTGCTGCTGCCAATCTTTTGCGTAGGTGAAGAGGGAAAGGACCAAATCTACGAACCTTCCATATATCTTTAATAATTTTTTAGGTCCTTTCCTGTTATAGTTACGGTAGCAGTCAGCCAGCAGTGCCAGTTGCAGTGGTGGCGACCAACCGCTAGGTGGCGCTGCTGATATTTCAGTGCTGATAACAGTGTTAGGCTTAGGTAAAATGTGAGGGTTAGGGTTAATGTAAGGGTTAGGGTGACATTCTAAGGTTTGAACTTCTCTCAAATATTGGCAGCGCCATCTAGCGCTCCTTGCTGCAACTGCTGCTGTCACTGCTGCCGTAACTATAACAGGATAGATCCTTTGTTTATACCAATAATATAGAGTGCCAGCCCGGATGTATTTTTTAAGTTGATATAATACGTATGAGCAATAATTCACTTTAAACTTAAATACAGTGTACATCAGAGTCATAGCCATTTCTTACCTGTGTCTGGGAGGTGCTGCCAGAAGTACAAGCGTTGGCTGAGAAAAATGGGTAAGTAAACTGAAGAGCAGTTGTGGAGGCAGCAGCTTTGTTCTTCACCAATGTCGTACACTTACTCTGCTGTTGTACCCCCACGAGGTCCGATGGGTGGCGGATAAGAGTAACCAGACTGTAAGAGGAAAAAATATGTATGTTAATGGTATTTTTACAGCATAGAACAGTTGTGTACAACTTTTTTAGTGCGCGTGTACTGGACAGTGAGTTGTTGAGACAAATTTAAAATATTAATAAAATATATATATATATATATATATATATATATATCCACACACACATATATATATATATATATATATATATATATATATATATATATCCACACACACACATATATATATATATATATATATATATATATATATATATATACACATATATACACACAATACATAAAACAGACAAAGCAAGTGTTCCAAATATAGCATGGGTTAAATAATAGGTAACAAGTATGACTGGATATTATTTAATCCAAAATGCATATATCAAATGTAACTTTTTAACTTTTACGTCAGAGCTTATTTATACCATGGTGGATTACATATGATTTCTATATGATTGGAACTAATAGATGGGAGTCCAAGAACAAGGTCCAATGTTTCAGTTACTGTGTACTCCGCATATTTTGAGCATCGCCAAAAATCTAGTGATATTTGAAGTACACAGCATCTGCAATATTGGACATTGCTCTCAGCCTGGCACTTGACACAATCACTCTACGAGTGTGCAAACTACAAGAATGTGGCTAGCAATGATTGTGTGTTTGCGTCATTCAGTCATGTCAGACTCTCCGTGACCTCGTGGACCGCAACACACCATGCTGATCCACTTGGTATTCATGGCAGAGATACTGGAGTAAGTATTCCTCGGTGGTCTCCCATCCAAGTACTGACCAGGCCCAACCTTGTATGGCTGCAGGGTGGTGTGATCTGACTGGTATCGAATCCAGATCGCTGCAGTGAAAGCAGCAAATCCCTCTACTGGACCACCAGCACAATGATTAGTCTCTAATATAAAAGTTAGAATGTAAAGCTAGACATGAGGAACAGAAAGGATGACGGACAAAAACTTCAATGCAAGTTTAATATAAGAAAATGCATTAATAAAATACTTGTCAATACCTATGGATTTAAATTAGATCTCATTTAGAAACATTTCTGTATCTCATGAGGAGGAAATATTTATTTATGTACTATAATATGTTATCGGACCTTCAGATCACTTAAAGTGTCTGAAAAAAGAGATGCTTCCTTAAATGCGTAACGTATGTGCTTCTTCAAGGAAAACCTAACAACATAATTTGGCCGGTTAAAACAGAATTACTTAAAATATTTTGAAAGCAGCGACTAAGTAACCGTATAACACTGCAGGTTTATTTTTCCACATCTGAATATTCGGCCGCTCATCGGATGCGTCCTTGTTCTCTCCGGTGCACATCCATCATTGCAAATAAAATACAATATTATTAGAAATTCCCCAGTGTCGCTATACTTATTTCGGAAGTATAAACACCACAATTATTTTTCAGTAACTATTTCACAGTATTTTAAAGTGGTCATTAATGAGGCGTATTAATTAATCAGACTAATCCTTTTAAATTGTAATAACTCAAACGTACGAGAGCATCCAGGGAATAAGATCCAGTTCAAGCCCAACTTGCTGTTATACTAATTATTCCTATTATAGTTTCAAGATGAGAAATAATCAGCAAAGGAATTATTCTACTCGTTTATAGAACAATTGCTGAAGAGCTGAGAAAGCTATAAAAGGCCACTGTGATCGCTCAGATTTTAAAACTTCCACATAATATCAGAATAGCTTTTAAGTTTATTAGGATTAAAAAAAGGTGAAAAATATCTATACCCCCCCTCCCCCGTCACCTGCTTTTCAATTATTTATTTTTTTTCCAGAAAGTTCTAACAGACTCATTACATTTTATTAAAATTAGTTTAATTTATATTAACCCAATGTTCAATTGGGTTAGATGGGTAAATTATTATTATTATTTTTTCCGGGGAGAAAAAACAGTATTGTAAAATTAGTTACAGCATCAATACTCTACATCACTGTTAAGCATAGAGATCGCTGTTCTGTCCTTCAGTTGTGTCCGACTCTTGGTGACCATATGGACGTAGCACGCCAGGTACATATGTGTTTAAAACCATATGGATGAGTACAACCATAATGGCAAAGAAACTGGAGTGGGTGTCCAGTTCCTTCTCCGGGATTTGTCTGACCTCTCTGCAATGAGCTGCCCATCTTAGGTCCCCCTATATGGTATAGCTCACAGCTTCATTGAGGTACACAAGCGCCTTCACCATGACAAGGTAGTGATCCAGAAGGAGATAGTTATTTTACGAGAGGTCATTTTAGGGGACTCATGCCTGGTCTACAAGGTGGTACTTCTGATCTCCTAGATTGTAAGTTCTTCTGTATAGGGACATCGGTTCTGTTGCACCAAGCTGTCTGCGGACCCATTTTTTCCATATTTGTATTAAACTGTAATCGTACCTATATTTCAACTTACCTTAGAATTTGTCTCTAGCTTTGCAATTAGCAAAATTGGACCCAATGTACTTTATAGCATTGCGTTGGCGCATGATAAAGTGTGATACTTATAATAATATTAATAAAAATAATAATAATAATTATGTCTGACCTTTAATGCCCAAACTTGAACGATCATGTTTTTTGGACGTTTTGTAGCTTGTATTTATGAACTCACCACTACTTATAACTGGACAAACTTTTAATGTTATATACTTTCCAGAGAAACAAGTGTAAGCCACCTACTTGTTCAAAGTGACTCCAGATTCCTGCGGCTCTTGGCCCCGGGGCATTTCTGTCTGGATACTGTTGAATCTGTCCTCCAGTCGGACACGGACTGCAGACTTAGATCTGGCCTCGGGTACTGGTGCCACAATTTCATTCTCTTTGTTTGTTCTGCTGGTATTGTCAGCTTGTCGCACTCTCATAGAGCTGGGCCCTAAGGAGTCCCCACCAGTGTATACCGGAGCTTTCTCTGTGGTGGTCCCACTATTTACAGGCAGGTTGGACTCGCTTAGCAGCATCATCCTAAGCTCCTGAAAGTCTATGTGCCCCAGAGACTGGTTGGCACTCAGTATATTGCTCTCAGATGCCAGTGATGACTGGCATATGACTGGGTGACCAGTTTGCCCTCCTGTACTACTGCTTGTGAAGCTGGTCTGGTTTGTAATATTAGTGGACTGGTACTGCGGGTGAGTGGGAGGGTTGGCAGTGAAGAAGGCAGAGTTGAGCCTGGTTTCCAGTTCCCCCTCGTTTGCCTGGGCCTCCATGTGTGAATACAGTATATGCTGGAGCTGGGTGTACTCTATCTCGGTCATCTCTACCAAGTTGAGATCAGTGGTGGTAAAACTCAACGCCTGCTCATTTAACATGGCGTCACTGGACCCTGACGTAGACGGTGCTACATCAGTGGCCACGGACTGTGAGGTTGATGCCTTGGGATGATGTTGCATTGAACCAGACATCACGGTGACACTACGGGCCCACGGAGCCCCACCAGGAGAATCACAAATATAAAAATGGATCTCACGGTTCCCCAATATTGTTAAACTGACAACAATCTCCAACTAACTGGTTTCAGGGACCTAATCACAATTATGGAAGCCCTTATCTACTTACCATAGGAAGGCTTGGGCCTTACATTAAATTGTGCATGACAAGAAGATCAATAAATTAATTAATAAATTAATGAAAGCAGTTAATAAATGGTACACTATATTATAGGGCAAGAAAATATCTAATAACACTAGGACAGTACTAATGGGTTCCTATTAAGTCTAAACTAAGATTTAAATTATTATTAATAAAGTCAGTAATAGATACAAAGCCTGGGCCCAACTGGTGCACAGACAGAATGGGTTAGTGTGTTTCAGGGCACCCCAAGACCCCTCAATTCCTCGCACTGGGCGGTACAGAGGCCTGCCCGGATGTGCTGGGGCTCCGCCGGGGAGGGGCCTCAAACCGCCCCTAACGGCCTGCTGGTGACGCCGCGGGCAGCGACAAACAGGTCACGTGATACTTCAGGCCCAATCTCTGGCCCTGACTCCCTCCAGGTGAGGCCTTGGTTGTCAGGAAAGCCTGCCGGCCCAGGAGCTGCGCGGACGGGAGGGCCCGCACTGCCTGAGGCCCAGAGAGATGGAACCTGCTGGGTGTCAACGGACCACACAGCGGTTGGTCACGTGGGCAGCGGGAGTGGGGCCACGTGCTAGATCATGTGGCCATGCAATGTAAACATCACCTTACAGTGATATGGGACAGGGAGCCAGGCACTGGTACAGGGACACTGACATAGCAGCACTGCACAGGGGGCTCAGACACTGGCACAGGAACCCCGACACTGGCACAGCAGCACTGCACAGGGGGCTCAGACATTGGCACAGGAACCCCGACACTAGCACAGCCGCACTGCACAGGAACCCCGACACTGGTACAGCCGCACTGCACAGGAACCCCGACACTGGTACAGCCGCACTGCACAGAAACACAGGGAGCCAGACAGTGGCACAGGAACACTGACATAGCAGCACTGCACAGGGGGCACGGACACTGGCACAGGGACCCCGACACTGGCACAGCCGCACTGCACATAAACACATGGAGCCAGACACTGGCACAGCCGCACTGCACAGAAACACAGAGGGCTCAGACACTGGCACAGGAACACTGACATAGCAGCACTGCACAGGGGGCTCAGACACTGGCACAGGAACACTGACATAGCAGCACTGCACAGGGGGCACGGACACTGGCACAGGGACCCCGACACTGGCACAGCCGCACTGCACATAAACACATGGAGCCAGACACTGGCACAGCCGCACTGCACAGAAACACAGAGGGCTCAGACACTGGCACAGGAACACTGACATAGCAGCACTGCACAGGGGGCTCAGACACTGGCACAGGAACACTGACATAGCAGCACTGCACAGGGGGCTCAGACACTGGCACAGGAACCCCGACAGTAGCACAGCCGCACAGCACAGGAACAAGGGGAGACAGACACTGGCACAGGAACAGTGACATAGCAGCACTGCACAGGGGGCTCAGACACTGGCACAGGAACCCCGACACTGGCACAGCCGCACAGCACAGGAACAAGGGGAGACAGACACTGGCACAGGAACAGTGACATAGCAGCACTGCACAGGGGGCACAGACACTGGCACAGGGACACTGCACAGAAACCCCGACACTGGCACAGCAGCACTGCACAGAAACACGGGGAACCAGACACTGGCACGGTGATACTGACATAGCAGCACTGTACAAAAACACAGGGGGCTCAGACACTGGCACAAGAACACTGCACAGGGAGCCAGGCACTGGTACAGGAACACTGGCACAGCCGCACTGCATAGGAACACAGGGAGCCAGACACTGGTACAGGAACCCCGACACTGGCACAGGGAGCTAGGCACTGATACAGGAACACTGCACAGGGAGCCAGGCACTGGCACAGGGACACTGATGTAGCTACACTGCGCAGGTAGACTGCACATGGGCTCAGACACTGGCACAGCCACATTGCACAGAAACACAGGAAGCTAGGCACTGGCACAGGAACCCAGACACTGGCACAGCTGCACTGCACAGAAACAGGGAGCTAGGCACTGCATTGAATCACAAGTTACTGGAACATCTGCATTGTACAGGGACATTGGCATAGCTGGGCTGCCCAGGTGGGCCAGACACTGCCACAGCTGGACTGCACAGGTGGGCCAGACACTGCCACAGCTGGACTGCACAGGTGGGCCAGACACTGCCACAGCTGGACTGCACAGGGGGGCCAGACACTGCCACAGTTGGACTGCACAGGGGGGCCAGACACTGCCACAGTTGGACTGCACAGGGGGGCCAGACACTGCCACAGCTGGACTGCACAGGTGGGCCAGACACTGCCACAGCTGGACTGCACAGGGGGGCCAGACACTGCCACAGCTGGACTGCACAGGTGGGCCAGACACTGCCACAGTTGGACTGCACAGGGGGGCCAGACACTGCCACAGCTGGACTGCACAGGTGGGCCAGACACTGCCACAGCTGGACTGCACAGGGGGGCCAGACACTGCCACAGCTGGACTGCACAGGGGGGCCAGACACTGCCACAGTTGGACTGCACAGGGGGGCCAGACACTGCCACAGCTGGACTGCACAGGGGGGCCAGACACTGCCACAGTTGGACTGCACAGGGGGGCCAGACACTGCCACAGCTGGACTGCACAGGGACCCAGACACTGGCACATCTAGACTGATACAGGACATTGGCACAGCGACCCAGACTGGCACAGCTACACTGCACAGGGACACAGACACTTGTAAAGCCGAATGCACAGGGACACTGGCACAGGATCTATACTGCGCAGTGGCACTGGACCAAATCATTACTGCAGCAACTGTACAGGACACCATTCACTGGAGCAACAACTGAAATGTACAGGTACATAGGAGCACCATCACTGGCACAGCATCAATGTAAAGGGATAAGGGGGGCATTATTGGCTCACCCACATAATACAGGAACCCAATAACTGAAACAAATATATAGTAGAGTCACGCAGAGGTCTAGTCCCTGGCACTATTATACAGGACACATAATCCAGCATAACTGTACTACACTGGGATAATGGGGCCAGATCAGTGTCAGGAGTCCAGGGGGTCATCCAGTAGAGCAACTCCATGCTACAGGTGGGTGGGTGGGTGCGACCCATTAGGATAATAATTAGTATATAATGTAATGTATGCATAGATCTGGAACTGGTGACTCCTGTAGCTGCTCTATTTATAAAAAAAAAAAGTAATTTGCAAAGCCTGGAATGGCACTTGGACTCAGGAAGTTTATTGTCTTTTTAAGTTCTTTATATAATTTTTAAAAGAAACAAGGATTTTTTATATATTTCTATAACAGATGAAATATTACGTGGACCCAGGTTACATGATACAAAGACGATAGGTTTGCGTGTTTGATGAGCCACTTGAGGAGCAGTGGTGGGGTCCCAAAGTATCTTCATTGACATGTAGCCAATATTATGTTTACTAATTCCTGATATAAAAATACATAAATATATCTAGAGATTTGACAATATTTATTAAAACGGCATCATTGCATGAATAAAGACGGAGAGCAAGTAGATTTAACAGTTGTAGATTTATTCTACTTACGAAAACAAAACCAGATAGTACAATTTTAATGTACAGTGATGTCTTCCAATATAAAATGCAATTTACAGAAACCCTTAAACAAACACTTGATTTTTGCATACAGACATGAAGGTCTTTCTGGAGAAAAATGTATAAAAAATCCCAAGTTGTATGCATCAGATCCACCTGATCACAAGACATGGTGGTTTGTGGGTAAATTGCACGTTCCAGGTTCTCTTTTGCAAACAGGTAATGGAATTAAATCCAAAAGCGGGCCCGGCATCGAGGCTTAGCCACACACAGAGGGAAAACTGGAATTTCACAGTAAAGTTTACTTATTCACCTGAAAATCTGTATATAAAAATAATGACTATAATTTATAACCGATTCATCATAACCTGTGTGTAATAGTTTTGTGGATTACACACATTTTTATTTATGTGGATTTTTGGATCATGGGGGCGACTATCTGATAAGGCCCCTACACTTATACTGATGTGGTTATAGTACCAGCAGCCTTTGCTAGAAATGTCATTTCTATATTGTGGTCACATACACATTTTATTGTATATACAGAGAGAATTGTGTAAATACTACACTCAACCGGTTGTTTATTTTATACAATATATTTTCTTTTGCCTTAACATAAAGCTCATTTATGCTGGAATCCTCTCTAAACATGTACAAGAGATGGGAAACATTACTATTTTGTTAAACCAGTAGGTTTCCCACATATATTCCTTTACCAGATTAATGACAAATGGACATTTTAAAGAACAGATCAGTAAACACAAAAAAACAAAAGTCCGGTGTAAAAAGGGAACGGGCTCATCACAGTACAGGTTTAGGTGAGATCACAAAGAAATATACAGATACACACGCCGCCACATGGCTTTCTTAGTAGTCCATCTTTGTCCGGTGTAAAAAGAAATTGTATAAACATCTGAATTGTAATTTACAAGGGATTTCTTTTCTGTAAAATAAAATAATATATACAATGTTACAGATTGTCCCAGTCTTTTTTTCCCCTCCATAAAAGTCCATCTTTAGTCCAGCGACACGTGTGTTACGTGTGACTGGAGGAAGCAGATTCTGTTGGTGCGTGTTTGGAAGACTCCTTGGGCCGATCAGATTTAGAGTCTTTGTTGCTTTCTTTGCTTTTACTTCGGTAAGCGTGGTCTCTTACACGGTCCCTGTCTCTGTCCCTATCTCTAGGCCTATCACGATTTCGCTCTCTCTCCCGGTCCTTATCTCTGTCCCTGTCACGGTCTCTTTCAAAATCTCGGTCTCTGCTTCTAGACCTCTCTCTGTCCCGACGTTTATACGAGTCTCTGTCTCGCTCTCTGGTTCTGTCTCTATCCCTGTCTCTATCTCTCCCTCTGTCCCTCTCTTTGTCTCTGTCTCTTTCCCTTTCTCTGTCTCGATCTTTGTCCTTTTCTCGCTCACTGTCTCTGTCCTTTTCTCTGTCTCTATCTCTTTCCCGGTCTCTATCTCTATCTGAATCTCTAGCCCTATCACGGTCTCTGTTCTTTTCCCATTCTTTTTTCTCAAATTCTTTTTCTTTGTTCAGATCTCGGTCTCTATTTTTATCCCACTCACGACTTTGTTCTTTTGGCCTTTGTCGTTCCCAGTCTCTATTTCTCTCCCAATTTCGGTCTCCATCTCTTTCTCTGTTCCAGTTTCTACTTCTCTCTCTATCCCATGTACCTTCATGGTCTCTTTCCCTCCTCCTTTCATCAAATCCTCGGCTTTGTAAATGCTCAGAAGTACGTGGTTCAGCGTACTCAAATTTCTCATTACATCCTTCATATCTGTCTCTAGATCTTTCTTCAAAGGAATGATTTCTATGGTCCTTATTTTGCCGAAATTCATTTGATTCCCAAGGTTCCTGCTCTTGTCTCATATCTGAATAACTAGGATGAGAATCTGGTGGTCCTACTTTGTCCCTGCCTTCCATTCTATGTGGTGGAGGAAGACTTGGAATTTCAAGCAGTGGACGTGGTTGAGGTTTTATACTTTGTGGAGGTTGATCAGAAAATCTAGAAGGTGCCGGCCCCCTTGCTCCAAATTGATGCGGGGCTGGGCCTCGTTGGTTTGGTAACATTGGGGGTGGACTTATTCTTTGAGTGTCAAATTGCATGGGTGGAGGACCTCTTGGGCCTGTGAAGTGTCCTGGCATTTGGCCTCTTGCACCTTCAAAATCATTTAAATATGGTCCTCGAGGGCCTCCAAAATGACTAGGTCCTGGACCTCTATGTCCTCCAAATAGTGGTTGCATTGGCCCACCTCTGTTACCCTTAAATTGAGATGGCGGTGGCCTTCTTGGGCCATCATAGTGAAATGGTTGTCCTCGGTTTCCCTGAAATGGAGGTGGTGCCTGCCCTCTTGGTCCATCAAACCAAGGCGGACTGTCATCCATGCCATCAAAATGAGAATCTGGAAATTCCAAATGAGGACCACTTTGCTGATCAAACCTAGGAGGTGATTGTCCTCTTTGAGAAACAAAGTGAGGAGGGGGAGGGCCCCTGTCTCCAAATGCAGGAGGTGGTCCATATTGTCCAGGAAACAAAGACATAGGTGCATTTAGCTCTCCAATTCGATCAGCGTGTGACCCTCTTTGCTCCTCCATAATAGGTGGGCAATTTTCATCAGGAAATGTAATGGGAGCCCTTGTTGCTGAGAGACTAGGAATTGGTTTTGGTTCATTAAACATTGTTGGAATTTCACATTCATTCTCAAATGTCATTTGAGGCCCTCTGGACAATGGTGGTCCAACATTGTTTATTGGAGGTAAAAGAGGACCTTCACGCTGCAAACCCAACTTATTTTGCTCTGTAAATAAAGGTGCTTGAATATTTATTGGATCATTATGGTGTAAAAATGGTTGTTCTTTTTCAGGATCAAAGTATCCAGAATGCTTTTCTTGAGACACAACTGTCTGACTACTAAAGGGAGCCCTTGCAATTTGTGATTCAAAGTTTTTAGACTCTGGTGTCCACGTATTTGCATGAGAACTGTCATCAGGCCGACTTTCTTCATCATTGCTATTCTGTTGTAAAGATGCATTCCCTGGTGTTGGAAGTAATACTTTACGGGAGACATTTGCTGCAGATGAAGAGTTGTCAGAATTGGTTAAGCCTGTGGTTTCCATTGGATGGTACCAAGGTACATTAGTAGGTGTAATGTCTTTTACAGTATTTTCGGTGACTCTCTCACTTGGACATGGATTACTGGGTTTGCTCTGTTCCAAACAAACTTTGGGCACAGCTTCGCTCTCACTGCCGGAGGTGGGTTTATTTACAATATCTTGACTACTTTCTATCGAACAAGGCTGGACTGATTTTTCAGTTTGTAACTGAATGTTAAAGCTCTCCCCATTTTCTGACTGCATTCTTTTTACTGCAGTCTGTCTTGGATCTCTAGCTTGCCTTGGATCTCGACTTTGAACGATAGTCTGATCTGTGGTTACAGGTATAGTCAAATTTGCTATGTCTGGGTCTTGCTGAAACAATTCTGTTTTAAGTAAAGAAGATTTGGGTGGAGGGGACATCAAAGCATCAGATACTGAAAAGTGTGCCATGGAGACTCCGACAGCTGCCCTTTGCTGTCTGAGAGCTTCTTCTTGCTCCTCGAGTTGCCTTTTTTGCTCTTCTATTTGCTTATTTAATTCATCCAACATTTTCTGCTGTTCTACCAAGGAGGAGGAATCAGAAATATTGGGCAAGTATTCTGCAGATACTTCCACAGGTTTTGTTGTACTCCCAACAGACATTCTATTGGGCAGGTCTTCAACTGTGACTTTTGCTTCCTCTAATATAGTTTCATCTTCGGGGTCATATGCCTCTTCTTCCTCATCTAAATTTTCACAAGGCTGTTCTGGCTCATAAGGTTTTTCATCATTAGCGATGAGGTTACTATTGAAAGCTTTTTCAGGATCATACTCTTCCTCTGGATCATATGGCCTATCATCTTCATCTTCCAAAGTCTTTTCTTTAGACATCTGTCCAAACTGCTGTACTATTGGGTCTATTAAAGGAATTCCTGCAATCGCCTTCTCTTTTATAGATTGCTCATTCACAGCACTGGAATTTTCACCCTTTGTATCAGTGTTTTTACCAAAAAGAGTCTTTAAAATGTGCTCCAACGGTGTTGCAGTCTTTGAGGAGGATGAAGCACTATCAGCGGTCGGTGATGAAGACCGAGCGGATACACCAATGCCAGGTATGACACCATCGGTTTTGGAAGCTGACTGTGTGAGTTCAGGAGTGTATGCTTTTGAAACGGGCTCTAGAGGAAGCAGAGAAGGAGAGCCTGGTGGAGTTGTGGTTTTAATGGTTTCACTAGACAACGGCTGATATTTCTGTGGCTTCTTCTCTACTTGAGAAGTTGCAGGCAATTTATTTGATGTTATGATGTCCATTTCCTCCTGGCTTGGTACTCTTGTTTTCTTTTCTTCAACATTTCCCATCTCATTTGTAGCTGGACGTTTGGGTCTCTGACAAATCACCAATCCTAAGATTAAATTTGGACGTGTCGATTCAAGACCTAAAAAGCAAATAAAGCCACTAATTAGTAATCATGCATCACTGTGCAACAATTACAGTCAATATTTCAGCTCATTAAGACATGTTCACCTTATAAGATAACTTAATTATGTCAACTCATTAGTTCCTAAACAGCCCTAAACAGGCCAGAATTTCATAAAACCTATATGAATAAAAGGTGACAATCATGTCTCACCTGAATTCAACAAGTGACCGTGCCTTTTAATGCCATATCTGTACTTATAAGTGTTATCCCAAAACCCAGACCTATCAACTGTTCCTTGCAGCATGGATTTGGAAACACTATGCTAATTTGGAAAACAATTCCAATATTGTTGAAAACATTTGCAGAATTCCTTTTTTTCTGTTTTGAGCATAAGCTCTAGTTGAAGATGTATAAATTTATACTTCTGTACCTCTATTTCACTATATGTGGAGATAAAAATATTAAAAAAATCTATACTAAAGATTGAAAACACTATCCTAATGCTCTTTCACAACTTATTTTAGGAAGCAGCGCTGAAAATAATCATATAAGTGAGAAAATTACTAAGCAGCAATTAACAGACACCAATATTTCTGCATGGCATAAATGATGCACTGAATTCAAACTCACAGATTGTGTTATTTTTAATTTACGAGAAGCTTGAGGGTTAACATTTTATTTACTTATATTAATTTGGAAGGACTATTGTAATGCTGAGGCACGTTCCTATGCAATACTTCCATTAGTCACAAAGGAGCCTACAAATTCCTGCCCTTGTAATATAAAATGTACAAATTAAAACTTAATAATAAAATATGCTTTCAACACAAGGCAGGGATTAGGAGATCGGGAATATTAATATCAGCCGAGATAGATAAGGAACTTGCAGTAGAAAGTATCATACCTGTAAATTGTATTCCAGTAAGTGATTAGAAAAAGCTTATCAGTGTTAATGCATTAAAGCCGCGCATAAATTGTGGTTGATGTAGAACTGTTTCTGTGCAACACTGAATATTGCTTGAAGTTATCATTCTCCTAAAACGATTGTGTAGTATTGTGACATAGGAATAGATACTCTGATCCGCCCCAATTTAACATTCAATAACGTATAGGTTGGTAGGGATCTACACATCGTTACTATTTGTTTCACAGTCTGTCTTTAAATGGCCATTGATCTTTTAACACTGTGTACAACTTAACTACATGCGTTTGCGACTTCTTCCTTTTTTCCCTTTAAGCAGCTATGGTCTCAGAAACTAAGACTTTGTTTTTTTAGATGGGTGTCTGGCAGGTGCTGTACCGTGCTATGTATAATTGCTAGGGAGTCTGTTGGCAGTACTTCTAACACCCTAGGGTGAGTTCATTTAGGAATTGGTTATAGGCTGCTGTGATCACAATCCAATCCCTGACATGAGTTTACTAGACAAAGTAGAAGAATACATTCCAAAGCAATATATATTTATATATCAGAATTAATAACTTAGTTTGTGCAATGTCTTCTATTAGTTTTAATTGACTTGTTTCTTAAAGAACCATGGCAGTGCCCTAGCAAGAGGAACTAGTTTTGATAATGGATTTATCAACAATAAAATGTATTTTCTATAATTTATTACTATTCGATATTATATTATTTTTCATATACTAACATTGAAGCCTCCACGCAGATATGATCATCACAGGGGATGGACTGATAAAGGTTTAAATTCCTTCGTAGGAGACTCAAGAATCCTTTGCAGGCAGCCCCACAAAACAATGTAGTTGCCAAGGGAAACCACTTAAACACAACAAATCCCCAGCCTTAGATAGGTTTTGGGCTGATATAACTTTGCTCCTGATAATTTAGAATAGCATGCTAGACAAAGGCACCTTCCTCACTGACATTATCGGGGATGGAGGGCAGCACCAGCAGAGCTTGATCTTTGCAAGTTGATTTTATTTTTCCCCCCAAATCAGTTATGCTCAATAACTAATTATACCATCTAGCTCCCGTTAGGACGTTACAGTGATCCCTTATGCCATAGGTGTACCACCTTTAACTTTACACAAAGAGGTGTGTTGGTAATCAGCTGGGTTAAAGTTTATGAGCACTTTAAATATTAATGATATGTGACATGTATATTGTACACACAAGCACACTCATGCAACCTCATGTAGACATGCTTTGGTTCAACCGTGAAGAACATGGTAGTGGGAAGAAGTCAGGTCCTCACTGGCTTTTCCTTCACGTCTTGCTGTTCAGGTTCTTCTTTTCTTTTCACTTAATGTTGTCCATAATTCTTCATGTTACAGATGTCCCCTTATCACTTGTTTTCTAACATTGGCGGAATCTATATGTATGTGTGAACTGAATGTATTATGTGAAGAAGACAATGGCCACTTTTAAGAAAATATCTTTATTTTTTTTAGAACATTGAGGAGAGAAGGTGAATACAATAGAATGTAAATCAGTAGTCACTTATATATATATATCCCAGGTTTACCTTTCTGCTGCAATCCTCTGCACATTTCGCAGAACATCAATTATATGAGACTTGTATTTTTCTTGTATACTACTTGATGTTTGCTTTGTATTTCAGTTCAATAAAAATAAAAACCTAAATGTTTTCCTATCTACATAGTAGATGCTTACCTGGTCCCTCAAATGGTAAGAGTTTAGATGGGATGGGATCCTTGGCGCTTAATGGTATCAGATACAGGTCTTTGATGTGTCGGTTATTGTTGGCCACAACCCCAAAGCGGCCTCGGCTGCTAAAATAGGAGTAGAGGGATATATACGCCACTTCCTCTTCTTCTGTGGCAGGGTGAAATCGGATTAGAGACAGTTCCTGCAATCAGAAGGTCACAGGATGGGTTGAAGGCAATTAAGTACCAAATATCTCCAATTTACATACCAATAATGACTAGCCCTAAAGTACAAAATATTTGCCAAACATTTTAATATTCTACAGTACTGTATTTCAGTTAATTAATTGTCCCTGTGTATATGTGGGTTTGGACTTTTAATACCTTTGAAACGGATGATTTGAGTTTGCCAACATAATCCCAAACAGTCTTTGGCGAGATCCTTCCACCTATGTGGATTGTGTCTGGTAAATCCTAGATGAGAAATATTGTATGGTTAATAACATTTTGATAAGATAACAGTTTATGAAGAAAACATGAATTGATTTCTAACACAGACATGATGCTATCAATTGGCAAAAAAATGGTTCAAGTCTAAAAAAAACTAGACACTGAAAACCTGTACCAATATAATGTGGCATTTCCAGTGTGAAGCTATGCCATATACACAATAATATTTACATGTCATTCTGCTAATTTGATATCTGTATGATTGGTCTGGGATTCAAGGTGCATTTAAAAAAGCTCCTTTTGGTTTTACTGTAAATTACATAACTATTAATTCCTAATTAGCAGTTTTATTTGAAATATAGAGGAGACATAAAGGTGTGTTTGGATCTGTATTTCAAGATAAAGGATTAACCAACCTCATTGAGATATTCAATAGACCCAGACACAGGGTATGCTTTTGTCACAAACTTGGCCACAGATTGCATGTTTATGAATCCTTTCCATATAGGAGTCTGACGAGAAAGAAAGAGTGCGGTGTCTCCATCTTGAGGTGCACGGATCTCAGGCATGCTGCAAAAATTAAACCATAGAAGAATGTCACGTAAAATCCCTAACCTTTTCATATGTACAAAACTGGGAGAGAAAAAAATTATTCTATAAAACATTGTTTGTAAGAGATATTAATTGCAGCAGCCACACAAGAGTGTATAAAGCCCTAGTACTGCACACATTAATGTTACAGGACCTTAAAACGAATACAAATAATGGATTCCTTCCACAGTGAAAAGTACTGATATGTAGCAAGCACACACCTTCTGCACACAATCTAGTTTAAAAAGACCAGTCTAGTTTGGGAAAAAATAAGTAAAAAGTATGTATCCAACTGTATGTATTCTTTTAGGTGATTCCCATGCCTGTGATGCATGTGTCAAATGATAAAAGGTTGACCTCCTCGATGAACGAGTGAGTTTATGAATCCCCACTGCTAGATAAAATGGGATAAAAAAGTGCACCCCCTTTATTTTCCAGGCCACAAAACCTTATTGTACAGGCACACAATGTAAGCCTCTTGCTAAGAATATTCTGCTAAAAGTGAAGATTTTGTCTAATAATGCTTTCATGGTTAATATTTTTCAAATCGGAAGTGATCCTTTGTAAGTTTAGGAAATCATTAAACAGGGAAAGTACCAAAAGGTTACTCTAACTGTGCCTTCCATACAGAATTTACTTGCAGAGTAGATTCCTTAATTCAGTGTCATGTTGATAGGACCTGGAGGGGGGATAGCGGCAAACAATGCCCCCAAGTGTCTGTGTGTATACATACATACAAAAATTGTCTTATGATGTTTGCATTCAATGAGTCGTTCACTCTCCCAACCCCAAATGTGTGGCTTTCCACACCCACAATCATTGTGTATCATATTATATTATAGAGATCACATATTTAAGTGAAAAAACAAAACAATTTACACATAAATTATATTTTCGAAGTATGTACTAAAAGCAAAATCAGTCACTTCAGTTTAAATCTAGCCTATATAATTCTATATATATGTAAAATAAGAATGGTCAGTGCCCGTCCAACACTATGGGTTGCCCCTTATATCAGTTTGGACAAATTTGTTCAATCCTATACTGTTTAATGGTTCAGAGGGCCCCATTTTTTCTGGCTTCATGTACAAGGTTTACATAGCTATATTTAAATAATCTGGTGTAGAACTCTATTTTATCATGTGTGCCTGACTAGAACACCTGAATTTTCATTCTGATAAATGAATGGCTTTGTATCAACTATTAATTATTCTGAAACTCATAAGAACATAAGTAATGTGTCTACTTTCAGATTTTCTCTTGCAGATTATTTTCAGTTCCCTAACCCTTCACATGAGCAGCTAACAGACCAAAATTACGCACTTGATGTTTGGTGATGAAGATGCTAAATAGCGGGTGTCAGGCGATGGGTGAGGCTTCATGAGTATAGATTTAGGTACAGTGAACGTCGGAGGAAGAGGTGTCAACGCTGCTGCTGGAGCATCTTCATTGTCCCGTGAAGGTCTGGGTGTGGAGTTTGGGGAAGAGGTTACTGTAGCAGTTGGACGTTTTATAGCTGTCCTGGGGTCCCTGCCAGACACAGTGACTGTGGTCACCATACTGGTAGGAGGGTACAAAGGTCCCTGACTAGGAAGTGGAGACTCAGCATTAATAGGGGAAGCTGCAGGAAAGGAAACACTCTCTGTGGCCAACTCAGGGACAGCTTCAGGGTTTTCGTCAGTGTCCATAGGGACCTCAGGTTGCTCTTGTGTAGAATGTGGAGGTGCTGGTTCTGAGCTCTCAAGCTTCGGTTCAGGTTTTGGCTTCGGTTCGGGTTTTGGCTTCGGTTCGGGTTTTGGCTTCGGTTCTGTCTTCTTCTGAGTTCCAGTCAAGGTTTTCTGTCGTTTGTTTGGGGGCTCATCATCAGCTGACATTTGACCTATAGAAGGAAACATAATATATCAAGTAAAAAGCTTGTTGCAGAAAGAATAATTATACATATTATTCATCAACTTTAGGGAATACATTTACAACTTAAAAAAAAAAAATGAAAATGTGCCTCATTTCCATTTGTTTCTGATTCAACTGTATTAAGGTGTATTAAATGGCTCCTGTGCTGGCCAGCCAACATTGCAAGAGTGGTTTAGCAATCATGTGAAAATACCGCCATTAGCTTCTGGAGCTTCACAATTTCAAGTTTTTATAAATAAATAAGCTCCAGAATGCCAAGAGTTTGACCCAGAGAGGAGCTGGAATATGATTTATTCAAATAAAATGTATAAATGATGGAGTTAAAAATATATATTTCTACAGCATGACAGATTATGCTTTCTCAATTAAAACACTAGAATAAGTTTCAATTCTTTGTTTGCCTTTTTTCCAATTTTGAGACCTTGTGTCACAGGGGGCCAGCGAATGCCAGACCGTTGCTCTCCCTCACTTATTTCAGTCTAAAAGCTTATTGGGACCCAAGCAACGTAACTTGAAGCCACATGAATAGAAACGTTTTCCTTGTTGCATCAGAAAGGTATTTGATAACATGTTTCTCTTTCAAATGAAGTTTTTAGAATCAGGTTTTAATAAATGTTTTTCATATACAAACAAAAAAAATATCTAATTTTTAAACACGCTCTTTTGTAAATGCTAGAAAAGTGTTCTATATCCCATATCCATTTTAACTTTCCCAAATTAATGAAAAATGTGACCCTTACTTGCATTATTACTTGAAATACTTAATACTATTACTATTATACTTAATACTATTACTTGAAATAAGTAAATCAAGCTATGACCGATTCCGTAAATCCTTCTGGCTGCTCAGCTGTTCTTACAATGAGGATTAAATGCTATTTGTATTTCATAGGAATAATCACCTGTACAGATTTTGCAGTTGAGATCAAAAAGATGTGCACGGTGCTGGCTTGTGGTGTCGTTTAACATGCTGCTGAAAATGTCAGGGAGGGCAGAACTGCTTTTTTCAGGGGGGGCTATGCGTACAGTCTCCTGCTGCTCCTAAAATAAAATGAACACATAGTAATGTAACAAAAGAAAACAAAAGCATGTCAATATTAAAGTAAATGTGTCGCATCACGTCTCGTGAAAGCAAATACTGGACAAAATACAAGGCTATGCCTTTACAGTTCCACTGAGGGTCAAGAAAAATTGCTCGTTTGAAGTATGTAACAAAATAACATTAAGTAGCAAACTGTTTCATATAACATTTTTAAGACTTTAGATTAATTTTATTGGATTTGAACGCCACCGCCATCCCCACAATAACCCAGGAGACAGCTTGCATCAATGGAAGCAAGTCCTGCTCTCCAGAAACGGCTCCATATGATCTAAGTATCATGGATGCCTCCAGCAGAAGTGCCTTTTTTATTCAAATCTAGCTTTATGACCTTTTCCGGTCTAATTATGCTTTGTCCAGTTTATAAATAATTAGTTTCAATGGATTTCGCATTGTGCATAGCTACACCAGAGCAGGTTTTTTCTTGTGTTTATACTCACAGTATCTGTATCTGACATGGGAGGAGACTCTTCCATATCTACAACCATTTGTTTTGTTGAAGTTTTATTTTCCACCCGCATCTTGTTTTTTAATCCTAAACTCTGTTGGAGAAATTAGAAAGTACGTTAGAAATTGTTCTTTAAAAGAGTTTATTTCTAATGAAATATATAGACAGACCAGTATTTGAAAAAATGCATTGATTTTTCACTTTAAAGACAAAGCCTGACAAGTTTCATGTTTAAAACCAGCTTACATGTTTGGGTCCAGTTTCTTTCCAAGATGATAACCTTTTGGACACCAGCTCCTCGGGCTTTAATCTCACTAATTTTACAAGGGAAATTTCTCCTCGAAGAACTCGATGGAACAGACCCTGCAAAAAGAGATTATAAAGTTTGCATAAGAATAACAGAACATGTATTTTTACTTGCCCTCTCAAAAGGGACTCTTTATGTATCATTCTTTTCTTTTGCAGATTATTTTGTACTCCTTGGGCTTTAAACTCTGTGTAATGCCTTCAGCATACAGACCGTGGACATGCAGGGTGTCTGCGTGCAAAAACAGCATATCCTCTATGAACTTGTCCTTAGAAGTTATGTATGACATTTACAGGACAATTACATGGAGTAGTACAAGATGAATTGACTCTTAAAACATTCATATAATACAAAAACATTTTTGCCTAAAAAGTCCATTACATTTAGATAACTATTATAGTATGCAATTTAGAAATGCTGGACTTACACACACTTCTAAAGGACAATTTTTGCTAAGATGCACGTCTTAATAGGATTTCATATGGATGTACCTGATTTTTTGGATCCTTCAAGTTAAGCATGATGTTGCGGTACTTGCTCTTGTACCTGCTGTCTGTATCCCGAAACAAATTAAACATTTCCTTTTCAATGTTCATAGCAACCTTCACAACTTCATTCTCCTCCATAACCAGATCATCACTGTCATTGACCCTGTATGATCAAGGAAGAGAAAGAAAGGATTGAGATGGACCGTTTTTACCCTGTGACACCAAAGCCTGACGATTTATACTGGATACAATTTAAAATTGAAACATAGATTGTCTCGAAGCTTATACTAAGTGACCACAAACTGAATAACCTCACTTAACACTTACATTCTATAAAGAATATAGTAACTTGGTGAGATATGTACATCAAAGCTCTTTTCCTTTGAAGTCACACAACGGAGATTCGAGTACGATATCATTTAAAGATACAGGTTTAAAGTACCCTCATTTTCTGTAGTGCTGGGTGAGAAGTACTTTTTCAGAGCAATGTTTTTTTTTAACGCAGGTTTCTACAGTGAACATACATCAGTTAGCATTTTTTGACCTGCTTTGCTGAACTAACCACCATGTAATGAATCGGCTCAAAGACAAGGCCCTGAATTTAATGTTAATATTGTTTTGCCTTGAACTCAATGTATGTATGGAGCTACAGAATATGTTGGCGCGTTACAAATAACAATAACAATAATAATCTCTTGCTCACGGGAGATCACTGCTAACAACCTCCTGGAAATCTGAATCTTTTGCCTTCAGTTTAACTCCTATGCTAAACAAAACACTGGGTATGCTCATACCACAGTGAGTACGTTATCTAGCAAATACAATTACTTCACGTGGTTGGAGCATGTGCAATCTTTTGTTGAACAAAATTGCTCACACTAAATATAGAAGTGTCAGAGCCCCAGGGGTATACAGAAATAATTGGTAATGATCTCCTTATGATCAAGAAATGACTGATTAGTGGGCGAATCAAAAAAGTTGATGCTTAAATTTAAGCTTATGGTAGGAAAATACAGATATAACCTATAAGATTTTAAATTATACTATATGTAGAGCCTCCTTTGTGGCACTTTAACCTTTAAGTCATTGCTAGATGATCTGCGTATACGATGACCTGTTTAAATAAACCTTTTTAGGAAAAAAATTAAATTATAAATTGATAAATATATAAACATACTGTAGCTCCGATTCACAATATCGAAAAAATATATTTACTGCTATAACTATGCTCAACTTGTGGAGACTTAAAATGCCCAATTCCACAGGGTAACACTGCACCTTTTCCATAAAATTTCCTTCAGAGATCTCCGGATGTTCTGCCGAATCTGAGTGTTGGGTACGGTGTGCGAGACGCTGGGTCCAACCTTTGACTGTGGGTTAGGATTAGAAGAGGAGGCCATGGTGGATGAGGAGGTTCCAGGTAGTTTCCTCTGTGCAGGTGACACATATGAGGGGGTGGTCTTCATAGGTGCCGAGGAATTAGACGGCATAGGTTTCTTGGAGACTGTGGAAACTTTTGAGACGGTAGAGGTGTTGGGTTGAGGAGCACCTTTACTACTTGCTTGACTTTTGAAGCTACCAGGAACTGGCCTGACAGGTTTACTTTGTGTGGAGGATGAAAGGGTCTTCTTCAACATGGGTATTCTTGGTAGGGAAGAGATTGGCTTCATCATTAAAGTAGAGGTTGGGGACACAGGAGGCTTTTTGACAGGAGGCGGAGCTTCTGTTTTCTTTTCCGTTTCCTCTGCCTTTACTTTCTCAGCTGCTAAAACAAATCAAAGAAAACCGAATTTTAAAACAAAAAGCATAAAAAATCCCCTCCAAAAACCAAAAGTGTGCTGCAATGGTAGAGCTGGTGTATGGCAGGCCCAGTGCAAAATAATGGTGGTCAATGAAAATGCCAAAAATAAATGTAGCTGGCCAGATCATCATTATGGTGATCAGATCACCTGTCAATAAACCTCCATTACTGCCAGTAGCACAGAGCCCCTACCCTGTTGTGGGCCCTAGTGCTTTGCACCTTCTGCACAAGCAGCAGCTCCTCCATCTGATGTGTAGTATAACATGTCAATCTAATTTCACATTACAGACTTCTTCACTGTATCTTGTTTGTATTAAAGGAAAAAAGGTTAATAATTAGGAAAGAAGCAAAATTATGGAAAATATTAAAAATTATCAAGGACCTTGTTTTTATCCTGTATCAAAGTTCATGAAATTATAAATGTACAATGTTTAAACAAAATATGAGTTTTTATACCAAAAGTATTAACTGTATGAAGAATATCAAAAATAAATCACTGAACTCCAGCATCAAATAGGCCGATTTCTGCTATATTAGTCGAGCCAAACCATACCCATAAAGACTTTTCCTGACCTGTTAACACGAATCATATCACTAGAAACTTTTTAGAAGCAATATCCACTAACAGTGGTCACTTTTTCCCACAATATAATGGTGGAGGTTTCATAAAAAAAATAAAGATAATTAATAACCAACTTTTCAAATTATTGTGAGGAATCTTATTTTGAACCTGTCCTGCCTCCTGTCATGTTTAAGTCTTGAGCACAAAATGGTACACATTGGTGGGAAAGTCTATTAAAACATCATTGAAGCTGCCTCACCTCTGCTAAGAAAAAAAATTTGTTCCATAAATAGTTCTCTCACCAGCTATAACTACAATGAAAAGTTGTTTAGACGCATACTTAATATGTGAAAGTCATGAAAGCTTGTCCTTTATTCTGGCTCTCTAAAGTGCCACAGTACGGCTATACATGTGTAAAGGGACAGTAAGGTCCACATTCTCAAGCACTTCCAAGAAGTTTTCTTAAAATGAATTGACAAGTCCTATAACGTTACTTTTGATCCTACGATACAGCTCCTTCATTTGAAAATGTATGAAGAAGTTGGTTTAATCTTGTTCAGCCTGTTTGCATCATCATTCCACCATTTTTTAACATATATTTGTGTACAACCTGCCTTTTGGAAAGCAGAGACTTATTTCCTGCTCAAATCTGCAAACATATCTTTATTTGCAGGATTACTCCTTCGTAATGCAATATTTAATAATTTATATACACACACTTCAAAATGAAAACTTAAAAAAAGAAAGAACCAAGGTGATGACAGAATATAACACCTTGTCCTCATTAACTATCCATGGCACTTTGGTCTCAACATCAAAACCCTCATCCTTCAGGGCCAAGTGAGGCTCCTTTAGACGTTAGTCTCAGTTTATTAAAGCCATCTTGTATTCAACACAAAAACTTTAATTTCACATTTAAGTAAACGAAGGTAACTAGGTTCTTCCATGTTGTTGCTCAAAATCTGAAATGGTAAATCCAGATTCAATAGCAAAATGGTAGCCTAGCCATTAAGTTGCTATAGATGTAACCAGTTATGCATTATGTGGAGGTTGCCAGGTATTGTGCAAGGGTATAAAACTTTCTTCAGACATGTATATAAAGCTTGTCAATACTATGCATCATGTATTCCTCCTTCGCTTACATCTTAGAAGCAGCCTTGTATCTCACTACTTCTAGATCAGATAATGCCCACCATAGAAATACCTATGAAGACTTGACTGTCGGCAGGTTGAGTGGAAGTCCTCTAGACAAGATTGCAAGGTGGATTTATGGGAAAAATCATGGGTCTCTTTTCAAAAGGTGAAACTGCAACTGGTAAAAGTGAGAATAGTTTCACAGTGAAGTCACCTGATGAACATTTGAGAGTAGATGGAAAACTGACCAATCATGATCTAACACTTAGATTTCTATGGAGATTTGTGGTGTTCCACGTTTATACTACCGCAGGTAACCGCTCTATACTCATACTTCCAACTGATTTTCCTTCTTGACATAGATTTGTTGGCCAAAGCAACGCTCTGGAGTGGTAGCAAGACAAACCACTCATCATTCAGATCCTCTTTGAGTCAAGAGTCAATTGTGGCTCGGTATGGTTCATGTCGCTGGCCTTTTCCAGAGGTCGGTTAAGCTACTATTAATAGATGCTTTGAATCTGAGCAGAGAGACTATGGATGAAATAAATGTAGCTTCAATTACGTTCATGTTTTACTTATTCTCTGCAGTTGTAATCACCATGTAATATGTATATAAAATCAGAAGTCTTGGAATAAAGAAAGATAGTCAGCTTCATAATTTACATATACTTTGGTAGTTTGTTTTTTGTAATTAAACATCATGACTTGTACTTGCATACATTAAATAAATGTATATTTATATACACACTACTGAAAATGCGAAGTCTTAAGTTTAATGGGTTAAATGCTTTGTTGCATCTAAAATAGCATATTGAAAGCAACCCAGATTGTTCTCGCTCTCAAATTATTTCCATGAACAAATCTAAATTTGTATTGTTCAAATGATTTAACTGCCCTGTGGTTCTTGTTCAGGTCTTCTAATAAGCTAAGTCCTGAAGAAAGACGAACCAAATTAAACTTATTTACTCTAGAAAAAAGGAGGGGAAATAATTACCTTATATAAATATATCCAGGGTCAATGCAAGGCTTTGTCAAGGGAACGTTTTGTTACAAGAGGTTTTCAACTGACATGAGGACATCCTTTGAAGTTAGAAGTAAAACAAAATTGCCGTAAAGGAAAGGGATCTTCACAGTAAGGATGGTTAATCTGTGGAATTCTCTACCAAAGGAGGTGGTGACAGTGGATCCGATAGATAACTTTAAAAAGGGATTGGGTATATTTTTAAATAAAAAGGGCATTAAGGGCTATCCTGGATAAATAGAGGAAGTATTGATCCAGGGATGAATCCGATCGCCAGTATGTGGGGTCATGAAGGAATTTTATATATTTTTTCCCCTCTTGAGACAATTGGCTAAGTTTCACTTGGTTTTTTTTTTTCTGTTTGCTTCCTCTGGATCAATTAACAATAAATCTGTGTATTGCAGATCAGAGGAGATCAAAAAAGGTTTAACTTGATGGACTTAAGTCTTTTTTCAACATAAATTACTATGTAACTAAGTAATGCAAATATACAATTCATACTTTTCCTATAGTATGCCCTGTTCATTTTCTATGTCGACAAAGTTTAAATAGGTTGACCTAATGCTGTTTATATATTTGATTTATAAAATATGTTCTGTGTTCAATGATCCTTTAGCATATACACAGCTTCATGGAGATTGCCCCATGATCAGGCGATGAATATTTCGCTAGTACTCCTGTTGTAGAGAAGGATCGACTTGTTTTGTAGCAGCTTCTCTCAGAGTTAGAGTTTTTCTGTAGTCCCTCTTATCTGTAAACTCTACAAAGCCAACTCTCCATTATCTCGAAGGCTCTTTAAATACGAAGTTTCTATCCACATAAACACTCTAATAACCAGCTGCTTTCTTTTAACTGGAAAATCCACAGACCGTATGCCATTTTGAATAACGTCACTTGATAATATGAAAAATATTTTACAAATAATTACAATCCATTATTTCTAAACTACTGTATTTAATTTTGCTTTACTAATAATGGCCATGTCTGTTACTGAAAGGATTTGAACCCTGGGAGGAGTGGAAAGGACCACGGGTTCAGATAAGATCTGTATTCATGTATTTAAGACATGAACAGAACTCTTGCCACTGAGCATGCTCACTTTGATGATACTGGGGTCATAGGATTTTAATGAAAGTGCCCTTATCCTTCAGAGCAGTGGCTCCCAAACCTCTCCTCAAGACCACCAGACAGGCCATGATTTAGGACGGTCAAACACTGTGAATAAAGGGTAACTAGTATTCCACAGGCGGTGGAGTCTTAATAACTTTTACTCATCTTAAATTGCTTCACCTGTGAACTCCGTGTTTGACCTAAACAAGTCCAGTCTGGTAGATCTTGAGGAGAGGTTTGGGAAAACTGCTACAGAGCATGCACCAAGCTATCTATCCGGCCTTCGTTATATCTGGTTTCTTTTCACTGTTCAGGATAACGAGGAGTACATCAGCAGCCATTAATGACATGTTTAAATTATAGTTTTGGCGAAAGTTGAATGGTGGTGAACTAAATAGATTTAACATGAAAAGTGGTCACTCTGGCCTTTGAAGAGCAGATAGCAGTTTTGATTTTTTCTTTCAACCACCAGTACTCACAGAGTAGAGCATTTTGCAATTGCATATAATATGACCTTTAAAACAAGTTGAAAATAATCTATATTTTACACAATAGGGTGGCCCAGGTTTTCCTCTCATGGACTGGAATAGGCTGCTGCTGATTGGATGGTATGCATTCAGAACAAAAAAGTTAAAAAAAAGGTTTGTCATCCAGACACAATTACTTCTGGTGAAACAATTTATGCAATGTAAAGGGCCACTGAAACAGTGTAGTTTTCATGATAAGTAGTAGAGATCCATATAAGGGATTAAAAAGGAAAAAACTGCCATAATCTGAGAAAGATTAAACACTAAAAACTGTTTTTTCCCATAATATTTAGGCTGGAGCCACTCGCATCTGCCTATTTACTGTACAAAAAGGACTATAATGCAACAACATAGAAAAAGCTGCAAATTTCAGTGTAAAGTTTCTTTAAAACCATCCACTGCATATTGGGAGGGACAAATAATCCATTTAACGGATATGCTCCACTAAAAAGAGAATCAAAAATGAAAATGTGACATATTTAAACTAATATTCTTAAAGAGAAAAATAAGAATTTATCAAGACTATGTGTAGAAGACTATCATATTTCTTTCATCATTTCTTGATATATAAAATGATGAGTGAGATGTTTTGTTTTTATCAATCAGTGGAAGGGGAGGAGAGAAATGTAAACTTCTAACTCACACCCACAAGCTTCACCCGTTTCATTGATGCCTCCGAGGTTCATCACATACATCAAACATTTGGCTATATATCTCCCTAACTTTTCATGCACTTTTCAAAGCATTTTTTATTGTATGGTGGCCCTTTAATAGTGGGCCATATAGTTTTAGCTACATGTAGTTCTTTAAAAGGGACTTCTGTGGTTCTTCAAAGATCACATCTCATGGGATGAACTGAACTTTCAAGAGCTACTATTCAGTTTCTAGATCTGATAGACTACACAAACTCTCATGAACTACTTGTGAAAGATAAGATTCTGGTTCAGGGCATCCCTCTGCAGCCATGGCATCCAAATGGCTGTGGATTCAGTTGCAGAAAATAGAACATGCTTAACTTGCATAGAAGACCAACTTCAGGGAAACCAGCAGCTCCTCAAGAAATGACTGACATGAGAAATGGCAATATGTGGGAGGACAGTCATAGTTCAGACTCCTCATCTTCTACTACCAGTTAATATTTCCCACCCACCCCCAGGCAGGGCCAATCACTCCAATCTGCAGCGGATATGTGCAGAATCAGTGGTCATCTATATTGAGCCAAGTCTTCTGATCAACTGACCATCGGCCTTGTGTTCCAGACTGCAGTATTAACACTCCATTGGGTGGGTCTTCAATGATTATTATCCTTCAGGTGTGTTAAAAATGATCTGCTTGCACCAGAAATATCATATTTGAGGATTTGTCAGAAGGCTGAGCAACACCTGAGCTCAGAATAACGTATGAACAAGAATCAGTAGATAATATATATAAGCTTTCATCAATAAAGTTGTTAAATATGAGTCCATTTATGCTAAATACCATATGAATAAATTTGGCAGGAATAAATATTTCTTATGGCAGTAACCCAGTTCATGTATTATTCCTTAGTGAAAAATCGACTGTAAAATATTTAATAATTGCTTAATAAAACCATTATTTAATGCTCTTTAGTTTTTATTAAACAATACATCTGGAATATTTAAGGGCTTAATAAATTGCTAACTCTACAAAATTAATTGGTGCTCTAAAAGAGAAAATAATATTTTGCTGAATTGTATTGATGCAGGACGCTCCAATTCAGATCAGTCCATGGGGTGCTCCGGATATTTTTGTAGGACCCTTGCTGTATATATTCAGACAGGATTCCTCTTATGATCTTCAGAGCAATCAATACACAAAAAGGAGTATTTTCCAGTCACTGTGCAGGATGAAGCAGACAGCTGATTGAAGGCACCCATTGTGTCCCATACATTACATGTACAGTATGTTTTTGCTGCTTTTTTTCTACCTTAAACCAATGAATTTTCTTATTTTATTACTTTAAATCCCTAAAACATAGCGGTATCAACTATTTTTTTTATAATTAGTCCCTGCCTCATATTAAGTTAAAAACCACTTGTTCTGTGACAGTTAACTTAATACCAATCTCAAATAAGATGCAACTTGTAGTGCCAGTATTTAGATATTTTTTATGGACGAAAATATTGAAAAGCTAGAATATGGAAATTAATGGTTTGTAGAATATGAATAGACAACCATGTAATATCAGAATTAAAGAAAAACTGTAATCTATATTGCCAGTATGTGCCACCTTCCTAATGAAATTATGTCAAATTAGTATTGGTTCATCACCACAGGTGGTAAATTAGAGAAAAGATCAAAAATTACCAACACTACCAAAAAAAAAAAAGAAAAAAAAAAAAAGAACCATTTCTTTCCTTATTTCTTGTTACCAAGTAATAATGTCATGGCATTTTGTTGGATCATGGAGAGCAGTTCAGCCATAAGTTATAAATATAACCCTTTAAGGGCAGAACTAACTGTATAATAATCCACAGCATGCTGTTATCTACAGGGAAATAAGCAACCACAGATCCTTTGCAGGAAAAAATAATGCCACGTCTAGTGGCAGAGTGCCAGTTATTTAATGGATCGATCAGCAAGTTATTCTGACTAATCCAATGTGGCAGTTATCAATAAGCACTTGTAATAGTGTTTTAATAATAAATAATAAAAACAGGGATAGGGCAATCACAAGCAGCTTGATAAAATGCCCAAAATTAATAAATGCCACCATGCTGGGGAGAAGGAAAACCTTGTAGTAGTAAAATATGTCCAGCAACATTGCATTTTGTTTAATATGTCGTTCTTGTTTCAGAAACTCTTGCGTCACTAAAGAGTATACCATACTGTAAAGTAAAAAAAAAACGCACTGGACTGTGGTTTGGAAAGCAGAATATGACACGGATTGAATATGAAAGGCAAGGTGTCTCTCACCAAAGGCTGCATGTACATAAAAAGGACAGAATCACTCACCAGCCAATGGTCACCGATAAGAATAAGACAATAATGTGCGGGTCCCTTTTATGTGTTGTAGATTAGTGGGCCTTGCTAAATCTATAGCTCTCCAGCGCTGCTGCTGTAGTACGGGTGCATCACATGGGCATTTCTCCACACCGCTCAGGATGCAATGTAACCTCCCGCAGCAGTTGAGCAGCTGGATAAGGATCGAATGTATAAAGAGCACTGGTCTGAGGGTGCTGGGTGGGGAAGATTATGTATAATTTGTGTACGTCTTATTACAGGTGTTCAGATAGATTGCAAATGTTCATTAGATAATTAAAATGCAAGATGATTAAATTAGTTTTCTGTGTCAAGTTAGTGATCTGGTCCTCCATTTTTTTGCAATGTGTTAATATTGTTTTTGCCTTGCACTTAACCCCTGTATAGCGCTATGGAATATGATGGCACATTACAAATAACGGATAATAATAATTATGAAGAGGCAATTCGGTTGATTGAACAATTATGGGTGACAACTTATGCATAACATATCAAAGAAGATAAAAGTGCAGGACTATAATCAAAGTTGAGCAACTAAAAATAAATGGATGGTCTATGCGACAATTATGCATATACTAAAGATAAAGCTCTAGGGAGGAGATTTATTCAAATCAGTTATTCTATGAGGCCTCATTTCAGTGATGTTACACAGTATTCCAGGGACTGGATACAAAGCTTTCATTCTAGCTCTTACAGAAAAGGTCTAACATGTATAATGGATGATTTTCTGGGAGCTGAAAAAGACTGACAAGGGTTTCTAAGTAAGCCATTGTTCACACAAGGTGAACTATATACATCCCCCCCTCCCCCCCAGCAAAAATGATTTGATGGAGGGGCCTTTAAAAAACTGCGGTATGCTAATAGAAGCTACTGCCAACACCCATTGCACGGGTATCAACCCATCTTTTGGTATCGCTAGATGCTTTCACAAGCCTGAATGCTGGCCCGGAGTACTGCATGCCATGTTCCCAAGCAATGCTTCCGATCTTGCATAGGTTACAAAAGCAAAAAAAAAAAAAAAAACAACTGTTACAACTCTGCTTAAGTTGTCAAGCCATGCAAGAAACAGCCACAAAGAGGTTATGTTCTAGTTTAAAGATAACACTAGAAAGCATGGTGCCCATAAAGTACCTTTAAACAAATTTGGTAAAATGTATTCAAAACACACTTTCAAGTCTTAATGAAACTAAAATTGAGCAGAGAGAACATCTAGTAATATAATATTTCCTCCTACATGGTGTGGCTAAGAAAACCATTTTGTCAAAGCCCTAGTCTAAATGCTTTTAACAGGAGGCATTGGAAGAGTGACCTTTGGGTGCTTTAATGTCGAAGGGACATGGAGGTCACCAAAACTACAGTGCACCAGAGAGGCTTGAATGTCATGTGGGAAAGAGGTTTAATATATATATATATATTTTTAAATGGTTGATAAAGAGTTTAAATATTGGCCCTCCCACCTGAAACTGCATAGATGACATTCCAGCTATCTAAATGATTATATTTTAACTATTGGTGTATATACTCTTTATCATTCAGAGATGGTGCATTGGTTAATCATTTTTTTTTAATTTTAGAAGCATTTGTCTCGTACCATCCATTCCCATTTACAAATATTTACAGTATGGAGATTCAAACCCACTAACCCAATTCATAGTAACTTGATTTCACCACTCCTCTGTTTGTACATGGTTTGCAATTGTAAAACAGAATATAAATCTAGGAATGTAACACTTCCTCGCTCAGCCTGCACAGCTGGCTCTATTCATTGCCACCAGCTTGTGCAGCTCAGTACGCATTCTGCTGATGCAGAGGAGAATCCTTCAAAAGCGACCATCTTTTAAATCCCCTAACCTAATTAATTTAGCAGCAATTTCAAAAGTGAATGCACTATTTCCTCAAGTGCTTTTCTCGGACTTCAATGTCACTTTAAATGGATTCTTCAGACCACTAACACATTGGGGATATTGACAATTTTTTTCAAGCAGATATTGTTTATCAATTCACCACTTTTTTCACCTATATATTTTACATGTTGATGCCTACTTGGCAGCTGTTTTATACAACAAGATGGCTACATGGCTGTTCTACGCAAAACCTATTGAGCTGTTCTGCAGTGTCAGAGGTTGGCTGCAGAATTTTGGTAACAAAATATTGTAAACGAGCTTGTATGAACAATACCATATACATTTACAAACATACGAGCACAAGTAGTATTTTTAGTATTAAATAAATGCCACACTAAGCTGGCACAAAGTTTTTTTTTTTATATGCATACAATTTGAGCAGCATGGTGTAAAAACAAAATCGGCGTTTCAAAGCGCCTTTACATGGCATGCTAATGTAGGATCTAATCTGCTCACAGCGGCTGAAAATCCCAATCTCTATACCATCACCCATAGCTATTACTAGTTGGTTAGAAAGATGTGCTGTGAATGAACCACAATTACAAATGACAGCATAACTAGCTTCTAGAAATGCGAGACACACAACTACTGGTATTGAGGTCTTGTGGTCTCAGTCACCTTTATTTATGATATACTAAAAGTGGACACCTCCAAACATTTTAACTTGTGAAGCTAAAATTGAATGGACCATTGTGGAATCTTCTAATGGCACAGTATAAGCTGCTGTTAGTCTAGTTGAAACTTAGGGAGATCGGTAATTTCCTTACAAGCAGCCCATTTGCAGCGTTTTTACCTGGGTCAAAAATTTTCATAATATGAAAGGCTCCCTTCCTAGTCCTAAACCACTTAGGTCTTAAAGTTAAAATGGCTTGAACTTAACCATGTTATTTAGTCTTGTAAATTAAGAGAAGTAGATTCCTAATATCTGATCATTCTGTTACCAATTATACAAAATCAAGAGAATATAAATTATGAAAGCCTATACAAAACAGGGCATGTGTTGATCTTTGCATTTATGTACAATTTATCATTAAATCATACTTTTTCTAAGCCCCTGCCATTTGCCAGCAATGGTGTGTCCAGCTAGATATTATTATTGTTTATTATGCTCTATGTAAAATAGCTCTAATAATAAGTAATAATTGTAAAATATGTAAGACTGCTTTGGATACTAGAATTATTGACTAGTAATAGATCTTTATGAAGCCATGGACAACAAGTAAATGCTCCATTCCGATATATTAAGACTGCTACACACGCCCATGTTGCCCTGTGTACTTATCAATCCCAAACACTTTTCTTACTCTAAATATATAGGTTGCACAATGTACAATAGTGACGAATGACAAACCTTTGTCTTCCAATGTCTTCTCTGTTTTTTCGCTGACTGGAAGTTAGAGTAAACTTCTCATGACAAAGAAAGGGAACATACCATTCCCATCTCTTCAGACACTTCAGCTGCAATCTTTCATTTGAGACTTGAGCGGTTTCACCAGAAGGGCAGGCATTGGGGGACATGTAAAGATGGGTTTCCAGAGCCTTCTTCAGGTATGTAACCAGGACAGTATTGCAGTTATCCTTCAAGATGTCAGATTGCTGCCCAAATCTAGGGCCTTTAATTGTACCAAAAACTGCTTTTGCAATACCTGGGCATTGCTTTTCTCTGACTTCACAAACACAAACCTTGTAAAGGGCAATGAGTACTACATCCCCATTAATTTGATAGATTATTGAACAAACTTAATCTAAACATGAAACCGAACTATGAAATGGGCTGTACTGTTACTAATTGGTCACATTCCCTAAAAAGGTTGATTCGCGGAGAGTAAAATGTTGTATTAATTAGGGTCTTCATATTGCACAACTGCCAAGAAAATTAAATTGGGTACTAAAATAATTATGAAGTTTGTTGCAAAAGAATCCATTTCCCCATAAAATATGTTACTCATTACAAGATGTACAGGTAGAACAGGAACCCTTACAAGTTTTATTTAGTAAAGGCGACAGCATATTTGTTGAATTAGATTACTCTGTAAAATATACTCTATTCTTATTACATATTTGTTTAATTGAATAATTGTTTCCCTTTTCTAGTCTAAAATACTCTGGAGCAGTAAACGTCATGATCAGGTCTATATTAGTCACGTCACTGTGATTTGGTTATTCAGTAAGTACAAAGATGGGATGGTGAAACTAAAAAGGACAAGTGACCCCACAAACAATTCAATAGAGCAGGATTCCAGGAGCAGGTATGATTCAGGCTTAATACATAGTTGAAGAATTGCCAGTTGTAAGGGGACAATGGCAAGGCCTTGTCGAGTATGACTGACAGATGTTGGGAAAAATACAAATGTGTTGACAAATATACCAAACATTTGACGCCAGAGTGCATACAGACTGAATTTCACAGGAGTGAGGTACATTTTTTTAATCATTTTTTTTCTTCAAAACAGACAAGTTCAACATCCTTCATGTACACTTACCTGAAACGAAGTCCTTGCTAGTTAAAGGAAAGATCTTCAAGTAACGCAAGTTAAATTGAAATGAACATAGCTTGTAAATAGTCTAACAATCTAAGCATGTTGTAGATCTCGAGTGTAATGCTGCTCATTGCACAAGCTTAAGTCTGCCTTAAGTGGCATTTAAGTCTACATGTGCTATTATAAAGGCATCTCTTATCAGCTAAGCTAAAAAGCTTTTGAGGAAAGATCCCCAGTATCAAAAGGTTACGGAAACCATATTTCCAAACAGACAACATTTTTTAATTATAAACCCTGGTGTATTACTGCTGAACAACCTTCTTGTACGGCTTGATAATTACTTTAATACTAGCCAAATGAGGCAGTGCTGGCAAGGACACAAATCACAATTATCTCATCTTGTGCCCAGCAAGTGTGAAGAATATGGAAATTAAGAATAATTTTGGGAAACAAAATATACTTTCCCCAAAATAAATGAGGAAATTTAGATTTTAGTGGATATTCCCAAGCTTGGTAGAGTAAGAAATGCAGAGACTGCTAGCGAATTATCAATATTACAAATATATATATATATATATAATAAAAAAAACTTTTGACACTGTGACCAGAAGGCAGAAAATCAAACTGGAAGGTAAACTTGTGTCTCTGAAGCATGTGGTGGTCAATATTAAAGGGGATTTAATATTTAAAAAAAATCCACATGAAAAATTAAAAGCTGATGGATGTAGAATAATTAAGCTTGTGTAATAAAGATGCTGAACCAAATTGACAGATTATAATTGCACAAATACTTACCTTAAAACTACAGCAACAGGTCCCTATGCATGATGCTTCCAAAAAAGGTACCACATAAATATGACATTTAAAAAAAAAAAAAAAAATTACATTGTATTGGTGCCTAAGTAAGTTGGTGATATACCAGTGTCAAACTATATTGCTACAAATGAGGTAATCTTCTAGAACAAGTTACAGTATGTGGATGACTAGTAGGAGGCAATATGTGAGTGATGCTATGGGGAAATTCCCTAGGTGATACATACATTTGTAAAATAGTGTAGATGACATGGCAGTAGTCTTTTCTGTCTTTACTGCAATGTAATTATGGTCACTTTCCCAGGAAGGTGTACCACTGCCACTCTCCAGCTTCTGTTCCATTGATGGCTCTGCATCCATCCTTGGTATCATTATCAACACTTTCTTCATCAATGGCTCCCTCTTGTCAGGTACCTTCTGGGCAGCAGGTTTAGGGGCAGCCTTTAACAAAATATAAATACAGATGATGTGTGAACTGTGTTATTTTAGAGGACTCTTAATAATAGATGCTTACAGGACAACCCATGACATGTGTAGTCTCTTTCCCATGACATAAACTATATATTCCTGACAAACATTCAGAGTAGATGTGACATCAACTAAATGCTTATCTAGTAATAACCATTACTACCACTTGCATGGTTTTAAGATTATATCCTAGAAGGGAATCCTAAGTCAAAATTGTATTTATTTTTTTACTACGAGGAACTATTTTATTTTTACCAAAAGAGATGTAAAACACACAAGACATACAGCAAGTAGAGTTAACACCCAGAAAAGCACATATGCAAGTTATTTAATCTCACTTTTCATACTTTCTAAAAAAAATAAAAAAAATTGCCAATGTTTCAATATAGTTTTTCAAACAACTAAGTGTCTAAACTGTCCAAAGCACAAATTTAGTATTAAAGATTTCTGAAGGAACCTGAGGAAATAAATTAAAAATGTAAATTAAACAACGAGATTACTTATGGTGATGTTTCTCAACTTCTCTTTTAGAAGAATGTATAGCATTAAATGTTTTACAAAACTGTATGAAACTTTTTAAGAAATACAATTCTCAAATTATGAGGTATATTTTACTTGCAGCATCCAAACTGGGATTCATGTGTCTAGTAAATATCGCATAGCATTTTCTAGGTCAGCATGCTTAATATTTCACTTCTTACCTGGGGCTTGGGTGGTGTTTTCTTCTCTGTTTTTACCTTCACCTTTTCCTTCGTTTCTTTGCCTGCACTGAGAGATTTCATTGTGGCAGCTGCATGTTTGAGGATGCAGTCATGACCACAATACACAGAGTCAGGCAGTGCTTGATTTGTGCAGCCTGGGCCAATACACTTTGACACCTCAGGAGACTCTGATACCTAGAGATTAAAGAATCTTTATTTAAACCAATCATAGGACACAGGTTTACACTTGGCAAGAAGTCTGCCTATTAGTGCTACAACACAACTCAATGCCTAAGTAACACTTGTGATCGTATGAAGGTTTCCCTGAACAGAATCCATCTCACTAAGATGTTGACAAATAGGACATAAAGCAACATTAAAAGCTCCATCTAATCAATAATTAGGTGGTCCTTGTGTCCAACCAGTAGAATGTATTACTAGCATTCACCTAAACCGCCTTTTGTCCGGTAAACGGAACACACAAGCTTAAAATCTTCTTGCTTAATTTTATTCAAATGTTCATATCAATCTTCCATCAGGGCTCCTAATTAATTTATCCTCTACAATGTTTTCAAGCACATTATTTCATGCCTGTTCCCACTCAAAAGGCTACACTGAGACAAAATTAAGAAGCAACAGCAAAATGTGTGCGCCTAGATTGCCACTGTACTTCCCAGCCGTTTTTAAATTCCACGTAGTAAAAATCCACATAAATGTTTAAATTTGATGATTTCCAATTATTTAGGCTGGAGCTCTTCCCATCTCCTCCAAACTTCAGCAGAAAGCAAAAGCAGTTCAGCTATTTTCTTATTTAAAGTCCAAACTGAAGAGTCTTTTATACAGACCTTCAAGTCCACTTACGTATAGCCTATAAGTCTAGATGAGGTACAGAATGCATTATTAATCTTTAGCTTGCGACAAGCAGCAGTAACATTGAATTCTACATTTAGAGGAAAGGAAATAAGACCATTTCCCACTTCTCCCACACAGAATTAGAATAAAAAAATATAAAAAAAACAAAAACAAATAAAAAGGGGGTAAGCAAATAGAACAGTGATCCCTTGCACGTTTTTGATAGCTATATTTAATCAGAGCATGTTGTACTGCATTTATTAACAGTCGGTGAAAGGATTTAATGACACTTAAACGGGCCAAATTGGAATAAGTAGGCGAGTGGTTCAAGGTTAATGTATGGAATGCATTTGTGTGTTGCTAGGGTATAAACCAAGTAACCCAATCCAAGGACCACTTTTGTCAAATGCATCTCAACACACTAGCAGTGCGAGTAGCCTCATCCCTGTAGAGTCAAAGATGAAGTGCCAGCTTATAAATGTGAAATATAGCAGCATGTAAGGGAACATACAGCAATAAAGTTTCCAGAAGGTGTTAAGATGCTAAATTGCTGGATTATTAAAAGTAACTTAAAGCATCAATTTTATATGATAATTACAATGAAGAGTGAAAATAAAATCTAATTAAACCGTTATATAAAATATATAAATGAATTGACTGGAGCCCCTTTAAACTCTTATCTATCGTCATTAATAAAAAGCTAATCTGCTGCTCCTTATGAAAGAAAGAGGGCTGTTGTGATGTTTAGTTAAATTCAATTTGAAGCAAAAAAATAGAGTTAAAAATACCATCACACTGATCAAATTGTGGACTGCAAACACTGCAATCCGTAAGAAAGATAATTCTGGCAGATACTCAGAACTACTGCTCTAAATCCATGTTTAACCAGAAGTTACTGAAGCAAATACCAGTTGTTCCTGGTATTCCTGAATGCTCCACATCAGGTTACTAAAAGCTATTAGCAAGCTTCAGAGGGTAACATTTTATCCTTTATATATAGTTACCTTACTTGTGACATTCCCAAAGTATTTACTATTTGCTACCAATTTAAAAAAAAAACTAAATAAAAATACTCACAGGATGAAATATCTTCAGTTTCTTTTTCCCGCTGGGGTGCGCAGCTTTTTCAATTCTGCCTTTTATACCTTGATTTTGGACCGATTGCGCCATATTGCTAATACTGCGTAGTTCATTGTTAGAGGAGGCAGTTTCTCCAGGTGGTTGCTCTTTCTGGTCACTGTCAGTGCCACTTTCCTCTTGCGAGATGGTGCAATTTGGACAAATGTAATCCTCTCCATCTCTTTCTAAAAGCCGACCTCGACCCTCAGATATCCCAACACAGGTTCCATGAAACCACTCCTCACATCTGTCACAGCAAATCATAAACCTAAAAAATGAAGTCACTTTTAGTCCAAATAAGAGTACTTTACATTCAATGGATATGTAAAAGTGAAAATCCCAGAACTGGTTCAGAAAAATATTTATCAAGTACAATATGAATTAAAAATTCAGAGGAATTGCAATTACGACACGTTTTGGCCTATTATTCACATTTCAACATCTGTATAGCAGTCACGAAAGACTGTTATATACAAGATTACTAGTATAATGAACCTCTGCTTAAAGAAACATGGACAAGCGAGATATATTACACCCCACATTTAATACACAAAACTTCCTAAATCTACATAAATAAGTAATGTGTTCCTTAGGGATAACTGCTACATTAATATACTGTAGTTACCCACAACAGCTTAACTTTTAAAAAAAGCCACTTAAGATGTGTACCTGTTGTTGTGAGGTTGACGGCAGATGCAATAAAGAGTGTTTGGATCATAGATTTCACTCTCTGGCCTGTTTTTCTGGACTGGCTTGGTTTCCTCTGGTTTTACATCTTCGATTGGCTGAGGACTTTCGGCTTCCTGCTTTATTGGTGATTTCTGCAATTGTTGATGAAGCTGAGCCGCCCGATTAGCGCTCCTTGTGCGTACAGAGCTCTCTGTAGTACTGGGGGGCTCACTCTTTGGGGTGCTTCCTCCCTGTACATGAACAGTTTCAACAGCTGCATTTTCAGAGCGCCTGCTTCTCAGCCTATTTTGCAGCTCCTTTAGAGTCATCCCATCGCTATCTGAGCTATCATCATCTTCGTTTACAGGTTCAGTTTTACACTCCAGCTCAAGTTCTGCCTTCGGGTCCATTCTCTGACCACCAGGCTTTGTATCTGGAGTACTCTCCACACTGCCTTCAGAAGCAGTTTCTGCGTCTGTTACTGGGCATGACCTGTCACTTGAATCTTCCAGGGCTGCACTTTTCCGACCCCTGTTCCTCCTAACAGTCGTCAAAAATTCTTCCACTCTCTCCGTACGCTTTGGTTGCCGCCCACTGCGTCTAAGCGATGGAGTTGTCTGGGGAGATTCTGCCGCTTCCATATCTGCGTCCCAGACACCTTCACGTTTTGCTATTGTAGTCTTACGGAAACCCCAAGTTTTCTTGAACTCTTTACTTGTAGGCCTAACTACTTTTAGTTCATCCTCAGTTGTCTGATCTTTGTCATCCAAAACCGATGCTGATATAAAGAAAAGGGAAATGTTTAAACCCAAAACATTAATATTGTATCGTTCTCTCCACTACAAAACTAGAGAATAGGCTGCATAAACTTGTCTGAGTGAAGCTGAAGGCAGTAATGATTTTAAACTAAATTAAAACATATATAAAATGTATAATGCCAAAGGCAGTAGTAAATGCATTAGCTAGTTGGTTATACTTCCTGTTATTTTGACACATTGGTAAATATTTAAGCTACAATAAAAAAAAAAACTTCACATCCCACTTATAATAAAGACAACGATGTAGTGAAATAAGTAATTAGTCATTTCCAGACGAGGACTGAGTCTCATATTTTATACTTTTTACTTAAAACAAAAGCAAATTTGCATTTTAAATGAGTGAAAATATTCAGCCTGTAACAAAGTATTAATCTCAAATTATCTTATATTTAAATTAAAATGGTGCCTTTTGACTAATCTTAATTAACAGAACACTGTACAGGGGCCTAAACAAGAAGTACCTTGTTTATATAAGTAGTTGTTTATAACAGGCGCCTTTACAAATTAGGATCCATTTTATAACTGAACAATGCACAGATATTCAAGATGCTGAAACAATATGTACAAAAACAACTTACACTTTTTAAACATATTGGTATTCTGACAAAATCTGTATTTGGGCTTTTCTAATATATAGACTTATTTTAACATGCGTCTTCACCAGCACTGAACATTTAGAGCATCAGTAGTGAAATAGATGTACTGATGTGAGTGGCCGCATAGATCAACCTTAATCTTCCTTCCATTTTTTTAGGTGATTTAAAAGCTATTCCAGTAATATATTTAAAAAGGCAAAAGAAATTCTAAACCGGGGCTTGAAATATCCTGGTAGCCGAGGCTCCTAAAGTAACTTTTTGACAATTTTGCATTTTTCAATCTAGAAACACCCCATTCCTGGCTCCTAAGAAAATTTTGCCTCGCTCCTCAGTATATAGTCTTACTCGTAAAAGAAGTTAAGTTAAGCATCCTCATTTAGAAGATGTTGACTAACACCACATTTATGGTTGAAAACAATGTTTTTAGAAGCTCCTATAAATGTATGCATAAGAAAAAATAAAATCAAAAAGTAAAAATATGCTAAATTTTATATCCAGAAAAGCAGATTAACTATATATACTCACAGCAGGAAAACATATATAAATTGCAGAGTAAATTGCACTATGTTGTGAAAGTGTAAAGAGCATGTCAATGTTTTACAGATCATTATGAACTGAGAATATTTAGAAATGAGGAGTAATTTGAACAAGAAGCTGCCACAAAGATAAAGATGGCCGATCTGCTAGTCAATATATTATAAACACCTCATGGTGGCAAGAGTTATCAGAGGGTCACAAATTCCTTTAATTTGAGCTTCCACAAGACAGTGCCACTTACCGAGCCATTTATCTAAAAAGCTCAGCGAATCTCCCTACATTTGTGCTCAACAGAATGTTTCCACCTCAAAAGTGCCAATCTATGCTCCTATAAAGACATACATAAACTACTTCATACCAGGAGAACTGCTCTCCATGTTTTCAAGGTTGCAGTCAGATTCAAATGTCACAGAAGACTGAGAACTTGCAACTTCCTCCATTGCAGGGATGCTTTTGCTCCCACACTGCAATTCTGAAAATACATACGCAATTTTGTAAGAGCAGCTATAGGCCAAATCTTACTGAGCAAGCTTAAAAACCAACAGCTGGGCCAAGGAAGAAAAAGCAGAGAATATGAAAATATGTTTTAAAGACAGGACAGGCTAGGATTTCAAAAAGCGGCTTCCATGAGTCATCAAGATTGTTGCATTAAAAGCAAAACTCTGGTTATGATTTTCTCCTGGCAGGTAATTAAACTTACCTCACCAATCCCAATCTTATTATAACCTTGAGATACAGGCTAAACCCCAAGACAGCAATCTACTGTCATAAGATTTCATGGTGATATTTTGGCAGGTTCGGTCAACTCTGAATACGTAAAAATACCTTGTGGAACAGCTAAATCTGGAACACTGCACAAAAATGACTTCAACACACAAACATTTAATCAGAATTGTCGTAGTGGTCAAAGTACAGAGGTATTCACCTGGATTTTCTCTCTATTAGGTTAGGGAACAAAGTCTAAAAAAAATGCAAAAAAGGTAGGTCTTACTACTTATATCGATAGCAAAATAGAAACTCAATTTTTTTTTTTTTTTTTAAATATGCAAGCAAAAAATAAATAAAAAAAAAGGCAGCTTAATAAAAAGTACAGCAAGAAAAGTTTTGCATAAGTCAAGAAAATGTGGACAACTGGGAATCATCGTTTCAGAAGAGGAAGAAATTCAGAAAAAAATAGTTAATCAAAGCACAAGTTAACATAACTATAGAAGAAAAGCAGAGTACCTGTCTACTGTAATGCGAGAGAGAGATTCAAGCAGCTAATGTAATGTGGTGCGTGCTCTAAGCACCCCCCCCCCCCCCAACCACCCCCATATCCCGACCTACAGATATGTACACAGACGTACATTTCTACATTGCCATTAAAAAAGGTTTTTTAAATATTAAGTTACTTCTGAATAAAATCAATAAGCCAACCTGAAAATAGCTACGGTACAAAGTGGCATGTGCTCCTCAAACATGGCCTCTTACAATAATCTTCATATCAAGCTATGTTGAACCATTATACTATCAATTAGTAGGCCAGTCATCAGATATTTTTTTAAAAAAATTTTTTTAATTAAGAGCACGGAATGTGAAAAAGCTTCAAGACACGGCTCTCTAATTTCCATGCAAAATAAAGACAACTAAAAAACAGAACTTAGTCATTTCGAAAACATATGCGCTAAATAGAAAAACTTCCACTGCAAAAAATGTTCCAGTATAGGCCCAATAACGTATGTTTCTGGTGAGCTCTCACTGTATTATTACTTTACTGTTGTCAAATTAAGGTATCCAGCACCACCACATCAAAAATAACGAACTTAAAATAGCATTGTTGGTAGGTCTGTACTTTTAAACGATCAGATAGATACATTGAAATCCAGGCTTTGGAGTGTGTGATCTTATGTCATGGCTCCTTAAAAATCTGGTTCACTTCTCTTTAATCAGACAGGCTCTTACATTTATGATATACTGGTGAATCCCTGGCTTAAAGATTACAGAAATAGGATTTTTTAGGAATAATTTACATTTAATTTCTCAACTGGCAAAGTGCTGAAACTGTAGTAATCTAGAAATGTTAGCAAAAAATAAAATGACACAGTATTCAAAACAGAACTTCTTGGTTGTGTCTTTCTTGCACATAGAGGATATGCTATCAGTGAATCCCTTGGACATGCAAAATATTGCTTAAAACGCCCTTTTGATAAGGACACAGAAAAAGAAGTTTCATCCTGAAAAGCTACAATCAGACTGATACCGATTATATATATATATATATATATATATATATATATATATATATATATATATATTTATTCACTTTCTAACAATGCCAAATTGAGAATGTATTATTTTACGCAGATTTGATGTTAAAAACACATTTCTGTGATGCCTTAAACACGCAATTCACATTATCAGTATGTTTGTGGTAGGGAGTTTGACTTATATAGATTTAAGTTTTTTAATTCTACAATACACACTCCATGTTATACCTACATGTACTAAACTAGTTACAAGTGCCCATGTATGAATTTGTCAAATACAACCCAAAAGGAAACTAGCCTATGTAATATGTATAGAGTATTTAAAACAAACTATTATTTTGCAAATATAAAACAACATTTTACTGGTATGATAGCTGTGGTGTTTCCATTACTTACACGAAAGAAAAAAAACATAATATTTTTTTACCTAGGATTGAAGTAGACTGCAAGTTGGATGCTCCTTGAAGATCCAAAGCAAAGGGAAAACTGATGGAGGGAAGTAACGGATCAGAATCACTCAGCATAGTAACCCATGTACATGCAGGTATAGAGAACTGGATATGGCGATTGCATGCTTCTTAGAATCGATTACGAAGTCTTAAAATATGAACACTCTGGGGTGTGATCCTAAAAAATAAAAAGATAACATGGCTTTAAATCTTTGCATGTATGTTTTTTTTTTATAGAAATTTGCAGTTGTCTAGTTCAAGGTCTTTAAAGCCAACTGCATGTACTAATTATACTTATTTTTGTCACCTAAAAAGCAACACTGCTGCAAGATAGATAGATAGATAGATATATAGATATATAGATATATATATATATATATATATATATATATATATATATATATATATATATATATATATATATATATATATAGTAATGCATTCCCTGATGTGCAGCATGCCCAACATTTGACAGTGGCTTACTTTGCTATTTTCTGAAACTTAGAAGCCAAATTATGGATTATATACAGATATATATGTATAGTGACTACAAAGTTAGGAACCAGGAGTACAATTCTGAGTTTATGTTACCTCTATCATGCCTTAGTTCAGGAGTTGACAAATGTATATCAAAAGTAGAAGCCTTTTAAAGAGGCCGTGAAGGATTGACTATATAACATCTAAAAAACATGGGAGCTACATTTTTAGAGCATTGTCTCTCTTGCGCTGGGATTTGCCAAACCTTGCTTTAACTACTTTACTACAGACAACATTGCAAAACACAAATGCACTTTCAAATAGATTGTTTATGAGACTGAACTGTGGCAGAAACTCATCACTGGAACCCAGCAACAAACACATGCAAATCACAAAAATAAAATATGCCAAAAAAGACCAAAAAGAAAGTCTCATTAAAAGTCTGTGCCAATATTCCATAACTAAGCAGAGATCTCACTAAGGAGTTATAAAAAAATGTTATAAAGCAGAATCTAACAAAACTGATGAAGCTCTGCCATTGCCAAGTCTGTACAGTTGCCACTCTAGAGGAACACACACACATAGAAGATTCTAGTTTGTAAATTACTTATAGAAAAAGGAAAGCTTTGCAGTGTGGGTGCTTATTAAAGACTAGCGACTTGCCAGTCAAAAATGACAGCAATAAAATTTGAAGCCTGGCAATGCTGTTTGCCACACAATTAGGTTACCCCCCCCCCCCTCTAACTTGCGGGCCTCGCGATTGGCACTCCCCACTCTCTACCTCTTGTGTCTTTGTCTCCTCTCCCCTGCCCCCCCCCCCCCCCCCACACCTCTGTCTCTTTCCAACCTCTCCCCTCTTTGTACTCCCATTTGCATTTATGGGTGTGAAACCTATTTGCGGGCTTGGCAAATTGTTCATTTTCCCCAGCCCGAAACGTGTTTCCAATTTACTGGCTTGAAACAAAAAGTTACGGCCACCATTTTTTCCCTCACTTAGCCATTTTCAGACCTTACAAAAATGCCAATTAAATATCAAATTAGCTTTCAACCTCACTTGCAAGCTTCCTGTGCGAGGTTGTAAAAAAATTTTTTTTATTATTAATCTGCATCTTTTGGAGGTCTTCAGAGGGCCTCCGAGTTACAGGCTTGAAAAAATGGTGACCGCTAAATCCGTAATTGTTTTGAAGCCTGTAACTCGTCAGCCATTTTGAGACTCCCCCCCCCCCCCCCCAAGCCAGGAACGTACGGGCCTCGCGATGAGCTCCTTCAGCGCTGATCGCGATCCCCCGCAATGAGCGCCTTTGGTGCTCATGGCAGCCCGGCGAGCCAGTCACGTACGGACCTCATGATGAGCGCCTTTGGTGCTCATTGCAGCCCCCGTCAAACCCATAACTTTCGAGCCTCACGGTGAGAGATTTCAGAACTTTTAACATTGCGTGACAACTCGCAATTATGACAACTATTACAGTTGATTGCATTCGTAATTAATGCTCGACAAATCCTGGGAATCAGGGAGCCATGGTTTCTAAAGTTTTACAGCTAGCTCCTAACTTAAGTTTAAGTTTCTAACCTACATGACTGACTGCAAAATTTCAGATACATTTGTAAACCTATGTAAGAAAATTACAATCTTGCTACAAAGAAAAAATGTTTTATGTCAATACAAAACACTAACTCATAGTAGGAAAACAAAGTCAATTGCAATATGACAAAACAAAGCGTAATACAGTGTGTTTTATTGGCTAAACAATGCACAATACACTGCTGATTTAATATACACAAACTCATATGCTGGAGCAACAGAAACTGAATAAGTGACATACACGAAGACCAGGTTGCCATGGTGACCAGTAATAGCATCCTGGTGGACGAAATTTAGCTTATTAACTTGCATGTATCCCCTCGCCAATAATAAAAAAAAAATGTGACTTTGAAAAGCTGTCTTGGAGGTCCTGATAACAGCTGACCAGGGCACACAAAGGACGAATCCTTTACATTCCTGGGCCATTAAATGCAGCCACAGCCTGGTAGCAAATTTAAAGTTGTGTAAGCCTTTACTCAGAAAACGTCACCCAGCATCTCTGCGCCGGCTTTATGTCATTCCAACATGCAGCTCGGGGCGCAGACTCTGTCAAAGTGGTGCACAAGCAACCTCTCTACTTCCCTCAACTCTGCAGGTCATTGAATGACCAGACATCAAACAGAAATAAGTGTGCATGGATGTTTATGTAAAAATTAAAAAAAAAAAACTACTACTTTTCCTGGGTAATCTGTACAAATACACCTTACTTCCCTTTAATAAATTATGAAAGCCCTAAAAGCATCTTAACTAAATTCACAAAAATATATAATTGTACAAAATCCAAACATATCAGCAAATTAATTCTATATAAACAAACTTATTTATTGAGGAAAATACACATAAACACACACGCATACAAAAATGCATCTCCCAAACTGTAATCCAGTCACTATTTACTGTACCCAGCAATAAAACATGAACTGCCCCTTGGTAAAATGGGATGGGTTTGTGAGTGAAACCAAGAGCAAGATATTGACAATATGGTTTACAATAAGAAAACTGTGACTACTTTTTAAAAGGGACATAGCAGAAGGTTTTTTTTTTTTTTTTAAGGGTAAAATATTTGGCATCTGTTTTTTTTTTACCCTTCAATTTTTGGTGTGACCTATTTATATGGTGTAATTTTTGCTAATTACTTTCTCAGCCCTGGTAGAACCAGATCTAGGAGCTCAATCACTATATCCTGTAAACAATAAAGACCACCGCTAAGAATTCAGCAATCACCCAGTATATTTAGATAAAAATTGCAGATTAATTGGTTGAATGGAAAAGATACTGCCTGGAAAAGAAAAATAAACATGAATGCATTTAGAATAAAGGCCTATTGATAAACTGTTATACACCCCCCATGGCTTGAGAAACTCCAGGCTCCTAAAAATTACTTGGATGCGCACAAGCCTGGCTGACTGCCATGTTTAATAAAAAATAAATATATACATAATTGTTTCCTTTCGTTTTTCTAGATGTTTGGCTGCACCTGCTTAAAATTGTATATGCTTTATATTAAATAGGGACAGAGCGCTCTCAGGAACCTGGACCTGACACAGATTTACTCCCAGTTCCCAATACTTTTTAGAAGTACAATGTAGCTCCCCATCTCTGGCTCCATATTCTCCTAAAAATAAAAAAGGCTATGGGCCAGGGCATGACAAATCCCAGGAGCCTTGGCACCTAACCGTTTACTACTGGCTCTTTACTTTTGTTTTACACATTATTTACATTTTTATTATCAAAACATTAATAATGCAAATTAGTTTCTATAGCACATTGTAACATTTCATTACACTGTGATTTTTATTCAAAGTGTCTACTACAGTGCCCCTAGTGTAAGAAAACACCTCTTCAAAATGCACTTTCTATATATATATATATATATATATATATATATATATATATATATATATATATATATATAGTCTGTTAATAGTGCAACTGGCTAGACTGAATTGAAAGTAAAAATGTAGGCGCAGCTCCATGGCTACTAAGATTTGTCAAGTCCCAGTATATGAAGTATTCATGAACTGAAAACCAATCTAGCAAAACCACAACATATTGCAAGGGACATAAAACCAACAAATCTTAAAAATGCATAGTGTTAAACATTGGACAGGTTATTTTTTTTTCATTACAACAAAATTAAAATAATCTTTGGGAATATGTAAACACGTACATTTAGATGTGTAATCTGTGTAACACACCAAACAATAACACTGTTATCAGTGAAAGCACAAAAAGAAAAAATATTTCAAAAGTAAAATAACACATATTAAACACAGATCAAAATGAAAGCCTGTTCATAAACATCACAATAACCAAGACGTGTAGTTACTTGTACTTTCTGCAAGCCATTTCTAAGAATATAAACATCTGGGCCCTAAGCAATGACCTGACGTCCTACTTAAAATCACAAAGGGCAAACCATGTCTTCTATAATTCATATGGCTGAGAGCAAAAATAGAGTCATGGTACAATCAGAAATCATAACAGTGACTAAAAGTACAGTTTCCAATCCCAACAAAGGCCCACCCCAAGTAACCCATCCATACAGTGTCACTGCTGTAATAGCCAATCAACGATGGTCTCAACAGCATTACAAAACACTGTTGAGAAAGTTGGCTTGGCTACTACATCTGCAACCAATAGAAACAATGTGTGTATGAGAGGCAGACTTGTGCGAGGACTGTTTGGAAGGTGGCAGTGAGCAAAAAAGAGCTTTTGATCAATTAATGTTTAGATATGTAACCACTTAGGTGTTTGGTAAATAAAAAAAATATTTGGAAGATCCCATGCCCCTTTAAACAATAAATATAAGCAGGGTTGCATTGGTACCAAACATACCCTCAGCTCATTCAATATAGTGAAGCTGAATATTTCAGAGTCTTGTCACTGGCATTATACTTTTTAAATTGGATCTGTAATCTAAATACCCTTCTGGATCTCTACCATGTCAGGTGAACGGTCTTGTTTACTCAAATAAAGCTGTGAGCTATACTATGTAGGATCATCCAAGATGGGCAGGTCATAGAAGAGAGGTCAGACAATATATTTTCCAAGAAAACATTATGGACAAGCACAACCAGATACAAGATGTGCCTGGCGTGCTGTGGTCCACAGAGAGTTGGACACAACTGAACAATAACAGATCTTTAGACGCGAAGTAAATGTAAGTTACTCTGTGCTCCCCCTCCCAATAGGTTTGTTCATCTCATGTTTTAATATCCTTATTATCCTACATGATTATGACTAAAAGACAGGAAGTCTGTATACCATAATGCTACTTACCTATCTGAAACATGCAGGAAAAACAGACACGTGATAATAAATTATTGATCAATAAAAAGCCAGACAGGGCCAGGCTTCTACATGATTATGCTTAAAAGACAGGAAGTAATCCTACTTACCCACATGACACATATAGAAAACCATATATGTGACACAAAGTTATAGAACAATAAAAAGACAGAGTGAGATATAAGATGTGGCGGCTCTAGTGTTGGTATCTAGGTGTGTACAAATAAGCCCATTCCCCACACTGGCTCCAGGTACTAGAGCTGTTTGGCTTCTGATCTGTCTCCATGAGAACTAAACAGAGCAGAATCCCCACGTGTCCAATCCCCTTGTGATGTCACAGCACGCGTGACCTCGTCCACGGACACCACATAACATCCCTGTGCACACACACATCAATAGGGCCTTTAATTACGATCAAAAATAGCAAATCCCTCGTTATCACCCCTTGGTGTCACAATCCCTATCCACATATCTACACCTTTCATGAATACAGACCACCATACTCACAGCCCACCCACAACACGTACAGTAACAGCCACAAGGCCTAACTCGGTCAGTACCAAATTATATATAAATTAACCATAATGGCCACTGACCTCGCCCCACAGCTTTGACCCTAGTGAGGCATTGGAACAAACATCCTCTGTACAGGCCCGACGTCCCCCTGTGGTCTGCAATCATGTCTCACAGACCCCATGAGACATGCCCCCCATAGATCCTGTAATCCTATAATATTCACACACAACGAATACCCCTATAAAGGCCTGGAATCCCCCACACCAGGATAAAAATGGCCCCCAAATAGATTGATACATAACATGGCCTGCCCCTGTGTGATGCAATCTGCCCCTACACGCCCTGTCCTCCAATACCCACCGTACCACCCTCACTAAGCTCGGTCCTCTCGGTGTTATGAACTTAGGCTAAAATCAGAGACGGGAGCCGTCATTTTACCTCAAAATACCAAGCAACGTCGCACCATCCGCCATTATACGTCTCACCGCCGCCATTACATGAGGCCCTGCACGGTCACCTCGCCACCATTACGCTACATATTTCCCTTAAGGCATTATAGAGGGCAGCCGGTGCTAAAGCCTCTCCCGTTCTTGCTATCAAAGTCCCTCCCGCCCTGTCTCCTCACCTCAGCGGCCGCCGCGCGCTCCTCCTCACAGTGTCGCCATTCGCTCAAGCGCTGCGGGGTCTCTGCGGCGGAACTGCCGGGGCTGTGACGTCACGGGAGCAGGCTCGTGACCGCTGCTGGTTGGGGGAAAGCGCGGGAACACTGCGCATGCGTGAGATCTGAGGCATCTCCTCAGTACTACAATAAAGGCAGAAGAGTCCTCCTAGTGTAACAAATAAGTATAAAATGAGCATGAGTCTGGCATATAGACATAAAATTATTCATTCACAATTAACATGACTTAGACCACTGTTCTATTCCCGCCCTTTATCAGAATGCAAATGGCTGGGTGGGCCCAAATATTGTCACACTCCATTCATATGGGAATGTGTGGCACCATGCTGTGTGTTGAGTTTTTATTTATAATAAATAAGAGGAGATAGCCTATATGTACATACATGTTAGCAAAGGAGATGACCATTGCTTGTGGGTGAGAGCATATCATTATTATTATCCTTTATTTATAACGCTCCAACATATTTCATAGTGATATACAGATGTTAAGTACAAGACAAAAACAATATTAACACATTTAAAATAATATTCCATAACAAATTAACCAATTTTTGCTTCAAGTGGCTCATGGGGCCCCACAACCCATCTTCGGAATAACAAAATGGCTCCTGATATCACACAACCCATCTACAGAATGACAAAATGGCTCCTGATATCACACAACCCATCTACAGAATGACAAAATGGCTCCTGATATCACACAACCCATCTACAGAATGATAAAATGGCTCCTGATATCACACAACCCATCTACAGAATGACAAAATGGCTCCCGATATCACACAACCCAGCTACAGAATGACAAAATGGCTCCTGATATCACACAACCCATCTACAGAATGACAAAATGGCTCCCAAGGAACAGTAGAACCTCTGCCTAGATCATCTCAAGGACAGCATAGTTATCAATCACAACAGACACATACATTTGGAGGTCTCTAGTGGAGTCCCTGGACACAAAATGGAACCACATAAGACAATCTACATAGACATACAGTTTGGAGGAAGCAGACATTGAAAATGACGTATTGATGTATGACACTGGCCATACTGTGCATTGTAGTTTTGGTATAACCATAGATACATATATCCAATGCAACCCCTTGTATACGTTTTTTTAATAGATCTTCCTCAATTTGTAAACTTCCCTTACGAACCAGTTTGAGTGGCAGTATACTTAAAAATCTGTACGTGTATCCATAAAAATGGCAACACATAGATGGTCTGTATTCACAAGACATCTGGCAACTTGTGAGTTTGTATCAACGAAAGTACCTTGTCCAACAGTCACACCCTTTTTTATTTAACAAAGATGTGCAATAGTTATCAATATATCCTGTTTATGCTTTGCTATAAATATGGGGACCTTGCCTTACGGCGCTGACTTCAACCTTGGACAAGATTGTGTTGTGTTTTCTTGCCGTCCTGCTGAGCCGAATGATTCATATAGCAATGTTTATTATATACTGGGTCCCTCCGCCTTATGTGATTGAGCAGCCGAAGCTAAGTATATAATAAACATTGCTATATGATTATTATTAAATGTGGGTTGTTTGATTTGTCAGGGCTGGACACATACACCACAAGCCAAAGGGAACTCTGTGGGTGGAAGTTATGATAGAATCCTTACCACATTATTACGCTACTACATGGAGCTTGAAGGATATGGGTTGAAGAAGCAGGCTGTGTAATTTGGGGAAGCATTAATACCATCAATGGGAGAACACTTGCATGGATATACACCACAAAACATATTTCCACTAATACAAAGAAAATCTCAGGAACTTGGTTCTGTATGAGACCAAATAAGAACTAGTAAACAAGTTATACCATTTCAGTGGTCTTTAAAGCTTGAACATTGGTGCCCTCCATAGCATCAGCACCTAGCTAGTGTGGGTATAGGGCAGCGGCCTCTATGGGTTGGGGGCAGCATGGCGGTAGGATCTGTAGGAACATGGCACCCATCATCACACAACTGCTCGAAGCTAAGCTTGCTTATGGTTAATAGACAATTGAATCTATTTTCCTTTGTTTCCACCGAAACTTTGCAAAGTGACATGTTATTTACAATGTGATCATGATGACGGCCCTCAGTAATGAACACATTTCTTATTAAATTCATAAAGGCTCCATGTTTTTTGTTTTCTAACCATTGGAGTAGTCATTGTATAGGAGTAGTCAACAAAGTTACATGTATTAATATATATGGCCACATTGCTACAAATTCATGGTAATCTACCTTTTGTTTCTCCTAGGGTTTGATTTATCTTGTTTAATAATACATGTAGATTATTAGGGTGTTTGTTCATGGTTACAACAATGTAATTTATAGATTATAGAAACAGACTCTGATGTACTTGCTGTGCTACATCTCAAATTAACCAATCAGTGATCATCTCTCTGCAACTTGCTGCTGAGACATGGTCCCTGATAGGCTAGGACACTATTCTGCACATCAAGACTTACAGTTGCTCAGTTTGACTGTACATAGCCACAGTGTACTTGTCATTCTTGAGATAAATCACTTGCTGGTATCCTTCTCAAGCTTGGTCATATCCTAAATGGACCTACACCTTCTCCTGTGTTCCTGCATTTTCATCCTTTTGTTCCTGATATCTGGAGAAGCAAGCTGTGTGCTGAGATTTCCAACCCATCATGATCCAAGGGTGGAAGGTTTTTGGGGTGCGCCTGGTCCCCTCAAACTTGTGTTGTGACATTGTTATTATCTATAGTATTAAATGATACCATAATATTTGTATCACTATATATCATGCATGCTTTCTTGCTCTAGTGTCTGAATATACTAATAACATTTCATTCTTCAATAACATTCTCAGACCTTTCCTGTTAGCTGGCATCGGCCACTAGGTGCCGTTGCTGAGATTTTAGTCAGTTTCCTAGTTAGGGTTAGAAGTTAGGTTTTGAGTCAGGGTTAAGGTTTAGGGTACTGGCAGATGATAAGCTTTATACCAACAAGAAATTTAATAAAATCTCGGCCGCGCCATATAGTCAGCTCACAGGAAAGATCCACATTTTCTTTCTATAATAAAGAATAAAGTGCCACTGAAGCCATTAAAACTGTACTATTATGTAGAGCATTTTGAATCAAACAGAAAATGTGCATTTTTTTTTAATTTTAAGCTCTTTTCATCTATTTATAGATGTGAACTTTTATGGCTCTAAAAGTACAAGCTCCCTCTAACCACACATATTTATCTTTACCGTAATAAGACATCTCACATTTGCCCTTTAAGATTACAATGCAAGGGGTTATGCTTGTATTTGTTCATTGTCATTTGTACCATGCTTGTGATTTTTGGTCCTTGCAGTTGAATGAATAACTAGGTTATATAAAAACTCGTATAAAACCGTGACATATACATAGTTTGTCATGTGGATTTATGTATTTTCCTTTCTGTCACATGACCCCTCTCTTGTTTGCTCCACTTCCCCTTTAACTGTACACAATAGCTCGTGTTGTTGTTTTTCAATGTCCGGGGCATGCGCAGTGTACCCTCCTGTCAGGATCTCGCGATACTGTCACGTGATCTGCGCTGAAGCATCGGTCGCGGCGGTGACGCAGCCGCCGGAAGTTCGGTGAGTCTCCGTTACCTGAGAGAACCCTCCGAGCTGGCCTGAGCATCACTGACAGAGCGGGGGGTGCGGGTCTGAGCTGGGCCGGAGGGCTCGAGCGTCCTGTGAGGGACTGAGGGTGAGTGAGGCCTGAGGGAGACTGGGTGAGTGAGCCGGAGCCTCTGACTGAGGGCGAGTGAGGCCTGAGCCTCTGACTGAGGGCGAGTGAGGCCTGAGACTCTGACTGAGGGCGAGTGAGGCCTGAGGGAGACTGGGTGAGTGAGGCCTGTGCCTCTGACTGAGGGCGAGTGAGGCCTGTGCCTCTGACTGAGGGCGAGTGAGGCCTGAGCCTCTGACTGAGGGCGAGTGAGGCCTGAGCCTCTGACTGAGGGCGAGTGAGGCCTGAGCCTCTGACTGAGGGCGAGTGAGGCCTGAGCCTCTGACTGAGGGCGAGTGAGGCCTGAACCACTCTGACTGAGGGCGAGTGAGGCCTGAGCCACTCTGACTGAGGGCGAGTGAGGCCTGAGCCACTCTGACTGAGGGCGAGTGAGGCCTGAGCCACTCTGACTGAGGGCGAGTGAGGCCTGAGCCACTCTGACTGAGGGCGAGTGAGGCCTGAGCCACTCTGACTGAGGGCGAGTGAGGCCTGAGCCACTCTGACTGAGGGCGAGTGAGGCCTGAGCCACTCTGACTGAGGGCGAGTGAGGCCTGAGCCACTCTGACTGAGGGCGAGTGAGGCCTGAGCCACTCTGACTGAGGGCGAGTGAGGCCTGAGCCACTCTGACTGAGGACGAGTGAGGCCTGAGCCACTCTGACTGAGGGCGAGTGTGACCGGCTCAGACTTACAGCACATACAGTATATCACATAAGTCAGTACACCCCTCACATGTAAATATGTTATTATATCTTTTTATGTGACAACACTGAAGAAATGACCCCTCTGCTACAATGTAAAGTAGTAAGTGTACGGCCTGTATAACAGTGTAAATGTGCTGTCCCCTCAACATAACTCAACACACAGCCATTAATGTCTAAACCGTTGGCAACAAAAGTGAGTACACCCCTAAGTGGAAATGTCCAAATTGGGGCCCAAAATGTCATTATTTTGTGTGGCCACCATTATTTTCCAGCATTGCCTTAACCCTCATGGGCATGGAGTTCACCAGAGCTTCACAGGTTGCCACTGGAGTCCTCTTCCACTCCTCCATGATGACATCACAGAGCTGGCGGATGCTAGAGACCTTGCACTCCCCCACCTTCTGTTTGAGGATGCCCCACAGATGATCAATAGGGTTTAGGTCGGGAGACATGCTTGGCCAGGCCATCACCTTTACCTTCAGCCTCTTTAGCAAGGCAGTGGTCGTCTTGGAGGTGTGTTTGGGGTCCTTATGTTGGAATACTGCCCTGCGGCCAAGTCTCTGAATGGAGGGGATCATGCTCTGCTTCAGTATGTCACAGTACATGTTGGCATTCATGGTTCCCTCAATGACCTGTAGCTCCCCAGTGCCGGCAGCGCTCATGCAGGCCCAGACCATGACACTTCCACCACCAAAAGTATACATCTATACTGAGGGAAGGTAGTTGAAATAATCCCTAAATGACAGATAAATGGATAAGGCACAAAGAACACAAAAACACTGATATGAGATGAAACCCTCAGTGTGAACGTAAACAGCGATGCAGAGAGAGTGGAGGCAGATACAGACATATGTGTATATATGTTTGGTCTAGGCCTGCATGAGTGCTGCCGGCACTGGGGAGCTACAGTTCATTGAGGGAACCATGAATGCCAACATGTACTGTGACACACTGAAGCAGAGCATGATCCCCTCCATTCAGAGACTGGGCCGCAGGGCAGTATTCCAACATAAGGACCCCAAACACACCTCCAAGACGACCACTGCCTTGCTAAAGAGGCTGAAGGTAAAGGTGATGGCCTGGCCAAGCATGTCTCCCGACCTAAACCCTATTGATCATCTGTGGGGCATCCTCAAACGGAAGGTGGGGGAGTGCAAGGTCTCTAACATCCACCAGCTCTGTGATGTCATCATGGAGGAGTGGGAGAGGACTCCAGTGGCAACCTGTGAAGCTCTGGTGAACTCCATGCCCATGAGGGTTAAGGCCGTGCTGGAAAATAATGGTGGCAACACAAAATATTGACACTTTGGGCCCAATTTGGACATTTCCACTTAGGGGTGTACTCACTTTTGTTGCCAACGGTTTAGACATTAATGGCTGTGTGTTGAGTTATTTTGAGGGGACAGCACATTTACACTGTTATACAGGCCGTACACTTACTACTTTACATTGTAGCAGAGGGGTCACATGAAAAGATATAATAACATATGTACATGTGAGGGGTGTACTCACTTTTGTGAGAATACTGTATGTGCTGTAAGTCTGAGCCAGTCTGTATTCAGGGCTCTGAGTGTGTGCACTGTAACTGCTTTCCTATCTAGCTTTCATTTAAAAAAATCATTATTTGGTCTGTTACCCTTTTTCTCCATTATTCTTTTAGTATTACGCCTGTCCCCTAATTCCCCCCTGCCCCATTTTGCTTTTGCTGTATCTGATCTTTTCTTCTGACACAACATGTTTTAGTTCTTTCTGGTTATCGGCAAAAGCATTGAGACATTGTAATTGTTTTCTATCTGTTTTTAAGTGAAAATGAGTTATGCAGAGAAACCCGAAGAGATCACCAAAGATGAATGGATGGAGAAACTCAACAACTTGCACATCCAAAGAGCTGACATGAACCGCCTGATCATGAACTATCTAGTAACAGGTAAAGGAGGACATTTGTCTTCTTCCACCTCTGTAAACTGTGTTGTTGTTTTTCTCTCTTGTTATATAAGATGCTAATGGTCCAGCTTTTTTAAGGACTTGCAGTCTAAGCTAGGACTTGACTAATGCCAGTCACTGAGGCATCCACAAAATAACTGGCGCCTGGTTTTTTTGCATTTAGCCACTGTATGTTACTTTAGTGCCTGTTTGCTCAGTAGGTGTCCTGGGATAATAGAGGCTGGAGAGCTCTCCAGTTACACTGCTCTTGTAGCTCTGTCCCCTCCAGCCAAGCCCACCCACAGGGGTTAGTGAGGGGGCAGCCTGCAGAGACTGGGTTGCTCCTCTTAAAAATCTGTTTGTGATCTGTTGCTGGGTTACTCGTATAACTACGTTGCTTTTATTATTATTATTATTATTATTATTATCTGTCATTTGTAACGCTCCAACATATTCCATAGCGCTGTACAGGGTACAACTCTAAACATTTTGCAAAACATTTTATAACACAATGCAAAAGAATGGAGGGCCCTGTTACTGAGCTAAAAATCTACATGCATAGTGCTATCCCTAAAGCACCAAAAACATTGAAAACTCGCAAACTTGCAGTCTAAAGAACTGCTTTTTAGCAGCCTCTGTATCAGCCAATTACTTTGCATTTTTGGACTCTCCTTGGATCTCCCTATAAACTAGGAACAGTGGGCTCATTATCACAACAGTCCCACCCATTTGTTTACAGTAAATTTGCTTGCTAAATATATTTTAGATGCCCAAGTCCAATTTGTTATATACATAATACATACAAGAAACATTTTTAAAAATCATAAAAATGAATGTGTTTAATAATAAACAGTTTACGTACACCCAAACTCCGACTCCTACATTTTTGCCAGATTCCTAGATTTCAGGCAAATTCTAAGCTATAATATATATATATATATATATATATATATATATATATATATATATATATATATATATATATATATATATATATATATATATCTCTTAATTCAATATTTAAAAAATAAAAATTGAATTTTAAATAATCCTGTACAAAATAATTATGCATTCAACTACTTTTTCACGCTGAAGTATTTGTTTTTTTGTTAACAAATTATCTTTTAAGCTATTGCCTTGTGATTCTGTTTAAAAAAAGCAAGCAGTATTTGTGAAATGCTCTTCTTACAAAAATTCCTGATTCGTGCAAAATTCATAAGAAGCTAACAAGTTTATTGAATACAATGAATGTGTTTTAGTGAGTGTTTGGGATGTTTTTAAGTATTCAATAAGGGCTGTTATTGGTTGTGATATGATTGTATTTAGAGCACAGAAAAACATTTAAAGGGAATAAATGCTAAAACTGATTTACTAATAACACATTATATGTGCATAGTCCAGCTATGACCTACATCTTTTCTGTCGCCAACACTGCTAAATACTATTCTTGCTGACAGGTCTGTATGTGACTCTGGATTGCGGCCAGTCAGGTAAAGTCCCTGCACAACTTGTTTGTGCACCTATTGTGACACACTTAGGAAAATTGTCCTAATAGGTTGTATGTAAGACAACTCCCAGTGAGGAAATCTGTAACCCTCCTGTATATCCTTATTATAAACAATGCATAGCTCTTGTTTGCTGCGTTAATTTTTGTGACCTATTATGTGTCCATTTGAATGTAATTTTAGATGCATCAAGTTGTACTGGAGACAGACTTGAAAGGGATCTGGTATCTGGATTTTATTTGGTATAAAATATTCCTGTATATCTATTTGCTTTTATTTACTTTTTTATTATTAAGTAGTACTTATAAGCTTGGCTTATAATAGTCCCTGTATGGGTCTGCCCACTGCAGTGTATGCAGGCTCTTTAGGAACGAATTTGCGGTGTAGTGCCCTAGCCCTATCATCTTTAATACCTGAATGTTTGAGAGATGGTCACTGATTGGTTAGTATGAGACACTGCACAGTTAGTACTACAAAGTGTGTCTGCATACGCTGCAGTGAGAAGACCCATACAGGTACTATAGGTTTGCTTTTGGGCTTTTTTAAAGCCCTTTAAAAACATGGCTTCTAAGCACTTAATAAAATAAAAGTAAATAGATACCCAGGGATATTATATACCTAGTAAAATCCAGAAAATGCCCTTATTCCATTCAAGGTGATACAGGCTATAGATTCTTTTGGATAGAGGTAAAACATCATTACTTCTCTGCAAGCAGTTTGTACGTTTTTGACCAATTGTTAACGCCTATTGTTGTTTCTGTTCGTATGTGTAGATAGTTTCCAGGTTTGACCAGCTATTTGTGTGGTCGAAAGTGCAATATGTGCAGTATATGTAGAATCAGATGGACCCTCATATAGCTTAATACTTGTAATACTCTAGCTCACATGACTGATTGTCACTCTTGTCTCAGAGGGATTCAAGGAGGCAGCTGAGAAGTTTCGGATGGAGTCTGGCATTGAGCCCAGTGTGGACCTAGAGAGCCTGGACGAGAGGATAAAGATCAGAGAGATGATCCTGAAGGGACAGATTCAAGAAGCCATTGCCCTGATAAACTCCCTGCATCCTGAGCTGCTAGACACCAACCGTTACTTGTACTTTCACCTACAGGTCAGTGTATAGTTCAGGTTATCTGTAGCCTCGAGAAGGGCAAACACTAAAGTGAGTGCATGTTCTTTCATTATTTATTACTAGCGACTTGCTCAACAAAAAATAATGGCAGTAAAATTTTAAGCCAGGGAATGCTGTTTGCCACACAATGCAAGGCTATGGCCCCTCTAAACACCTTCGGCGCTCATCGCGAGCCCCGCGCTGAGCGCCTTTGGTGCTCATCACGTGTCTCGCAATGAGCGCCTTTGGACATCATTGGAAACCTTTCCTCCCACCTACTGTACAGGCCACTCATTGCAGGGTTCGTTAACCTGGCATTTTTGTGCTTGTGAATGCCATGTGTCTCTTTCCACCATCTCCTCCCCCCTTTCCTGTGTGTTTCTCCTCTGCGTTTTATTTTCGAAAACCTGTATGCTTGGCATTGGTGAGCCTCGTTTTCATCCTGTATGAGATTTTTTGCGTTTGTCGTCTGCCATTTTTTTCTCGCTTAGCCGATTTTTGTGTGGTGGAAAACCCCAAATATCCGTGTAATTCGCTTGCAACTTCTCCCCCCGTGCTGTGTGTGAGTGTGTTATAATTTTGTGTGTGTTATTTTTATCTTTTCTTTATTTTTTTGGGGTGTGTTTTTAGAGTTGTGCACTCCGTGGCTGATTTGGCTCTCCGTTTGTTTTATTTTCAAAGTCTGCGTGCCTGGCGTTGTTCGTGTAAGTGTTACTAATGTTTTCATGTGGTGGAAACCGCCAAATATCGGTGTAATTCGCTTGCAACCTTCCACACTTCCTGTGTCTCACCCTGTGCTGAGTGTGTTGTAATTTTTGTGTATATTTTATTTTATTTTTTGGTGGGCTGCTACGGAAGTCTCGCGTGTGTGATGGCGCTGCTGGCTTCAATGAGCTTGCAGCCTGTGCTGTGCAGCTGCTTATGTGCTGGGCGACTGCTTCGCCTAGCTTTGCGAGGCTCGCATGTGTGACGGCGCCGCTGGCTGCTATGAGCACCTTTTGGCGCTCATTGCGGCAAGTTGCCCACAAGCGTGAGGACAAATCCCATTTTGGCAACTATTATATGTGACTTGCCTGCCCAAAATAACGGCATAAAAGTTTGAAGCCTCGCAATGCTGCTGTTTGCCACACAGTGCAAGGCTCACTTTAAGAGCCTTAGACAAACTCTCTCACCCCTGTGTATCTTTCTCCCCCTCTATCATCCCTCTGTTGCTTCCTCTCCCCCTCTGTTGCTTCCTCTCCTCTCCCCCCCTCTGTTGCTTCCTCTCCTCTCCCCCCCTCTGTTGCTTCCTCTCCCCCCCTCTGTTGCTTCCTCTCCCCCCCCTCTGTTGCTTCCTCTCCCCCCCTCTGTTGCTTCCTCTCCCCCCCTCTGTTGCTTCCTCTCCCCCCCCCCTCTGTTGCTTCCTCTCCCCCCCCCTCTGTTGCTTCCTCTCCCCCCCCCTCTGTTGCTTCCTCTCCCCCCCCCCCCCTGTTGCTTCCTCTCCCCCCCCTCTGTTGCTTCCTCTCCCCCCCCCTCTGTTGCTTCCTCTCCCCCCCCTCTGTTGCTTCCTCTCCCCCCCCTCTGTTGCTTCCTCTCCCCCCCCTCTGTTGCTTCCTCTCCCCCCCCTCTGTTGCTTCCTCTCCCCCCCCTCTGTTGCTTCCTCTCCCCCCCCTCTGTTGCTTCCTCTCCCCCCCCCTCTGTTGCTTCCTCTCCCCCCCCCTCTGTTGCTTCCTCTCCCCCCCCCTCTGTTGCTTCCTCTCCCCCCCCCTCTGTTGCTTCCTCTCCCCCCCCCCTCTGTTGCTTCCTCTCCCCCCCCCCCTCTGTTGCTTCCTCTCCCCCCCCCCTCTGTTGCTTCCTCTCCCCCCCCCTCTGTTGCTTCCTCTCCCCCCCCCCTCTGTTGCTTCCTCTCCCCCCCCCTCTGTTGCTTCCTCTCCCCCCCCCCCTCTGTTGCTTCCTCTCCCCCCCCCCCTCTGTTGCTTCCTCTCCCCCCCCCCTCTGTTGCTTCCTCTCCCCCCCCCCCTCTGTTGCTTCCTCTCCCCCCCCCCTCTGTTGCTTCCTCTCCCCCCCCCCTCTGTTGCTTCCTCTCCCCCCCCCCTCTGTTGCTTCCTCTCCCCCCCCCCCTCTGTTGCTTCCTCTCCCCCCCCTCTGTTGCTTCCTCTCCCCCCCTCTGTTGCTTCCTCTCCCCCCCTCTGTTGCTTCCTCTCCCCCCCTCTGTTGCTTCCTCTCCCCCCCTCTGTTGCTTCCTCTCCCCCCCTCTGTTGCTTCCTCTCCCCCCCCTCTGTTGCTTCCTCTCCCCCCCTCTGTTGCTTCCTCTCCCCCCCTCTGTCTCCCCCCCCTGTTGCTTCCTCTCCCCCCCTCTGTTGCTTCCTCTCCCCCCCTCTGTTGCTTCCTCTCCCCCCCTCTGTTGCTTCCTCTCCCCCCTCTGTTGCTTCCTCTCCCCCCTCTGTTGCTTCCTCTCCCCCCTCTGTTGCTTCCTCTCCCCCCTCTGTTGCTTCCTCTCCCCCCCTCTGTTGTTTCCTCTCCCCCCCTCTGTTGTTTCCTCTCCCCCCCTCTGTTGCTTCCTCTCCCCCCCTCTGTTGCTTCCTCTCCCCCCCTCTGTTGCTTCCTCTCCCCCCCTCTGTTGCTTCCTCTCCCCCCCTCTGTTGCTTCCTCTCCCCCCCTCTGTTGCTTCCTCTCCCCCCCTCTGTTGCTTCCTCTCCCCCCCTCTGTCTCCCCCCCTCTGTTGCTTCCTCTCCCCCCCCTCTGTTGCTTCCTCTCCCCCCCTCTGTTGCTTCCTCTCCCCCCCTCTGTTGCTTCCTCTCCCCCCCTCTGTTGCTTCCTCTCCCCCCCTCTGTTGCTTCCTCTCCCCCCTCTGTTGCTTCCTCTCCCCCCCTCTGTCTCCCCCCCTGTTGCTTCCTCTCCCCCCCTCTGTTGCTTCCTCTCCCCCCCTCTGTCTCCCCCCCTGTTGCTTCCTCTCCCCCCCTCTGTTGCTTCCTCTCCCCCCCTCTGTTGCTTCCTCTCCCCCCCTCTGTTGCTTCCTCTCCCCCCCTCTGTTGCTTCCTCTCCCCCCTCTGTTGCTTCCTCTCCCCCCTCTGTTGCTTCCTCTCCCCCCCCTGTTGCTTCCTCTCCCCCCCCCCTCTGTTGCTTCCTCTCCCCCCCCCTCTGTTGCTTCCTCTCCCCCCCCTCTGTTGCTTCCTCTCCCCCCCCCTCTGTTGCTTCCTCTCCCCCCCCCTCTGTTGCTTCCTCTCCCCCCCCCCTCTGTTGCTTCCTCTCCCCCCCCCCTCTGTTGCTTCCTCTCCCCCCCCTCTGTTGCTTCCTCTCCCCCCCCTCTGTTGCTTCCTCTCCCCCCCCCTCTGTTGCTTCCTCTCCCCCCCCCTCTGTTGCTTTCCTCTCCCCCCCCTCTGTTGCTTCCTCTCCCCCCCCTCTGTTGCTTCCTCTCCCCCCCCTCTGTTGCTTCCTCTCCCCCCCCTCTGTTGCTTCCTCTCCCCCCCCTCTGTTGCTTCCTCTCCCCCCCCTCTGTTGCTTCCTCTCCCCCCCCTCTGTTGCTTCCTCCCCCCCCCCTCTGTTGCTTCCTCTCCCCCCCCTCTGTTGCTTCCTCTCCCCCCCCCTCTGTTGCTTCCTCTCCCCCCCCCTGTTGCTTCCTCTCCCCCCCCTGTTGCTTCCTCTCCCCCCCTCTGTTGCTTCCTCTCCCCCCCCCCCTGTTGCTTCCTCTCCCCCCCCCTGTTGCTTCCTCTCCCCCCCCCTGTTGCTTCCTCTCCCCCCCCCCTGTTGCTTCCTCTCCCCCCCCCTGTTGCTTCCTCTCCCCCCCTCTGTTGCTTCCTCTCCCCCCCCCCCTGTTGCTTCCTCTCCCCCCCTCTGTTGCTTCCTCTCCCCCCCCCTGTTGCTTCCTCTCCCCCCCCCTGTTGCTTCCTCCCCCCCCCCCTGTTGCTTCCTCTCCCCCCCCTGTTGCTTCCTCTCCCCCCCCCCCTGTTGCTTCCTCCCCCCCCCCCCTGTTGCTTCCTCCCCCCCCCTCTGTTGCTTCCTCTCCCCCCCCCCCTGTTGCTTCCATCTCCCCCCCCCCCCTGTTGCTTCCTCTCCCCCCCCCCCCCCTGTTGCTCCCCCCCCCCCCCCCTCTGTTGCTTCCTCTCCCCCCCCCCTCTGTTGCTTCCTCTCCCCCCACCCTCTGTTGCTTCCGTCTCCCCCACCCTCTGTTGCTTCCTCTCCCCCCCCCTCTGTTGCTTCCTCTCCCCCCCCCTCTGTTGCTTCCTCTCCCCCCCCCCTCTGTTGCTTCCTCTCACCCCCCCTCTGTTGCTTTCCTCTCCCCCCCCCCCTCTGTTGCTTCCTCTCCCCCCCCCTCTGTTGCTTCCTCCCCCCCCCCCCTCTGTTGCTTCCTCTCCCCCCCCCCCCTGTTGCTTCCTCCTCCCCCCCCCCCCTCTGTTGCTTCCTCTCGCCCCCCCTCTCTGTTGCTTCCTCTCCCCCCCCCTCTCTGTTGCTTCCTCTCCCCCCCCCCCTCTGTTGCTTCCTCTCCCCCCCTCTGTTGCTTCCTCTCCCCCCCTCTGTTGCTTCCTCTCCCCCCCTCTGTCTCCCCCCCCCTCTGTCTCCCCCCCCCTGTTGCTTCCTCTCCCCCCCCCTGTTGCTTCCTCTCCCCCCCTCTGTTGCTTCCTCTCCCCCCCTCTGTTGCTTCCTCTCCCCCCCTCTGTTGCTTCCTCTCCCCCCTCTGTTGCTTCCTCTCCCCCCCTCTGTTGCTTCCTCTCCCCCCCCCCTCTGTTGCTTCCTCTCCCCCCTCTGTTGCTTCCTCTCCCCCCCTCTGTCTCCCCCCCCTGTTGCTTCCTCTCCCCCCCACCCTCTGTTGCTTCCTCTCCCCCCACCCTCTGTTGCTTCCTCTCCCCCCACCCTCTGTTGCTTCCTCTCCCCCACCCTCTGTTGCTTCCTCTCCCCCCCCCTCTGTTGCTTCCTCTCTCTCCCCCCCTCTGTTGCTTCCTCTCCCCCCCCCTCTGTTGCTTCCTCTCCCCCCCCCTCTGTTGCTTCCTCTCCCCCCCCTCTGTTGCTTCCTCCCCCCCTCTGTTGCTTCCTCTCCCCCCCCTCTGTTGCTTCCTCTCCCCCCCCCTCTGTTGCTTCCTCTCCCCCCCCCTCTGTTGCTTCCTCTCCCCCCCCCTCTGTTGCTTCCTCTCCCCCCCCCTCTGTTGCTTCCTCTCCCCCCCCCCCTCTGTTGCTTCCTCTCCCCCCCCCCCTCTGTTGCTTCCTCTCCCCCCCCCCCTCTGTTGCTTCCTCTCCCCCCCCCCTCTGTTGCTTCCTCTCCCCCCCCCCCTCTGTTGCTTCCTCTCCCCCCCCTCTGTTGCTTCCTCTCCCCCCCTCCTCTGTGTCGCTTTACCCCCCCCCCCCCCCCCCCCTCCTCTGTGTCGCTTTCTTTATTCGGATATAATTAGCAAGTATATAAGTAAATAAGTAATTACTGAAATATATATTTAATACATACCGTAATATGTTTCCTTTGTTAATACTCAAGATAAGGCTTGACAAATCCTGGAGCCAGGGAGCTGTGTCTCCTTAAATATTCTTACTCACTCCTAACTTTTTCTTACTATACATATATTTCTTTATGTAATCCCTAACCTGGCTCTTGAGTTTCTGATACATTTCTGTTTCGCCTAGTAATCTGCTGGTGTCCTTTCCTGGTGTTACTTTTCATTTAAAATAACCAATATTTTATGATAGTTTTACTGAAACATGCAACAGTATTTAGATTTTAACTTGACTGAAAATCATGTGCCGTTTTTTTGTTAAATTGTTATTTAGAACAGTGTTTCTCAGCACCTGGTCCTATGACCATTGCCGGTCCTCATGGAAGTGGAGAGCCTAACACATTACTGGCAGTTATACATTGATTTTAGAGGACATTGTTTTGGCTGATGCAAATTACCCTTGGGACTTAGTCTCAGACGCTACCTCTTTGCTCACTTTGCCTTAGGGAGTTTAGTTACACCCCACTGGCCTAAATTTACGTCTTGGGTTTGCCTTGTATTTCGGGGCTGGATCACTACAGGATGTATGTCACAAATGAGCAAAACAAGTTTGTGCTCTGAGTGGGTTATAAAGTCCATTTAACTAATCTACTTAAGACAGTCATTAATTGTACTCTCTTCATATAATTGTGATGCTTGTATCTGCTTCATTAAGACCACACACCGACACATTTCTTTTATCTCCACTGCAGCAACAACACCTAATAGAGCTGATCCGGCAGCGAGAGACCGAGGCAGCTCTGGAGTTTGCCCAGACCCAGCTGGCAGAACAGGGGGAAGAGAGCCGGGAGTGTCTGACTGAAATGGAGCGCACTCTTGCATTGCTGGCCTTTGATAATCCAGAGGACTCTCCCTTCGGAGATTTGCTTAACATGATGCAGCGGCAGAAGGTGAGTTTAAGAGAATAACTGACCACTAAACAGAGAGGCTGCTGGGTATTACAGACCATTACAAGCCTGTGTCACTGTAAGAACTACAAACCAGAGGAAAAGTAGAATGTCCGGCTGTATTAGAAGATGAGGTACTAATGTCATACTATAGGCCGTAGTTGGACTTCATCTAAGTACTGTGTCCAGTTCTGGAGACTGTATCTCCAATATGATATTAAAGGGCCAGTGTAAGTTGAAGTGTAACCACTATTCAAATTAAACCTATTTTTTAATTCATCATTAATTAAGATTAAAATCCATGCGCAAACGGCAACAAAGAAAAGCTTTAGCAAGAAAATATCATTAAAAAAAACGTTTATTTCAATAATTGCTGCTACTGCATTCCTCCACCACCTCCTGGGTATTTGTGGATTCCTTCTTCCGGTTTTGTGGATTCTCAACATAAACATTTTTTACTGTAGATTATATTTTACAGAAAAAGTAATTAAATGTACTAAACCAAGACCAAATGCAAAGTGGTGACTGCTGAACAAACAAATCAGCAAGAATGTGTGTAGTAAAATTTTAGGAGCCGTGGCCCATGGGGTTTGTCAAGTCCTAATTTAAGATATAGATTATAAATCCTGTCATCTATCGTCCGCCCGGACCAGCCACTCAATTTCTGGATCATTTTGCCGCCTGGCTCCCTCACTTTCCCTCCTCTAACATGAAATCATTAAGAACGAGTGAAGATAACCTTGCCATTGACACTCCCACTTCTCCCACAGCCACAACACTACTTGCACTTACCTCTTCCTTTGGCCTCTCACAGTGGATAGAATCCCATACCCACCAGGATGGACACTCTCATTTTCTCTAATCGCTGCTCTATCTGCAATCTTATAATCTCCCCACTCCCTCTTTCTGACCACCATCTTCTAACCTACAGCCTCACAACCCCTTCCAATCTCTACCCTTTATCACGCCCAACTACCAGAACCCACAGAAAGCTGCAGACACTTAACTCACAACACCTTTCCAATTTACTAAAACCCTTCTCAGTCCTCTCACTACCCTCACTTGCCCTGATATTGCTACCACACAATACAATTTGACTCTAAATTCCACCCTGGACTCTCTAGTTCCATAACCACAGGCAGGCGCCCCCACTCTCATCTACAACCATGGCACACTACACGAACACGCTACATCCAGAAGTGCTCCAGCAGCGCTGAACGATTGAGGAAATCTCGCTCCTCAGCAGACTTCCTTCATTACAAGTTTATCCTACGCTCCTATAACTATGCCCTCAATCTTCCCAAACAGAGCTACTTCTCATCATTAATATCAAATTTGGCCTCCGACTCCAAACGTTTGTTCTCCACTTTCAACACTCTCCTCTGCCCTCCCCCCACCTCCCGCCCCTTCCTCTCTTACAGCTGAAGATTTTGCAAGACACTTTAATAGTAAAATTGAAAATATTTGTAATGAAATCTCCTCTCAACATGGCCATATCACACCTTCTCCTCAACAAACAGCAGCCTGCCTCCACCCTTTCCTAAACCTATAGCCATTATAAACTCCTTTAACCGTATGTTCATGGATGTCTATCCGTCAACTCAAACTCAACATGTCTAAGACGGAGCTCCTTATCTTTCCACCCTCTTCCTCAGCTCCCACCCCTTACTGATCTCTCACTGTTGACAATGCCATCATCACTCCCACCTCCCAGGCCCGCTGTCTTGGGGTCCTACTGGACCCTTCCCCCTCTTTCATTCCTCACATTCAATCACTCACAAAATCTTGTCACTTTCATCTAAAAAACATCTCCAAAATACGCCACTACCTTACACAAGACACAACTAAAATTCTTATTCACTCTCTTATCATATCTCGCTTCGATTAAAGCAACTCTCTCCTTGCTGGCCTTCCTATCACCCGTCTGTCTGACCTCGAATACATTTTGAATGCATCCGCTAGACTCATCTACCATACTAAACGATCAGTGTCTGCAGCACCTCTCTGTCAGGCACTCCACTGACTTCCCATAGCGTCTAGAATACAATTCAAAATCATGACCCTAACATATAAAGCCCTCCACAATAGTGCCCCCTCCTACATCTCTGCTCTCATCCCAAAATACACTCCCACCCGCCCTCTTCGCTCTGCTAATGACCTTCTTCTCTCCTCATCTCATCACGTCCTCTCACTCCCATCTTCAAGACTTTTCTTGTGCTGCCCCTATTCTTTGGAACTCCTTACCTCGCTCCACCAGACTATCCTCCTGCCTCAAATCTTTCAAAATCTCTTTAAAAACACATTTATTCAGAAAGGCCTATCCTCTTTACCCTCTTCATTCACTATGCATCTCTCACTCTCCTGTACCTCACCCACACCCTTTAGAATGCAAGTTTGCGAGTTTTCAATCTTGTGTGGTGCTTTAGGGAAAGCACTGTGTATGTCTGCTTGAAAGCTCAATAACAGGGGCTTCAATTATTTTCATTGTGCGGTTATTGTTTAAACTTGTACCTAACCCCTGTATTTATTGCGCTGCGGAGTATGTTGGCGCGTTATAAATAAAGGATAAAAATAAATAAAGGATAATAATAAATCCTGTTTTGGGTTTTGTTCTTATTTGATTCCTTCTTGCTTGGCTGTAGGGAGCCAGCAGAGGGCAGCACTAACACATTGTATGTTTATAGACGCGCACAGCGAGCGTCGAGTACTAAAGTGGTCCTTTAAGCTAAATCATTTTAGGTAGACAGAAATCAAAAGGCCATTTTGGTCTGCACATTTTTCTTTGTTTTAGATTCTAAAAACGATCCAAATTTAAAACCGTTATTTATTTATTTTCTCCTATAAAAATGTATTCCATGGCAGACAGAAACCAATAGCTCCACCATGTCTACCTATTCTATCTACCTAAAATGCTTGGCTTATTCAATCCTTAGACCAGCATGCTTATCCCTTTTCTATGTTTGTCTGTACTACATCTGCAATAAGACTGAGCCACCCTGTTTATGTTAAAGGGACTCTGTCACCCCAACAGGAAGTTGATTTTAATTTAAAAAAAGTATTAAACTGGTTATACACAATACTAGGAGTTTTTCTCTTCAGTAAATCATTTCTGAAATATTTAGAATTAGTTTTGCAGCTCAGTATGTTAATATGCAGCTCGGATTGCTTGGTAATGGTGAGAGTGAGGTCTTACTGCCATATAACATAACATTGTACTATAGACAGATCAGCAGACTGCAATCCTAACTAGCACACCAAAGCAGCTAATTAATATGCACAAACTGCTCATTTGCATATAAATGCAGCAACAAAAACAATTTCCCAAGATGGATTAACTTTAGAGAAAAATGTATAACATAACATATAGCCAGTTTCTCCTGCTCTTTAAGAAGAACCTAAATACAACTTGATTTTAAGGCGATCGTCCCTTTAAGCAGTACTTCTGCACGTTACCAATACATTTTGTACCTTCCAACTCCATATCACAACCTGTGCTCCTTCATTACCTTTTTTTTTAAATGAAATATTCTTCTCTTTGAAACTTTTACAGGAAGTACTTGTTGATTTGTCTGTGAATGAAGTTTAGGTGGTTTTGATAATGTTGGGCGGGTCCTTTAAATGTGGGTCAAAGGGAGTTGAGGAAACTTGTGTTATATGAGAACATCTGACATCCGTATAGACACACGTAGGAGGTCAGGGTAACAAATATTTACCATGCAGGAGCCATATTTACACTGCTATTGTTATGGTAATTACACTTTGTTTCCCTTTGCAGGTATGGAGTGAAGTTAATCAAGCTGTCCTAGATTATGAGAACCGCGAGTCCACACCCAAACTGGCCAAGCTCCTCAAACTGCTCCTGTGGGCTCAAAACGAGCTGGATCAGAAGAAAGTCAAATATCCCAAAATGGCCGACCTCAGCAAAGGGACAGTAGAGGAGCCCAAATAACTGAACATACGACATCCCCTGAATTATCAGTCTGTGACTGCAACGATTTTACTCCGTGCACAGCCGGAGATTTCCTTCCCTTGACTTGTTTTTTTTATCCTTGTCTTTTGACTTTACTTCCTACTTACAGGATGCGGGGTCCGACAGAAGGGCAAAGCCAGGCAGGTTTCATGTAGTATGGCCATGGACCCCTCTACGGTTGCAGGTCCCACCAGCCATGGGGAGAGTTCAGTCTATGCAGAGAAAGTATTTTCATTTTTTTTTTGGCACTACAGATTGTGTTAAATCCACTCACAATATTTAAATATTTTGGAGCTATTTGTGAGTGATTATCTATCCGGGTAAATAATGCTGGCCTGGTCTTGTGGATGTAGGACGGACATGCCAGGCACAGCGTGGGCAAAATGGCTCTCAATCTTTTCCTCTATTTATTATAGGTTCTGATGTTTCCATATGCCACTTGTCAACCATTTATCCCACTGTTACTTTAAGGGCCACTGTCCTATATATAAAAATGACTCTCTTTTAAGAGTTGTAGATGATATCGGGCAAAATGTTTTAGAAAGTAAAAAAAAATACAGTATCTATTGTATTACCTTTTTGTATAAGCAATGGAATCTACCATTTTGTTTTTTCATGATCAACTTCCACAGGTGGGAGGAGTCTTTCAATGTAGAGGAAGCTTCTATCTGATAAAAGTGGACGTAATAGATACTGTTAGTGTTTTTTTCTCTCAAACATTTGCCGATATCATAATTTATTATACAAAAGTCCTTGGGGCACGCATTTTTGGAGCAGTTATTCTTGCTGACCCAGCCACCTTCTTGCCTCTTCTCCCTGTAATTTTTAGCTATTTTTAATTCTTGGCCGCATCCTTGGGGTATAAGGTGCAGCTGAAGGGCTGGGATTGTTCACAACAGAACCACAAAGCACTCTGGGGGGGAATCCATTTATTTTGTATTAATATTGCTGTGTCCATCATGACAGTAATCCCCCCGAGGTAACACTCATGTGTGAGCGATCATATGTTTATATAGCGCAGCTTCCAAAGTAATTATTAAATGTTGTTTTGTAACTTAGATTTCTGATTTATTTTAGAAACCGGGTGAGACTGAAACTTATGGTGAGAGAGAATACAGTGTTCAAGAGACGTGGGTCAATAAAAGCTATTTATTCTGTAGATACTATATGTAGAAGCCAGTTCGGCATCATGGCTATTCTTTTGTGAGAGTTGATCGGTGCGGGCAATGTGGTAATTAGTTTATTTATTTTTTACATTTTGTGTCCTATATTTTATAAAAACCGTCTACAATGAATTAGGTTCCAGGTATAAATGGTTGAGGCTGCATTTACAAATCTTATGAGGAGTCTCAATTTCCTAAACCTAAGACATCTGAGCATGTATTTAAGACATCACATTACAGTATTCAACTCTTCTTGACTTGGAGCTTGTGGCACAAAAATCATGTTGGGTGTCTGTTCCCAAATTACTTTATTATATTCTATGCTAAAGATGGACCATATAATAATGAAATAAAGGGTTGTGAGCACCTGATCCACCACTGCTTTTTTAAACAACGTGTTTATAAAGTCTCCAAGAAAGCTTTGGGCTTTGTCCAATTACCCGTGCGCGCGCCTCAGTGACATTGTAGGAGCTCCGTTCATTATCCAGACATTGTCACCCCTTACCACAATCTCTGCGCGTTTTTGACGCCTACATGATGTCACTGGTCATGTGTGTTTTTAAAATAGTGGGTGGTTAACGAATTGAATGAAAGGGAACAACATGGCTCCTACAATAATGTGAGTAACGAAGACAGGATGCGGGGTCCGACAGAAGGATTCATCTTAAAAAGTGGTTTTATGATTATTGAGGAAATTATATTAATGAAACCTTTCATAAAATACAAGTGGTGGAGCAGATACTCACAGCCCTTTACCTGGTATAGATACGAACCCTTTAGAGTAATTATAATAATACTACTCCATGCAGTTTGCATTTTCTCAGGCCAGACTATTCATTCTTCTTTTGTACATGAACTTTAAGATGATCTTCTCAGGCTCTACTGATACTTCAGAAGCCATATGTAAAAAGCTGGTATTCCTCCACTAGTGCGCTAATTATGTCTGGTGGGAAGATCACTTGAGCCGAGTGATCGTCAAAATATGGTAACTTCAACGCTGGTTTTCTATTACTAAATTCATTTTAATTTAGTAATTTGATTAATTAATTTGATATTTGAGCCTTATAAGCAACATCTTTCCATTCTATAGCAATATTGGTAAAATGTGACCCACAGAGGATGAATATTTTGTTAACTTATGAGAGATTTGTACAGTTTTGTGTAATTAGGTGAGAAGCCGCTTGTGTACAGAAGCTTGTCCGCTCCTACGTGCCAGGACGGACACACCTTGGTCACAGGGCCATTGTTCCATTGTATACAGTGCCCCAGACGGTCACCCGCAGGCAGATGTCTCACTATGTACATTTTGGATTTCAGTATTTGATTTAGCTAATATCTAAAACACATTAATGCCAGGATAGACACCGAGACCTCAGTGCGGTCACGGACACTGCGGAGCCGACGCTGATTCATTCATGGTCTGCGCTCTTGTGCAAATGGACACAGCCAAGGTCCTTATTGTAGAAATGTAAAGTATGCATACAAGTCAATACAATTGTAATTGGTTGCTATTACATGGATATGGATGTTACTAGGTATATAATATGGGGCTGCCCACTGCAGCGTATGCAGACTCTATAGGGCTGGGTGTGCGGGGGACCACAGCTCTGCAGCATGTTGCTGGGAGATGTCACTGATTGGTTAATATGAAACACTGCACATCAAGTACTGTGGAGTGTGTGTCTTCATCAGCTGCAGTGAGCAGACCCATACAAGGACTATTTGGCTGATTTTTGGCAGTAAAAATAGAGCTTATAACCACTTAATAAAATAAAGTACATAAAGGTAAATAGATTCATAAGAAATATATACATAAACTAAGATAGGTGATCAATTAATAATAATAATTAAGATAATTATGATGTAAGGATCCAGCGCAGCCGGTTTACACGGGACGGGTGGATAGGACGCGTTCATAACTACATCGAATAGCGGAGGAATTAACCCAGAGACAAAAATCTACCAACATATCCAGCCATTGGGGCCAAAGACCCTCAGAGATGAGTGAGGGGCTGTGTTAAAGACGTTTGTCCTGGCAATGATCTTTATCGACGGGCCGTCTATCAATGATTTGTTATTCTCCTGACTAATCTGATCGTTCCTAAAACCTGACGCACTAATTCAAAACAGGGTATTTTGACTACAATGCCCGATGTACAAGAATAATTACTGTGTACCCGACTGCTGCCAACGCACGTAGGTGTATAATCTTCACACTGTAAATAGGATGTTACCTTGTGTAAATAGTTCTATGTTCTCCTATATATCTGATGGGGTCTACTGGAAGAAGACTGGCATGTTTTCCAATTAAATCTTCTTATGATGTGGAATAAATATTTGTATCCATATCCATCTCTCAATATTAACCATGGCTTTGCCAGAAAATGTGATGGATGTGTAAAAGGCTTCAAGGAAATTGATTTAATTTAAAAAAAGCTTTAAACACTGGTTATACATTGTACTAGCAGTTTTTCTTTATAGTAAATCATTTCTTAAATATTTAGAATTGATTTTACAGTTCCAGTATGCTAATGGCTCTGTATGCTAATGAGCAGTGCAGTATGCTAATGTGCTGCTCAGAGTACTTGAAAAGGGTAGGAGAGGGTTTTAACTGCCAGATAACATTGGGGTCTTTATTGTGGCCACTACTGAGACTGACAAGATGACTGTAATCCTACTTAGAGCATCAAACCCGCTAATTGATATGTTATATGCATATAAAACGGCAATTACAACAGTCATTTCCCAGCATTGATTCACTGTGGAAAAAATGGATAACACAACATATAGTCAGATTTTCATGCTCTTTAAGAATAAGCTAACAAAAAAAACAGAGTTTGAAATATATGTTTGAAAAATGTGAGTGTAAGAGCATAATTAGGCACGGGAAAGTCATCCAGATAAGATCTGATGTCTTTGCTTGTCCCTGGAGGCATCCATGATACCTTACAGATGTTTGTGGTGTGAGAAGTGTATTTACACATTTTTTGCTGTGACTGAATAAGACCTTTAGGACCCTGGACCCCCATATATAATTACCTATTTTGTAAAACCCCAGGCATATATTGATCTCCTAGTTTCTTTTATGCCAGTGCTACAGCACCCCTCCAGTGAATGCCCATAAACACAAGTGTTACCCCTAATGTGCAGGAGAGTGACAGTGTCCGGGTGTAGGGGGTTAAGTCTTCTAGATAAAGGAATGGGCAAAGGTCAATGAGTACATAAGAGGAAATCTTTCCATGGACTCTACATTTCCCTAGTAGGACAGGTGACCTGTTTTCCCACACAATGTCTCAGTGAATCCACAACCCCTAAGCATTCTGGGAAGTGATATGCAAATGAATCTCATAAAGCACTATACCGGAATATAAGGCAGTGCACATACAGGGCTGGATTAACCATTAAGCAAAATAAGCATGTGCTTAGGGCATCAAGGGAAGGGGACACCACAGAAGTTTTCCATTGACAGATTTACCCTGGACTAGATGGTGCAAAACTTCAAATGGTGCTGTCCAAATGAGTTCCTACAATAAATGAAAAATTGTATGTATAGCTATATAGATATATACATATGGAAAAAGAGAGAGGACATGTGTAGTCACACATATAGATTAATAAGTGTTGAGCTCCATAGTTGCTAAAATAATATTAAAAGATAAAGAAAAAGGCAACTAAATATAGAGTTCAACAGTTGTATGAAAGAGGGGCATTCTCTATCAATAAAATATAACTTATAATAATAAAAAAAAAACATATATATATATAAATGAGTAGTAAAAAATAAATAAATGGTATGCAATACTGTGGGAAGTATGGGGTGTAGGTGGAGGTAGACGGTAATCGCACCTGGAGTCAAAGATCTGCCGCGGTGGCAGCCAATTACAATGAGGTAATAAATTAACTATAGGGTAAAAAAAATACCCTTAATGGGCACGTATACAATGTTTATCTATCAATGTGCACCATAAATATTGTACATTATCACTTCCCTATACATTTCTTAACATAGGTGCTAAACATATATGTGTCCAACTCAGAACTAGAATCAACGGCTGTAACTATATCTTGATGAAAGCCACTGACCTTGGAGTAAAAATATACTCTTAGTGGGTATTCGTCTATTATAGTATAACATAGATATGATGCATTAGATCATCCCCATACATATCATAACATAAGTACTTTGTATGTATATGTCCAACTATAAATATATCTCTGCATATATAGGGACACTACCACACTTATAAGTATTTGGGATTACCTCAACTGCGGGCAACCTCACCTCTCTTGAGGACCCCGTTCCCATCCTACCTCTCACCATCAGGCTTCCTAAAAATAATAATAAAATATGAATAATACAGGTTATATTTTGTTATATATGGAGGCCAAACATACAGAGACAAAGATCCTTGTATAGGGCACACCAGTTTTATTCCAAATCTCAGATGAGAATAGACAATATTAAAACTTAACTTTTTATTATAAAATATTGTTAAAATTTATTTTAAAATACTATTAGTGCAGGATGCAATTGGTGAGACTATTTGAATCTTGACCATCTTAATATTCACAGGTATCCTTTCAATCCCCTATAGAAATAACCGCTATTATAGAAGATTTTGCATCAATAAAGTACTCCTGTATTATGTTATTTATTCATATTTTGTATTAGATATTTGAAGGAGATCAAAGAGAAGAGTAAAATAGGATATGGTGTTTGATATTAATGGATACCTGGTTCTCTAATATCATTAATTAGCCATCATCAATAAATAATGTTTACACCCCAAGGTCATCTACTATAAATTAATATAAGTACTGGGACATTTTTATGGAAAGGTGATCTATACATGAATATGCTGCACAATACTCCTTTCGTTAGTTGTCAGTATTTACATATTAAACTGAATTGTCGGTAATTACAACTCAGAGATATAAATATCATGATGGTTTTTTAAGATTTCACAAATAAATTGGATAATCTTTGACCTTCCACATATATATCGTTAACAAGTTAGATATATTTACCACATTTTCAAATCATTTATTTTTCATTTTCGATTTAATTAGACATTGAGGTGATATCAGCACAAGTAAACATAGACATTTATTTTAAATAAAAACATTGATTTTTTATCTTTATAAGTTGTTGCCATAACAACTCCAGCCCTTAAATAGCTTGGTGTAAAGAACTGGCGTAACTCCTGACAAAATATCAGAAACGCGCGTCGGGTCTTAGACACAGGACGGCATCGCGGGTCAATGACGTCATATCCAGGCATCTTGACCACGGCGTACGAATACCAACTGGCAGCACTGCAGGTAGAGCCGCATTCCCTGACAAAATATCAGAAACGCTCGTCGGGTCTTAGACGCAGGACGGCATCGCGGGTCAATGACGTCATATCCAAGCATCTTGACAACGGCGTACGAATAGCAACTGGTAGCACTGCAGATAGAGCCACACAGGCACCTAGATAAAGCCCCTCTACCATCTATTAGCATAGCGTACAAGAGGAGATTAGTTAGGGCTCTAGGGTAACCCCAGCAGTCCTTATTGCACATTACGCACTTAGCACTTTTTGCACATATTATCTATCAATTGGCACTTTATTTATGCAAAACCTTCCATAATAGCGGTTATTTCTATAGGGGATTGAAAGGATACCTGTGAATATTAGGATGGTCAAGATACAAATAGTCTCACCAACTGCATCCTGCACTAATACTATTTTAAATAATTTTTTAACAATATTTTATAATAAAAGTTACGTTTTAATATTGTCTATTCTCATCTGAGATTTGGAACAAACTGGCGTGCCCTATACAAGGATGTTTGTCTCTGTATGTTTGGTTATATTAATTATCCTTAGGAGCACCCAGTGTAAATACAATTGATCTTTAAATTATACTTGAGCCACCTTTTTTTTTCTCCAAAGTTATATATGGAGGCAAAAAAAATCTTTTAGGGGTTAGGGCCTCTAAAGATCTTAATCCGGCCCTGTGCACATACATGGGTCCCATGCTAAGATGACTACATGCAACATGTGGTATGTACTGAGCCTCATTTGCATGCCACTACCCAGAATCCTTATATTCAGTAGGAACACTAATAAATTCAGTAGTCTGGGTCACTTCAATATACTTAGACTGGTCTTTAATTACTTTTCTGTATATACAGCGGAGGTTTTTTTAAGATCACCTTTCCACCCACCAAAGAATACTTATTGTTTGGTCTTAATGCACAAGGCCAGACCCTAAGGTGTGCATAAAGCGGTCCTGGGGATGGAATGAGCACATTAGTCACATTTTCTCTGCACCTTTGAAGAAATAAACTTAATAAAGATGAGAATCTGACTATCTACTGGAAGATGTAGTGGGTAGAAACTCTGCTGGCACATGTGGATCTCAACAGCCCACCCCTGGGACATTATCTGCCAGGAACAAAGAGGGATGAGGAGAGCCTAACACTTTATACACTATCATTAGTCACAGTGATGTATAGCTTATTAATAAATGTATTTTTTTCTAGATAAAAATGTTGTGCCACATGTACTACTACTCTAATAAAAATGTACTATATCTAAGTGGTATACCCCATGAGCACTGGAACAAGCCCAGCCGTCAGATCAAAATGGCTGAGAGGACTTCAAGGGGTTGCAGGTCTTCCATGAATGGAGGACTTCCATAGGACGCAGTACTTCCATGGGACGAAGGACTTCCATGGGATTCAGGTCTTCCATGGGACGCAGGACTTCCATGGGTTGTCAGGAATTCCATGGGATGCCGGACTTCCATGGGTGGAAGGACTTCCATGGGTTTGTCTGGACTTCCATGTGATGCAGGACTTCCATGGGTTGCAAGTCTTCCATGGGATGCAGGACTTCCATGGGACGCAGGACTTCCATGGGACGCAGGACTTCCATGGGACGCAGGACTTCCGTGGGTTGCAGGTCTTCCGTGGGATGCAGGACTTCCATGGGATGCAGGACTTCCATGGGATGCAGGACTTCCATGGGATGCAGGACTTCCATGGGACGCAGGACTTCCATGGGACGCAGGTCTTTCATGGGACGCAGGACTTCCATGGGACGCAGGACTTCCATGGGACGCAGTTCTTCCGTGGGATGCAGGACTTCCGTGGGATGCAGGACTTCCATGGGATGCAGGTCTTCCATGGGATGCAGGACTTCCATGGGATGCAGGACTTCCATGGGATGCAGGTCTTCCATGGGATGCAGGACTTCCATGGTTGTCAGGACTTCCATGGGTTGTCAGGACTTCCATGGGTTGTCAGGACTTCCATGGGTTGGAGGACTTCCATGGGTTGTCAGGACTTCCATGGGTTGGAGGACTTCCATGGGTTGCACTAGCAAAGTCTGCTAAAAGTCCTATAATTCACCAACGTGAAGTTTTTCCTAATTTACAGTGGTCCTTTCACATCTCAAACCTCAGGGTGAGCTCAGTTTTCATAAGCCGTGCACAATGTGGGTTTATGGAACATGTTATATCATTTTATGTAATGGACGAGTCACATAATTCCCAGTGATCTCTCGGTATTATAGGGTTAATGAGTGTTGGGACACAGGTTATTCAGGTCTGACCTGCAAAGGTGTAATGTGAGTCACTGTCACGTCGCTGTGTCCTGTCCATCCCATATAATAGTTGTCGTACTGCGAGTTGTCGTCACGCAATGTTAAAAAGGCGCTCACCGAACGCGCTCATCACGAGGCCCGCGGGACTTAGAGGCTGCAAGGAGCCCCACAAGACTTTAAAACAGCCTACACATGGCTGCGATCACCGACTAAACACGTAGCACTTTACCGCTGATCACGAGGCACGCAACGGTTTACGCTTTTAACGGCTGAAAAGGTCTCAACCGCGTAACTCCAAAGCCCCCCAAACCAGCCAAATAATTACACAAAAATACTCACACACAGCACAGGGGGAGAGCCAGGAAGCCTGGGAGGGAGGGTGCAAGCTAACTTGAGCCATAGTTGTCGTTTTTCGTTGATCGAAAATCGGCTAAGTGAAGAAAATAATGACGGCCGAAAAAATGTAAAAATTATCAAACAGGATCAAAACAAGACACAGAGGAGAAAGACGCAGGAAAGAGACACATGGCATTCCCAAGATAAAAACATGCAGGTTGCCTTTGGCGCTCATCACGAGGCCTGTAAAGTAGACAGGAGAAGAGGCTCGCAATGAGCGCCGAAGTTGCTCAGAAGGGGCAGAAACTTGCATTGTGGGGCAAACAGCATTGCCAGGTTTCAAATTTTATTACCGTCATTTTTGACGGGCAATTCCCAAGTCATATGTATAGTTGTGCCAATTGCGAGTTTGCGCATGGCCGTAATGGCCGCAGAAGGGCGAGTGGGAAGGAGGGAGAGTCCCACAAAGTTGCGAGGCCCGTAATAGACCCACAAGAAAGAGGCGGGAGAGCCCAGAGGTGCTCATTGCGAGGGCCACAATGGGCGGGACAAAGAGACACAGGGGAGTAAGAGGGAGGGCAGAGACACAGGAGAGGGGGAGGGAGGGAGACGGGGGGGAGGGGGAGTAAAGTGAAATATTATCCCATCATTTGTGACGGGAGGCCCGCAATGGGTGCTGAAGGCGCTCACTCCGAGCCTCGAAGAGGAGAGGGGAAGGAGGGAGAGAAGCCGTGCATGGCGAGGCTCGCAAACATTATGCCATCATATTTGACGGCCACGTGGCTAGTAATATATATGTAAACATGTTGTATCCCCCTGGCTGTCTCTTTATCCCCATATCAGTAATGCTTCATATAAGTAAACAAAACACCAACGTCCCAGGTGCATGATCACTGATATGGGAAAGAGGAAGGAAACGAGATCTATCTAATCCTGAACTAAATTTATATTTTATTTCCTCTTTTTCAGTAATAGTTATTAGCAGCAGATTGATAGAGACAGACTACTAACATGGGTGTATTCCTCTCTCTCTGTATATCTGTCTCTCTCCATGTCACTATCTCTCTCTTTATCCCCCCCCCCCCCCTCAATCCTCCCTCTCTCTCCCCCTCTCACTTGTCACTCTCTCCCTCTATCTCTCCCGGCCCCCCCCCTTCCCTCCCACTCTCTGCCCCCTCTCTCCTCCCTCTCTCCCATCTCCTCCTTCTCCCCTCCACTTCTCTCACCTTTCTTCTCCCCCTTCACTGTCTCCCCTCCCTATCTCTATCTCCTATCTATCCTCTCCCTCTTCTCTCTCACCTTTCTCCCCCCTTCTCTGTCTCCCCCTCTCTCTATCTCCTCTCTATCCTCTTCCTCTTCTCTACCCTCCCTCTCTCTATCTCCTATATATCCTTTCCCTCTTCTCTCTCACCTTTCTCTCCCCCCTTCTCTATATCTCCTACCTATCCTCTCCCTCTTCTCTCTCACCTTTCTCTCCCCCCTTCTCTATATCTCCTATCTATCCTCTCCCTCTTCTCTATCACCTTTCTCCCCCCTTCTCTATATCTCCTATCTATCCTCTCCCTCTTCTCTCTCACCTTTCTCTCCCTCCTTCTCTATATCTCCTATCCATCCTCTCCCTCTTCTCTCTCACCTTTCTCTCCCCTCCTTCTCTATATCTCCTATCTATCCTCTCCCTCTTCTCTATCACCTTTCTCTCCCCTCCTTCTCTATATCTCCTATATATCCTCTTCCTCTTCTCTCTCATCTTTCTCTCCCCCCTTCTCTATATCTCCTATCTATCCTCTCCCTCTTCTCTCTAACCTTTCTCTCCCCTCCTTCTCTATATCTCCTATCTATCCTCTCCCACCTTTCTCTCCCCCTTCTCTATTTCTCCTATCTATCCTCTCCCTCTTCTCTCTCACCTTTCTCTCCCCCCCCTTCTCTATATCTCCTATCTATCCTCTCCCTCTTCTCTCTCACCTTTCTCTCCCCTCCTTCTCTATATCTCCTATCTATCCTCTCCCTCTTCTCTCTCACCTTTCTCTCCCCCCCTTCTCTATATCTCCTATCTATCCTCTCCCTCTTCTCTCTCACCTTTCTATCCCCCTTCTCTATATTTCCTATGTATCCTCTCCCTCTTCTCTCTCACCTTTCTCTCCCCCTTCTCTATATCTCCTATCTATCCTCTCCCTCTTCTCTCTCACCTTTCTCTCCCCCCTTCTCTATATCTCCTATCTATCCTCTCCCTCTTCTCTCTCACCTTTCTCTCCCCTCCTTCTCTATATCTCCTATCTATCCTCTCCCTCTTCTCTCTCACCTTTCTCTCCCCTCCTCTATATCTCCTATCTATCCTCTCCCTCTTCTCTCTCACCTTTCTCTCCCCCCTTCTCTATATCTCCTATCTATCCTCTCCCTCTTCTCTCTCACCTTTCTATCCCCCTTCTCTATATCTCCTATCTATCCTCTCCCTCTTCTCTCTCACCTTTCTCTCCCCCTTCTCTATATCTCCTATCTATCCTCTCCCTCTTCTCTCTCACCTTTCTCTCCCCCCTTCTCTATATCTCCTATCTATCCTCTCCCTCTTCTCTCTCACCTTTCTCTCCCCCTTCTCTATATCTCCTATCTATCCTCTCCCTCTTCTCTCTCACCTTTCTCTCCCCCTTCTCTATATCTCCTATCTATCCTCTCCCTCTTCTCTCTCACCTTTCTCTCCCCCCCCTTCTCTATATCTCCCATCTATCCTCTCCCTCTTCTCCCTCACCTTTCTCTCCCCCCTTCTCTGCCTCCCCTCCCTCTATCTCCTATCTATCCTCTCCCTCTTCTCTCTCACCTTTCTCTCCCCCCTTCTCTATATCTCCTATCTATCCTCTCCCTCTTCTCTCTCACCTTTCTCTCCCCCTTCTCTATATCTCCTATCTATCCTCTCCCTCTTCTCTCTCACCTTTCTCTCCCCCTTCTCTATATCTCCTATCTATCCTTTCCCTCTTCTCTCTCACCTTTCTCTCCCCCCCTTCTCTATATCTCCCATCTATCCTCTCCCTCTTCTCCCTCACCTTTCTCTCCCCCCTTCTCTGCCTCCCCTCCCTCTATCTCCTATCTATCCTCTCCCTCTTCTCTCTCACCTTTCTCTCCCCCCTTCTCTCTATCTCCTATCATCCTCTCCCTCACCTTTCTCTCCCCCCTTCTCTGCCTCCCCTCCCTCTATCTCCTATCTATCCTCTCCCTCTTCTCTCTCACCTTTCTCTCCCCCTTCTCTATATCTCCTATCTATCTTCTCCCTCTTCTCCCTCACCTTTCTCTCCCCCCTTCTCTGCCTCCCCTCCCTCTATCTCCTATCTATCCTCTCCCTCTTCTCTCTCACCTTTCTCTCCCCCCTTCTCTCTATCTCCTATCATCCTCTCCCTCACCTTTCTCTCCCCCCCTTCTCTGCCTCCCCTCCCTCTATCTCCTATCTATCCTCTCCCTCTTCTCTCTCACCTTTCTCTCCCCCTTCTCTATATCTCCTATCTATCTTCTCCCTCTTCTCCCTCACCTTTCTCTCCCCCCTTCTCTGCCTCCCCTCCCTCTATCTCCTATCTATCCTCTCCCTCTTCTCTCTCACCTTTCTCTCCCCCCCCCCCCCTCCCTCTCTCTATCTCTCACTCTGCAGCAGGAAGGGGAAGCTGGAGTTAAACTGACACGTGGAAAAAAGTTTGTCTGTGATGTAAAGAGTCTGATCCTCCCAGATGTAGAAGGTCCAGCCCCGGAGAGCCCGAGGGTGAGAGGTGACAGGAGCTGCTGCTGACCACAGGGGTGTCCCTCTCTGTACACAGGACCCAGGGGTATCACCAGGACTCTCACTGCACCCCAGGGGTATCCTCAGGACCATCACTGCACCCCAGGGGTATCCCCAGGACCCTCACTGCACCCCAGGGGGATCCTCAGGACCATCACTGCACCCCAGGGGTATCACCAGGACCATCACTGCACCCCAGGGGTATCACCAGGACCATCACTGCACCCCAGGGGGATCCTCAGGACCATCACTGCACCCCAGGGGTATCACCAGGACCATCACTGCACCCCAGGGGTATCACCAGGACCCTCACTGCACCCCAGGGGGATCCTCAGGACCATCACTGCACCCCAGGGGTATCCCCAGGACTCTCACTGCACCCCAGGGGGATCCTCAGGACCATCACTGCACCCCAGGGGTATCCCCAGGACCCTCACTGTACCCAGGACCCTCACCAGGACCATCACTGCACCCCAGGGGTATCACCAGGACCATCACTGCACCCCAGGGGTATCACCAGGACCATCACTGCACCCCAGGGATCCTGAATTTACACAGTAATATGACCCTCACTGTACCTTAGGACCATTACAAGGTCCCTTTACTACACCCCAGGATTATCACCAGGACCCTCCCTGTACCCCAAGGATCTCTGGTGCTGAGAAGGCATTCCACTGGAGAACCAGAGTCCTCTAGGACCTTCCTTGTACCCACTACCTTTTCTAAACTCCCCCCAGACCCCCTTACCCCAGAACTTACCTTGTGCTCCTATCTCACTGACCCGTCCCCTGACCCCCCCCCTCCATCTACTGTACCTAAGACCCTTCCCCCCTCTCCTCCACAGCTCCATATACTGTACCTAAGACCCTTCCCCCCTCTCCTCCACAGCTCCATATACTGTACCTAAGACCCTTCCCCCCCTCTCCTCCACAGCTCCATATACTGTACCTACGACCCTTCCCCTTTCCAAAAAGTGCTTCCTGTACTGCCCGGACCCCCTTTCTCCCTTCACTTGCCATTGAATGGACTGTGTGGGGGCCAAGCATGGCCAGGTGGGCTACAGGAGTGACCTGGGGTTCTTACTACAGGAGGACAAGCCCCCACTCAAGACCCCATCACCAGTGGATCGTGTGAAGAGAAGCAGTGGGGACCCTTACTGGACCAGGTCAGTGCACATTTTTCATAACTAAACCAACAGCTCAATGTAAATAACAGTCTAGACCTAAAGGCTTGCAATCTAATTTATATAATATGTATACACTAGGAGGTTACATGGGGGAATTAAAGAGCCACTGTTCCTTTTTTTTTCTCTCCAAGCTGATTCTACTGCACTTTCTCAGAAGTGTATGTTCTTGTAAACTAATGGGCTTTCAATTAGTTCTTTTAAGAGCACTTGAAGCTGCCACATTCTCACTGTGCAGACAAAAGTCTCCTCTCATCTCAGTAAGTTCATCAGCAGAAACCATAAGTGACAGATTCTACTGCAACATAATTGCACATAAGTTATATTCTTATATATGATTTCAAGTAGTAGTTCTTCACAATAATGTATATTAAGTAAATAACTACACTGGCCCTTTAATTGCTCAGTGCATTAACAACACATGATGTGACAGAGTCTCTAGCCTGGAGCTTTAATAGTGATGACATCATTAAAGGGATGGCTGGAACCAGTACAGCTGCTTTCTAATGTATTATTCCCCAGAGAGTAGTGGATCCCTGGCACTGCCTTCCAGTCCAGGAGGTTGGGATGTGTATATGTTTATAGCATGACCTCCAGACTTTGTTACTGGCTCAGGAATGTCATTAGTTTTACATACCGGGTTAATGATTAGCTGGTAATGATTAGCTGGTCACTACTGTAATTAAGGAAAAAGCTCCCATGTTTATGACGTATGTAACCACATAACAGCAGCTGTATAGGCAATGAGGATAATGTTACCACATCTGCTTGTGTCATGGGCTTTATTGGATCTATCCTGTCTTATGTGCGCATTTATTGCAGCGCGCCGCCGCCGCAGACGATTGTAGGAAAGCGGTCACGCTCCCTTACCCATCTAGCTGTGAAAACAAGTTTTTACACCCCAACCCCTCTAATCCTAACCCCCTAAACATCACTTCCTAACCCTCTAACCCTAACCCCCTAAACATCACTTCCTAACCCACTAACCCTAACCCCCTAAACATCACTTCCTAACCCTCTAACCCTAACCCCCTAAACATCACTTCCTAACCCTCTAACCCTAATCCCCTAAACATCACTTCCTAACCCACTAACCCTAATCCCCTAAACATCACTTCCTAACCCTCTAACCCTAACCCCCTAAACATCACTTCCTAACCCGCTAACCCTAACCCCCTAAACATCACTTCCTAACCCGCTAACCCTAACCCCCTAAACATCACTTCCTAACCCTCTAACCCTAACCCCTAAACATCACTTCCTAACCCTCTAACCCTAACTCCCCAAACATCACTTCCTAACCCTCTAACCCTAACCCCCCAAACATCACTTCCTAACCCTCTAACCCTAACCCCCCAAACATCACTTCCTAACCCTCTAACCCTAACCCCCCAAACATCACTTCCTAACCCTCTAACCCTAACCCCCCAAACATCACTTCCTAATCCTCTAACACTAAACCCCCAAACATCGCTTCCTAACCCTCTAACCCTAACCCCCAAAACATTGCTTCCTAATCCTTTAACCCTAACCCCCTAAACATCACTTCCTAACCCTAACCCTCTAAACATCACATCCTAACCCTCTAACCCTAACCCCCTAAACATCACTTTCTAACCCTAACCCCCCAAACCTCACTTCCTAACCCCCTAAACCTCACTTTCTAACCCTAACCCCCTAAACCTCACTTCCTAACCCTCTAACCTGAAACCTCTAAGGACTTTCATTGCTTAGTAACTCATCACAGCTAGATGTCGACACGAGCGCCCCCCTGTTCCTACAGTCGTTGTCGGCGGCGCGCTTCCAGCACTGCAACAAATGTGCACATAAAACAGGATAGGTCCTCCTTATTAGATACTCTACATGTAAGATTATCCTACTACGGATTGTTCTTTATTCAGTCCTTTTGCCAAGTGCCACTTTGTAGTGGCAGTCTTTCAACGGACCTGCATAGAGATCTTATCTGAATCCATAGTTCCTCTCAGCTGTGTAGGCATGCCTGACACCATTAAAGCAAATCTGAATATATTAGTTGTAGATTATCAATTTTTATTTATTTTATATTATTTTATTTTACACCATATTATAAACTTTTTTCTGGAAAAGGAAAAATATAATAATAATAATAATATTATTATTATTATTATTATTATTATTATTATTATTATTATTATTTAGGAGGAGATGATAGAAAGGTCATCTGTAATGTATGGAAGAAGTGTTAGTTATTGGGAATAGTAAGTGTACAGGGGGATTAGATGGTCCTGGTGGGTCCGGTCTGTGGCCACTGCCTATGTTTGTATACAAGATCCTCGCGTGTAATAATAATGTAATTACTTTGGGTTACAATGTATTTACCTCCCGCGTGTACCTGCCTGCGACTGCGCCCCAATCACATATTTACTTTGCACAAATCCATTATTTGTATATTAAATCTAAAATAAATACTTTTTGTGGTTTAATTGGACACCCTCCACCTTTTATGCGGGGCTTATAATAATTTGAGGAAGGGTTAGTCAGTAGGTGGGCCTGGTCCAATCAGGACCTTTGACCTCTTCATCCAACAATATATTAAAATGTTTATGTGTTTACCCCCAAAATACCCCAAACCAGGGGGATTCAGTTCATTTTAACAAAAGCCAGATGGATTTGTGTAAATGAAGTCAAGGTCCAGAATCCGTATGTATTTTGTTTAACCCTTTCACTGACGTGTTCCAGGTTCGAGTCCCGGGTATGGACAGTGACGCTGCTATTGGGGACGTGTCTCCTGTATTGTGCCCGTGCCAGCATGCCAATCTGTGCCGTGTCAATGGGCCAGCACTTCGGATGGGACAAGCGCCAATCCGGCATCGTCCTGAGCAGCTTCTTCTGGGGATACTGCGTGACGCAGGTGGTGGGGGGGCACCTCAGTGACAAGTGAGTACTGGGTATTAATTATCATATAAACTTCTATAACTAATCACATACTTTATATGGCCCGGCACATAACTCATTCCTGATGTCTTTATCTGCTATGGGCAAATAAAGACTCCTCTCAGGACAGCCTCCTGGGCAGATCATCCCCATGACACTAATATTGCAAATCTGTCTGAAACGCTAAAGTAGAAATATAACTATTAATTAAAAAGTCGTTTCAATTTGCATGAAGCTTGCTGAATCTTCATCTGTGCTCAAAGTGGGGCTTGTCCCTGTCAGCCAATGAGCATTAATAATCTGATAAGTAGTGTGTTAGGGGCTAATCTGTTTACTGAATGTTGTTCTATTTTACATTTTTGCTAGGGTGGGAGGGGAGAAGGTCATTCTTCTCTCAGCCCTGACATGGGGTCTCATCACAGCAGTGACCCCCATCGCTGCCCACCTGACGTCCGTCCCTCTGCTGCTGGTCAGCTTCCTCCGATTCGTTATGGGGCTCCTTCAGGGTGAGGCCGGGAGGGACAGCAGACACTGGCCAGGGACCACGTGAGTCAGATTTAGGGCCAGCGTGCCAAGGAGGGTGATATTATGGAATAACCCAGACTGTACGGTTAGTCTGCACCCTCCAGACAGGGCTGTGTGCTGGAATACAGAGGGCAGGAGAGAGGGCAGACTGGCACAGGACACAATGCTGGTGTGTAACAGACAGCGGGCACAATAACTGCTCTAGGAGGGGAACAAGGCAGACTGGCACAGGGCACAATACTGGTGTGTAACAGACAGCGGGCACAATAACTGCTCTAGGAGGGGAACAAGGCAGACTGGCACAGGGCACAATACTGGTGTGTAACACACAGCGGGCACAATAACTGCTACAGGAGAGGAACAAGGCAGACTGGCACAGGGCACAATACTGGTGTGTAACAGACAGCGGGCACAATAACTGCTCTAGGAGGGGAACAAGGCAGACTGGCACAGGGCACAATACTGGTGTGTAACACACAGCGGGCACAATAACTGCTCTAGGAGGGGAACAAGGCAGACTGGCACAGGGCACAATACTAATGTGTAACACACAGCGGGCACAATAACTGCTCTAGGAGGGGAACAAGGCAGACTGGCACAGGGCACAATACTGGTGTGTAACACACAGCGGGCACAATAACTGCTACAGGAGAGAGGGCAGACTGGCACAGGGCACAATGCTGGTGTGTAACAGACAGCGGGCACAATAACTGCTCTAGGAGGGGAACATGGCAGACTGGCACAGGGCAAAATACTAATGTGTAACACACAGCGGGCACAATAACTGCTACAGGAGAGGGACATGGCAGACTGGCACAATACTAATGTGTAACACACAGTGGGCACAATATCTGCTCTAGCAGAGGAACATGGCAGACTGGCAAAGGGCACAATACTGGTGTGTAACAGACAGCGGGCACAATAACTGCTCTAGGAAAGGAACAAGGCTGACTGGCACAGGGCACAAATACTGGTGTGTAACACACAGCGGGCACAATAACTGCTACAGGAGAGGAGCAAGGCAGACTGGCACAGGGCACAAATACTGGTGTGTAACACACAGCGGGCACAATAACTGCTACAGGAGAAGAACAAGGCAGACGGGCACAGGGCACAAATACTGGTGTGTAACACACAGCGGGCACAATAACTGCTCTAGGAGAGGAACAAGGCAGACTGGCACCGGGCACAAATACTGGTGTGTAACACACTGTGGGCACAATAACTGCTACAGGAGAGGCACATGGCAGACTGGCACAGGGCACAAATACTTTTATTCATCACACAGCGGGCACAATAACTGCTATAGGAGAGGAGCAAGGCAGACTGGCACAGGGCACAAATACTTTTATTCATCACACAGCGGGCACAATAACTGTCCTGAAAGTCATGGGCCTGAAAGCATTTTTCAAGGATTTTACCTAAAATGATTTTACGCTCATGACCTGTATGGCTGCTGATCTGATTAGTGTGTTACATGCTTCACACATGTATGACATATGGTGCTTCTTGTGCTAATTCCTGAACACATACTCAGTGCTTTGTGTCTCTCTGCCCTAGGTGTACATTTCCCAGCCCTCGCCAGCCTATTCTCGCAGCGTGTACGTGAGAATGAGCGCGCCTTCACTTGCAGCGCCGTGGGCTGCGGCTCCCAGTTAGGGTAAGTAGATTAGGGAACAGGGCAGTGGTCACGCAGTGTGTTTTCATTTGTGTATTTTTAGTTACTTATTAGCAATAAAATCTGTATTAAAAATAAAGTCAATGTAGCTTTTAAAACTTACAACTGAACTTTAGCATTGCAGCCTCCAGGAGATGCTTCTCTCCACCCCTATTAGGTCCAAGTGCAATGGGTGAAATACGTTTTTATATATTTAAAATCAGATTTAAGTTCTAAAAATCTATATTACATTTTTCTTCTCCAAATACTGACATTATTGCTAATTAGTTATTAATTTAACACATAATTGTGAGCATCACAGTCTTAGGGCGGTAAGTTCAGTCTCAATGAGCTCACCAGTGGGAGGTAGGGTGTACTTGTCACTACCTGGGGTAGAGTGTGGGAGAGTCACTGAGGGCAACTAGTGGAGAAAGGGGAGCACCCCTTTTTTGTGGGGAGTGGTGTAGGAAGTCACTCCTTATTGACCTGGTGTAGGGAGTCACTCCTATGGATAGAGAGTAGGTTACTCCTTGGGGCAGGGAGTCACTCTTTGGAGAGCTGGTGTAGGGAATCATTCCTAGGGGTTGAGAGTGGGGACTCGCGCCTTATTGATATGGTGTGGGGAGTCACTCCTAGGAGTGGAGAGTGGGGAGTTACTCCTTGGGGATGGGGTGTGCGGAGTCACTCTTTGGAGACCTGGTGTTTGGGAGTGACTCGTAGGGGTGGAGAGTGGGTTACTCATTGGAGATGGGGAGTCACTCTTTGAAGACCTAGTGTAGGGAGTCACTATAGGGGTGGAGAGTGGGTTACTCCTTGGGGGTGGGATATGGGGAGTGGGGAGTCACTCCTTGTGGTTGGGTATGTGTTATTCCTTGGGGGTTAGGAGTCACTCCTTAGAGACCTCGTGTAGAGAGTCATTCCTTGGGGATGGGGTGTGTGAAGTCACTCTTTGGAGACCTGGTGTCTGGGAGTGACTCGTAGGGGTGGAGAGTGGGTTACTCATTGGGGGTGGGGAGTCACTCTTTGAAGACCTAGAGTAGGTAGTCACTATAGGGGTGGAGAGTGGGTTAGTTCTTGGGGTGGGGAGTCACTGCTTGGAGACCTGACATTTGGGGTCACTCCTAGGGATGGGATGTATGTTACTCCTTGGGGGTGGGGAGTTACTCCTTAGAGACCTCATGTAGAGAGTCACTCCTGGGTTTGGAGAGTGGGGAGTCATTTCTTGGGGATGGGGTGTGTGAAGTCACTCATTGGAGACCTGGTGTTTGGGAGTGACTCCTAGGGGTGGAGAGTGGGTTACTCATTGGGGATGGGGAGTAACTATTTGAAGACCTGGTTCAGGGTGTCACTATAGGGATGGGGTGTAAGTTACTCCTTGGGGGTGGGGAGTCACTTCTTGATGTTTTGTGTCATTCCTCAGGGTGGCTTGTGGGTTAGTCCTTGGGGTGATGGTGTGGAAACACTCCTTTTGTGAAGTGGTGTAGGGAGTTACTCCTAGGGGTGGTGTTTGAAGAGTCACCAGTAGGGATGGGTGTAGGAAGTGACTCCTAGGGATGTGCAGAGACCACTCTATCAGAGGAGGGTATGGGGTCACTCAAATCCACAGTCCTTGGTATCTTAGCTCCCTCTTTCCCCCCTTTATTTCAGGACCCTGGTGATCGGTGGAGTGGGGTCTCTGTTACTTGAGTTCTATGGCTGGGAGTGTGTGTTTTACTTTGCGGGTTTCCTCACCTTGTTGTGGGGCTACTGCCTGAGCACATACCTGCTGAATGAGAGAGGTAAGTGTCGGGCACCATCCCCACCTACTACTGACTGCTAGTACATCTACATCCCGGGTTCATGCAGGTGATGGCTTTCTGACATGGTATGGATTTTTGTTTTGCCTTTTTTTGGGTCACAGAGAGGATTCTGACGTTTGAGGACCTGATGAGCGGGTTCTCGGTGACGGCGCAGACCAATGTGCCCTGGAGGAGGCTCTTCAGGAAGGCACCAGTGTGGTGAGAGGGCAGTGATGGGGGGTGTGAAAGAGGAGGAGCAGTGATGGGCTTGGGGAGGAATTAGTGAAAGATGGGGCAGTGTTGGGGTGGGGCAGATACTGAAAGGAGTAGATAAAGAGGGATGCAGTGAGATTGGAAGATTGACATGGGACCAGTAACATAATGGGGCAGATGGGGGCAGTGATGGGGATGAAGGCACTGACATAGGAGTCGGTGAGAGTGTCATGATAGCAAGAGAGAGGGACAGGGGGGAGCAGTTAGAGGCATGTAAAGTTTTTAGAGAGTCACAATGAGAGGCCGGTCCAGTCTGTATGGAGTCACAATGAGAGGCCGGTCCAGTCTGCATGGAGTCACAATTAGAGGCCGGTCCAGTCTGCATGGAGTCACAATGAGAGGCCGGTCCAGTCTGTATGGAGTATCAATGAGAGGCCAGTCCAGTCTGCATGGAGTCACAATGAGAGGCCGATCCAGTCTGCATGGAGTCACAATGAGAGGCCGGTCCAGTCTGTATGGAGTATCAATGAGAGGCCGGTCCAGTCTGTATGGAGTATCAATGAGAGGCCGGTCCAGTCTGTATGGAGTATCAATGAGAGGCCGGTCCAGTCTGTATGGAGTATCAATGAGAGGCCGGTCCAGTCTGTATGGAGTCACAATGAGAGGCCGGTCCAGTCTGTATGGAGACACAATGAGAGGCCGGTCCAGTCTGTATGGAGACACAATGAGAGGCCGGTCCAGTCTGTATGGAGACACAATGAGAGGATGATCTAGTCTGTATGGAGTCACAATGAGAGGCCGGTCCAGTCTGTATGGAGTCACAATGAGAGGCCGGTCCAGTCTGTATGGAGTCACAATGAGAGGCCGGTCCAGTCTGTATGGAGACACAATGAGAGGCCGGTCCAGTCTGTATGGAGTCACAATGAGAGGCCGGTCCAGTCTGTATGGAGACGCAATGAGAGGCCGGTCCAGTCTGTATGGAGACACAATGAGAGGATGATCTAGTCTGTATGGAGTCACAATGAGAGGCCGGTCCAGTCTGTATGGAGTCACAATGAGAGGCCGGTCCAGTCTGTATGGAGTCACAATGAGAGGCCGGTCCAGTCTGTATGGAGTCACAATGAGAGGCCGGTCCAGTCTGTATGGAGACGCAATGAGAGGCCGGTCCAGGCTGTATGGAGACACAATGAGAGGCCGGTCCAGGCTGTATGGAGACACAATGAGAGGCCGGTCCAGTCTGCATGGAGACGCAATGAGAGGCCGGTCCAGTCTGTATGGAGACGCAATGAGAGGCCGGTCCAGTCTGCATGGAGACACAATGAGAGGCCGCTCCAGTCTGCATGGAGACACAATGAGAGACCGGTCCAGTCTGCATGGAGACACAATGAGAGACCGGTCCAGTCTGCATGGAGACACAAGGGGGGATATTATTTATTTTGTATACAATAACTGGTTTAAGTTCCCTCATTGTGAGATGACAAAGGTCACGTGTCCTCTTTACATTTCAGGGCTGTGATCATCGCCCAGCTCAGTGTGGCCAGCACGGCCTTCACACTCTTCTCCTGGATGCCGACATACTTCAAGGAGAAATTCCCAGAGTCCAAGGTGAGAAGACGCCGGGACACACAGGGGACACAGAGACACAGGTGGACATAGGGAAACCAAGGTGCTAACTCAGCTGGCACAGGCAAAGACCCAGTGAAACTGAGCCAGGAAGCCAAGACAAAGGGTCATCATCTTCCAGACTGGTTATCTATCCATACCTTGTTATTGACAATGATTGGTGCAGGTACATGACTATAGGGACGTCACAGAGGTCCTGACCTAGAGTCAGTGATATGAGGATACGAGGGTAGGGACACAGAGACAGACACACTGGCACAGGGACCCCACCGCTGAGACACGAAGGATGGTCACGCAGTGCCACCACCTGGTCATATGCTGGAAGTGCAGTTAGTAACTGCAGCAAAATCTATGAAGTTTAATTGGATAAAAATGAATAGATGGTTATTGTTCGGCCGTCTGAGTGTCTGCAAATACTGGACGGTGGCTTCATGCATCTGTACGTCTGTGCTTGAGCAAAATCTGTTGAATACCTGTGTTTATTCCCTCTCTCGAGTCCCTTGCACTCTTTATCCCAGTTACTCCTGAATTTTCTATCCCAGCCTTTTCCAAATTCTCTATCCCAGTCTCTCCTACTCCTGCGCTCTCTATCACACTCTCTCTTCTCATCTCGATCACAGTCTCTCCTACTCTGTCACAGTCTCTTTTGGCCTATATATCAGTTTCTTCTACCCTTTCTATCCAAGTTTCTCCTGCACTGTCTGCCCCCCGCTCGCTCTCCCGTGCGCTCTCTCTCTAGCTCTCTCCTGCCTATTCCTTGACCTGTCTCTGTATTTCCAGGGCTGGGTATTTAATGTGGTCCCGTGGCTTGTTGCGATACCGGTGGGAGTTCTGAGCGGCCTCTTGTCTGACTATCTCATAACACAAGGTGAGTAGCTGCCCAGGGTGTGGGGTAAACCTGCCCTGACCAGGGGCAACAATCAGGGCCCCTGAAGTAAGGGGGCAGCATTGAGAGAGATGTATAATATATGTATATCCATTGCTCTCTCTATCGCTTTTAAGTGACATCGAAAACGTGCAATTTATTGTAGAAATAAAAAGCCCACATAAAATAAGTGAAGCCAGACTTGGTCCAACTGAAGTACTGAGCCAATTCATGTATATTCCTAATACACCTATAACCTCCATTATTGAAGATACATAGCTCATAATAAAATCTCCATAGCAAGCTCATACTTTAAATAGTCATAATTTACCCCAAATGGGCTCCTAGTCCTCTAGCAATAACCCAATATGCTGTAATGGCACTTAATTTACTGTTCATGGTGTGTGCTCAGTGCTATATTATTGGCAACTAATCCATACTAGAGCTTTATATTGATCATTTACACTAACCCCATAGTGGCCATATTTGGGATACTCACAAATATCACCACAAGAAGAAAACCTCAGGCAATTAAACAAAGCATCCCCTTAATATAACGGGAGCTGTAACCAAAAATGGCATCCCCTTAAAATGGGTAGGCATTACCTAAATAAACAAATGAAGGCCTAGAGGGATCTCTTGCGACTATTTTGTCATTATATATATATATATATATATATATATATATATATATATATATATATATATATATATATATATATAATTATTTTATTTTTTATTTTTTTTACACACACAATTCAAGAGGCTGGATAGACTTTCCAAGTTTACTCAAATTTAGCCAGTGATACAAAAATAACAAACCAAAACAAATCGTTAGAAAATAATAAGCCTACCTTGACTGATAAACAGTTTCCCCACTAACCAGCTCTTATCCAGCTAAACCTGTGTGGTGCAAAACAAGAAGTTCAATGGTTTTTAAGATACACTGGCCGTATTCTTCAGCTTTCCAGATGGTCATAAGCTCAAACTGCTATCTTACTGTGTGTGTGTGTGTTTCTCTGGGTTAGACAAGCTGCAAACAATCAGTCCACTAGCGGCCCCTCACATACTTCAGGAGCAGTCTTATATCAGGGCTGCCCAGGTGCAGCTAAGTAACTGAACAGGAGAGTTGACCCCTGCAGTCCTGCTGGAGGAGTGTTTGTGACTCACATAAGCGCATTGATAAAGTTGCCATACAGTTGGGGTCATGCAAAGTCTTTGGTCGTCTTGCATGAACCTCACGTTTGAGATCCTCCCGAGAGTGGCTCGATGATGTGAAGGTCAGGAGACTGATGGCCACTCCACAACCTTCACCTTTTCTGCTGTAACCACTGGAGGGTCAACTTGGCCTTGTTCTTAGGGTCATAGTCATGCTGGAAAGTCCAAGAGCGTTTGGACTAATTTTTTATCTTCTGGCTTATTCCAAATGATGTTATCTAGTTCCAGAAAAGTTGTAAAAATGTGGATATTTTTATTTTGCGAGAACTTCAAAATATGGGTTAAAATCTCAACAATAAGTCCATTGACCCGATTCCCTCTTCCATCCATTCCCTTCCTCTTACACCTTTCTTACCATATACAGCATATTTACTACAAACAATTTTGCTACAGAACAGCATATATACAATGTTCCAGATTATACAGTCTGAAAGTTTTACCTTGAATGTAGCAAATTCTTCTCTAGACAGTAAAATTGTTTTTTTTATTAAAAACTGTCATTAGGAGATCTTTCTCCAATCGGGTTGAGAGACACAAGCTGATTGAAGTTACAGACCCAGACGCAAGACTTTTTTTTTTCACCTTTGTGCATACTTATGATATCCTGGACAATCCTTCAATTCCTCCAGTAAATTCAAAATTATGGGAAGAGCGGGTCAAAGAAGAAAAATTATATTTATGGAGAGAGAGTATGGGAGAAGAGGCAAGGGAAGAGAAAAACACAACTCCCCCCCCCCCCCCCCCCCTCTCAAAAGAAAGGGGAAGAACAGAAGAAAAAGTGGGAAGGAAGGTTATATACTGGCAGTATATTTTCCTAAATTTGTATTTATTATCCCTGTACAAAAACTAAATATTCATACCAATTTATGGTTAATTTCTAATACTCGTGTTTAGGATAGTGTTTTATAGTAACCTCCATCATGTGGATTTATAATTTTACTGTGTATGATAAATTAAGAAAAAAAAAAGGTTCAAATCCATTTCCTTTTAAATAAAGATTTATCTTCAGTGATTTAGTGGAAAATAATAATAATAAAAAAATAAATAATATATATATATATATATATATATATATATATATATATATATATATATATATATAATTAGTGACTTAGGCCTGATTGAATTAAATCTTCTTAATTATCTTAACTGCTTAGATGGAGGGATATATTTAAAATAATTCACTCCATTGTGTTCCTTCCCTTCTCCCTCCCCCATCCCAAAAAATAGCAATAGGATTTAAATGATTTTGTGTTGTCAGAAGGATATATTGCAGTAGATGTAAAACGTATAGACCATTCTTTTAATTTATCTTCTCCTTCTAGCACTGAATTATGATTGTCTCTTATAATTGCCAGATTGCCCGGAAAGCCCCATCTATAGGCTATGTTTTCTCTTTTTAGGGAATTGGTTATTTCTCTAAATTATTTTCTTTTATTAAGTGTTTCACTTGAGAAGTCTGTAAAAATTAGTAATTTCTCGTACAGTGGATCAAAAAGTATTTTCTCTCTAGCTGCCCTCAAAACCATTTCCTTATAGGTATAGAAGTGCAATCTTATAATGACATGACTTGGCACCTCTCTAGGGATACTTTTTGACAAAGGAATTCTGAGAATTCTATCTATCTTATTATCATTTGAATTGTGGGTTTTTGTTAAATGCTCCAAAAAATGGAATACAAAGGTGTGTAACTCGCCTGGGGGAATAGTTTCAGGAATTCCCCTAATTCTTAGATTATTTCTTCTGGAATGATCTTTCCAGTAGTTTTGTTTTTTTAGCTCCTCAATCTCTTCCTCCAAGCGAGCCATTCTTGTTGTCATAACTTGATTATCTGACCAGCTATTTTCACACCTCCTCTCTAATTCATCTGTTCGGTTTTGTATAGAGTAAATAGCCTTGCTATTATTGGCTATCGTTTGTGTGATTTTTTTCTCTTAATGTAGTTTGAAAGTCTTTTAGAATTTTTTTTCATATTCATAGTGGTCAATATTTTTTGAGAGCAAGTGTCTGATATCTTAGCCATATTAGAAGTCTCTGAATCTGTATAGTCTAAAGATAAAGTAGGTAAGTCAGATACAAATGAACTTTGCCCCTTTTCTATCATACTTCCCCTATGTCTAGGAGAGAAAAAGTAAATGGAAGCCTTAGAGTTTGCTTTCTTTTCTTTATCTCTACTTTTCCCCTTTTTGAAGAGTTTTGTTCTTTATTATTTCTCATTTCTATCTTATTTTTATCTCCTCTTGTTCTTATCTCTACTACACAGTAAGTGTTGAGGAATATATTAACAAAATTATATAAAATATTATATGAAGTCTTTGCTTTAGATTAAGACAAACATAACTATGTAGATTCCTTAAAGATATATCGTTCTTAAAGAAGTTTGAGGGTCACGACCATTTAAAACTTTATATTATCAACAAGGGTTCAGTCTTTGTTCAGAATGGAAAAATATTAATTCTTTAAGTTATTTCGCCACTCAGGGAATTGTAGCCAAATATTGATGTGGGTACAACATATAGTAACTTTACATCCTAAAGTCTTCTTCCTGAATTATCCATATCTAAAGGCTTGTCTCCTCCTCCATTTTTATAATGGGATCCAGGAATGAATAAACAATTTCACATTTTATGGTCGTCTCTTAAGCTATTTATACCACATACAGATGACTTCTTCCACAGTAATATTGTGCTAATTATGTGGTTTAGCTTAGATGTGTTGTTATCTTTCTCACTTTAATTAGAGAATAATATAGCAGAAGATTTTTTTTTCCCCACTCAGATAGTTATAACCAAATATTTATGTGGGTGTATCCTATAGTAACTTTATATCCAAGAGTTTTCTTCCCGAATTCTCTCTCTCTCGGTTATGGATAAGCAATTTCACCTCTTATGATCGTCCTTTAAGCTATTTATACCACATACAGGTGACCTCTTCAACAGTAATACTGTGATACATTTGTGGTTTCGCTTAGAGGAGTACACAAACGGGCAAAGTAGTAAAGGAAGTCCAAACAGATTTCTCCAAGTCTTAAGTGACTTATTCAAAAGAATAAACAGTCCTTCTGGCTAAGACTTAATGTAAAAGGAAAATATTAAATCCATGGATGATATAAATATTTACTTTGGGTTTTGGAATTGCCAGTCTGTATATTACTCTCTATGTTCAAAGAGTACCTGTTATGAGCCTATGGGAAAGTGTCCATGGAGTGCTAGAGTATTTATTAATGGCATAGCAAAAATAGCATATAAGATAGACGATATACAGTATCTCACAAAAGTGAGTACACCCTGACATTTGTGTAAATATTTTATTATATCTTTTCATGTGACAACACTGAAGAAAAGCCCCTCTACTACAATGTAAAGTAGTAAGTGTACGGCCTGTATAACAGTGTAAATGTGCTGTCCCCTCAAACTAACTCAACACACAGCCATTAATGTCTAAACCGTTGGCAACAAAAGTGAGTACACCCCTAAGTGGAAATGTCCAAATTAGCCATTTCCCCTCCCTGGTGTCATGTGACTCATTGGTGTTACAAGATCTCAAGTGTGAATGGGGAGCAGGTGTGTTAAATTTGGTGTTATCGCTCTCTCATACTGGTAACTGGAAGTTCAACATGGCACCTCATGGCAAACAAGTGTGTCTTGCCTACAGTCAAGCATGGTGGTGGGAGTGTCATGGTCTGGGCCTGCATGAGTGCTGCCGGCACTGGGGAGCTACAGTTCATTGACGGAACCATGAATGTACTGTGACATACTGAAGCAGAGCATGATCCTCTCCCTTCAGAGCCTGGGCAGCAGGGCAGTATTCCAACATGATAACGACCCCAAACACACCTCCAAGACGACAACTGCCTTGGTAATGAAGCTGAAGGTAAAGGTGATGGACTGGCCAAGCATGTCTCCAGACCTAAACCCTATTGATCATCTGTGGGGCATCCTCAAACAGAAGGTGGGGGAGTGCAAGGTCTCTAACATCCACCAGCTCCGTGATGTCATCATGGAGGAGTGGAAGAGGACTCCAGTGGCAACCTGTGAAGCTCTGGTGAACTCCATGCCCATGAGGGTTAAAGCCGTGCACAAAATATTGACACTTTGGGCCCAATTTGGACTTTTCCACTTTGCCAACAGTTTAGACATTAATGGCTGTGTGTTGAGGGGACAGCACATTCACACAGTTATACAGGCTGTACATTTACTACTTTACATTGTGGCAGAGGGGCATTTCGTCAGTGTTGTTACATGAAAAGAAATAATCAAATATTTACAAAAATGTGAGGGTAGTACTCACTTTTGTGAGATACTGTATGTAGGAGAGATATAGCTTAATAAATTCAATGTTACTCACAGTACCACGGTACCTCCCTTTCGTCTTCTTCACAGGGTGTTATTGAATCTTTTGTTAAAACTCCTCGCAAGGACCTTGCTATGGCTCTCCGAGTTGCTGCTGTTTCGACTGCGTGGTCCACTCCATGTGTTTGTCTTTTCGTTTAAAGTGTTTTTCTCTCCTCCTTTTTTTTTTTTTTTTTCTTTCTCTCCCCTCTCTTTTAATCTTTCTTCTTCTTCTCGTCTTCTTTTTAGGGCCGTTTGCTCAATGCCATTGTGTTTCTTAGCCCTCCATTGTTGACACTCTTCCAATCAGAAATTCAGTTGTGTGGGCTTAGGGCTTTTCCATTTCATAATACCCTTTTCTCTTGGCTCTTATGCTGCCGAATTTACCGGATTTGTCAGCCAGTTATCCGAGGGTTCTGGCTTATCCCATGGCTTGCTGAGTCTGACGGCTGGTATGTGCGTTGAATTACGCGCCCTTCACACGCCTGGGAGGGGCCATCCAACCCACTCCACTTCTTGACTGATATGTTCAAGGCTTTGGGTATCTTTTTATATCCTTTTCCATTTTTATGAAGTTCCATTACTTTGTTTTGTAGGTCTTTTGACAGTTCTTTGCTACTCCCCATGGCTCAGTATCTAGCCTGCTCAGTGCATCCACGTGAGAGCTAACAAACTCATTGACTATTTATACACAGACACTAATTGCAATTTTAAGAAGCCACAGGTGTGGGAAATTAACCTTTATTTGCCATTTTAACCTGTGTGTGTCCCTTGTGTGTCTGTAATAAGGCCAAACATTCAAGGGCATACGTTTTTTTTGCATGATCAGTCATTTTTTCAAAATAAATGTCACAATTTATGCAAGGGTATGCAAGCTTTTGAGCACAACTGTGTGTGTGTGTATATAAGTACTTATTTTGCAGCTATATTAACCCCCCTCTTCTTATTCCAGGCTATAAGACTGTATGGGTTCGGAAGCTGATGCAGGTGAGATAAAATCCTGGTGACTGTATATGATCCTCACACACACACCAAGCACACACTACACTTTGTGCACTCCGACTCCTCTATTGTTGGAGACAACATAAAAATATTCCATTTTACTCTGTGCTATATACAAAGGAAAAATAAACTCAATGCAGAGAGTATGTGAAGTACAACAATAAATGAAGGACAGAGATCCCTGCTCTGGAGAGCTTACGCTCTAAAGGAGTTAACAGGGCAAATGTTATAGAAGAAGTGAGGGTGATCAATCCCTGGAGGGTTGGAGGTGGTGTCATGGTGTAAGCTATAGATGATAGGCTTGTTGGAAAAAATTGGATTTTATTTATTTATTTTATTGAGAATTATGACAACAATAAATACAAAGATGCTTAAAGGACCACTGTTGCTTGAGAAGAACTTCTTCTTATGTTTGTGAAGTTTGTAATAAATTAGCTGTTGTGTAAGCTGTGGGTGTAAAAGCTTTTTTATAAAAAATCCTGCTTTTTAGTAGGCCTTGCTTGTTCCATAAGGGTGCCATGTTTGTGTCTTCCACATTTTTTGCTGTCTTGGAGACTGAGTGAAAGCAGGTCCTGAGCAGAACATAGGTGGTCGTCTGAGGGATAGATAAAGGGGGTGAGGAGTTGATGAGGACTTTGTATGAAAATGGATTAGAATCTCTAAAACGGAATTCCATAATTTGTGTGTCCTTGCCCAGAATCCCTTGCTGCTCTTGGTGTTTTATGCTGTTTTCCGTATACCCATTTTCCCATGTACATATGTATTTAGTGTATAATGCAATATGTATGGGGGATTTTGTCAGTATAGAGTTGTGTGTAATTTCTCACATGTGACATTGTATCTCCAGGTTGTGGGGATGGGGTTCTCCAGTGTGTTTATTTTCCTCCTCAGTAACACAAGCAGTTACTGTGAAGCTGTGGCCTTTGCCTCTGTGGCAGTTGGGATGCAGACCTTCAACCACAGGTCAGTTGTGTGTGTCACTTGTAAGCTGGTGTTGTGTTGTGTATTACTATATATGAGTGTGAGTCACTGTGTCTATTCTGTGATCTGCGGCACTGTTTATGTGTGTGACATTATGTGTGTGACATTATGTGTGTGACATTATGTGTGTGACATTTGTCTCCCAACAGTGGTATCACCGTTAATGTCCAGGATTTGGCCCCTTCTTGTGCTGGGTTTTTATTTGGTAAGTTGTTCTCCTGAGGATCTCTCTCTGTGTGATTCCTGAGGATCTCTCTCTGTGTGATTCCTGAGGATTTCTCTCTGTGTGATTCCTAAAGGATCTCTCTCTGTGTGATTCCTGAGGATCTCTCTCTCTGTGTGATTCCTGAGGATCTCTCTCTCTGTGTGATTCCTGAGGATCTCTCTCTGTGTGATTCCTAAAGGATCTCTCTCTGTGTGATTCCTGAGGATCTCTCTCTCTGTGTGATTCCTGAGGATCTCTCTCTGTGTGATTCCTGAGGATCTCTCTCTGTGTGATTCCTGAGGATCTCTCTCTGTGTGATTCCTAAAGGATCTCTCTCTGTGTGATTCCTGAGGATCTCTCTCTCTGTGTGATTCCTGAGGATCTCTCTCTCTGTGTGATTCCTGAGGATCTCTCTCTCTGTGTGATTCCTGAGGATCTCTCTCTCTCTGTGTGATTCCCGAGGATCTCTCTCTGTGTGATTCCCGAGGATCTCTCTCTGTGTGATTCCCGAGGATCTCTCTCTGTGTGATTCCCGAGGATCTCTCTCTGTGTGATTCCCGAGGATCTCTCTCTGTGTGATTCCCGAGGATCTCTCTCTGTGTGATTCCTGAGGATCTCTCTCTGTGTGATTCCTAAAGGATCTCTCTCTGTGTGATTCCTAAAGGATCTCTCTCTGTGTGATTCCTAAAGGATCTCTCTCTGTGTGATTCCTGAGGATCTCTCTCTCTGTGTGATTCCTGAGGATCTCTCTCTGTGTGTGATTCCCGAGGATCTCTCTCTGTGTGTGATTCCCGAGGATCTCTCTCTGTGTGTGATTCCCGAGGATCTCTCTCTGTGTGTGATTCCCGAGGATCTCTCTCTGTGTGTGATTCCCGAGGATCTCTCTCTGTGTGTGATTCCCGAGGATCTCTCTCTCTGTGTGATTCCCGAGGATCTCTATCTGTGTGATTCCCGAGGATCTCTATCTGTGTGATTCCCGAGGATCTCTCTCTCTGTGTGATTCCCGAGGATCTCTCTCTCTGTGTGATTCCCGAGGATCTCTCTCTCTCTGTGTGATTCCCGAGGATCTCTCTCTCTCTGTGTGATTCCCGAGGATCTCTCTCTCTCTGTGTGATTCCCGAGGATCTCTCTCTCTCTGTGTGATTCCCGAGGATCTCTCTCTCTCTGTGTGATTCCCGAGGATCTCTCTCTCTCTGTGTGATTCCCGAGGATCTCTCTCTCTCTGTGTGATTCCCGAGGATCTCTCTCTCTCTGTGTGATTCCCGAGGATCTCTCTCTCTCTCTCTGTGTGATTCCTGAGGATCTCTCTCTGTGTGATTCCCGAGGATCTCTCTCTCTCTGTGTGTGATTACCGAGGATCTCTCTCTCTCTCTCTCTGTGTTTCCCGAGGATCTCTCTCTCTCTGTGTGATTCCCGAGGATCTCTCTCTCTCTCTGTGTGATTCCCGAGGATCTCTCTCTCTCTGTGTGTTTCCCGAGGATCTCTCTCTCTCTGTGTGATTCCCGAGGATCTCTCTCTCTCTGTGTGATTCCCGAGGATCTCTCTCTCTCTGTGTGATTCCCGAGGATCTCTCTCTCTCTGTGTGATTCCCGAGGATCTCTCTCTCTCTGTGTGATTCCCGAGGATCTCTCTCTCTCTGTGTGATTCCCGAGGATCTCTCTCTCTCTGTGTGATTCCTTGGAGACTACTCTCTGATTACTGATTGCATTTGTGTTTGGTTCCTTAGGGATCTCTGTGTGGAATTCCTGAGGATCAGTCTCTATGGTTCCTTGGGATCTGCAAGTGTGATTGTAGGGGATCTCTCTGTGATTTCTGTGGATGTCTATGTGTTGTTCCTTTGTATCTCTGTGTGGGACTCCAGACGATCTCTTTGTGGTGACCCCTATATGTGGGGATCTTCTCTATGATGTGTCCTAATAACTCTCCTCTGTTGCTCTCCATTACAGGTGTAGCAAACACAACAGGTGCCCTGCTTGGTAAGGTCATGCTTTTTATATATATAATTTCCACTCCCCTAGGCTCTTGATTTTTGACCTGTAGGGGACAAATTCAGGATTTTCTGCCAGCCGTCTCTTGTGATTAAAAACCTACCAGTATGAGTTAGATGTACAGTAATACCCCACTTTGCCCTGCCCTATTGAGCGTTGATTTGCGATAGCGCTCTTTTTAGTCCCAGTCCCAGGAAAGTGCTAAAACGCTTTTAAATCAAGTTGCAGATGATTTGGGGGGGATTTGTTAGATAATTGAATTTCATACCAACCCTTCCCCTTTTACATATATAGAGGCAGGCAGCTTGCATCAATAGGTGTAAGACCTGTGCTATAGACATGTAAACGTCATTCCCACCAAGGTATCATGGATGTCTCCAGGATTCAGCCGAGGCATAAAAAATTTGCTTTATGGCTTTTTCCTACTTTAAATATGCTTTTAATTAGACTGAAATATTTCAAAAATATATATTTTATCCTTGTACATTGGTAATTTAAGCCAATCTTACTAAATAGGTAGAATTGGCCTATTGGATCTCATCTGCCATAAAATCTATTTTTCCAAGTAAATGAATTTGAGGATATTGTATATAATAATATACCTCTGTCTCCTCCAGGTGTGGTTTGGGTTAACCTGTCCGGCTACCTTATTGAAAACACAGGTTCTTGGAATCCCATGTTCTACCTGGTGATCACAGTGAACCTGTTGGGTTTGGTGGTCTTCCTGGAATTTGCCAAGTCAGAGAGAATGGACGTAGAGACCATTCATATCTAGGTGGCCAAGGAGAGTGCCTAGGAAGAACTACAGGAGGAGGTGGCGCTGTTACAAGGTCCTGGTGCCCAATACTGAAGAATTCTTGGGCTGGATTATACAAAGGTCCACGTCATGGAGACCCGGTGTTGGGTGCCACCTGGAAGTGAGGAGCTCTTTGTAAGACAAGAAGAATTGTTTTCCACTGGTGGCTGAACTGTAAGAAGGCAGCAACATTTTCTTATGTTTTTAATGGTTTAAAGGGGACAAATTAACTGACAGATCACAAGGACAATTTATTTATTGATATTTCGATAACTGTTTCTATGGAGGAGCAGAAAATTATTTGCATTCCCTGGTGCACGGGCGTTCTCTGTGATACAAAAGCCATCCAAGGAATAAACCTTCTGTATGGACATCTTATTTATTATAGATTTCTGAGGATCCAAAAAAAAACAATTGCAAACTTATAAACAAGATGCTCCTCCCAAATACACAGACATAGTCCTCCTAAACATATCCACCCCTCCAAACATACAAACATGACCTCTCCCCAAACATATAAGGGATCTCCATTCCCCAAACATAGACACATGCCCAACCCAAACACAAACATGACCACTCTCTACAAATAAACACACAACCTCCCCTCCTCAAATATAGTCTCATGACCTTCCCTCCTCAAGCATAGTCTCATGACCTTCCCTCCTCAAACATAGTCTCATGACCTTCCCTCCTCAAACATAGTCTCATGACCTTCCCTCCTCAAACATAGTCTCATGACCTTCCCTCCTCAAACATAGTCTCATGATCTTCCCTCCTCAAACATAGTCTCATGACCTTCCCTCCTCAAACATAGTCTCATGACCTTCCCTCCTCAAACATAGTCTCATGACCTTCCCTCCTCAAACATAGTCTCATGACCTTCCCTCCTCAAACATAGTCTCATGACCTTCCCTCCTCAAACATAGTCTCATGACCTTCCCTCCTCAAACATAGTCTCATGACCTTCCCTCCTCAAACATAGTCTCATGACCTTCCCTCCTCAAACATAGTCTCATGACCTTCCCTCCTCAAACATAGTCTCATGACCTTCCCTCCTCAAACATAGTCTCATGACCTTCCCTCCTCAAACATAGTCTCATGACCTTCCCTCCTCAAACATAGTCTCATGACCTTCCCTCCTCAAACATAGTCTCATGACCTTCCCTCCTCAAACATAGTCTCATGACCTTCCCTCCTCAAACATAGTCTCACGACCTTCCCTCCTCAAACATAGTCTCACGACCTTCCCTCCTCAAACATAGTCTCACGACCTTCCCTCCACAAACATAGTCTCACGACCTTCCCTCCTCAAACATAGTCTCACGACCTTCCCTCCTCAAACATAGTCTCACGACCTTCCCTCCTCAAACATAGTCTCACGACCTTCCCTCCTCAAACATAGTCTCACGACCTTCCCTCCTCAAACATAGTCTCATGACCTTCCCTCCTCAAACATAGTCTCATGACCTTCCCTCCTCAAACATAGTCTCATGACCTTCCCTCCTCAAACATAGTCTCATGACCTTCCCTCCTCAAACATAGTCTCATGACCTTCCCTCCTCAAACATAGTCTCATGACCTTCCCTCCTCAAACATAGTCTCATGACCTTCCCTCCTCAAACATAGTCTCATGACCTCCCCTTCACAAACATGGACACGTTACCGCCCTCCTCAAACATAGTCTCATGACCTTCCCTCCTCAAACATAGTCTCATGACCTCCCCTTCACAAACATGGACACGTTACCGCCCTCCTCAAACATAGTCTCATGACCTTCCCTCCTCAAACATAGTCTCACGACCTTCCCTCCTCAAACATAGTCTCACGACCTTCCCTCCTCAAACATAGTCTCACGACCTTCCCTCCTCAAACATAGTCTCACGACCTTCCCTCCTCAAACATAGTCTCATGACCTTCCCTCCTCAAACATAGTCTCATGACCTTCCCTCCTCAAACATAGTCTCATGACCTTCCCTCCTCAAACATAGTCTCATGACCTCCCCTTCACAAACATGGACACGTTACCGCCCTCCTCAAACATAGTCTCACGACCTTCCCTCCTCAAACATAGTCTCACGACCTTCCCTCCTCAAACATAGTCTCATGACCTTCCCTCCTCAAACATAGTCTCATGACCTCCCCTTCACAAACATGGACACGTTACCGCCCTCCTCAAACATAGTCTCACGACCTTCCCTCCTCAAACATAGTCTCACGACCTTCCCTCCTCAAACATAGTCTCACGACCTTCCCTCCTCAAACATAGTCTCACGACCTTCCCTCCTCAAACATAGTCTCACGACCTTCCCTCCTTAAATAAAGAAACATGACCTCCCCTTCACAAACATGGACACGTTACCGCCCTCCTCAAACCTAAACATATGATTTCCCCAGACTCTAAAAATACTCATTTGAAAATAAACAGAATTTCCGCCCATTTTTAATCCCTGTCTCATTCTTTCTCTGGCTCCTTTGCTGAATCAATCAAATGTGTATAATGTGTCAACCTATTTATTACACCACCAAAAATAAGTGGCATTGGTTTAGGGAGCCAAAAATCTGATATTTACAATATTTGATGTACTGCCTATAAGCAGTCTTTCAGCTGATCTTGATTCAGTTCTCTCATTGCGTGCACTAAGCTGTCATTCTGTCCACACTAACATCACCCTCAATCCATCTAGTGCTCTAACAGGAACTCTGGATGTCGGCTGTGAGTCCAATTAATATACACTTGTTTGTTTGTGTTACTCAGGCAGGAGTGGGCACCACTATGCTCACAGATGGCACTTTTGACCACAGATATTTGCCAGCAAGAAACTGAACTGCTAAATGTAGGGTGGGCATCCTGCCAAGAGACAGCTGCGGGTAGAGGGGTAACCTCTCCACTGCCAGATTACACTGTGATTATATACCAATCTGTGCCAGTTACCGTATCATGGCATATCTCTGGCACCAGTGCATGAATTGGTATGGTGCAATATAGAGGACTGCATTTAACTGGACATGGAAAAGAAAATGTTCACCCAACCCCCTGTGCCTGAGGGTTCTGTGTTGACGTAGACAATGCTCCCCAGGTCTGTATCTGGGGGATGTGTAATAACTTAGATAATGCTCCTTCAGTGTCTCTGGGGTGATAATGTTTCCAGGGACTCGGGTGGTGTATCATAATTTGCCCCATGTCTCTGAAGATTGTGTGTCAATGCAGATGATATTTCCTAGTTTTATGTGTCTGGATGCTGTGTGTTTGCTCAGTTTTCCCCATATCTCAGTGTCTGGAGGTTGTGTGTTTGCTCAGTTTTCCCCATATGTCTGTGTCTGGAGGTTGTGTGTTGGCTCAGATAGTGTTCCCCATATCTCTGTGTCTGGAGGTTGTGTGTTTGCTCAGTTTTCCCCATATGTCTGTGTCTGGAGGTTGTGTGTTGGCTCAGATAGTGTTCCCCATATCTCTGTGTCTGGATGTTGTGTGTTTGCTCAGATAGTGTCTTTGCTCCGGACCCTGTTCTTTCTGAGGTTTCAGACTCCCAGACAGAATTGATTTTTGTGCCGTATTCCCTCCATCTAAACGCTCCCGCCATATGGCTTCCTCCCGCCTGCCTTATGGAGGAGTTAGCGATGCTGATGATGAGCTAATACCGGGTCTCCCAGAGGCCTTTGCTCCATGCCAGGTGGACAGATGGTGGCTCTTCCTGCCACTTGGACGCCAGTCAGATGAATGGTCAGTCATGTTATTATAGCTCCTGGCAGTGACTCGTGGCGCCTGGCTGTGCTGTGCGTAGCTTGAGCTGATCTCACCTCCTCCCTCTTGTGCTAAACAAGATAAAATATTATTATTTCTTTAGGCAGATTTGACCCGACTGCACAATTCACCTTTTTCAGTTTGACAGAGTGTTGTAATTTTGTCCAACCAGGATGCATACAGAGGTTGTCCTAGCTGACTTTTGGGATTCAGGGTGGGACTCCACTGAAACACGCAGGCAAGGGCTCTTTATGGCCCAAAGCCGACCTGTCACAGCCCCTGAAGTCATGGACTCTATTATTTGTGATCTTCACCCATTTGATTGCTGACATCAAAATGGGCATGAGACTTGCTTTAAGGACTGTGACGTGTTGTTTTTATGTGTAGAGTAATGTTGGCTGCAATAATGAATGTTAGGTTTACTATGTAATGTTCTATGCACCATTTCATGCTTATAGGTTGCATATTTGGTTTATACTATATGATATTCTGATGTATTGGGGCCAGGAATTTAATTTTCCCTACCCCCTCCCTAGTCTCCCATGTGCAAACAAAGCATAGTCTGGGGTAGTAACGACCAAAAAAGTCCATCTAGTCTGACCATTCTGTCTACTTAAAAGGCTTAATTAAATTAATATGGAATGTTTCTGGATGTTACTAGGTATATAATATATATAATGTACATTATTTTATCAAGAAGTGCTTATTAGCTATTAAACAAATAGTCACTGTATGGGTCCGCCCACGGCAGGGTATGCACATACAGACTTTGCTGTAAGTTTGTGCTGTCTCATACTAATCATCTAGTGTCCATCTCTTAGCAACATTCTTCAATATGCTGCTGAGATGTGGTCCTTGAAAAGCTAGGGCACTACACTGCACATCCAGCCCTGGAGAGTCTGTATCTGCATATGCTGCAATGGGCAGACCCATATAGGGACTATTTGTAGGATTATATGCAGTAAAAACAGAGCTGATAAGCACTTCATAATAAAATAAAGTACGTAAAAGTAAATAAATACACTGGGTCAAATCCAGAAACCCTCCCATATGCCTTTAAATCTCAGGATAGCCTTATGCAAATTCCAGGCATGCTTGAAATCGTTTGATCCAACCACTTCCACTGGAAGGCTTTTCCACATTTCTGACTCGGGACGGTTAACAGGAGTGACTTGCGCTCAATCCCCTGGAGCATGGGAGGGGAGTCCAAGCTCTAGATCTGGTGATAACTACAAATATACCTTGTGCTCAGCCAATGGGTCGAAAGACACTTCCAACGTTTTACCTCATTGGTACACCCAGGAGATGTGTCTATAGGAAGATAAGGCTGTGTATGTGGTTTTTGACCATATGGGTGCGCTCTCTGCGGTGGGAACCATATACCAGACTTTATTACTTTGCTTCCTCCTCTCTACCAAGATTTGGTGGGATTGGATCTTTACATACCAAATGTATTAGAAATCCTAACTCTTTTAACAATATGCAACAACCTCTATATATTATACATAAATAACATGCTTTCATTAATAGCATATTGTTATATGCTGCCAGATCTATATTGCTACTTTATATTCTTGTAAATATAGATTTGCCTTATCTCTTACTTTTCTTCTCTTTTGCTGTTTATTTATTGATCTGCCAATTCTTACTTAAGTAGAAGCACCGTCTTGCAGCTTCTTGGTCTGTTATGGTCAGTTGGTAAACCATTTCCACATGCCAATTGTTGAACTGAAGATCGTCAGCAACGCTGATACTAACCCGGTCATATGTTACAAGATCACTGTACAATGGCAAAATATATATATATATTGGATCTCTTTGTGGGCAGGAAAAAAAACATAAAGCTAATTTTTTAATTACCGTATAAGCCGACCTGAGTATAAAATGAGTGACTCGAGTATAAGCTGAGGGTGGGAAATGTGCTGCCCCCTGTGTCTCTCTTGTGCCCCCCTCTTGTGTGCCCTTTTCTTCTGTCCCCCCTCTCTCTCCCATGTGTCTCTTCTCCCCTCTCCCTCCCCCGTGTCTCTCCCCCCCTCTCTCTTCTCTGTGCTTCTTCTCCCTCCCCATCCCCCCTCCTCATCCTCAACCTCCCTCCTCATCCTCAACCTCCCTCCTCATCCTCAACCTCCCTCCTCATCCTCAACCTCCCTCCTCATCCTCAACCTCAACCCCCCTCTTCAACCTCCCTCCTCAACCCCCCCATCCTCATCCTAAACCCTCCCCATCCTCATCCTAAACCCTCTTAATCCTAAAGCCTCCCATCCTCATCCTAAAACCCCCTCCTCACTTTACCCCTCTAAATACCTCCCCCTCTCCCTTTGCCCTCACCTACCTCAATCTGCAGCTTCTCCTCCGCTCCTTCAATGCTAATGACGTGGCGCGCATGTGACGTCACGTCATTAGCATAGGCCGGGTCCTGACGCAGGAAGGAGCTTGGAGAGCGGAGGGGACGCTGCAGATTGAGGTAAGTGAGGGCTAAGGGAGAGGGGGAGGTATTTAGAGGGGTAAAGTGAGGACGGGGGGAGGGTTAGAGAGACACAGGGAGGGTTAGAGAGACACCGGGGGGGGGGGGGGGGGGGTGACTACTCATGTCAGTAGGGATATTTTAGCTAGCTTTGGGGCTTCAGCTTTGTGTTGAGCCTTCCAGTTAGGAGATACCCCTTTGGGGATCATAGACATATGTTCATGTTCCTATTCCACTTAAGTTCAGTTTATCAGTGTGTCTCACCTATTAGATTCCCTTGTTTTAACAAGAGGCGTGGTTTTATAATATATATAATGTGAAGCATGAATTGGATCAGCTCCTACCCCTCCATCCCATAACTGGGACCTTCTACATGCTGCCCAAGATCCACAAACCAGGCAACCCAGAGAGACCAATTGTTACAGGTATGGACACTCTGACTGAACAGATATCTGGATTTGTTAACGATATCCATAAGCCACTAGTTACAAACACCAGCAGCTATATACAGGACACCACTGACTTTTTTAACAAACGCAGTCAGATTGAGGACCTACCTGCCAACATACTACTCGTTACCATGGATGTTGAATCTCTTTATAGCAACATCCCACACAAAGATGGTACTGAGGCATGCTTTAAGTTCCTCTCAACACATGCTCAGCACCATAAATATAACTCTGACTAGCGACTTGCCCGTCAAAAATGACTGCAATAAAATGTAAAGCCTCGCAATGCTGTTTGCCACACAAAGCAAAGCTCAACCCCCCCCCCCCCCACTCAATGCAGGCCGTGGCATGTGCTGTGCGCATGCGCAAGCCGGTAACTTTGTCACTCATGGTAGGCCTCAAGATAAGCGCTTTTAGCGCTCATTGCGAGCCTCTTACTACCCCTCTGTCTCTTTCCTCCCCTGTGTCTCCCCTTCTCCCTTCCCTCTCATTTGTGGGCTTGGTGGTGGTTGAACCTTGAAGCTTAAATCAGTATTGCTTCCAGCCTTGCAGGCTTGAAAAAAAGTTATGCCGCCATTTTTTTTTCATGGCCGTAACTCCGCAGCCGTTGGGAGTCCGCCACAAGACGCCAATTGAATATCAAATTAGCTTTCAACCTCACTTATGAACTCTCTGCTTCAGGAGCCCATAAGTGAGGTTGGTAACTAATTATTTATTCAATTGGAGATCTCCCAGTGGCTTCCAAGTTACGGCATTGAAAAAAAATTGCGGCGTTTTTGTTTTTATCAAGCTCGTAACTCGGAGTCCGGTCGGAGGCTCTTTTGCCAGCCTTGCGATGAGTGCCTTTGGCTCTCATTGCCAGCCTTGTGGGCCTTGCGATGAACGCCAAAGGCCTACAGCCTTCGGCGCTCATTGCGGGCCTCTTCCTACTACTTTACGGGTCTCGCGATATCACCCCTTAGATATCACCCCATATGTTCAAACACTGGGGGCCGCAACCAACATTTAAAAATACTGTCTGACTCCTTTAGGCAAAAGGGTTACAAATCTCTGTCATTAAAACACCTCGTGAACACCTGTTACAATACAAAACGAAAGTAAATACTTTGCGTACACCTCTGGTAACAACATACCGTCCGGTCCTAGTAGGAATACGCAAAATATTTAAGAATCTACAACCTCAACAAACAGAGGGCGCAGAACTAAAATATATATTCTCCAAACCTCCCATTCTCGCATTCAGACAACCACCAAATCTGAGACAAACATTGGTGAACAGAAGATTGGCAAATAAACCGTACCACAGAGAGAATGGCACCATACCCTGCAATAAAAATCGCTGCAAATGATGTCAGCACATCTACAAAGAGGACACAGCCATGCACAACAACAAGAGCTACAACATCAGCGGATCATATTCATGCACATCATCCAATGTGGTCTAGATAATACAATGTACTATATGTGAAAGTGGATGTTACATTGGGGAAACCAGTCAGAAACTACATTTACAGATGAATCTGCAGAGAAGCTTGATCAAAAAGCACCATATGGACAGTTACTGTACCCCAGTGGAACACCACTTTTCACAAAACAACCAATCCATCCAACACCTGACAATAAAAATACTCTGAGGTCATTTTAAAAACACACAAGAACGAAATGCCTTTGAAATGAAAATGATAACACACTTCAATACAAAAAACACAGGTCTTAATGTAAACATGGAATTCCTGTTGCATTATCTAGAATTCTTTTAATTTTACATCACAGATATGTTTTGTGTTTTCTCTTTTTCCCCCTCTGGTTTATTTCTGAGCTTTATGGTACCTCAAACTCTCAAGATGTACAAATATTTATGACCCTGTTGATTTACTTTGACCTACACTAATACAGACCTGTGCACAGCCCACTGATCAGAACATTTAAAAAAAACTGTAATTTGTGCATTTCAATGGGAACCTATCAGAGCTGTCTCGGACTTGAAAAAAAAGGGTGCACTCTCGAAAGCTAGTCATAAAAATTATGAATATGTTTGTACAAAAAAATAATTTGTGGACACTCCTGGCTACCTCACCTACCTCACTCTTCATACATACAATTATATATATATATATATATATATATATATATATATATATATATATATATTTATATTGTTTTTTCCCCTCCTACATTTTATATATTTTTATAAAAATTGTCATTTTTTATTTTGGGTAGGTAGAGCTTGTATTTATTGTTGCAAGATGTGCCATTTTCCTTAAATAGAGTGCTCCTTTGTTTGTGCCCTTGTTATTGTAAATGAGCCTTGTCTGAAGAGCTTGCGATCTACTCTCCCTCCTCCTTCCTATAAGTTGCTGTCTCAGACAGCTTTGCTGACAGCTCTCTCATTCTGTTCGTAGCTCAGTACAGAGGCCCCATCCTGACACTCGTTTGATTTGCACATTTGACGAAGGGGGTGCCTTTATTATGTTTAATTGAGAAGATCTGTGGCCTCGGCGCATGAATATTCAATGCGCCCCTGTTTGGTGGCTTTCCAGAAATCCTGATGTGCCCACAATCCTTTCTGACTCACAGCTAGGAGGCTTGTCAGGCCCGGAATGACAGCAGGAAAGCTATTAATTGAAATAGCTTCATTAATTAGTAATTAACAGCAGGGTAATGACTATGTCACACATCGTATTTCAATGAATGCCCTTCATGTGTTATAGGCCCTTTAATTAAAGAATATGCATTTTAATTAAAAGCCAAGGTTGGCCTGTGGCCTTTAGAAAGACGGACGATTTGTGGAACTTTCTGACAGTCAAGGGACAGATCTGACACCCAGCAGAGAGGGTAAGACAATAAAGACTAAGGGCCGATTCAATTGCAAGCCCACAACTCGCTCGATGTAGGCCGTGTGTCTGCGGGTGTTTTACGGGCTCCCGTTTACCCTGATTTCGGAGCTATTCAATTGCTCAAAGCCACAAGTTACTGGCCCAAAGTCGACTCAGTAAACCATGCACTGGTTTGTAGCAGTTCAGGGTGGGAACATGATCAATTAAGCAAGACCATAACTTCCCATTTCGAATCAGCCAATAGTAAATGAGACATTATTATCATTATTACGGCAGTAAAACATGGAGGTTACATGTCAATCAATTAGGTTCTGGAGTCTGATATGCGATCAGACTCGCACAACCTCAAAATACAGAATTATGAAAATGAATGCCAATACATGTGGATGGCCTGATATGTATTAACTCATTGATACCCGAGATCGATTTAACCCCAAAATGAAACCTAAAAATACATTTAATTTCCTGCCGATTTGCGAGCTTGAGACTGTTGTGCAATTAATTCTAATGTCTGTCATCGCTTTCCCCGTCACTTACAGTGCAGTAGTGATTTGTTATTTGCATTTACAGTGCTACGAATAGGTGTTTAACCCACTTGCGGGTCCTCTCTAGCTCTCGTAGGATTTTCTCCTTCATTTGCCATTTACGGGTGTGAAAACATTTGGGGAATTGGAGCAATTGAATAGTGAATTGCGATTTTAGCTATCGGAAGTCTTGGGGCCATGAAAGATCAAAGGCTTCGAGAGGCTATAAGTTACGGGTTTAACCATCGCAAAGTTTTCAAGGCCGTAACTTGTAACCCATTTGTAGCCCACAAAAAGACGCCAATTGAATAGCAAATTAACTGACTTGTGGCCTCACTTACGGGCTCCAGTAACTTGCAAAAGCTCAATTGAATGGGGCTCTAAGACAGTACACAATTCTATATAGTATTGCCCATGCCCATTGCTTTCAATATAGTATTGCCCATGCCCATTGCTTTCAATATAGTATTGCCCATGTCCATTGCTTTCTTATGAAGACTTCCACCTACCTGTTTTCCTCATCTTGAAGGGTAGATACGCAAAGTCCATAGTCTTAGGCAGTGGTTCTCACACCTCTCTTCAAGATCCACCAGACAGGCCATGATTTAGGTCAAACACTGCATGAACAAAGGTGAGGTAACTAGTATTCAACAGGCGATGGAGCCACAAATTGCTTCACCTGTGTATTCACACAGTGGTTGAACTAAACCATGGCCTGTCTGGTGGGCCTTGAGAGGTTTGGGAACCACTGGTGCACTGTCTTTTTTCAACCTTAATAACTATGTAAGAATGTGATGCGTAGCCTGGTCCTACAAGGGCCACCAACATTCCAGGATTTACCTGGGCTCATGCAGTGATAAATAGAAAACCTAGCCTGTTGGTGGCCCTCGTAGGATGGGGGTTGCCCACCACTGGTCTATCACTCTTTCTACTTTTTATACCATAATGAGCATTCAAGGTTCCCACTTATTGAGGGTACCTGAGAATGGCTTCTTCTGAACTCCTCACCATGTTTATTCTTATCAGTGAGACAACAATGATTATGTTAATCAAATTATTATTCAACGAGCATGTAAGCAAGGTCCTGAACAGAGAGAAGCCCAGCCATGTGAGATTTGAGAACATGTAGAGATTGTGATGTCTCTAAATGTTTAAATCATTACTCTGTATGGTCTCTTTTGATCGTGTACAGCTCTCCCTATGTAATGTTGGCCCTATCAAGGTCTCTTTGTATTTAACTCTTATCTCTACTCTCAGTGAATCCTCCGTGGTTTTGCTCGTGCCACCTCCATGTTAACCCCGCATGTACTGAAGCCTGCAGTGACTTGTTGTCCCGTCCCTTGGGTGATTGTAGAGAGATTTGTATTTGAATTATTTAAATTATGCAGATTAAAAGATTTCAGACCAACAAAAAACAGGACAGAGCGTTTTTTGTATTATTTTGATCTAAACACATTAGCATTTGAAAGGGATGCTGTGACTGTTCTGTACCCACTGGGGACACGTAATGTGGAGCAGCCCCAGGGGGGATCCTGGGAGTCAGAGAGGAGGAACGTGACGTGGATTCCTTACAATCCAAGGACGGAAATTACAGGAGAGGAGAAAATGGAAAGTGTGCCAATACACCAGTCTGTCAGCTAACCAATGTGCCAACATGCCAATCTGACAGCTAACCAATGTGCCAATACACCAGTCAGCCTACTCATAACCTGTTAGTCAACCAATATGCCAATACACCAATCTGTCAGCTAACCAATGTGCCAACATGCCAATCTGACAGCTAACCAATGTGCCAATACACCAGTCAGCCTACTCATAACCTGTCAGCCAACCAATATGCCAACACACCAATCTGTCAGCTAACCAATGTGCCAACATGCCAATCTGACAGCTAACCAATGTGCCAATACACCAGTCAGCCTATTCATAACCTGTCAGCCAACCAATATGCCAACACACCAATCTGTCAGCTAACCAATGTGCCAACACAGTCTGCTATCAAACCAATACAGTAAACTCTCGATTATCCGGCACTCAACCATCTGGGATTCTCAAGCAACCGGCACCAGCCTCTATTACCCATTTGCAAAAAACTCTCAAATATCCGGCACATAAAAAAAAATACAAAACCCCCCCTTTTTTTTTTTTTTTTTGCTTAAAATAGCTGTGTTTAGTTGTTCGTAGATATTTAATAGTTTTTTTTAGGTGTTTCAAGGGGTTTAAGGATTGTTTAGGCTGTTGTTTTCAAGACTCTCGATTATCCAGAAACTAAACTTATCCGGCAATAGGCAATCCCCATAGGTGCCGGATAACGGGGAGTTTACTGTATAGCACCAATCTGACAGCTAACTGATGTGTCAATAAACCAGTCAGCCTATTCACAGCTTGTCAGCCAACCAATATGCCAGCACATCAACCTGTCAGTTAACCAATGTGCCAACACAGTCTGCCATCAAACCAGTATACCAACATGCCAATCTGCCAGCTAAACAATGTGCCAACTCACCATTCTGACAGTTAACCAATGTGCCAATACACCAGTCTGCCAGCTAACCAATGTGCCAACACACCAGTCTGCAGGCTAACCGATGTGCCAATACACCAGTCTGCCAGCTAACCAATGTGCCAACACACCAGTCTGCAGGCTAACCGATGTGCCAAAATGAATCTATCCACTACAACACAGCCAACTAATCAATATACCAACACAACAATCTACCCACTACAAATCTTATAACTAACCAATATGCCAACACACCAGTCTACACACTCACCACTCTACCGATTCATCAGTCTGTCCAGATTGTCCACTCTGTGCCAAATCTGACACCTGTGTCTGCCCATTCTCTTGTATGTCTACTGTCCAGCCTACCATCCATCCAGTCTGCCCAATCTCTAGTATGCCCACTCTGTGTTTTCTGCCAGATTGGTAGACTACTATCAAGAGCAGTCTATCAATCTGATAAGTGGGGTGAGAGCCTGTCCCCACTTAGAGCCTAATCATTGCCAGCCGTGTAACCTTCCAGTGATCACCAAATAATCTGGGCAGGTGATAGAGGCTCTTTGTAAACTGTACAACACTAAACTAAAAAAACTAAACTTCCCTTCCATTTTCTCAGAGTCAAAACTGGTAAAACCTTAAATGGAAACTGAGGGAGTAAAATTATTGTCTAGAAAGGCTAATATATAATTCAATAGGGGTACAGTAAATAGAACCTATGAGGATACAATAATACCATTGAGTTACATTTAAACATAATTTTTCTACACTACAGATCAATTGTTTTTCATACAAAAATGTTTCTGTAATGTTTAAAATATGATCTTTTAACTACATGATGTAGATTTTCAGAATTGATCGAATTGAATTGAAGAATTGATGCTTTTGAATTGTGTCTTAGAAGAAAACTGCTTAGGGACCCTCGGACTGCAAGAAGATCAACAGTCCTTTTAAGTTCCCTCAACGTGTAAAACCGTAGCCCGTAACAAGACTTGCGGCTATTAAATTGGCCCCGTAAAGCAACCCGCCAATGACTTGCGGGGTAAGGACGAAAAGACCCTATGGGATGTCAAAAGTTGAACTCCGTGGCCGCAAATCCTTTGATCTGTCAAGCCCGTAACTGTTACGTTCAAAAATCGATATTAAATTGCTACATATTCACTGGAATGTAGGTCTGATCGTAACTCATAAGCCCGTAACGCTTTTGTAACGGAGCTGGAACACGCAGTCCAATATCTCCGCTGGTATACGGTAAAATACCCAAGAAGCACTACAGTCTCACCATTCCCGACCTCCCATATTGGACGACACACAATTTGGGAGTCAAATGAATACTGACTTTATTTTGTTCTGTAGAAATATTTATACCCATCTCTCCCCACAGGCAATACACATGCCCATATTTGGCCGCACAATACACATAAAGAGAACAATAGGTGGGTCACACCTCCCCGAGGCTCCCTGGCAACTTTAAAACAATCAGACATTGATTCAATTACACTTCTTTGTTCTTATCTGAGAATGAAAACACTGTATACAATAGACTTCCTTTATCTTATGCGGAGTCTCTGTAACAGGATTATCTCCCATGCTAAGTAGCTGCAAATGTCTGGGACAATATTCTGCAGAGCATCAACCAACATACATGCAGTATAATAGTAGGATCATATTTTAACCATAATAATCATAAAACAGGGTAAAACAGTGATGGGTTCCGTTACAGCTTTGAAATGTAATCTCCATTTTACAGTGATGTAATGACGATGATCTCTTTTGCCATTGGCTCCGCCTAAATTCCGACTAATTGATCATGTTCACGGCCGTACATCCAACGTGCGCAAGAAGGGTTTACGGGTTTGCGTCGCAAGCCCTAACTAGCAAAATGGTCTAATTTAATAGCTCTGTTACACAGACGATTTTCAAGCCTGCAGCCTTTGCGTGTTGCTGATGCCACTACGGGCTTCAAATTTAATGGGGCTGCTAGTCAATCAATACTAAAGGAAATTAAGCCAAACTGTTCACTGGAAGGTTTGATCATGAGGCTGAAGCTCAAATATTTTGGTTACATCATGAGAAGACAGGATTCCCTAGAGAAGACTCTGATGCTGGAAAGATTGAAGGCACACGAAGAAGAGGACAGTAGAACAGAGATGAATAGATGAGGCCATTGAGCTTGATGGAGCTCAGAGGGGCAGTGGCTGACAAATGTGAGTGGTGTGATGCAGTCCATAGGGTCATGGAGAGTCAGACATGACTAAACAACAACAACATTTTCAGATGAAAAAAAGGGAAATGAGCATTAACCCCAAAAAGCTTTATTTGCTGCCTGTTGGCTCCAGGACCTGATCTCATTCTCCTTTGCAGAAACTAGATGTTTTGAAGAACAAGATAAAAGGTGGGTTTGGAGGTGGGGGGGCTGGAGTGATCTGCAAAGTTTGTTTTAAGATGACATTCAATTTTTAATAACTTTTTTACAAAGCGAGCGCTTAGAAGAATGAAAGGGAGGGGGCAGCTGCAGAGGGGCGCGCTGGTTGTGTGATGTGGCGCTCGATGACAGGTGTTCTGGCACATGTGTATAGCAGATGCTCGCAGCATTTCCCCTAATAGCTTCTAAATAATACGCCCTTAGCATTTTCCTTTTGTATCGCGTTCTGTCAATAGCCAATTTGCTTTTCAGAAGTCGTAAACTTGCCCTGTCAATCAGGATTCCGCCTCGGGCACTTTGCGCTGATTAGAAGCTCCTCGGAGACCCAGGGATCCAAATTAGTTTTAAATAAAAAATAACTCTGCTCGCTGCCCAGAGTCTGAACTTTTAGAGAGATAATATAGATTATCCAGGAAATCTCAAGGTCCTGTTGCACGGACATTGGCAATGCTTCCGGCAAGCAAGGGGTTAACTCAATAAACGCCATATTAAAATGGAAAAAAAATGGAGTGCCATGTTTGCATTCATCTTTGCACCGAAGCGTCATATTTATCGTGTTCTCTTTCTGTATAGATTGATTTTATTAGGTGCAAAATGTTGCAATTTGGTTCCAAGCTTGTAAACAATAAAGAAACGTTGGATGACGTTGTAGGTTTATTTTGGTGCCTGGCGAGAGGATTTTGAGTGGATTTTTTCCCCAACAGATTGGAAAACTGGCAGGAGTGGGTGGAATAATGTATTCAGACATGATCTCTATTCAGTTCTACTGAATGAATGATACTTTATATCAAACTTAATTGAAGATTAAGTCCCCTCTATCTCATGCTAGCATACACACTGAGATCACTGGTGGGAACTATCAAAAAAACTAAAACCCACAACATTTGTCTCAATTACTTATCATATTAGTAGAAATCGGACCTGTTGAAAGTTTGGGAAATTTTTTTAATTTTTCTGGTTTAAAAAAAATAACAAATTATAATTAGTGAATATTAACAAGTATCTTTCAAATTCATACAATATCCATATAAAATAATTGGAATTACCAGAAATATGATTCTGGTATAATTTCTGATTCGGTCGTGTCCTATTCTCCATGACGCTAAGGATAGCAGCACACCAGGCACATCTGTCGGCCACTGCCCCTCTGAACACTATCAAGCTCCTGTTCATCATTGCTTCAATAACCTGATCTATCCATCATCGCCTCTGCTGGCCCCTTTATGTGCCATCAATTTTTCCCGGCATCAGGGTCTTCTCTAGGGAATTCTGTCTTCTCATAATATGGACAAAATATTTTTTAAGTTTTAACCTCATGATGAGTTTTAACCTCATGATCAAACCGTCTAGTGAACAGTTTGGCTTCATTTCCTGTGGTACTTATTGACTGAATCTTCTTGCAGTCCAAGGGACTCTAAGCTGTTTTCTCCAACACCACCATTCTCTGGCGCTCAGACTTCTTTATGGTCCAGCTCTCACATCGGTATATTACTACTGGGAATACCAGAGGTCTAACTACGCAGACATTTGTTGATAATATAATATATTTACTTTTTACTAGCTTGTTCAGACTTGCCATAGCTTTCCTCCCCAGAAGCAAATGTCTTTTAATTTCATGGCTGCAGTCACCGTTTGATGAGATCACGGAGCCCAGGAAAATAAAATCTGTCACTGCCTCCACATCTTTCCCACCTATTTGCCAGGAACTGAAATTGCTGTTTGTCATGATCTTATTTCTGATTTAATTTCTTGTAAATATTAGACCGAAGCCCAATGTTTCTGACCACCAAGAACAGGGGTGTGGCTATCAAAGCAGTTAAGATCTATGATACTTTCATAAAATTCCTATACAATGATTTAGAAATGTAATATTATATGTAGTAAACTTACTTTCCAAGATCAGAAAAAGCACATGGCAATGTCAGTATTATAACTGGATACTCAATTTATTATTACAATATTTTATTTACTTATTAGGCAGCTGATAATAGGCATATTTTTGAGTTAAAATATTTTATTTTATGTAATTGTTTAAACTGTATAATCCACATCAATATAATTGTGATATAAAATGTACACATCACTTACTTCCAAAGAGCCCCCAAATTTACAGATTCTCAACTTATGGAGATTCCCCTTTCATCTTGTGACCTAAAGCACCACCCACTGAGAGGGCTTCCCACTACCAGTGTCTCATACTGTCTTCCTTTTCATCCTGTTCTCTCTCATGATAGCTGCCATCTTGTGACTTAAAGCACCACCCACAGAGGAGAGGCTTTCCACTACCAGTGTTTTATACTGTCTTCCCTTTCTTCCAGTTCTCCCTCATGATAGCTGCCATCTTGTAACCTAAAGGATCACTCACAGGGGAGGGCTTCCCACTCCCAGTGTCTCATACTGTCTTCCCTTTCTTTTAGTTCTTCTTCATGATATCTGCCATCTTGTGACCTAAAGCACCACTCAGAGGAGAGGGCTTCCCACAGTGTCTCATACTGTCTTCCCTTTCATCTTGTTCTACCTCATGATAGCTGCTATTTTGTGGCCTAAAGCACCACCCACAGAGGAGGAGCTTCCCACTACCAGTGTCTCATACTGTCTTCCATTTGTTCCAGTTCTCCCTCATGATAGCTGCCATCTTGTGACCTAAAGCACCACCCACAGAGGAGGGGCTTCCCACTACCAGTGTCTCATACTGTCTTCCATTTGTTCCAGTTCTCCCTCATGATAGCTGCCATCTTGTGACCTAAAGCACCACCCACAGAGGAGGGGCTTCCCACTACCAGTGTCTCATACTGTCTTCCATTTGTTCCAGTTCTCCCTCATGATAGCTGCCATCTTGTGACCTAAAGCACCACCCACAGAGGAGGGGCTTCCCACTACCAGTGTCTCATACTGTCTTCCCTTTCTTCTATTTCTTCCTCCTGATAGCTGCCGTCTTGTGACTTAAAGCACCACCCATTGGGGAGGGGTTCCCACTACCAGTGTCTCATACTGCTCAGACACACACCATGTCACTGTCTGTTAGCAGTGACACAAACATGTTGCTTATTTTGACCTGTGCAAAAGTTTACACCCTTGACGGTGCCGCTGGGCAATCACTCACTTCGTCAACCTATGAAACAGCTGTAATTGTTGTTGGGCTGGAGCTGTGCTCTGCTTCTAGACATCAGATCACTCACTTTTCATGTAAGCGTTCTTTAATGTTTAAACTAAACAACAAAGTTTGAGGTGCTCAATCAGAGGTTGCTCTGAGAGGAACCTCTTTTAGCTCACTTGTGCCCTTCACAGAGAGAAACATCCTGAAGTATATCAGTCTGGTCTCACTCAAAAGAGTGATCCAGCCCCGAAATACCAGGCAATTCTACCCTGATCAGGAGAAACTGCAAACCCCAGACGTAGGTTTCGGCCTTTATGGGCCTCGTCAGTGAGGTGTAGCTGAACTCCCTAAGGCACAGTGAGCACATTTTAAAGCGCAGCACCAAAATGTTTATGCCAGTTGGAAGTTTGGGAAAAACTTCCCATATCTGAATCCACTGTTCTCAAGTGTCTATTGCTGCAAAATGTTTGACATCATTAAAGTAAAACTGAATAAAATAATAAAAAAATGTATATTTATTTATTTATATATTTAAGTTCTTCATAAGAGCATAGTATAAATATGACAGCTCAGTGGCCCTTGCCCTCTCCAGGGACAGTGTGCCAGCTGGATGTGAAAGTGTTAACTCCCACCACTAAGCCACTGTGTGAGGGGGTGAGTGGGGGCCCACCCGCCTTCCTCTGTCACTGAGTGGGGGGCAGGAGTTGAAGGGGCCCCCAGATGTCCATGCGCACTGCGCGCTCCAGGCGTGGTGCTGATGAAAGCCCAGTCCCTCATGCCCCGAGGCGCAGCCTCTTATTAGACGCATCCTCTGCACTTTTGTATGGAGATTTGCATACGTTGGGCTTTTAAAGGGACGCTCCATCTGTTCAACCTACAACAAAGAGAAATACCCCTTCACTGCCAGAGAGGCCTGGACTAGTTACAATGCAGAGCAATAGGAGCAATGTAATGTGCAGAGCTATAGGATATATATATATATATAATGCAGAGCAGAGTAATATCATGCAGAGCAACAGCAGATGATATGCAGAGCAATGTAATGTGCAGAGCTATAGGATATATATATAATGCAGAGCAGAGTAATATCATGCAGAGCAACAGGAGATGATATGCAGAGTAATGTAAAGTGCAGAACACATGCAACATACATAATGCAGAGCAGTGTAATATCATCCGGAGCAAAAGGAGATGACATGCAGAGCAATGTGTAGCGCTATCACATATATAGTTGTGAGCGTACGGGTCGTTGCTCACGCTTGCGGGCTCGCGAAGCGAGCCGCGGCCCTCGCGTAGCGAGGTCACTGGGCAAGGGCCTCAGTTGCTGGCGAGGTCACTGGGCACGGGCCTCAGTTGCTGGCATGGAGCGCCGAAGGCGCTCCATGCCAGCAACTGAGGCCCCTCGCGAAGCGAGGGCCTCAGTTGCTGGCGAGGTCACTGGGCACGGGCCTCAGTTGCTGGCGAGGTCACTGGGCAAGGGCCTCAGTTGCTGGCGAGGTCACTGGGCAAGGGCCTCAGTTGCTGGCATGGAGCGCCGAAGGCGCTCCATGCCAGCAACTGAGGCCCCTCGCAAAGCGAGGGACTCAGTTGCTGGCGAGGTCACTGGGCAAGGGCCTCAAACCCTCGCAAACTTCACGTCGCTACTCAAAAAACACGACACACAAATTACGACACTCGCTAAATTTTACGAGGAACGCAAACAACGTACGAAACACGTTACCACACATTACGACCTCGCAAACATCGAACGCAACACGCCGACATACAAACATTTAAAACACAATACATACACACAGCACATACATAAAAACCTTACCTACACCAAGAGGGAGCACCCAGGACCTCAAAAATGCAACTTACACCTCGATTTTACTCGAAATAAAAGACTTTTGAGACAAAAAAAAAATCTAAGCGACAGAAAAAATGGCTGCCGAACAAAACGAAAACGAGGCTACAGCACTCTAAACTCGCAAAACACCACAAGAAACTCGCAAAACGCCACAAACCACCTACGGATATTCATACCACACAGTGCACACATTCATCACGCTTACACAGCAGCTCCACACCACTAATGCTGCAGCAACATCAACACAGATTGCCAGCTCTTCATCACAATGCTTCAAAATAGGTACACTATATTCATTTAGTAATTTAGCTACCTTACAATTTCATTGCCGTCATTTTTTGACGGGCAATTCGCTAGTCACATATATAGTTCTCAGCAGCATGGGCTTGCTAAAAAACGTTGGTAACGCAACGTTAAAACTGCGGGCTTGCGAAGTGAGGGCCGTGGTTGCGGACAGGCAATGAGCCCCATACGACTTAGGCAGGGGGTGCCAAAGGGCTCACTGCGCTGGTGTAGATGAGCGCCGCAGACGCTCATCCCTACGACCCCGCAGGCATTAAGCATCATACTTACGACCCGCACGACTACAGAACAACAGAAAACTCAAATACACAATTCACAGTGCGAGACCCGTAGTACTTTGAAAAAACTTGCCTGAAAAAATTACGTCCCGTAACACTTTGAAAAGGAAACAGCCACTTAGAGAAAAAAAATACGACTCGCAAAAAATACGAACTTAACGGTTGAACCGCGCACATCGAAAAACACAAACATTTGCCACTCAAAAATCGCCTAAGCGAGAGAAAGAATGGCAGACGAAAAAAACAAAAACGAGGCTACACAAACCCTAAACACGCAAAACACCGCCAGGCACATACGACTTTTAGCCACAAACATACGAGGTACAAAATACACTATTAGGAAGGATGGAAAATGCTCGAGACCCGCGTAACACCATTTTACATCATTACCTTAAGACTAATAACATTACCATTCATAAATACCGCATTAAACAACTAAACAAACGCTTTCCCCTCGCGCACGCAGCCTATTTACACTGCACACTGCACACATTGCTGACACTTACACCTCAGGGCAGCAACAGTCCAGATGTACATTGTATGCTGCAGGAAAACAGCAGTGATTGTTAGCTCTTCAGCATATTGATTCCTGGATATATTCATTACAAATAGGTAAAGTATATTAATGTATTATTTAATTAATTAATTAATTATTTTAAAAATATATATTTATATAAAAAAACAGAGCACAGGAGAAACTCGCTTTGCCAAAGGCGCTCAGCGCGGAGCTCACAATGAGCGCCAAGGGTGCTCAGAGGAGCAAAAGAACACAAGGGGAGAGGCTCGCAATGAGCGTCGAAGGTACTCAGAGGACTAAAAGCCTTACATGGCAAACAGCATTCCCAGCCTTATCATTTTATTACCGTCAATTTTTGACGGGCAAGTCACTAGTAGAATATATATAATGCAGAGCAGTGTAAGGACATATATAGCAGAGCATCAGGAGATGATATGTAGAGAAATGTAATGTGCAGAGCTATAGAACATATATAATGCAGAGCAGTGTAATGTCATGCAGAGCAATGTAACACGCAAAACTATAGAACATACAGTGGATATAAAATGTCTACACAACCCTGTTAAAATGTCAGGTTTCTGTGCTGTAAAAAAATGAGACAAAGATAAATCATTTCAGAACTTTTTCCACCTTTAATGTGACCTATAAACTGTACAACTCAATTGAAAAACAAACTGAAATCTTTTAGGTGGAGGGAAGAAAAAAAAGAAAGAAAAATAATGTGGTTGAGTAAGTTTGCACACCCTCTTATAACTGGTGATGTAGCTGTGTTCAGAATTAAGCAATCACATTCCAAATTGTGTTAAATAGGAGTCAGCATACACCTGCCATCATTTAAAGTGCCTCTGATTAACCCCAAATAAAGTTCAGCTGCTCTAGTTGGTCTTTCCTGAAATTTTCTTAGTCGCATCCCACAGCAAAAGCCATGGTCCACAGAGAGCTTCCAAAGCATCAGTGGGATCTCATTTTTAAAAGGTATCAGTCAGGAGAAGGGTACAAAATAATTTCCAAGGCATTAGATATACCATGGAATACAGTGAAGACAGTCATCATTAAGTGGAGAAAATATGGCCCAACAGTGACATTACCAAGAACTGGAGCTCCCTCCAAAATTGATGAAAAGACGAGAAGAAAACTGCTCTGGGAGGCTACCAGGAGGCCTACAGCAACATTAAAGGAGCTGCAGGAATAACTGGCAAGTACTGGCTGTGTGGTACATGTGACAACAATCTCCCGTATTCTTCATATGTCTGGGCTATGGGGTAGAGTGGCAAGACGAAAGCCTTTTCTTACGAAGAAAAACATCCAAGCCAGGCTACATTTTGCAAAAACACATCTGAAATCTCCCAAAAGCATGTGGGAAAAAGGTGTTATGGTCTGATGAAACCAAGGTTGAACTTTTTGGCCATAATTCCAAAAGATATGTTTGGCGCAAAAACAACACTGCACATCACCAAAAGAACACCATACCCACAGTGAAGCATGATGGTGGCAGCATCATGCTTTGGGGCTGTTTTTCTTCAGCTGGAACTGGGGCCTTAGTTAAGAGAGGGAATTATGAACAGTTCCAAATACCAGTCAATATTGGCACAAAACCTTCAGGCTTCTGCTAGAAAGCTGAACATGAAGAGGAACTTCATCTTTCAGCATGACAACGACCCAAAGCATACATCCAAATCAACAAAGGAATGGCTTCACCAGAAGAAGATTAAAGTTTTAGAATGGCCCAGCCCGAGCCCAGACCTGAATCTGATTGAAAATCTGTGGGGTGATCTGAAGAGGGCTGTGCACAGGAGATGCCCTCGCAATCTGACAGATTTTGAGTGTTTTTGCAAAGAAGAGTGGGCAAATCTTGCCAAGTCACAATGTGCCATGCTGATAGACTCATACCCAAAAAGACTGAGTGCTGTAATAAAATCACAAAGGGCTTCAACAAAGTATTAGTTTAAGGGTGTGCATACTTATGCAACAATATTATTTTATTTTTATATTTTTTCTTCCCTCTACCTAAAAGATTTCAGTTTGTTTTTCAATTGAGTTGTACAGTTTATAGGTCACATTAAAGGTGGAAAAAGTTCTGAAATGTTTTAATTTTGTCTCATTTTTTTACAGCACAGATACCTGACATTTTAACAGGGGTGTGTAGACCTTTTATATCCACTGTATATAATCCATACTGTGGCTCCTAAAAAGATAGAGAGCCTCTGAGAGCCTCATTCAAATGCGATTTGGCCAATTGAATAGGGCTCTATATAAGCACAGAGCATATTATTTAGTTAGTGAACTTCTATCCAAAAGCAAGGTCTTCACTAACTAAAAACTTCTGTAAAATAAATATGCTATGTGCTTATACAGAGCCCTATTCAATTGGCCAAATCGCATTTGAATGAGGCTCTCAGAGGTTATGGTGTGCCCCTCCATCTATCTGTAGCCCTATAAGTACTCAATCACCAGGCCAACTAGGGGCTAATCACATATGACACGCCAAACATATGTACATTCATACTGCAAAAAACAAAGGAACAGTTTTAGCCTTATATATTCACCCCCAAAAGGTGAGGATATATAGTGTCCGGCCAACACAGCACTAGAGAACGCCATTAAACATGTGACCCCCCCTGATCTTTTGTAAAGTGGTATGGTAGTAGGGTCACTAATATGCAAAAAAAATAATGACACAGATGGAAGATTAATTAAGTTACCTAGTTATATTGTGATGTTACACAGTAATTGAGGTTGAAAAAAAGACATTTAAACCATCAACTTCAACCTTTTTAGATCTCCTAGCAATGCAGTGACCCATGGAAGCAGGGGGACGCAGAGAGTTAGGGATAAAGCAGGAAGACAGAGAGAGGAAGGAAGGAGGGAGGGAGGGAGGGAGGGAAGGAAGGAGACAGAGAGAAAGGAAGGAGGGACATTCAGGGAGAGAGAGGGAGGAAGGAAGGAGGGAGACAGAGAGGGAGGAGGGAAGGAGGGAGACACAGAGAGAGTGGCAGGAAGAAGGGAGAAAGAGATAGAGAGGGAGGAAGGAGGGGGGGGAGACAGAGGGACAGAGAGAAAGGAAGGAGGGACAATCAGGGAGAGAGAGGGAGGAAGGAAGGAGGGAGACGGAGAGGGAGGATGGAAGGAGGGAGACACAGAGAGAGTGGGAGGAAGAAGGGAGAAAGAGATAGAGAGGGAGGAAGGAGGGAGGGAGGGAGACAGAGAGAGAGACAGAGAGAAAGGAAGGAGGGACATTCAGGGAGAGAGAGGGAGGAAGGAAGGAGGGAGACAGGGAGGGAGGATGGAAGGAAGCAGATAGACAAAGAGACAGAGAGGGAGGAAAGAAGGAGGGAGACATAGAGAGGGAGGAAGGAGGGAGAAAGAGATAGAGAGGGAGGAAGGAGGGAGATAAAGGAAGGACATGAGGACACAGAGAGGTAGGGAGAAAGCAGGAACACAGAGAGAGAGGAAGGAAGGAGGGAGACAGAGAGAGAGAGGGGAAGGAAGGAGGGAGACAGAGAGAGAAAGAGAGGGAGGAAGGAGGGAGGGAGACACAGAGAGAGAGAGGGAAGAAGGAGACAGAAAGAGAGAGAGGGAGGAATGAGACAGAAAGAGAGAGAGAGAGGAAGGAAGGAGGGAGACAGAGAGAGAAAGAAAGGGAGGAAGGAGGGAGGGAGACACAGAGAGAGAGAGAGAGGGAAGAAGGAGACAGAAAGAGAGAGAGGGAGGAATGAGACAGAAAGAGAGAGAGAGGGAGGAAGGAGGGAGACGGAGAGAGAGAGAGAGAGAGAGAGAGAGAAAGGGAGGGAGGAAGGATGTAGAAAGAGGAAGGAAATGGGGATGCAGAGAGTTAGGGAGGGAGAAAACATGGGGTGCAGAGATGTAGGGAAGTGGGGAGACAGAGAGGTAGGGAGGAAGTGAGGAGACAGAGGGAGGGGTGAAGGGGAATGGGCAAAGAGAGAGGGAGAAAGGAGCGAGATAGAGGAAGGATGGGGGATGCACATAGGTAGGGAGGAAGAGGGTAAGGAGAGGGTGGTAGGGATGAGGCAGAGAGAGGAAGGAAAAGAAAGAGACAGAGAGAGAAAGGGAGGAAGCTGGTAGAGAGCAGGAGGAAAGGGGAAGAGAGAGGTAGGGGGAAGGAGCGAGGCAAAGAGAAAGAGGAAGGAGGGAGACAGAAGAAGGAAAGGAGGGGTGCAGCAGTAGGGAAGACGCCGCTTCTGGATCGCTACCTTGTTGTGGTGAGGGGGCTTGTGTAATTCAATTAAGCTGTGAGCTATACCATGTAGTGTCACCCAACATAGGCATGTCATAGCAGAGAGGTCAGACCAATCTCAGTCCACTGGAGAAGGAACTGGCAACCCACTCCAGTATTTTTGCTAAGAAAACCTTGTGGATAAACATGGCCAGAGAAATAACGATAGATGCGCCTGGAGTGCTGCAGTCCATAAGGGCATGGAGAGTCAGACATGAATGAACGACTAAACATCAAGAGGGAAGTAGTGGGAAGAGAGAGGTAGGGGGGAGATGGGGAGGCAGAGATAGTAGTAATGAAGAAGAAAAAACAGAGAGATAGAGAGGTGTTAAATTTGGGGAGTGGGGTATGTACATTTTATCGGAGGAATCTATTGTGGCCCATGGGTCACAGTCCGGACAACCCAGGGTTAATCAGCTCTCTCAGATTATTTGCATTAGGAGTAAACCCATAAACTAACATTTTAATTTAGTTAAAAGCCCAAAGTGCAGTACAATCGCGCCGTATACATCTCCTGATACACTGGCTCCCCATTAAGGGCAATACACAACTGTATTTTGGGGGCATCTGCAGCACGTCACAGATTCCACTTTCCAAATTCTGTGAATTTTCCCCAAATAGTGTGAAGGTGCCTGACCTCTGACCTCTCCACCTACAAGGTGTGTAATTCTGTATATGATGACCCGTAATATGTGTAATGGTTGTGGGAATCTCAGATTAACACCAATATTCATAATGAGAACAGATGCTCCCTCCATCTGGATCATGGTATTAATATGTTAAATTCATCTTTCTGGCCTCACCCCTAATCAGGAGATGTTTACTCTGAAATCTGCAGAGTGATTTGGGATTAAACTGCTCGGGGAGGGGGGACAACAAAACCGGCGGGATCTGATATTAAATCTCAAGTGAAATGAAAATTGCTAAGATTTACCTCGGGTCATTATCCCAGGAAAATTAATCACAGCCTCATCTATAAAGTTTGGCCCCCCTCGCCCTGCGCTGCCCCCGGGAGCCTGTAATTGAAATGCCAGGCTGAGATTATAAATATCCACCATGCCTATAAAGATATTTCTGTCATTATCTGTCGTACGGGGTCCTCACCTAGCACAGCGAGGCGATAAAAACAGACACTCTTGTTAACCTGTTCTGAGCCAGTATACTGGAACAAAAGTGTGAATATATGTGAGTTTTGGTGTTCTCCGGTTGGCAGTGAAAGGGTTAACAGGCTGTCAGCCAATGAGCACTAATACAGCTGTATGAGATTTGATTGTTAGCTTGTGGGCGCTAGCATAGCTGTATGAATTGTGCCTCTCGGCCAATGAGCAGCAATACAGCTGTATGAATTGTGCATGTCAATTAATGAACACTAATACAGCTCTATGAGTCATGCTTGTCATCCAATGAACACTCAAGTTTCTGTATAATTTTGTCAATTATCTAGATAGGGATATGAGCCAGGAGATGGGTGTAGGAAATAAGAGATGGGTGTAAGAGTTTGGAGAGGGTAGGAGGCAGCAGATGGAGGTAAGAAGAAGGAATGTTCGGTAAGATACAGGACAGTAAGAGGTAGAAGATGAGGTTTACACACTGCAGTTGGTGGAGGAGGCAATATATATATATATGAGTAGGAGACAGTATATACAACTAGGGAGCAGTATATATATTAGTAGAAGGAAGTATATACAAGTAGGAGGCAGCATAGATGTGTAGGAGGCAGTATATATTAGTAGGAGGATGTATATACAAGTAGGAGGTAGCATAGATGTGTAGGAGGCAGTATATATTAGTAGGAGGATGTATATACAAGTAGGAGGTAGCATAGATGTGTAGGAGGCAGTATATATTAGTAGGAGGATGTATATACAAGCAGGAGGCAGCATAGATATGTAGGAGGCAGTATATATTAGTAGGAGGATGTATATACAAGTAGGAGGTAGCATAGATGTGTAGGAGGCAGTATATATTAGTAGGAGGATGTATATACAAGTAGGAGGTAGCATAGATGTGTAGGAGGCAGTATATATTAGTAGGAGGATGTATATACAAGTAGGAGGTAGCATAGATGTGTAGGAGGCAGTATATATTAGTAGGAGGAATTATATACAACTAGGGAGCAGTATATATATATTAGTAGGAGGAAGTATATACAAGTAGGAGGTAGCATAGATGTGTAGGAGGCAGTATATATTAGTAGGAGGAATTATATACAACTAGGGAGCAGTATATATATATTAGTAGGAGGAAGTATATACAAGTAGGAGGCAGCATAGATGTGTAGGAGGCAGTATATATTAGTAGGACGATGTATATACAAGTAGGAGGTAGCATAGATGTGTAGGAGGCAGTATATATTAGTAGGAGGAATTATATACAACTAGGGAGCAGTATATATATATTAGTAGGAGGAAGTATATACAAGTAGGAGGTAGCATAGATGTGTAGGAGGCAGTATATATTAGTAGGAGGAATTATATACAACTAGGGAGCAGTATATATATATTAGTAGGAGGAAGTATATACAAGTAGGAGGCAGCATAGATGTGTAGGAGGCAGTATATATTAGTAGGACGATGTATATACAAGTAGGAGGCAGCATAGATGTGTAGGAGGCAGTATATATTAGTAGGAGGAATTATATACAACTAGGGAGCAGTATATATATATTAGTAGGAGGAAGTATATACAAGTAGGAGGTAGCATAGATGTGTAGGAGGCAGTATATATTAGTAGGAGGAATTATATACAACTAGGGAGCAGTATATATATATTAGTAGGAGGATGTATATACAAGTAGGAGGCAGCATAGATGTGTAGGAGGCAGTATAGATTAGTAGGAGGATGTATATACAAGTAGGAGGCAGCATAGATATGTAGGAGGCAGTATATATTAGTAGGAGGATGTATATACAAGCAGGAGGCAGCATAGATATGTAGGAGGCAGTATATATTAGTAGGAGGATGTATATACAAGTAGGAGGTAGCATAGATGTGTAGGAGGCAGTATATATTAGTAGGAGGAATTATATACAACTAGGGAGCAGTATATATATATTAGTAGGAGGATGTATATACAAGTAGGAGTCAGCATAGATGTGTAGGAGGCAGTATATATTAGTAGAAGGAAGTATATACAAGTAGGAGGTAGCATAGATGTGTAGGAGGCAGTATATATTAGTAGGAGGAATTATATACAACTAGGGAGCAGTATATATATATTAGTAGGAGGAAGTATATACAAGTAGGAGGTAGCATAGATGTGTAGGAGGCAGTATATATTAGTAGGAGGAATTATATACAACTAGGGAGCAGTATATATATATTAGTAGGAGGAAGTATATACAAGTAGGAGGCAGCATAGATGTGTAGGAGGCAGTATATATTAGTAGGACGATGTATATACAAGTAGGAGGCAGCATAGATGTGTAGGAGGCAGTATAGATTAGTAGGAGGATGTATATACAAGTAGGAGGCAGCATAGATATGTAGGAGGCAGTATATATTAGTAGGAGGATGTATATACAAGCAGGAGGCAGCATAGATATGTAGGAGGCAGTATATATTAGTAGGAGGATGTATATACAAGCAGGAGGCAGCATAGATATGTAGGAGGCAGTATATATTAGTAGGAGGATGTATATACAAGTAGGAGGTAGCATAGATGTGTAGGAGGCAGTATATATTAGTAGGAGGAATTATATACAACTAGGGAGCAGTATATATATATTAGTAGGAGGATGTATATACAAGTAGGAGTCAGCATAGATGTGTAGGAGGCAGTATATATTAGTAGAAGGAAGTATATACAAGTAGGAGTCAGCATAGATGTGTAGGAGGCAGTATATACAAGTAAGAAGTAGTATATATTAGTAGGAGGAATTATATACAAGTAGGATGCAATCTATATGAGTAGGAGGCAGTGTATATTAGTAGACTGAAGTATATACAAGTAGGAGGCAGCATACATATGTAGGAGGCAGTATTTATTAGTAGGAGGAAGTATATATGAGTAGGAGTCAATATATGTTAGTAGGAGTCAGTATATATGAGTAGGAAGTCGTACTGTATATATAAGTAGGAGGCAGTATATATGAGTAGGAAGTTGTATATATGAGTAGGAGGCAGTATATATGAGTAGGAGGCAATATATGTTAGTAGGAGTCAGTATATATGAGTAGGAAGTCGTACTGTATATATAAGTAGGAGGCAGTATAGATTAGTAGGAGGCAGTATATACAAGTAAAAGGCAGTAAATATGAGTAGGAGACAGTATATATGAATAGGAGGAAATATATGCAAGTAGGAGGCAGTATATGTGAGTAAATGGCAGTATATTTTGGTAGGAAGCAGTATATACAAGTGGGAGGTAATATATACAAATAGGAGGTAGTATATAATAATAGGAGGAAGCATATACTAGTAGGAGGCAGTATGTATGAGTAGGAGGCAGTATATATGAGTAGGAGGCAATATATGTTAGTAGGAGTCAGTATATATGAGTAGGAAGTCGTACTGTATATATAAGTAGGAGGCAGTATAGATTAGTAGGAGGCAGTATATACAAGTAAAAGGCAGTAAATATGAGTAGGAGACAGTATATATGAATAGGAGGAAATATATGCAAGTAGGAGGCAGTATATGTGAGTAAATGGCAGTATATTTTGGTAGGAAGCAGTATATACAAGTGGGAGGTAATATATACAAATAGGAGGTAGTATATAATAATAGGAGGAAGCATATACTAGTAGGAGGCAGTATGTATGAGTAACGGGCAGTATATATTGGCAGAAAACAGTATATAAAGGTAGGAGGAAGTATATATAAGTAGGAGGCAATATATACAAGTAGGAGGCAAGATATATGAGTAACTGGCAGTATATATTGGTAGGAAGCAGTATATACTAGTAGGAGGCAATATATACAAGTAGGAGGCAGTATATATTAGTATGAAGAAGTATATACAAATAGGAGGCAGTATATAATAATAGGAGGAAGCATATACAAGTAGGAGGCAGTATGTATGAGTAAGAGACGGTGGTTGGAAGCTATGGATGAGGTTGGTAGAAAGACATGGGGGTAGTAAGCAGGAAATAAGAGTTGTTAGCAGTATGTTGGGTACATTACATGGAGGTAGAATCACATGGGACAGTGGTAGATGGCAGTAAACGTGTGGCAGGAGGTAGTAGTTGGCTTATCCACCAATGCACCAGTTTGTCTCCATTCTCTGCTCCTAATGAAGTTCCTTAATGAACTTAATGTCCTTGAGATGCGGTCATCGCTCATTCCTTGTCTATCAGCGACAATATTAATTAAACAGAAGATTTGGCTGTGTGGGGGAGGTAGGAGGGGGGCTCGCTTGTCACCCCTAATGAACGAGCTTCCAAGGCTGCCGTGCCAACTAGATAGCTCTTTAAACCAGCCTTATTAGGCAGAAAATTAGACCTAAATCACCCTACAACTTCCTCATTATGAAGCAGCGATCCCTGGCTGTTCTTGTGATCCAACATGTTTAATTAGCAAACTGCTCGTCAAATACAACATGAAGGTATTACAGTCTGTGTCCTCTCTTCAGAACTGAAAACTCACATTATAATGGATCATAAATATGTACTGAGTATGACCGAGACATAGATTGATACAGAACTCACTCATTTGCTATTGTGCATTCAAAAAATAGGCTTTACATATTAAAGGGACACTATGGTCTAAAATAGCATTAATATAATGTTTTAGTAAAATAAAAAAAATCATTTTCCATCCCTTTTGTATCTAAGTATATAACAAACCTATTTTAAAATGATCTGTTGTCACAACTTCCTTTGGTAGAGAGTTCCACAATCTTACTGTGACGAACCCCTTTTTAATCTCCTTTCCAATTACCACAAGCCTTGTATGTTTTATCATTGCACAGCAATTACAGTGCGCCGCCCCCCTAAAAATGCGCAGCCCTAGGCCTGGGACTCGTGGCCCTAAGCAGAAACAAACTGCTGGCTTTAGGTCTAGGACAAAGAAGGAGCGAGATAACTAGAGAAAGAGAGGAGAGGCAGCCAAGACATCCTGTAGGGATTTTTGGCTCTTAACATGCAAGTCGTTGGCGGGTTGCGTAAACGGGGACAATTTAATAGCCGTAAGTCTTGCGGGCTATGTTACGGGTTACAGTTTTACACGTTGAGGGGATTTAATAGGGCTGATAGTCTAGGACATAGTATTTTAGGTGAGGTCTGAGCGCGCTCCATCACACACAGCCCGCGTCTGGGTCTCGAGGGCTCTCTGTTATTAGACACATCCAGTCCCATCTCCTAACGCTGCTCCCCAGAGCAGAAATATCATTAGAAATAGTCCTGAGCCTCCCCTGGGGGGGTGAACGGAGCCCCTCGCCCGCTAGTCATTACCAGCACACCCTGGCACAGATCAGTCTGGGTCACTCTGCCTCCATCGCTCCTCTCCATCCTCCTTTTTATATTTTTCCTGTCTATTCTGTATTTAACTTTATAGCTTTTTTATTATATTTTTTTCAATTTATCATGTGCTGAAATTATTATTTTATTTACACTTTGTTTTGTCTATTTTTCGATCTTTACTTTATGTAAATGCCATTTTTTCAGATTTTATTTGGGATTTAACTCTATATTTTTTTATTTTATACCTTGTTTTAATGCTTCATTTGGCTGAAATATATATTTTATACCTTTTGTTTTGTCTATTTTTCTGCCTTTATTTTATACATTTGTGAAAATGCCATTTTTTTCAGATTGTATTATTACTTGTTCTGCTATTTAAAAAGACATCAGATAAATCAGATAATACTGTATAAGTATCTAAAGAATATATTCCAAGGAACTAGCATACTCTGGGCTGTATACGCCACCCCTGCACTGTCTAACAGCTAATATTTGGAGGGATGTAGTATAATGTATATGTATATATATATATATATATATATTATTTTTTTTGCCGTTATTCTGCATTTTGCCCCAAACTGGCACCCACTCCTGGCGTCACGTTATTACTCTCATTAGCCTCACTCCTTGGAGACGCACCAGCCCGTGTCACCTCTGATACCCCATCAAATTCAGACCCTCCTGTCGCTGATCACCATCTGACCTTTTCCCAAAACCCGTGTCTGCTGAATCCATTAATAACATCATTCAAATCTCTGCATTGTTTTACACAAATACAAAACGGCAATGAGAGAGTTAAATAGACTCTGATCTCATGGATACTCTTCTACACCATCATGTAGAGCAGCAGAATCCAAGTAGAAAAGGTGCAACATATTGGATCTATTTTCCCTGTTTCATTTTGTATTTAAATGCAGCATTGTTAGTTCATAATGCCTACAAACTGTTTATTTACCACGCGTCTTCAGGAGTAAAGCTACACCACATGATTTATTGAGCTAATGGGGAGAAGCTCTCAGGTCCTCAGGATAAGATATGTTACATATATTACAAGCTCCCTCTAAATACTTATATATTATCAGTGCAATAATACATTTAACATTATTCTTCCTTATTTGTTATAATGTCTAAAGAAACCAAAGGAATACGTTTAAATACAGCAAGGAATGACAAGAGGAAATGCCTGCTCCCAAGAGATTATATTTTATTATAATGAGAAGATATAAATATAGTAAGAAGTAGAGTATCTGACTGTATGTCCAGTCTCACGTAAATCTACATTACTTGTAGCCACATTAAATTTGAAGCTCGTATCCGCAACGTGAGACCTGCGACGGCTGCGAGCTTGAAGAGTTGCGGATTTACGGTGCTATTAAATTGGAACAGGCTGCGAGTTACGAGCTTGAGAGGCAAGCCCGTAAACCATTTTTCGCTCGTTGGATGTGACGCCGTGAATGTGATCAATTAGTCAAACTTTTAGTTACAGGGTTTAGATGGAGCCAATGGAAACAGAGATTGTCAGAATTACGTCACTGAAAAATGGAGGTGGGATTTCAAAGTCTTACGGGGTTCAATTACGAGTTAGGATCGGACGCACATTCCAGTTATGATGCAATATTGATAAAGCCGTAAATAGGATATTCTATCACATGCGAGTTACAGTATATTTATTAACACACTGATTGCCGGGATCGATATAACATGGAAATTACACATGAAATAAAGTGTTTTTTTTGGCCGATTTGCAAGTTTGTGAATGTTGTGTTATTAATTCTAAGACCTAACATCACTTTCCCTTTTATTATGAGTACAGTAGTGTGGTGATATTTGCATTTAAAGTGCTACGGGTTGGACTTTGCCCCCCTTGCGGATCTTTTCTAGTAATCGTTGGCTTCTTGGCTTCATTTGCGAGTTACGGGGTTGAAAGCCAGATTTTCATGCAATTTAATAGCGTAATTGGAACGGTTACGGGCTTGAGAGATCAAAGGATTCTCAAGCTCGCAAGAGGGTTTTCTCGCTCCTACCCCACAATTCATCGGTGGGCTGGTTCAAGAGGCCAATTTAATAGCCGTAAGTCTTGTGGGCTACATTACGAGCTACGATCTTACACGTTGGGGGGATTTCATGTGGCTGTTTGTCAGCCAATGTGTTATAATGTAGTTGGGAATCAGGAAAACACAGCATGGGAATCTGGTCTGTCTGCCAAGCTACTGTAATGAAATTATTGTTACAAGGGAAAGAATTGTGAATGGGAGAGGGGGACAAAGGAGGAGAGTGAAAGCAAGACAAGATAGAGGCATCCAGGACAAAGGAGGAGAGTGAAAGCAAGACAAGATAGAGGCATCCAGGACAAGGGAGGAGAGTGAAAGCAAGACAAGATAGAGGCATCCAGGACAAGGGAGGAGAGTGAAAGCAAGACAAGATAGAGGCATCCAGGACAAGGGAGGAGAGTGAAAGCAAGACAAGATAGAGGCATCCAGGACAAAGGAGGAGAGTGAAAGCAAGACAAGATAGAGGCATCCAGGACAAAGGAGGAGAGTGAAAGCAAGACAAGATAGAGGCATCCGGGACAAGGGAGGAGAGTGAAAGCAAGACAAGATAGAGGCATCCGGGACAAGGGAGGAGAGTGAAAGCAAGACAAGATAGAGGCATCCAGGACAAGGGAGGAGAGTGAAAGCAAGACAAGATAGAGGCATCCAGGACAAGGGAGGAGAGTGAAAGCAAGACAAGATAGAGGCATCCAGGACAAAGGAGGAGAGTGAAAGCAAGACAAGATAGAGGCATCCAGGACAAGGGAGGAGAGTGAAAGCAAGACAAGATAGAGGCATCCAGGACAAGGGAGGAGAGTGAAAGCAAGACAAGATAGAGGCATCCAGGACAAGGGAGGAGAGTGAAAGCAAGACAAGATAGAGGCATCCAGGACAAAGGAGGAGAGTGAAAGCAAGACAAGATAGAGGCATCCAGGACAAAGGAGGAGAGTGAAAGCAAGACAAGATAGAGGCATCCGGGACAAGGGAGGAGAGTGAAAGCAAGACAAGATAGAGGCATCCGGGACAAGGGAGGAGAGTGAAAGCAAGACAAGATAGAGGCATCCGGGACAAGGGAGGAGAGTGAAAGCAAGACAAGATAGAGGCATCCAGGACAAGGGAGGAGAGTGAAAGTAAGACAAGATAGAGGCATCCAGGACAAGGGAGGAGAGTGAAAGCAAGACAAGGTGAAGTGAGACAGCCAGGACAAGGGAGGAGAGAGTGAGACAGGACAAGGTGAAGTGAGACAGCCAGGGCAAGGGAGGAAAGAGTGAGACAGGACAAGGTGAAGTGAGACAACCAGGACAAGGGAGGAGAGAGTGAGACAGGACAAGGTGAAGTGAGACAGCCAGGACAAGGGAGGAGAGAGTGAGACAGGACAAGGTGAAGTGAGACAGCCAGGGCAAGGGAGGAGAGAGTGAGACAGGACAAGGTGAAGTGAGACAGCCAGGGCAAGGGAGGAGAGAGTGAGACAGGACAAGGTGAAGTGAGACAGCCAGGACAAGGGAGGAGAGAGTGAGACAGGACAAGGTGAAGTGAGACAGCCAGGACAAGGGAGGAGAGAGTGAGACAGGACAAGGTGAAGTGAGACAGCCAGGACAAGGGAGGAGAGAGTGAGACAGGACAAGGTGAAGTGAGACAGCCAGGGCAAGGGAGGAGAGAGTGAGACAGGACAAGGGGAAGTGAGACAGCCAGGGCAAGGGAGGAGAGAGTGAGACAGAACAAGGTGAAGTGAGACAGCCAGGACAAGGGAGGAGAGAGTGAGACAGGACAAGGTGAAGTGAGACAGCCAGGACAAAGGAGGAGAGAGTGAGACAGGACAAGGTGAAGTGAGACAGCCAGGACAAGGGAGGAGAGAGTGAGACAGGACAAGGTGAAGTGAGACAGCCAGGGCAAGGGAGGAGAGAGTGAGACAGGACAAGGGGAAGTGAGACAGCCAGGACAAGGGAGGAGAGAGTGAGACAGGACAAGGGGAAGTGAGACAGCCAGGGCAAGGGAGGAGAGAGTGAGACAGGACAAGGGGAAGTGAGACAGCCAGGGCAAGGGAGGAGAGAGTGAGACAGGACAAGGTGAAGTGAGACAGCCAGGACAAAGGAGGAGAGAGTGAGACAGGACAAGGTGAAGTGAGACAGCCAGGACAAGGGAGGAGAGAGTGAGACAGGACAAGGTGAAGTGAGACAGCCGGGACAAGGGAGGAGAGAGTGAGACAGGACAAGGTGAAGTAAGACAACCAGGGCAAGGGAGGAGAGAGTGAGACAGGACAAGGTGAAGTGAGACAGCCAGGACAAGGAAGGAGAGAGTGAGACAGGACAAGGTGAAGTGAGACAGCCAGGACAAGGGAGGAGAGAGTGAGACAGTCAGGGCAAGGGAGGAGAGAGTGAGACAGGACAAGGTGAAGTGAGACAGCCAGGGCAAGGGAGGAGAGAGTGAGACAGGACAAGGTGAAGTGAGACAGCCAGGACAAGGGAGGAGAGAGTGAGACAGGACAAGGTGAAGTGAGACAGCCAGGGCAAGGGAGGAGAGAGTGAGACAGGACAAGGTGAAGTGAGACAGCCAGGACAAGGGAGGAGAGAGTGAGACAGGACAAGGTGAAGTGAGACAGCCAGGACAAGGGAGGAGAGAGTGAGACAGGACAAGGTGAAGTGAGACAGCCAGGACAAAGGAGGAGAGAGTGAGACAGGACAAGGTGAAGTGAGACAGCCAGGGCAAGGGAGGAGAGAGTGAGACAGGACAAGGGGAAGTGAGACAGCCAGGGCAAGGGAGGAGAGAGTGAGACAGGACAAGGTGAAGTGAGACAGCCAGGGCAAGGGAGGAGAGAGTGAGACAGGACAAGGTGAAGTGAGACAGCCAGGACAAGGGAGGAGAGAGTGAGACAGGACAAGGTGAAGTGAGACAGCCAGGACAAGGGAGGAGAGAGTGAGACAGGACAAGGTGAAGTGAGACAGCCAGGACAAGGGAGGAGAGAGTGAGACAGGACAAGGTGAAGTGAGACAGCCAGGGCAAGGGAGGAGAGAGTGAGACAGGACAAGGTGAAGTGAGACAGCCAGGACAAGGAAGGAGAGAGTGAGACAGGACAAGGGGAAGTGAGACAGCCAGGACAAGGGAGGAGAGAGTGAGACAGGACAAGGTGAAGTGAGACAGCCAGGACAAGGGAGGAGAGAGTGAGACAGGACAAGGTGAAGTGAGACAGCCAGGACAAGGGAGGAGAGAGTGAGACAGGACAAGGTGAAGTGAGACAGCCAGGACAAGGGAGGAGAGAGTGAGACAGGACAAGGTGAAGTGAGACAGCCAGGACAAGGGAGGAGAGAGTGAGACAGGACAAGGTGAAGTGAGACAGCCAGGGCAAGGGAGGAGAGAGTGAGACAGGACAAGGTGAAGTGAGACAGCCAGGACAAGGGAGGAGAGAGTGAGACAGGACAAGGTGAAGTGAGACAGCCAGGGCAAGGGAGGAGAGAGTGAGACAGGACAAGGTGAAGTGAGACAGCCAGGACAAGGGAGGAGAGAGTGAGACAGGACAAGGTGAAGTGAGACAGCCAGGACAAGGGAGGAGAGAGTGAGACAGGACAAGGTGAAGTGAGACAGCCAGGGCAAGGGAGGAGAGAGACAGCCATGACAAGCAATGTGTGAGACAGCACAGTCAAGAGAGGAGAGAGAATGCCAGGACAGTGGAGGAGAGAGAGAGAGCAATGGCAAAGGAGGAGAAAAATTGTAAAAGAGAATTGAGACAGCAATAAAATGGAGTATAGATACATCCAAGGGGATATAGACAATCAGGGCAAGGATGGAGAGATACATCATGGGAGGACAGAGAAAGGAGGAGTGGGGCTAAAGTAAGTGCCAAGCACAGAGGCCCACTACATGATAGGGCCCACTGATACTGGCAACAGCATAGGATAATGGGAGGGAATATTAATTTGAAAATGAGAAGAGGCATCCATGGTAAAGAAGGAGATAAAGAAATAGAAGGGAAATGGAAGAGGCATCCATGGTAAAGGAGGAGCATATTAACTAATATAGTGATTGAATGGAAAGTCTTAGGGTAAGCTGTACCCAACTGGTTATTACACTGTATTAGGGATATACATCACACATATACAGAGCTCAGGAGTTAACTAAACATAAATGTAAAACAAAAAAGGAAAATTCCTCTCCTTGAATAGAGGAGACAGCAGAGGGGATATCTGGATCAGGTGCCTGGTGGCGATATGGAGGGGTATCACCAGAGTCTGCTGTTGAAACAGTATAAACCAGAGAGAGCTTGAGAGATATATCCAGAGACAGGGCGGCTTGGAGTCACTATGTATCTGTTATTGGGGGTGAGGCAGCTCTGTGCGTCTCAGTGTCTGCAGGCGAATCTGAGAGTTGTGTGTGCTCATGTGAGGGGGTGTGTGGCGCTTTGTACTGATGTGGCTGGATTTGTCCCTCATTAGCATGATGGGTGAATTATATCCTTCCATTGCTGAGGTTACACACTGACACAGACACTGTCACAAGTTGATAACACAGGAATAACATAGGGATTGGAAAGGTTTCACCTTATCTATAGTGTTCATATTGTTTTGCCTTGATCACAACGTATGTATAGCGCTACGTAATATATTGGCGTTTTGCAAATAAACGATAATAATATTAATATAATAATAATCTGTCTGATAATAAAAGTCTGTCTGGTGGATGGGCATATGAGATGGGTCTAGGTTCTTATCTTTGTCTCAGTGGGTCTGTTTTGGCTCATACAGAACATGCAATGACCATGGACACTTCCTACCCAGTTATCTGCAAGAAATGGCCATTATATTTTTCTGCAGACAGACCCAGATGTAATGCTCTGGTTGGATTAGTAGTAACAGACATTGTCCTGTACACCGCAGACACGTGAGGAGGGGGCAAAGTGTCCTGTAATCCCAGGACAATGCAGCAAATCCCCAGAACAATATCTGTAATTACAGGACAGAAGCAGGGGCGAAGGCCGATTGTACAGCTGGGATTAGGAGGGCACGACCTGAGAAGATTATTGTGGATATCGAGGCTCCTGTGGTTAATTCCACTGTATGGTTAGACAGGTTGGTGTGTCTGAGAGTTTTGGGGTAATAAAAGGGTATATTCTCCACCAACTACTCCTTACCAAGATCCTGTGATGATAAAGTCTCATAGGTTCATGCATTAAAAAAAGCAAATCTGAAATATCTCCCAAAATAAATATATACATTCACCCACTCATAAACCATAATCCCTTACAAACCCTGCACTCCTGAAAATAAATCATCAGCCCTTACAGATCATCCACCCTCTCGCTGCACCTCCTCATAGAATATAATCACTTACCTATTATCAATCATCTTTTAGCACATCCTGACACTCTCGCTGCACTTCCTGACTGATCATCACCCCTTACAGATCATCCACATTCTCCCTGCACCCCCTGATAGATCATCACCCTTACAGATCATCCACATTCTCCCTACACCTCCTGATAGATCATCACCCTTACAGATCATCCACCTTCTCTCTACACCTCCAGATAGATCATCACCCTTACAGATCATCCACCTTCTCTCTACACCTCCAGATAGATCATCACTCTTACAGATCATCCACCTTTTCCCTACACCTCCAGATAGATCATCACCCTTACAGATCATCCATCTTCTCCCTACACCTCCAGATAGATCATCACCCTTACAGATCATCCACCCTCTCTCTAAACCTCCAGATAGATCATCACCCTTACAGATCATCCATCTTCTCCCTACACCTCCAGATAGATCATCACCCTTACAGATCATCCACATTCTCCCTACACCTCCAGATAGATCATCACCCTTACAGATCATCCACCCTCTCTCTAAACCTCCAGATAGATCATCACCCTTACAGATCATCCATCTTCTCCCTACACCTCCAGATAGATCATCACCCCTACAGATTATCCACATTCTCCCTACACCTCCAGATAGATCATCACCCCTTACAGATCATCCACCCTCTCACTACACCTCCAGATAGATCATCACCCTTACAGATCATCCACCTTTTCCCTACACCTCCTGATAGATCATCACCCTTACAGACCATCCACCTTCTCCCTACACCTCCAGATAGATCATCACCCTTACAGATCATCCACCTTCTCCCTACACCCCCTGATAGATCATCACCCTTACAGATCATCCACCTTCTCCCTACACCTCCAGATAGATCATCACCCTTACAGATCATCCACCTTCTCCCTACACCCCCTGATAGATCATCACCCTTACAGATCATCCACCTTCTCCCTACACCTCCAGATAGATCATCACCCTTACAGATCATCCACCTTCTCCCTACACCTCCTGATAGATCATCACCCTTACAGATCATCCACCTTCTCCCTACACCTCCAGATAGATCATCACCCTTACAGACCATCCACCCTCTCTCTACACCTCCAGATAGATCATCACCCTTACAGATCATCCATCTTCTCCCTACACCTCCAGATAGATCATCACCCTTACAGATCATCCACCTTCTCCCTACACCTCCAGATAGATCATCACCCTTACAGATCATCCACCTTCTCCCTACACCCCCTGATAGATCATCACCCTTACAGATCATCCACCTTCTCCCTACACCTCCAGATAGATCATCACCCTTACAGATCATCCACATTCTCCCTACACCTCCTGATAGATCATCACCCTTACAGATCATCCACCTTCTCCCTACACCTCCAGATAGATCATCACCCTTACAGACCATCCACCCTCTCTCTACACCTCCAGATAGATCATCACCCTTACAGATCATCCATCTTCTCCCTACACCTCCAGATAGATCATCACCCTTACAGATCATCCACCTTCTCCCTACACCTCCAGATAGATCATCACCCTTACAGATCATCCACCTTCTCCCTACACCCCCTGATAGATCATCACCCTTACAGATCATCCACCTTCTCCCTACACCTCCAGATAGATCATCACCCTTACAGACCATCCACCCTCTCTCTACACCTCCAGATAGATCATCACCCTTACAGATCATCCATCTTCTCCCTACACCTCCAGATAGATCATCACCCCTTACAGATCATCCACCTTCTCACTACACCTCCAGATAGATCATCACTCTTACAGATCATCCACCTTCTCCCTGCACCCCCTGATAGATAATAGCCTCTTACAGATCATCCACTCTCCTGCACCTCCTGGTATACCATCATCCCTTATAAGTCATCAACCCTCTCCCTTCACCTTCTCATAGATCATCACCCTTCACAGATCATTCACTCTCTCCCTGCACCTCCTGATAGATTGCCACCCCTCATAGATCATCCACACTCTCACAGCACCTCCTGATAGATCATTATCCCTTACAGATTATAATATATATATATATATATATATATATATATATATATATATATATATATATATATATAGAGTATATGGGTGATCATACTAAGTGAAAATATATGGTTTCCCATTGCATCAATGGGCCCTTTATTGGTTATCCTTTCGTAATTTGTTGGTTGAGGGACACCAGTGGTGTATATTGTTATGGAGTTTCTGCTGACCTTGTTGTGTTGGTTTGGTTATTTGTTTCATGATATTATTTAGTGTTTAATTTAGGTTAATTATCTTACTACCAGTCACCAGGATATCTAGCAGATTTGCTATGACAGGCTCCTTAGGCGGAAGAAGGGTTAACACAAGGTCATTTATAATGTACACATCACGTGATCTCTCCGATATGGGAAGATCTGTACAAAAAACAAAATCACTGAGATTAAGAGATATTTATCTGAAAAGTTAATATATTTTATTGTGTATTAATCCTCCCCCCCCCACCCCCATCTCATGCTTTTTCTGACCTCAGCTCATTGTAAGGAATATTCTGAGCCGTACAGAGCTCTGTGTCTATATTTGCTCCTGGACCCTCTAGCTATAGATTTTATTCTCTCTTCACATTTTAACACAACGTGCTAAAAAAGTCCTGACGGAGAGTCACAGAAGGAACAAAATGAGCTGCTCGTGTGTACATATCAGCAAATAAACAAAAAGTGTCTTCTTCTTTACAGTATTTACATAGTAAATAAGGATTTAAATGGAAAATGTTGTGTACTACATGGAATCTAAATACACAGTGCTACTACTTGCTAACTGAGAAAGAATAATCTTCAAAATGAACTCTATATATATATATATATATATATATAAATATATATATATATATATATATATATATATATATATATATAGGTAACCTTCTAAACCTTTCCTTACAGAACTCACCATTTTCATATACCACTTCTATGCCAATGACACCCCACTTTCAACCATGGGTCTCTTGTTTTATGTGTATCTTGGATTTCCTCCAATGCATTCATATATTTTGCCTACGACTAAATTCCCAAACCAGGCCTAGTTCATCAACATTGTAGTCAGTACAATCACGACTGATCCAGTCCAACCAGCTTAATACGCAGGTTGTATCCTGTGGTCGTTCAATTTCCAGAATCTACTTTTCCTCAGAAACATGATCAAGATATTCAATTTTCTTGGTCCCTTCATTTCTTGAATACTGTCTCAGGCCATCATACTCTCACATCTTGATTAATGCAACCGTTTGCTCCTAAACTCCATAATCTAAATGGCACGCTGAGTCATATCCCTTTATCTTATCCCACCAAATCCTAAACTAGCTTTCACTTAAGTAATCACTCAAGTAATCTTGTATCTCCCGAGACTGCGTCTTGTGGTGTCTCCTCTATATCACTTACATTGAGTGAGGTCTCTAAAGCCTCACATCTTACTGATTGCCCTTATTCATTTAAAATTCCCCTCCACAGAAAATCAAACAAATCCCCATTTTCTCTAGCTTTGAAATGCATCTGAAATCTAATTTAATTAATCATTTCTATAAAACACTTAATGGTACCATAGGCATTGTTAATGAGCAATATATCTATGCAATGTAACACAATATGTACATGGATGATACTATGCTCATAAAGATATGTATACAATCAAATATATATACTGAAAAAGAGTCTTAGCCTGATATAAGGAAAGTATATCATGCCCCGTCTCCCTATATATACCTCTATTCCTCCATAACTACCACTTGGCTCCAGGACTTTACAAATGTTGCACCTGCCCTGTGGAAATCTCCTTCTCTCCATGAGTTGTCTTCCACACCAAACAAAAATTGCAGAATGTCATGGACTGGTATACATGAAATGCCTAGCATCAAAGAAGCCCCTGGTATGGTAGGTACTGGAGGGCCTCATAACAATGTTGAAAGGTACTGGAGGGCATCACAATGAGTCTTGGACTAAACAAACTGGCATTAAACTGAATCCTATAGTAAAAAAAAGTGGGTATTACAGGGTGGCATGTTTTGCCTTACATAAAATCCTATACACCCAAACATTATACCTTTCCCTGACATGACCACTCACTTCCTAAATAGATACCATGAGGCCACTACCCACCAAGATGGCCCCTCATCCTCTGGCCATACCATTCCTATCATCAGCCCTAGATTGTGGTTATTGTAAGTACGGGGAGTGATATCAACCTGAAGAAACCAATAGTTAGACACCTCTCCTAAAACAATATATACACTAGTTGGTATCCATACTACTTACGTGTTGACAGATAGTAACATCTTATTGATCAGTCTGTCTTTTATTCTATGTGTAGTTAAATGTCCTCATCCCGTGACCAGTCTGTGGATTCACCTATGTTCCTTCTAGCTCTTTCTGTGTATAGTATTATTGAGCCTCCTGCATTTTAAATGTTAAACCTGTCTCCTTTTGTCTTAGCAATGTCAAGATTAGCAGTTAACACTGAGAGACAAGAGAGTTCTGGGACAAAATGCTTCTCCTTCCAATTAGCATAAAAATGCAGACAGCTCCAGAAATGGATTTAATAACTGAACTTGTCCCACCCGGCGCCTGAGATAGATAGAATGGGACATCTCTGTGCCCTGAGCCCAGGAAAGTCTGTGCCAACCTAATAAACTTGTAAAATGTGCTCACTGAATCCTGAAATAAAAACCATGGGCATTACAGGCTGGCACTGACTGGCATTACAATGAGTATTGTACTAACCACAGAGGTTATTGCAGGGCATGTGATGGCATCACACTGAATTTTGTACAAAGTACAGTGGGCATTACAGGGTGGTATGTACTGGCATCACTTTGAGTCCTGAACTAAATACAGAATGCCCCTGACTGGCATCATACTGATCACTGCACTGAACATTACAGACTGGCACATACTAAATGCAGATGATATTAAAATATGACATGGTTTGGCATAAAGCTGAATCCTGTATGAAACACAGAGAATATTAGAAAATAGCATCTGTTGGCATCAAGCTGAATTCAGTTTGTATTACAGGGTGGCATCACACTAAGAACTGTACTGATCATGGTAGGTATAACAGGAAGAAATACATTTGCACATTTTGAGTCCATCACACATTTTTCATTACATTTTACATTTAATATAATCAAAAGCAGATCATCACACCTTACAGACACCTTGTCATGTTTCATCACTACTTACTGATCATCCACTCACTCCATTGGACTCTCTCATAGATCAAGACATCTTACAGATCATCCCCAAGCTCCTTGAACTCTCTCATGGATCATCACACCTTACAGACCATCAACAAACTACCTTATAGATTATCACTCCTTCCAGATCATCCTCCCCTTTCCTTGGACTCCCTTATAGATCTAGACACCTTACAGATTATCCGCCATATCCCTGCACATTGTCCTAACAGGTCCTTCACCCTCTCCCTCTGACTCCCTCATTGATCATCACACCTTTTCAGATCATCTTTCAGATCATCCACAAGCTCCTTGGATTCCCTCATAGATCATCACTCCTTATAGATCACCCACAAGCCCTTTGGACTCCCTCATAGATCTCACACCTTACAGATCATCAACAAGCTCCTTGGACTCCCTCATAGATCATCTCATCTTATAGATCTTGACCAAACTCTTTGGACTCCCTCACAGATAATCACTCCTTACAGATCACCTACAAGCTCCTTAAACTCCCTCATAGATCATCACACCTTACAGATCATCAACAAACTCCTTGGACTTCCTTATAGTTTATCACTCCTTACAGATCATCTACCCTCTCCCTTGGACTCCCTCATAGATCTAGATGCACCACACATCATAAACAAACTTCTTGGACTCTTGTATCACTCCTTACAGGTCATTCATCATCTCCCTGCACCTTGTCATGTATAGTTACTCCTTACAGATCATTCTCACTCAAACTCCCTCATAGATCATCACACCTTACATGTCATCCACGTGCTCCTTGGACTCCCTCACAGATCAATCTTTATAGATCATCCACCTTCTCCCTTGGACCCCACACCCCCATAGATCATCATTTTTAGGCAGTAGGAAATAAACTAAATAAATACATAAAACTAAGCAAAATGGCAATTTTCAGAATGTTCCTCATTTTCATGTCATGAGTGCTATCCAACAGTATTTCTTACCATAGTCACTGATTAATTAATAAACATAATTTTTTCAATTAATGTTTTTTTCAATGAAAGTATTAATTTTTTGTTAAAAAACTTATTTTGCCCTTCTTTGAAGTAGGCATTTTACATCATTTTCTTGTCTGCTTTCGCTTCCTATACTGTGGTAATCTCCTACTCTGTTAGAATTGGCAGCCTTGATTGCTTTTTATTATAAATAAAGCTAAGTACCAATAAGCCAAAATAAAATGTAGCCTGCACAGAATGCCCAACTCCTCAAAATAAAGACTAGTAGAGTAGTAACAAATATTGATGCTTAATGACTCAATGGATAATGTAAGGAACAATATTGGATGTTTAATTTTAATGGGAAATTTGCTTTTATGGTAACTAACAAAGCACAGTTCAAAATGGCGCACATCACATTAAAAACCAACAACCACACAATGGATGCCCTGCTATGATAGCACAATAATGCCAGTGAGTGCCTGCTAGATATCCACTGGTAACTGGTAGGAAGATGATTAACTAAAGTTTAGCACCAAGAAATATCATGAAACAAATAACCATACAAACATAACAAGGCCATCCTTGCATACACTCCACAACACCACTGGTATTCCTCAAAGCACTGGTGTGCCACAAATATAGGACCTATATAGGACCTATGGATGCAACCTCAGATATAATATTCTGAATCAGTTTGGTCTCATATATATATATATATATATATATATATATATATATATATATATATATATATATATATATATATGAGACCAAACTGATTATATATATACAGGGGTGGGAATTTCCTGGGATGAAATCTGTGTTTCTGGATCCTACATATTTATTCCAAAGTATTGTATGAAGGGTTACCTTCCAGCCTCCTAGAAAACAGCCTGTCTGGCTTCTATAGAATCATCCTGGCTCCTAAATTTGAAATATTTTGTCCACCATCATAAGATCTTCCTGGCTTCTAAGTTTTAGTTCTCTCTCTCTCTCTCTCTCTCTCTCTCTCTCTCTCTCTCTCTCTCTCTCTCTCTCTCTATATATATATATATATATATATATACAATTGTAGATTTAAATGCTCATGTTAACTCAATTTTTCACCATAAAAGATCCCCTTTCTTAATATAAGTTTTCTAATATATTAATTTATTTTTAGCATCTATTGCACAGCACATCTTTTCAGTTGCACAGGCACTTTATTACTATAATTCTGGACTATGTTCTTATTTTCTCCACTAGAGATATTTAATATCTGAATAAACCAACTAACAGTTTGAACATATTATAAGATTATAAAAACTATAATAAGATAAGGTCTTCTATTTAGGAGTACAGTTGGATTTATTATAAAAAAACTCAGGAAGTAGCTTATTTTGTGTCTTATCTCTTTTAGTTATGTCTTAATTCTTTTTTTAAATGCACATATGAATAAAAAGTTAAATTTTGAAATTATCCTATTTCTTGTTTCTATTTAATCTATAGTGGAGTTATCTATAGAAAAAAGGGTGTCCTTTCTTTCTTGTGTCATATAATCCAATGTATTAATTACATCCTTCCAGAGAAAGGCTTTCATTTAAAAGTAATAAAGAAAAGGATATTATTCCTGACTAATAATTAACAGATTGAGCCAAAGCCTAAACTCCTATAAAATAGTTCTGCTTCCAAAAACAGACGTTAGAATAAACTCCATTTTTAGGCATATATATATATATATTTTTATTTTTTATTTTTTTATTTTATTTATTAATAATGCACTTTCAATAGTGTCTGAAGCTCAAATACTAACAGTATAGCTATAAATATATATGTATATCTTTATCTTTAGAGACTTATGAAAGTTCATAATTCCTTGGCCCATTTATCCAGTTTCCCTCTATAAATCTCTCCCAACCTGGTGCTAGGTGCTCTGTGCATGGTAATATGTGTATGGTATTCTATCTTACATTATATATAAAAAGAAAACATATATATGATGCCATATTGTAGACTATATCCAGGTATTTTCATGCAAATGATAAAATGATAATTACTAACCACCAGACTGGCATGGACTTGTGGTCATAACTGAGTGCATTTCCAAATAAATGCACTTGGGTTAATTATATATAATGTACCAGTGTCCATGACAAGATGATGGACCACAGGGACTGTAATATATCACTGTCAGAGATGCCAATCTGGGGGTGACAATTAACAGGTGATCATCTAAGTGAAAACACATGGACACATTCTGTAACATTTGCTGACACATTGTAATTAACATGTTGAAAAAAGTTACATTATAATCATTTTCTAGTGTCTATATTTCCTTTGATATAAATAAATATAGATAGACTCAATATGTACATTCAAATCATCCATTCAATTAATAACTGCATACATAATGTGGATATTAGCCACTTGTCCTGACCACTGAAACATACATATGTGCACACTTACATTATAGAATTAGGGAATATTTTTTGTATATATTCTATGATATATATGTTGAGTGCAATGCAGAAATTAAAGGAAATTCATCCAAAATTCAAAATATTCCGTGTTTTTATTTAGTTTTTCTTTAGATCCTCCAGGAAGTGAGGCAATCCTTTCTGCAATGGAATATATGAGGTTAATCTGTGCCATGACATCTGATGTGGGTTTAGTCTATGATTAACGCACATAAACAAAGTCCTTCCAGTCCAGGACTTGCCAGCCAGACTTTGCCCAAGTCTGTGTAGGGTGAAGCCATATAAAGGGGACCCCAAGGTCTGAGTTCTGGGTGAGAGGAGGGGTGCAGTGGGGGTGTCCTCAGGGTTTGTCTGTACAATGTTTGCAAATGTTGGAGGTGCCCCCAGGAAAGGTTGGGCACTTGTCAGGAGCCCCAGGCACTGTTGTGCCAGGATAGGGGTACACAGTGGACTGGCCAAAAGGTGGTAGGGTGCTGTTGAGTGTGCTGCCAAGTGAGGTGCCCATGGTCTGCCCCTGGTTCAGATATGCCACCAGCCTTCTCATCTCCTCCAGAGCCTGGGCTTGCATGAGGATGTAGTTCTTTGCCAGGAGCAGAGTGGCAATCTTGGACAGTTTCCTGACTGAGGGGCTGTGGGCATAGGGTATGACTGACCTGAGCCCATCCAGGGCATCGTTCAGATCGTGCATCCTCCTCCTCTCCCTGGCATTGATGCTGAGTCTCAGTGACCGGGGCTCCTTGGATTTCTTGCCAGTCAGTTTGCCCTCATGGTCATAGGTAGGGCTGCCCTTGGTGGGATCGTAGCTGTCATCCTCATCCCCTGTCTGGTCCTCACTGCTTTCCCCAGACTTGTCCCTGGAGTTGGGGTTGAAGTCCATGCCTGGGGGTCCTTGGTAATTGCGCCCAGATTCAGTACCTCGGAGAGCTCCATAGAAAGTCTGACCATAGGACTGTGCCAAGGTAAGGTAGGCATCCGTCGGGAGAGACTTCAAGTCTGCCATGCCCAGTCCTGGGAAGTGAGAGGCTTCCTCCTCAATACTCATGGAGACATGGAACAAATGGGTCTGCTCAGTGACAGCAGCACTATAGCTTGTGCCAGCTCCTCTCTGCCCCGTGCCAGTCTCACCTTGCTCCAGCCTACATAGGAGTATTCCTTATTCTGCTCTTTCAGGCTCCAGTCTGATCAGCAATAACTCTGCCCACTGCCTTTACCCTATTCTGCCCCCTATCAGATTTCCCAGTCTCACAATGATCTGCCAATATCACCCACCTTGAATCTGTCATAAAGTGCCAAATTTGCCAATGTGTAAGTTGTTCTCTGGTAGTCTCTGGCGATCTCACAGTATTGTGCCAGCCTCACACTGGCCTTGTGTGCTCCTCTCTGCCAGTCCCTGGATCTCACTGCTCTGCCAGTATGATGCTATGGCTACTCCTGCTGTGGAAGCCACACTCAGCTTTGCCCTGCAAGACTCTGGTATTAAGACAGTTCTGACCATGCACCGGCTCCCTCACCAGTCTCCTCCTGCCAGACCCTGGCACTCTCCTACTACTCTACCAGACCCTGGCACTCTCCTACTACTCTACCAGACCCTGGCACTCTCCTACTACTCTATCAGTCTCTGGCACTCTCCTACTACTCTACCAGTCTCTGGCACTCTCCTACTACTCTACCAGACCCTGGCACTCTCCTACTACTCTACCAGTCTCTGGCACTCTCCTACTACTCTATCAGTCTCTGGCACTCTCCTACTACTCTACCAGTCCCTGGCACTCTCACTTCACTTTGACAGTTTCTAATCCTAGCTCTGCTCAGTTCATGCCAGTATCTGGCTCTCTCACTACTCTGCCAGTCTTTCAGTGCTCCACTCCTACCAGTTTCATTCTGCTCTGCCTGTGCTCTCTCTCCTTAGTCTTGCCAGTTCTTGCTTCTCTCACTGATGTGCCAGTCTCACTCTGCCATACCCATGCTATCCTTCCCTTGCCAATCCTTGGTTCTCCCACTGCTGTGCCAGTCTCATTCTGCCCTGCCCATGCTCTCTCTCCTTAGTCTTACCAGTCCTTGGTTATCTCACTGCTGTGCCAGTCTCATTCTGCCCTGCCCATGCTCTCTCTCCTTAGTCTTGCCAGTCCTTGGCTATCTCACTGCTGTGCCAGTCTTATTCTGCCCTGCCCATGCTCTCTCTCCTTAGTCTTGCCAGTCCTTGGTTCTCTCACTGCTGTGCCAGTCTTACTCTGCCCTGCCCATGCTCTCTCTTCTTAGTCTTGCCAGTCCTTGGTTCTCTCACTGCTGTGCCAGTCTCACTCTGCTCTGCCCACGTTCTCTCTCCTTAGTCTTGCCAGTTCATGGGTCTCTCACTGCTGTGCCAGTCTTACTCTGCTCTGCCCACGCTCTCTCTCCTTAGTCTTGCCAGTTCATGGGTCTCTCACTGCTGTGCCAGTCTCATTCTGCCCTGCCCATGCTCTCTCTCCTTAGTCTTGCCAGTCCTTGGTTATCTCACTGCTGTGCCAGTCTTATTCTGCCCTGCCCATGCTCTCTCTCCTTAGTCTTGCCAGTTCATGGGTCTCTCACTGCTGTGCCAGTCTTACTCTGCTCTGCCAACGCTCTCTCTTCTTAGTCTTGCCAGTCCTTGGTTATCTCACTGCTGTGCCAGTCTCACTCTGCCCGGTCCATGCTATCTCTCCCTTTTCTTGCAAGTCCTTGCTTCTCTCACTGCTATGCCCATGCCAGTCCCTGCCTTTCCTTTGGCTCTCTCACTGCTCTGTGCACTGGTGGGGGAGGGAACTGGCTCATTTGCCTGCCCAGAGGCTTCTTATATGTCACTGATCTGCCTGTTGGGATTTCATACACCATCCAATCAGTGAGATGTGCAGTTAATTAACCCATTCACATGTGCCTTCAAGACACCCCTCTGCTGTCTATCACTTCAGGACAGTACATTTAAATGTTCACATTACAAATAAAGCCCTGTTTGCCTTTTGATGTTCATGCATCTGAATCTTTATATTAATTGTACCCAGTGCAGCCTGCCAGGGATGATAAAGCATGCCCTTCTGTTCAGCAGAGGGCTGGAAGATAACCAGGAGCACCCCATGACTAATGTCTCCTAGATCTACCAGTCCTGGCTGCTCCGACCTGCTGGGTCACTGACACTCTACCTGTGGCTATGTGAATGGGAGTTGTGCCCTTTCCTGGCATAGTAAGGACATATTTGGCTAAAGCTGCACATTGCCATCTAGAGGCTGAGCTTTGCACTGCAGGGCCCATGTGGCCCAATCAAGAATAGCTCTTTGGTTATTAGATACAATAAGTAAAGTCAGTATAATTTAAGTAATATTGAGCTTCTCAGATTCCCAGCATCTCAAGGCCACTGTTCTTTAGCCAACACCTCAAGTTTGTGAAGTATGTAACAAAGTAACAACATTAGCAGCTGTGTAAGACAGGAACCCCTTTCTGGATCACTACCTTGTCCTGTGAAGGGGCTTGTGTACTTCAATCAAGATGACCTTATGAATAAGCACAACCAAAGACAACTAAAGATGTGCCTGGCGGGGAGTCGGACACAACTGAACGACTATACAACAACAAAGACAGAAACACAACATTGTTACACAAAAGATTAAGATTTGTAGACTATGTTTATATATAGAATTTGATACCTACTCTTTCCCTTAAACATGCCCCGAAGCAGACATCAACATCTGCAGGCTTGCTTCTACAGTGATGTAAACTCCCATCTAATACAGACATCCACCATAGACACCTCCAGGGTCCAGCGGAGACATCAAAAGCTGGCGTTATGATTTTTTCCTGCTTAATTATGTTCTTACTCACACTTAAAGTTTTCAAACAGGTATTTTTTCCTCACACACTACTCTTTTCAAAGAGCATGCTATCTATCCGTAATAAATAAAGCTCACACATTAATTTGCAGCACAGGCTATAGATTTGTTTCCCTCTGTTTAATTAATTTATTTAATTTGGCCCAGCCAATCAGGGAAAAAAATAACTGAAAAACAGCACCAATCCAGTGCATTCTAATTGTACAATGCCAAGTCATCCAATCAGCATCTGTACTGAGCCAACCATACAGCTGAGGAGCTAGAGTATGGTGCCTTCCATACAAATAATTTGCCCCCTATACTTCCTGTAAGAAATACATGTAGATGGTCAGCTCACCTGTCTAGAAAAATTAATATCTTCCCTCTCTCCTAATAAATAAAGAGTCCCCGTTTACAGTAGGCCGTCAATAGCAGAGGGCCCCTATCCTTTTGTGGGCCTTGGTGCATTGCACCTGCTGCATGGGCAGTAGCTCCACTAATCCTGTTATACAGAGCCAAGACTAATACAGAGCCACTACAGAACATCCTAACCTGTACAGCTGGGCTAATAAGGCCAGTCATGGATTGTTAAGTACACATCCTGTCAATCAAGTCAATACAAGGCAAATAAAAGCCAATCTGAACCTATACAACATCAAGTCAGCCAGTAAGAACCTGCATAATGCCAAGCAAGCCAATCAGAACATATACAACACCAAGCAAGCCAATCAGAACATATGCAACACCAAGCAAGCCATCAGAACATATGCAACACCAAGCATGCCATCAGAACATATAAAACACCAAGCAAGCCATCAGAACATATACAACACCAAGCATGCCAATCAGAACATATACAACACCAAGCAAGCCATCAGAACATATACAACACCAAGCAAACTAATCAGAACATATACAACACCAAGCAAGCCAATCAGAACATATACAACACCAAGCAAGCCATCAGAACATATACAACACCAAGCAAACCATCAGAACATATACAACACCAAGCATGCCAATCAGAACATATGCAACACCAAGCAAACCATTAGAACATATACAACACCAAGCATGCCAATCAGAACATATACAACACCAAGCAAACCATCAGAACATATACAACACCAAGCAAACCATCAGAACATATACAACACCAAGCAAACCATCAGAACATATACAACAACAAGCATGCCAATCAGAACATATACAACACCAAGCAAACCATCAGAACATATACAACACCAAGCAAACCATCAGAACATATACAACACCAAGCCTGCCAATCAGAACATATGCAACACCAAGCAAGCCATCAGAACATATACAACACCAAGCATGCCAATCAGAACATATACAACACCAAGCATGCTAATCAGAACATATACAACACCAAGCATGCTAATCAGAACATATACAACACCAAGCAAACTAATCAGAACATATACAACACCGAGCAAACTAATCAGAACATATACAACACCAAGCAAACCAATCAGAACATATACAACACCAAGCAAGCCATCAGAACATATACAACACCAAGCAAACCATCAGAACATATACAACACCAAGCATGCCAATCAGAACATATGCAACACCAAGCAAGCCATCAGAACATATACAACACCAAGCAAACCATCAGAACATATACAACACCAAGCATGCCAATCAGAACATATACAACACCGAGCAAGCCATCAGAACATATACAACACCAAGCAAACCATCAGAACATATACAACACCAAGCAAACTAATCAGAACATATACAACACCAAGCAAGCCAATCAGAACATATACAACACCAAGCAAACCATCAGAACATATACAACACCAAGCAAGCCATCAGAACATATACAACACCAAGCAAGCTAATCAGAACATATACAACACCAAGCAAGCCAATCAGAACATATACAACACCAAGCAAGCCAATCAGAACATATACAACATCAAGCAAGCCAATCAGAACATATACAACATCAAGCAAGCCATCAGAACATATACAACACCAAGCAAGCTATCAGAACATATACAACACCAAGCAAGCCATCATAACATATACAACACCAAGCAAGCCAATCAGAACATATACAACACCAAGCAAGCCAATCAGAACATATACAACACCAAGCAAACCATCAGAACATATACAACACCAAGCAAGCCAATCAGAACATATACAACACCAAGCAAGCCATCAGAATATATACAACACCAAGCAAGCCATCAGAACATATACAACACCAAGCAAGCCATCAGAACATATACAACACCAAGCAAGCCAATCAGAACATATACAACACCAAGCAAACTAATCAGAACATATACAACACCAAGCAAGCTAATCAGAACATATACAACACCAAGCATGCCAATCAGAACATATACAACACCAAGCATGCCAATCAGAACATATACAACACCAAGCAAACCAATCAGAACATATACAACACCAAGCAAACCATCAGAACATATACAACACCAAGCAAACCAATCAGAACATATACAACACCAAGCAAACTAATCAGAACATATACAACACCAAGCAAGCTAATCAGAACATATACAACACCAAGCAAGCTAATCAGAACATATACAACACCAAGCATGCCAATCAGAACATATACAACACCAAGCATGCCAATCAGAACATATACAACACCAAGCAAACCATCAGAACATATACAACACCAAGCAAACCATCAGAACATATACAACACCAAGCAAACTAATCAGAACATTTACAACACCAAGCAAACCAATCAGAACATAAACAACACCAAGCAAGCCATCAGAACATATACAACACCAAGCAAGCCATCAGAACATATACAACACCAAGCAAACCAATCAGAACATATACAACACCAAGCAAACTAATCAGAACATATACAACACCAAGCAAGCTAATCAGAACATATACAACACCAAGCATGCCAATCAGAACATATACAACACCAAGCATGCCAATCAGAACATATACAACACCAAGCAAACCATCAGAACATATACAACACCAAGCAAACCATCAGAACATATACAACACCAAGCAAACTAATCAGAACATTTACAACACCAAGCAAACCAATCAGAACATAAACAACACCAAGCAAGCCATCAGAACATATACAACACCAAGCAAACCATCAGAACATATATAACACCAAGCAAGCTAATCAGAACATATACAACACCAAGCAAGTCATCAGAACATATACAACACCAAGCAAGCCAATCAGAACATATATAACATTAAGCAAACTAATCAGAACATATACAACACCAAGCAAGCCAATCAGAACATATACAACACCAAGCAAGCCAATCAGAACATATACAACACCAAGCAAGCCAATCAGAACCTATACAACGCCAAGCAAGCCATCAGAACATATACAACACCAAGCAAGCTAATCGGAACATATACAACACCAAGCAAGCTAATCGGAACATATACAACACCAAGCAAGCTAATCGGAACATATACAACACCAAGCAAGCTAATCAGAGCATATACAACACCAAGCAAGCTAATCGGAACATATACAACACAAAGCAAGCTATCAGAACATATACAACACCAAGCAAGCCATCAGAACATATACAACACCAAGCAAGCCATCAGAACATATACAACACCAAGCAAGCCATCAGAACATATACAACACCAAGCAAGCTAATCAGAACATATACAACACCAAGCAATGCAAGGTGCTTTGTGAAAGCAATTTGGACACCGGATTCTAAGCTCAAAGACGGGGCCCCATTTTTTTTAAATGTGTTATTATTGTTTTGCCTTGAACACAACTCATGTATAGCGTTACAGAATATGTTGGCGCTTCACAAATAAATGATAATAATAATCAGAACCTGTACAACACCAATCCAATCAACCAGGACATTTACAAAGCCAATCCAGCTAATTAGACTTGGAGCAACAACGATCCAGCCAAATGTACAACACCAACTAAGCCAATCTGAACCTGAGCAAAGCCAGCACAAGGAATCCTCACCAGTATACAGCCAATATGGCCAATCCTGCAATCAAAACTAACAGGAAATCCTCTGTTGTCACCAAGTGTACTTCTGTCTGTAGATGTAATTGACTGACAGATAAGATTCCTATATTTCGGCTCATTGGATGACAGAGGCGATTTTGTTTTGTTTTTACATTGAAACAAGTTTATTCTGCGTCAGGACCAACCAACTGGATAAACTAGAGGATTACTTAATGTCTGCTGTAATTTAAATTTGCACACAATATTGTTTTTAATGGCATCTGAGAAGCTTCAAGACCAATCTACTTGTTATTATATGATGCTACATGTTTGAAATCCGTAGATTTGTTTAGCATTCTCTGTGCATATGTGATTCTACATTAATTAGTGTGATATATTATAAGTAATATCTGCAGGGCGTATTGCATAATAAGTAATGTTTGACATTTAACGCACGTCTTATTGTAATCCCTAAAACAGCAAAGCAAGAAAGTGCATGTAGACCTACAGCTAACAATATGGACCTTTTATCATTGGTGAATAAGGCTCGGGCCTAGAGCAGCACGTTTTCATGGGCCAGCAAACTGCCAGTGCATTGTCATGAAATTGTGGGTGCCAACATGTCTATATACAATTAGGTTGGTAACAGTGAGTTAGGTAGAAGTGATTTACAAATTAACTGCAATGTTTTCAGTCCCTTGCAAGTAAACACTCTAGAAAATCATATAGAAAAGTTGTTTACTTTTGTCTAATTGGTTGATAATTGAATTAGTGTCATTTTTAGGTAGTTCATATATAGTCATGGTGGAATTTCCCACTAGGCAGATCAGGCAGCTGCCTAGGGGCGCTCCTCTGAGGGGGTGCGCCACTAGTGTAATAGAATGCTCTCTTCCTTGCTTAGAAGACCACTGAATTCTAGAAACATGTTTTACATTGAGTCAAAATACTTACTAGCTTTACTGTGATACTTCTATTTCTCAGTATAGGGGTTGTCATTTCCCCTGCCCAGTGGTCCTCCACCACCTTGCAAATAAATAACCTTGCAATGAATCACCTGAATGCACATTAATAGCCCTAATGCCCCCCTCCCCCTGTTGGTAGATATTTGGTAGAAGCCATTTCTTTCCTGCCTGAAGCGCCTGCTGCTTCCCAGAAGGAAGCAGACAGTGACGCAAGAAGATTGCAGAAAGCTGGGGGTGACATAAACTGATAAAAAAGAAAAAAGTGCCCCCCAAAGGGTTGTAAAAATTGTTTTGTGCTGTCCCCCTTTACCAACTCACTCAGTGCCTCCTCTTCCCATAACAGCTCCCTCCATAAGACCCTTTCCCACAACAGCACCCCTCCCCAAGAAACCATCCCATAGCATCTTGCTTCCCCAAGACCCTTTCCCATAAGAGCACCCCTCCCCAAAACCCTTTCCCACAACAGCACCCCTCTCCAAGATCCCATCCCATAACAGCACCCCTCCCCAAGATCCCATCCCATAATAGCACCCCTCCCTAAGACCACTTCCCTTAACAGAACCCCTCCCCAAGACCCTTTACCATAGCTGCTCCCCAAGACCCCATTCCATAGCTGAGCCCACCCAAAGGAGGACCCTGAAGCATTGAACCACATGCAAATCTTTACAACTTGATCGATATTCAGTAATCCATAAATGTAATTGAAACCACAATGTCTGTATTATTGTATCCATTGTTAGGAGGAGCTCTGGCCTATGGGCTGTAATAATATCCTACACCCTATGCCCTTTAGGGATCCTCACATCCTAGGCAGCAGTAATATATCACAAATAGTCCTCCCAAGACTAAAATCTAACACCTAACGGCTGTTTCGCTGCTTTGTGTAGCTGTCTGCTAGTATAATATTTGATATACTAGTAACCTTTTATAAAGCTAATATAATGACATTTTCAGAGTGATAAATAAATGTATATCACGATGATCCTTTAGGTTGTAAGTTTGAGAGTTTTCCATCTTGTGTAGGTAATCTGGAAAAAGCTCTATGTACGTTTGATTTTAAGCCCAAAGACCCTCCATTATTTGGTATATGTTGGCGCGTTACTGGATATTTTATTCAGCGTACCAAGCTTTTGAAATCCGTACATGTCTTTATTAAGTCAAAAGCAATACTCCTCATTTTTCATCTTAGTGTATATATACATAATTTTAATGTATTAGTGTTTGTGTGTATTTTTACCTATTTGTTATTTAAATATATGTATGTGCACATAAAGGCAGTTTAACAAATCTGAAACATTAGTGTAAAAACTACTAATCACCTTTAAAACCAAAAGTACTACAAGTCATGTGTATATATATATATATATATATATATATATATATATATATATATATATATATATGTATGTATGTATAAAGATGTGAGATGAAATGATACAGATAGTATTGTATGTATGAGTGAGTGTTTATTAGCTACCCTGCTCCTCATGCAACGGTGAACGCACCGAATCCTAACAACTGGACCACCCGGGTTTACGTTGTTCAGTTGTGTTCAACTCTCTGTGACCTCATGGACAGCAACACACCATGCTCATCCACTTGGTATTCATGGCAGAGAATCAAACCCAGGTCACAGTGGTGAAAGCACCGAAGCCTAAACACTGGACCACCGGGGAACCCAAAACTTTTTTTACTAATATTAATGAAATGTGCAGATATCCCGATGACCACCAGGTGGCAGTCTACCCATAGTAACCCTGTCCCTGCCTGTATAGTATTGGAAAATGAATAAAGAGTTAGTCCATCAAGTTCAACCTTTTTAGATCTCTATTGATCTTTTTAATTTGGACTATTTATTATTATTGTTAATTGTTAATTATTGTTAATTGATCCATTATACCACTAGATGGTAGGTTTTTTTTTTTTTTGGGGGGGGGGGGGGGTCTCTCAGTATACCACTAGATATTTTGGGGCAGGGTCTCTCATTCCACTAGATGGTAAGGATCTTGGGGCATGGTCTCTCATTATACCACTAGGTGGAAGGGATTTTCAGGAGGATCTCTTATTAAAACACTATATGGTATTGATGTTGGGGCATGGTCTCTCCTTATACCACTAGTTGGTAGGGATATTGGGGCAGGGTCTCTCATTCCACTAGATGGTAAGGATCTTGGGGCATGGTCTCTCATTATACCACTAGGTGGAAGGGATTTTGAGGAGGATCTCTTATTAAAACACTATATGGTATTGATGTTGGGGCATGGTCTCTCCTTATACCACTAGTTGGTAGGGATATTGGGGCAGGGTCACTCATTACACTAGATGGTAGGGATATTGGGGCAGGGTCTCTCATTATACCACTAGGTGGTAGGGATATTGGGGCAGGGTCTCTTATTATACCACTAGATATTTGGGGGCAGAGTATCTCATCATACCACTAGATGGTAGAGATTTGGGGGAGGGTCTCTCAGTATACCACTAGATATTTTGGGGAAGGGTCTCTCATTCCACTAGATGGTAAGGATCTTGGGGCATGGTCTCTCATTATACCACTAGGTGGAAGGGATTTTGAGGAGGATCTCTTATTAAAACACTATATGGTATTGATGTTGGGGCATGGTCTCTTCTTATACCACTAGTTGGTAGGGATATTGGGGCAGGGTCACTCATTACACTAGATGGTAGGGATATTGGGGCAGGGTCTCTCATTATACCACTAGGTGGTAGGGATATTGGGGCAGGGTCTCTTATTATACCACTAGATATTTGGGGGCAGAGTATCTCATTATACCACTAGATGGTAGAGATTTGGGGGAGGGTCTCTCAGTATACCACTAGATATTTTGGGGAAGGGTCTCTCATTCCACTAGATGGTAGGGATATTGGTGCATGGTCTCTCATTATACCACTAGGTGGTAGAGATATTGTGGAGGGTCTCTTATTATACCACTAGATATTTGGGGGAAGGGTAGGTATGTTGGGGTAGGATCACATATAATACCACCAGATTGTAGGGAGTTTGGGGCAGGGTTTCTCATTATATCACTAGATGGTAGTGATTTGGGGGCGGGTCTTTTTTTATACCACTAGATCTTTTGGGGGAAGGTCTCTTATTATACCACTAGATGGTAGGGATTTGGGGGTAAGGTCAATCATCCACTAGATGGTAGGGATATGGTGGCAGGGTCTCTTATTATACAATTACATATTTTGGGGAAGGGTCTCTTATTATACCACTAGATATTTTGGGGCAGGGTCTCTCATTATACCACTAGATTGTAGGGATTTTGGGGAAGGTCTCTTATTATACCACTAGATATTTAGGGACAGGGTCTCTCATTATACCACTAGATGGTAGGGATTTGGGGGCAGGGTCACTTATTCAATTAGATGGTAGGGATATTTGGGCAGGGTCTCTCATTCCACTAGATGGTAGGGATATTGGAGCAGGGTCTCTCATTCCACTAGATGGTAGGTATTTTGGGGCAGGTTCTCTCATTATACCACTTGATGGTAGGGATTTGGGGGAGGGTCTCTTTTTATACCACTAAATATTTTGGGGTAGGGTCTCTCATTAGACCACTAGATGTAGGGATTTGGGACAGGGTCTCTGATTCCACTAGTGATTTGGGGGAGGGTCTCTCATTATACCACTAGATGGTAGGGATATTAGGACAGGGTCTCTGATTCCACTAGTTGGTAGTGATTTGGGGAAGAGTCTCTCATTATACCACTATATCGTAGAGATTTGGAGTAGGGTCTAATATTATACCCCTAGATATTTTGGGGTAGGGTCTCTCATTATACCACTAGATGCAAAGATTTGGGGGACAGGGACTCTCATTATACCACTAGATGGTAGGGATTTGGGGGAGGGTCTCTTATTATACCACTAGATATTTGGGGGCCGGGTCTCTCATACCACTAGATGGTAGGGATTTGGGGTAGGGTCTCTTATTATATCACTAGATATTTTGGGGCAGGGTCTCTCATTATACCACTTGATATTTGGGGACACAGTCTCTAATTATAATACTAGATGGTAGGGATATTTAGACAGGGTCTCTCATTCCACTAGATGGTAGGGATTTTTGGCAGAGTCTCTTATTATACTACTATATATTTGGGGGCAGGATCTCTTATTATACCATTAGATATTTTGGGGCAGGGTCTCTCATTATACCACTAGATGGTAGGGATATTGGGGCAGGGTCTCTCATTATACCACTAGATGGTAGAGATATTGGGGCAGGGTCTCTCATTATACCACTAGATATTTTGGGGCACAGTCTCTCATTATACCACTAGATTGTAGGCATTTGGGGGCAGGGTCTCTCATTATACCACTAGTTATTTGGGGGCAGGATCACTTGTTATACCACTAGATGGTAGGGATATTGGGACAGGGTCTCTGATTCCACTAGTTGGTAGTGATGTGGGGAAGGGTCTCTCATTATACCACTAGATTGTAGGGATTTGGGGTAGGGTCTAATATTACACCACTACATATTTTGGGGTAGGGTCTCTCATTATACCACTAAGTGGTAGGGATATTGGGACAGGGTCTCTCATTCCACTAGTGATTTGGGGGAGGGTCTCTCATTATACCACTCGATGTAGGGATTTGGGGGGACAGGATCTCTCATTATACCACTAGATGGTAGGGATATTGGGCCAGGGTCTCTTATTATACCACTAGATATATAGGGGCATGGTATCTCATTACGCCACTAGATGGTAGGGACTTTGAGGCAGGGTCACTTATTCCACTAGATGGTAGGGATATTGAGGCAGGGTCACTTATTCCACTAGATGGTGGGGATTTCGGGGCGGGTCTCTTATTATACCACTAGATGGTAGGGATTTGGGGACAGGGTCTCTCATTCCACTAGATGGTAATGATATGGTGGCAGGGTCTCTTATTATATCACTAGATGTTGGGATTTGGGGGCAGAGTCTCTCATTATACCACTAGATGGTGGGGATATTGGGGCAGGGTCTCTTATTATATCACTAGATGTAGGGATTTGGGGGCATGGTCTCTCATTATACCACTAGATGGTAGAGATACTGGGGCAGGTAGGTGGTAGGGATATTGGGGCAGGGTCTCTTATTATACCACTAGATATTTGGGGGCAGGGCCCCTCATTATACCACTAGATGGTAAGGCTATTTGGGCAGGGTCTCTTATTTTACTACTAGATATTTGTGGACAGGATCTCTTATTATATTACTAGATTTTAGGGGACAGGGTCTCTCATTATACCACTAGATGGTATTGATATTGGGGCAGGGTCTCTCATTATACCACTAGATATTTGGGCAGGGTCTCTCATTATACCACTAGATATTTGGGGTAGGGTCTCTCATTATACCACTAGATATTTGGGGTAGGGTCTCTCATTATACCACTAGTTATTTGGGGGCAGGATCACTTATCATACCACTAGATGGTATGGATATTTGGGCAGGGTCTCTCATTATACCACTAGATGGTATGGATATTGGGGCAGGGTCTCTTATTATACCACTAGATGGTGTGGATATTGGGGCAGGGTCTCTTATTATACCACTAGATGGTGTGGATATTGGGGCAGGGTCTCTCATTATACCACTAGTTTTTAGGGTTTTGGAGCAAGGTCTTTCATTATACCACTAGATATCTGGGGGCAGGGTCTCTGATTATACCACTAGTTTTTAGGGTTTTGGAGCAGGGTCTTTCATTATACCACTAGATTGTAAGCTCTGTGGCCAATGCCCTGTATTATTACGCACACATTGCCAGGGCACGTGGGTAAATTCCTCTTATTGCCTAATGAACGAGAGGCCATTTCTTTGCTTAGTAATAAACCTGATTATCACAGATAAATTAGTTTAATTAGTCCCATTTGCTCATATGCATGTAATTAATTGTATGTGGAATAATTAGGCTTATTTGCATATGCAAACAAGCATGGCAGAACTGTCAGTATGGACATGTCATTGCATTAGTAACCAGCAGGGGGCAACAGAGACACACATACAGGAGCTGTGTTATCTCGTATATTGTTCTCAGCAGCGCGGGCTTGCCAAAATCTGTTGGTAACGCAATGTTAAATCTGCGGGCTCGCTAAGGGCTTCAGATGAGCACAGTAGGTGCTCATCCCTATGACCCCGTACGACTTACGCAGGGAGCGATGAAGGCGCCTACTGCGCTGTTGTAGATGAGCGCCATAGGCGCTTATCCCTACGACCCGCACGACTTAAGCATCATACCTGCAACCTGCGGGACAACAGATCAACAGAAAACTCAAATATACAATTCACAGTGCGAGACCCGTAGCACTCTGAAAATATCCACCGCAAAAATTACGGCCCGTAACACACAAGGAAACCGCTACTTAGAGAAAAAAATACGAGTCGCAAAAAATACAGAGTTAACCGCCGAACCCTTCACAACGAAAAATACGAAAAACACAAAAATAAATAGCTGTGTATATTATATATAGAGGAGCAGTGAGAGATAGCTGTGTATATTATATATAGAGGAGCAGTGAGAGATAGCTGTGTATATTATATATATAGAGGAGCAGTGAGAGATAGCTGTGTATATTATATATAGAGGAGCAGTGAGAGATAGCTGTCTATATTATATATAGAGGAGCAGTGAGAGATAGCTGTGTATATTATATATAGAGGAGCAGTGAGAGATAGCTGTGTATATTATATATAGAGGAGCAGTGAGAGATAGCTGTGTATATTATATATAGAGGAGCAGTGAGAGATAGCTGTGTATATTATATATATAGAGGAGCAGAGAGAGATAGCTGTGTATATTATATATATAGAGGAGCAGTGAGAGATAGCTGTGTATATTATATATAGAGGAGCAGTGAGAGATAGCTGTGTATATTATATATAGAGGAGCAGTGAGAGATAGCTGTGTATATTATATATATAGAGGAGCAGTGAGAGATAGCTGTGTATATTATATATAGAGGAGCAGTGAGAGATAGCTGTGTATATTATATATAGAGGAGCAGTGAGAGATAGCTGTGTATATTATATATATATAGAGAGGAGCAGCGAGAGATAGCTGTGTATATTATATATAGAGGAGCAGTGAGAGATAGCTGTGTATATTATATATATAGAAGAGCAGTGAGAGATAGCTGTGTATATTATATATAGAGGAGCAGTGAGAGATAGCTGTGTATATTATATATATAGAGGAGCAGCGAGAGATAGCTGTGTATATTATATATAGAGGAGCAGTGAGAGATAGCTGTGTATATTATATATATAGAGGAGCAGTGAGAGATAGCTGTGTATATTATATATAGAGGAGCAGTGAGAGATAGCTGTGTATATTATATATAGAGGAGCAGTGAGAGATAGCTGTGTATATTATATATATATAGAGAGGAGCAGCGAGAGATAGCTGTGTATATTATATATAGAGGAGCAGTGAGAGATAGCTGTGTATATTATATATAGAGGAGCAGTGAGAGATAGCTGTGTATATTATATATATATAGAGAGGAGCAGCGAGAGATAGCTGTGTATATTATATATAGAGGAGCAGTGAGAGATAGCTGTGTATATTATATATATAGAGAGGAGCAGTGAGAGATAGCTGTGTATATTATATATAGAGGAGCAGTGAGAGATAGCTGTGTATATTATATATATAGAGGAGCAGTGAGAGATAGCTGTGTATATTATATATATAGAGGAGCAGTGAGAGATAGCTGTGTATATTATATATAGAGGAGCAGCGAGAGATAGCTGTGTATATTATATATAGAGGAGCAGTGAGAGATAGCTGTGTATATTATATATAGAGGAGCAGTGAGAGATAGCTGTGTATATTATATATAGAGGAGCAGTGAGAGATATCTGTGTATATTATATATAGAGGAGCAGTGAGAGATAGCTGTGTATATTATATATATAGAGGAGCAGTGGGAGATAGCTGTGTATATTATATATATAGAGGAGCAGTGAGAGATAGCAGTGTATATTATATATAGAGGAGTAGTGAGAGATAGCTGTGTATATTAAAAATAGAGGAGCAGTGAGAGATAGCTGTGTATATTATATATATAGAGAAGCAGTGAGAGATAGCTGTGTATATTATATATAGAGGAGCAGCGAGAGATAGCTGTGTATATTATATATATAGAGGAGCAGTGAGAGATAGCTGTGTATATTATATATATAGAGGAGCAGTGAGAGATAGCTGTGTATATTATATATAGAGGAGCAGTGAGAGATAGCTGTGTATATTATATATAGAGGAGCAGTGAGAGATAGCTGTGTATATTATATATAGAGGAGCAGTGAGAGATCGCTGTGTATATTATATATATAGAGGAGCAGTGAGAGATAGCTGTGTATATTATATATATAGAGGAGCAGTGAGAGATAGCTGAGTATATTATATATAGAGGAGCAGTGAGAGATAGCTGTGTATATTATATATAGAGGAGTAGTGAGAGATAGCTGTGTATATTATATATATAGAGGAGCAGTGAGAGATATCTGTGTATATTATATATAGAGGAGCAGTGAGAGATATCTGTGTATATTATATATATAGAGGAGCAGTGAGAGATAGCTGTGTATATTATATATAGAGGAGCAGTGAGAGATAGCTGTGTATATTATATATAGAGAGGAGCAGCGAGAGATAGCTGTGTATATTATATATAGAGGAGCAGTGAGAGATAGCTGTGTATATTATATATAGAGAGGAGCAGTGAGAGATAGCTGTGTATATTATATATAGAGGAGCAGTGAGAGATAGCTGTGTATATTATATATAGAGGAGCAGTGAGAGATAGCTGTGTATATTATATATAGAGGAGCAGCGAGAGATAGCTGTGTATATTATATATAGAGAGGAGCAGTGATAGATAGCTGTGTATATTATATATAGAGGAGCAGCGAGAGATAGCTGTGTATATTATATATATAGAGGAGCAGTGATAGATAGCTGTGTATATTATATATAGAGGAGCAGTGAGAGATAGCTGTGTATATTATATATAGAGAGGAGCAGTGAGAGATAGCTGTGTATATTATATATAGAGGAGCAGTGAGAGATAGCTGTGTATATTATATATAGAGGAGCAGTGAGAGATAGCTGTGTATATTATATATAGAGGAGCAGTGAGAGATAGCTGTGTATATTATATATATAGAGGAGCAGTGAGCGATAGCTGTGTATATTATATATAGAGGAGCAGTGAGAGATAGCTGTGTATATTATATATAGAGAGGAGCAGTGAGAGATAGCTGTGTATATATATTATATATATAGAGGAGCAGTGAGAGATAGCTGTGTATATTATATATAGAGGAGCAGCGAGAGATAGCTGTGTCTATTATATATAGAGGAGCAGTGAGAGATAGCTGTGTATATTATATATATAGAGGAGCAGTGAGAGATAGCTGTGTATATTATATATAGAGGAGCAGTGAGGGATAGCTGTGTATATTATATATAGAGGAGCAGTGAGAGATAACTGTGTATATTATATATAGAGGAGCAGTGAGAGATAGCTGTGTATATTATATATAGAGAGAGGAGCAGTGAGAGATAGCTGTGTATATTATATATATAGAGGAGTAGTGAGAGATAGCTGTGTATATTATATATATAGAGGAGTAGTGAGAGATAGCTGTGTATATTATATATAGAGGAGCAGTGAGAGATAGCTGTGTATATTATATAAAGAGGAGCAGTGAGAGATAGCTGTGTATATTATATATAGAGGAGCAGTGAGAGATAGCTGTGTATATTATATATAGAGGAGCAGCGAGAGATAGCTGTGTATATTATATATAGAGGAGCAGTGAGAGATAGCTGTGTATATTATATATATAGAGGAGCAGTGAGAGATAGCTGTGTATATTATATATAGAGGAGCAGTGAGAGATAGCTGTGTATATTATATATATAGAGGAGTAGTGAGAGATAGCTGTGTATATTATATATATAGAGGAGCAGTGAGAGATAGCTGTGTATATTATATATTGAGGAGCAGTGAGAGATAGCTGTGTATATTATATATATAGAGAAGAGCAGTGAGCGATAGCTGTGTATATTATATATATAGAGACGAGCAGCGAGAGATAGCTGTGTATATTATATATAGAGGAGCAGCGAGAGATAGCTGTGTATATTATATATAGAGGAGCAGTGAGAGATAGCTGTGTATATTATATATAGAGGAGCAGCGAGAGATAGCTGTGTATATTATATATAGAGGAGCAGTGAGAGATAGCTGTGTATATTATATATAGAGGAGCAGCGAGAGATAGCTGTGTATATTATATGTAGAGGAGCAGTGAGAGATAGCTGTGTATATTATATATAGAGGAGCAGCGAGAGATAGCTGTGTATATTATATATAGAGGAGCAGTGAGAGATAGCTGTGTATATTATATATAGAGGAGCAGTGAGAGATAGCTGTGTATATTATATATAGAGGAGCAGTGAGAGATAGCTGTGTATATTATATATAGAGGAGCAGTGAGAGATAGCTGTGTATATTATATATAGAGGAGCAGTGAGAGATAGCTGTGTATATTATATATAGAGGAGCAGCGAGAGATAGCTGTGTATATTATATATAGAGGAGCAGTGAGAGATAGCTGTGTATATTATATATAGAGGAGCAGCGAGAGATAGCTGTGTATATTATATATAGAGGAGCAGTGAGAGTTAGCTGTGTATATTATATATAGAGGAGCAGTGAGAGATAGCTGTGTATATTATATATTGAGGAGCAGTGAGAGATAGCTGTGTATATTATATATATAGAGAGGAGCAGTGAGCGATAGCTGTGTATATTATATATATAGAGACGAGCAGCGAGAGATAGCTGTGTATATTATATATAGAGGAGCAGTGAGAGATAGCTGTGTATATTATATATAGAGGAGCAGTGAGAGATAGCTGTGTATATTATATATAGAGGAGCAGTGAGAGACAGCTGTGTATATTATATATATAGAGAGGAGCAGTGAGAGATAGCTGTGTATATTATATATAGAGGAGAAGTGAGAGATAGCTGTGTATATTATATATAGAGGAGCAGCGAGTGATAGTTGTGTATATTATATATATAGAGAAGCAGTGAGAGATAGCTGTGTATATTATATATATAGAGGAGCAGTGAGAGATAGCTGTGTATATTATATATAGAGGAGCAGTGAGAGATAGCAGTGTATATTATATATAGAGGAGCAGTGAGAGATAGCTGTGTATATTATATATAGAGGAGCAGTGATAGATAGCTGTGTATATTATATATATAGAGGAGCAGTGAGAGATAGCTGTGTATATTATATATAGAGAGAGGAGCAGTGAGCGATAGCTGTGTATATTATATATAGAGGAGCAGTGAGAGATAGCTGTGTATATTATATATAGAGGAGCAGTGAGAGATAGCTGTGTATATTATATATAGAGGAGCAGTGAGAGATAGCTGTGTATATTATATATAGAGGAGTAGTGAGAGATAGCTGTGTATATTATATATATAGAGGAGCAGTGAGAGATAGCTGTGTATATTATATATATAGAGGAGCAGTGAGAGATAGCTGTGTATATTATATATAGAGGAGCAGTGAGAGATAGCTGTGTATATTATATATAGAGGAGCAGTGAGAGATAGCTGTGTATATTATATATAGAGGAACAGTGAGAGATAGCTGTGTATATTATATATAGAGGAGCAGTGAGAGATAGCTGTGTATATTATATATATAGGAGCAGTGAGAGATAGCTGTGTATATTATATATAGAGGAGCAGTGAGAGATAGCTGTGTATATTATATATAGAGGAGCAGTGAGAGATAGCTGTGTATATTATATATAGAGGAGCAGTGAGAGATAGCTGTGTATATTATATATATAGAGGAGCAGTGAGAGATAGCTGTGTATATTATATATAGAGGAGCAGTGAGAGATAGCTGTGTATATTATATTTATAGAGGAGCAGTGAGAGATAGCTGTGTATATTATATATAGAGGGGCAGTGAGAGATAGCTGTGTATAATATATAGAGAGGAGCAGTGAGAGATAGCTGTGTATATTATATATAGAGGAGCAGTGTGAGATAGCTGTGTATATTATATATATAGAGGAGCAGTGAGAGATAGCTGTGTATATTATATATAGAGGAGCAGTGAGAGATAGCTGTGTATATTATATATAGAGGAGCAGAGAGAGATAGCTGTGTATATTATATATAGAGGAGCAGTGAGAGATAGCTGTGTATATTATATATAGAGGAGCAGTGAGAGATAGCTGTGTATATTATATATAGAGGAGCAGTGAGAGATAGCTGTGTATATTATATATATAGAGGAGCAGTGAGAGATAGCTGTTTATATTATATATAGAGGAGCAGTGAGAGATAGCTGTGTATATTATATATAGAGGAGCAGCGAGAGATAGCTGTGTATATTATATATAGAGGAGCAGCGAGAGATAGCTGTGTATATTATATATAGAGGAGCAGTGAGAGATAGCTGTGTATATTATATATAGAGGAGCAGCGAGAGATAGCTGTGTATATTATATATAGAGGAGCAGCGAGAGATAGCTGTGTATATTATATATATAGAGGAGCAGTGAGAGATAGCTGTGTATATTATATATAGAGGAGCAGTGAGAGATAGCTGTGTATATTATATATATAGAGGAGCAGCGAGAGATAGCTGTGTATATTATATATATAGAGGAGCAGTGAGAGATAGCTGTGTATATTATATATAGAGGAGCAGTGAGAGATAGCTGTGTATATTATATATAGAGGAGCAGTGAGAGATAGGTGTGTATATTATATATATAGAGGAGCAGTGAGAGATAGCTGTGTATATTATATATAGAGGAGCAGCGAGAGATAGCTGTGTATATTATATATATATAGAGGAGCAGTGAGAGATAGCTGTGTATATTATATATAGAGGAGCAGTGAGAGATAGCTGTGTATATTATATATAGAGGAGCAGTGAGAGATAGCTGTGTATATTATATATATAGAGGAGCAGTGAGAGATAGCTGTGTATATTATATATAGAGGAGCAGTGAGAGATAGCTGTGTATATTATATATATATAGAGGAGCAGTGAGAGATAGCTGTGTATATTATATATAGAGGAGCAGTGAGAGATAGCTGTGTATATTATATATAGAGGAGCAGTGAGAGATAGCTGTGTATATTATATATATAGAGGAGCAGTGAGAGATAGCTGTGTATATTATATAAATAGAGGAGCAGTGAGAGATAGCTGTGTATATTATATATAGAGGAGCAGCGAGAGATAGCTGTGTATATTATATATAGAGGAGCAGCGAGAGATAGCTGTGTATATTATATATAGAGGAGCAGCGAGAGATAGCTGTGTATATTATATATAGAGGAGCAGTGAGAGATAGCTGTGTATATTATATATAGAGGAGCAGTGAGAGATAGCTGTGTATATTATATATATAGAGGAGCAGTGAGAGATAGCTGTGTATATTATATATAGAGGAGCAGTGAGAGATAGCTGTGTATATTATATATAGAGGAGCAGTGAGAGATAGCTGTGTATATTATATATATAGAGGAGCAGTGAGAGATAGCTGTGTATATTATATATAGAGGAGCAGTGAGAGATAGCTGTGTATATTATATATAGAGAGGAGCAGTGAGAGATAGCTGTGTATATTATATATATAGAGAGGAGCAGTGAGAGATAGCTGTGTATATTATATATAGAGGAGCAGTGAGAGATAGCTGTGTATATTATATATATAGAGGAGCAGTGAGAGATAGCTGTGTATATTATATATAGAGGAGCAGTGAGAGATAGCTGTGTATATTATATATATAGAGGAGCAGTGAGAGATAGCTGTGTATATTATATATAGAGGAGCAGTGAGAGATAGCTGTGTATATTATATATAGAGGAGCAGTGAGCAATAGCTGTGTATATTATATATAGAGGAGCAGTGAGAGATAGCTGTGTATATTATATATAGAGGAGCAGTGAGAGATAGCTGTGTATATTATATATAGAGGAGCAGTGAGAGATAGCTGTGTATATTATATATATAGAGGAGCAGTGAGAGATAGCTGTGTATATTATATATATAGAGAAGCAGTGAGAGATAGCTGTGTATATTATATATATAGAGGAGCAGTGAGAGATAGCTGTGTATATTATATATATAGAGGAGCAGTGAGAGATAGCTGTGTATATTATATATATAGAGGAGCAGTGAGAGATAGCTGTGTATATTATATATAGAGGAGCAGTGAGAGATAGCTGTGTATATTATATATAGAGGAGCAGTGAGAGATAGCTGTGTATATTATATATAGAGGAGCAGTGAGAGATAGCTGTGTATATTATATATATAGAGGGGCAGTGAGAGATAGCTGTGTATATTATATATAGAGGAGCAGTGAGAGATAGCTGTGTATATTATATATAGAGGAGTAGTGAGAGATAGCTGTGTATATTATATATAGAGAGGAGCAGTGAGAGATAGCTGTGTATATTATATATAGAGGAGCAGTGAGAGATAGCTGTGTATATTATATATATAGAGGAGCAGTGAGAGATAGCTGTGTATATTATATATAGAGGAGCAGTGAGAGATAGCTGTGTATATTATATATAGAGGAGCAGTGAGAGATAGCTGTGTATATTATATACAGAGGAGCAGTGAGAGATAGCTGTGTATATTATATATAGAGGAGCAGTGAGAGATAGCTGTGTATATTATATACAGAGGAGCAGTGAGAGATAGCTGTGTATATTATATATAGAGGAGCAGTGAGAGATAGCTGTGTATATTATATATAGAGGAGCAGTGAGAGATAGCTGTGTATATTATATATAGAGGAGCAGTGAGCAATAGCTGTGTATATTATATATAGAGGAGCAGTGAGAGATAGCTGTGTATATTATATATAGAGGAGCAGTGAGAGATAGCTGTGTATATTATATATAGAGGAGCAGTGAGAGATAGCTGTGTATATTATATATATAGAGGAGCAGTGAGAGATAGCTGTGTATATTATATATATAGAGAAGCAGTGAGAGATAGCTGTGTATATTATATATATAGAGGAGCAGTGAGAGATAGCTGTGTATATTATATATATAGAGGAGCAGTGAGAGATAGCTGTGTATATTATATATAGAGGAGCAGTGAGAGATAGCTGTGTATATTATATATAGAGGAGCAGTGAGAGATAGCTGTGTATATTATATATAGAGGAGCAGTGAGAGATAGCTGTGTATATTATATATAGAGGAGCAGTGAGAGATAGCTGTGTATATTATATGTAGAGGAGCAGTGAGAGATAGCTGTGTATATTATATGTAGAGGAGCAGTGAGAGATAGCTGTGTATATTATATATAGAGGAGCAGTGAGTGATAGTTGTGTATATTATATATAGAGGAGCAGTGAGAGATAGCTGTCTATATTATATATAGAGGAGCAGTGAGAGATAGCTGTGTATATTATATATAGAGGAGCAGTGAGAGATAGCTGTGTATATTATATATAGAGGAGCAGTGAGAGATAGCTGTGTATATTATATATAGAGAGAGGAGCAGTGAGCGATAGCTGTGTATATTATATATAGAGGAGCAGTGAGAGATAGCTGTGTATATTATATATAGAGGAGCAGTGAGAGATAGCTGTGTATATTATATATAGAGGAGCAGTGAGAGATAGCTGTGTATATTATATATATAGAGGAGCAGTGAGAGATAGCTGTGTATATTATATATAGAGGAGTAGTGAGAGATAGCTGTGTATATTATATGTAGAGGAGCAGTGAGAGATAGCTGTGTATATTATATATAGAGGAGCAGTGAGAGATAGCTGTGTATATTATATATAGAGAGAGGAGCAGTGAGCGATAGCTGTGTATATTATATATAGAGGAGCAGTGAGAGATAGCTGTGTATATTATATATAGAGGAGCAGCGAGAGATAGCTGTGTATATTATATATATAGAGGAGCAGTGAGAGATAGCTGTGTATATTATATATAGAGGAGCAGTGAGAGATAGCTGTGTATATTATATATAGAGGAGCAGTGAGAGATAGCTGTGTACATTATATATAGAGGAGCAGTGAGAGATAGCTGTGTATATTATATATAGAGGAGCAGTGAGAGATAGCTGTGTATATTATATATAGAGAGAGGAGCAGTGAGCGATAGCTGTGTATATTATATATAGAGGAGCAGTGAGAGATAGCTGTGTATATTATATATATAGAGGAGCAGTGAGAGATAGCTGTGTATATTATATATAGAGGAGCAGTGAGAGATAGCTGTGTGTATTATATATAGAGGAGCAGTGAGAGATAGCTGTGTATATTATATATAGAGGAGCAGTGAGAGATAGCTGTGTATATTATATATAGAGGAGCAGTGAGAGATAGCTGTGTATATTATATACAGAGGAGCAGTGAGAGATAGCTGTGTATATTATATATAGAGGAGCAGTGAGCGATAGCTGTGTTTATTATATATAGAGGAGCAGTGAGAGATAGCTGTGTATATTATATATAGAGGAGCAGTGAGAGATAGCTGTGTATATTATATATAGAGGAGCAGTGAGAGATAGCTGTGTATATTATATATATAGAGGAGCAGTGAGAGATAGCTGTGTATATTATATATAGAGGAGTAGTGAGAGATAGCTGTGTATATTATATATAGAGGAGCAGTGAGAGATAGCTGTGTATATTATATATAGAGGAGCAGTGAGAGATAGCTGTGTAGATGTCTTTGTGAAAGAGACCTGCTGCCATCGCTCTTGCACTGAATGAGTTAAGCCATGGAGGATGCTTCTCTGGCACAGAACGGGTTAATGCGCACAGCCTCAGTTTATTCTGTGTCTATTGCACAGATGCATGCTGGGTAGTGACCTCTCTCGCATACTAATGAGCTGACACATTGTTCCTCTCCCCGTGGGGTCCCCCTGCCCCCCTCCTCTTTATACCTGTCACCATATTCAGAGAAAACGCTGATCTGGGATATTGTGACACTGATGTAACATGTGCTAATTTCCCCTGATATCACATCACATAACAAGGCCCAAGGCAGAGCGGGGGCCGGGGAGCCGGGGAGCTCAATAAAATGTGCACATAATGTATATTAGTGTAGAGATGTCTGTAATATATATATATATATATATATATATATATATATATATATATATAATATACACTGTGTGTGTGCATATTTATATTATATACTCATTTATATACAGTGTGTAATGTATATATATACGGTATATTCACTGTGTGTGTGGTGTGTGTGCGTTTTTATACTATATACTCATTTATATACAGCGTGTGTAATATATATATATTTATATTCACTGTATGTGTGCGTATTTATACTATGTACTATAAGAAACAGTACCCATAGTTTGCCCATTCCCCTATCTACCTCAGTGTAGTCTCATATATGTATCCAGCATTCTTGAACTCCATTTTGTGTCGTGGGCTGGGATCCTATTTGTGCTAGAGCCCTCTCAGGTGACGGATGTTTCTTACTTAAGGCCTCTCTTGTTGTGTCAACTGCAGACCTCTCACTGTCACAATCATAAGGTCTCTCTTGTCTCAGACTCCAGGCCTCTCTTGGTACCTCAGTCTCTAGGCCTCTCTTGTCTCAGACTCCAGGCCTCTCTTGGCGCCTCAGTCTCTAGGCCTCTCTTGTCTCAGACTCCAGGCCTCTCTTGGTGCCTCAGTCTCTAGGCCTCTTTTGTCTCAGACTCCAGGCCTCTTTTGGTGCCTCAGTCTCTAGGCCTCTCTTGTCTCAGATTCCAGGTCTCTCTTGGTGCCTCAGTCTCTAGGCCTCACACAGTCCCTCAGTCTCTATGCCTCACACAGTCCCTCAGTCTCCAGGCCTCACGCAGTCCCTCAGTCTCTAGGCCTCTCTTGTCTCAGACTCCAGGCCTCTCTTGGTGCCTCAGTCTCTAGGCCTCACACAGTCCCTCAGTCTCCAGGCCTCACGCAGTCCCTCAGTCTCTAGGCCTCACGCAGTCCCTCAGTCTCTAGGCCTCAAGCAGTCCCTCAGTCTCTAGGCCTCACATAGTCCCTCAGTCTCTAGGCCTCACGCAGTCCCTCAGTCTCTAGGCCTCAGACAGTACCTCAGTTTCTAGGCCTCGCTTGGTACCTCAGTCTCTAGGCCACGCTTGGTACCTTAGTCTTTAGGCCACGCTTGGTACCTCAGTCTTTAGACTTCTCTTGGTACCTCAGTCTCTAGGCCCTCTCTTGTCTCAGACTCCAGGCCTCTCTTGGCGCCTCAGTCTCTAGGCCTCTCTTGGCGCCTCAGTCTCTAGGCCTCTCTTGGCGCCTCAGTCTCTAGGCCTCTCTTGTCTCAGTCTCCAGGCCTCACACAGTCCCTCAGTCTCTAGGCCTCACACAGTCCCTCAGTCTCCAGGCCTCACACAGTCCCTCAGTCTCTAGACCTCACGCAGTCCCTCAGTCTCTAGACCTCACGCAGTCCCTCAGTCTCTAGGCCTCACACAGTCCCTCAGTCTCCAGGCCTCACGCAGTCCCTCAGTCTCTAGGCCTCACGCAGTCCCTCAGTCTCTAGGCCTCAAGCAGTCCCTCAGTCTCTAGGCCTCACGCAGTCCCTCAGTCTCTAGGCCTCAGACAGTACCTCAGTTTCTAGGCCTCGCTTGGTACCTCAGTCTCTAGGCCTCGCTTGGTACCTTAGTCTTTAGACTTCTCTTGGTACCTCAGTCTCTAGGCCTCGCTTGTTCTCTTAGACTCTAGGCCTCTCTTGTTCTCTCAGACTCTAGGCCTCCCTTGTTACCTCAGACTCTAGGCCTCTCTTGTTACCTCAGTCTCCAGGCCTCCCTTGGTGCCTCAGTCTCTAGGCCCACACAGTCCCTCAGTCTCTAGGCCTCACGCAGTCCCTCAGTCTCTAGACCTCACGCAGTCCCTCAGTCTCTAGGCCTCATACAGTACCTCAGTTTCTAGGCCTCGCTTGGTACCTCAGTCTCAAAGGTCTCGCTTGGTACCTCAGTCTCTAGGCCTCGCTTGGTACCTCAGTCTTTAGGCCTCGCTTGGTACCTAAATCTCTAGACTTCTCTTGGTACCTCAGTCTCTAGGCCTCTCTTGTTCTCTTAGACTCTAGGCCTCTCTTGTTCTCACCAGACTCTAGGCCTCCCTTGTTACTTCAGACTCTAGGCCTCTCTTGGTACCTCAGTCTCTAGGCCTCCCTTGTTACCTCAGTCTCTAGGCCTCTCTTGTTCTCTTAGACTCTAGGCCTCTCTTGTTCTCACCAGACTCTAGGCCTCCCTTGTTACCTCAGACTCTAGGCCTCTCTTGTTACCTCAGTCTCTAGGCCTCCCTTGTTACCTCAGGCTCTATGCCTCCCTTGTTATCTAGGACTCTAGGCTTCTCTTGGTGCCTCAGTCTCTAGGCCTCTTGCAGTTCCTCAGTCTCTAGGCCTCTCCTGTTACCTCAGTCTCTAGGCCTCTCTTGTTCTCTCAGACTCTAGGCCTCTCTTGTTCTCTCAGACTCTAGGCCTCTCTTGTTACCTCAGACTCTACGCCTCCCTTGTTACCTCAGACTCTAGGCCTCTCTTGTTACCTCAGTCTCTAGGCCTCTCTTGTTCTCTCAGACTAGACTCTAGGCCTCTCTTGTTACATCAGACTCTAGGCCTCGCTTGGTACCTGTCTCTAGGCCTCTTGCAGTCCCTCAGTCTCTAGGCCTCTCTTGTTACCACAGTCTCTAGGCCTCTCTTGTTCTCTCAAACTCTAGGCCTCTCTTGTTACCTCAGACTCTAGGCCTCCTTTGTTACCTCAGACTCTAGGCCTCTCTTGTTACCACAGTCTCTAGACCTCTCTTGTTCTCTCAGACTCTAGGCCTCTCTTGTTACCACAGTCTCTAGGCCTCTCTTGTTCTCTCAAACTCTAGGCCTCTCTTGTTACCTCAGACTCTAGGCCTCCTTTGTTACCTTAGACTCTAGGCTTCTCTTGTTACCTCAGACTCTAGGCCTCTCTTGTTACATCAGACTCTAGGCCTTTCTTGGTACATCAGTCTCTAGGCCTCTCTTGTTACCTCAGTCTCTAGGCCTTTCTTGTTCTCTCAAACTCTAGGCCTCTCTTGTTACATCAGACTCTAGGCCTTTCTTGGTACATCAGTCTCTAGGCCTCTCTTGTTACCACAGTCTCTAGACCTCTCTTGTTCTCTCAGACTCTAGGCCTCTCTTGTTACCACAGTCTCTAGGCCTCTCTTGTTCTCTCAAACTCTAGGCCTCTCTTGTTACCTCAGACTCTAGGCCTCCTTTGTTACCTTAGACTCTAGGCTTCTCTTGTTACCTCAGACTCTAGGCCTCTCTTGTTACATCAGACTCTAGGCCTTTCTTGGTACATCAGTCTCTATGCTTCTCTTGTTACCTCAGTCTCTAGGCCTCTCTTGTTACCTCAGACTCTAGGCCTCCTTTGTTACCTTAGACTCTAGGCCTCTCTTGTTACCTCAGTCTCTAGGCCTCTCTTGTTACCTCAGACTCTAGGCCTCTCTTGTTACATCAGACTCTAGGCCTTTCTTGGTACATCAGTCTCTAGGCCTCTCTTGTTACCTCAGTCTCTAGGCCTCTCTTGTTACCTCAGACTCTAGGCCTCCTTTGTTACCTCAGACTCTAGGCCTCTCTTGTTACCACAGTCTCTAGACCTCTCTTGTTACCACAGTCTCTAGACCTCTCTTGTTCTCTCAGACTCTAGGCCTCTCTTGTTACCTCAGACTCTAGGCCTCTCTTGTTACCTCAGTCTCTAGGCCGCTCTTGTTCTCTCAAACTCTAGGCCTCTCTTGTTACCTCAGACTCTAGGCCTCCTTTGTTACCTCAGACTCTAGGCCTCTCTTGTTACCTCAGACTCTAGGCCTCCTTTGTTACCTTAGACTCTAGGCTTCTCTTGTTACCTCAGACTCTAGGCCTCTCTTGTTACATCAGACTCTAGGCCTTTCTTGGTACATCAGTCTCTATGCTTCTCTTGTTACCTCAGTCTCTAGGCCTCTCTTGTTACCTCAGACTCTAGGCCTCCTTTATTACCTTAGACTCTAGGCCTCTCTTGTTACCTCAGTCTCTAGGCCTCTCTTGTTACCTCAGACTCTAGGCCTCTCTTGTTACATCAGACTCTAGGCCTTTCTTGGTACATCAGTCTCTAGGCCTCTCTTGTTACCTCAGTCTCTAGGCCTCTCTTGTTACCTCAGACTCTAGGCCTCCTTTGTTACCTCAGACTCTAGGCCTCTCTTGTTACCACAGTCTCTAGACCTCTCTTGTTACCACAGTCTCTAGACCTCTCTTGTTCTCTCAGACTCTAGGCCTCTCTTGTTACCTCAGACTCTAGGCCTCTCTTGTTACCTCAGTCTCTAGGCCGCTCTTGTTCTCTCAAACTCTAGGCCTCTCTTGTTACCTCAGACTCTAGGCCTCCTTTGTTACCTCAGACTCTAGGCCTCTCTTGTTACATCAGACTCTAGGCCTTTCTTGGTACATCAGTCTCTAGGCCTCTCTTGTTACCTCAGTCTCTAGGCCTCTCTTGTTCTCTCAGACTCTAGGTCTCTCTTGTTACCTCAGACTCTAGGCCTTTTGTAGTACATCAGACTCTAGGCCTTTTACAGTTCCTGGGACACTAGGCTTCTCTTGGTGTCTTAGGCCTAGCTAGTTATCTCAGACTTTAGGCCTCTCACAATCCCTCAGACTCTAGGCCTGTTTTACACGCCATCAGTGGAGGGCACTAGGTGACGCGGCCCAGATTTTCTTCCATTTCTTATTAGTGTGATAATTAGTGTGTTCCTCAATCTTTAGGCCTCTCTTGCTCATTTGAGTTTGCTGATTATCATGCTGTTTTTTGTTCTCTCATTGTCATAAACTGGAACTCTCTCTGTGACTCTACAGTCTGATTTCTCTCTAGCTGTCTCTAGAACTATCTTACTGCATCTGACCCTTGACCTCTATTGCTTCCTTAGGCTGGAGGCCTCTCTTGTTGTCTCTGGCTGGAGGCCTCTCAGTGCAATTATTTGTGGCCTCTTATTTTCATGTCCCGTCTCCTCTCTGTGGTACCGGCCTGAGATCCTGCACATCCTCTGTTACCATGGTACCCAGGCCATAGATGGATGTAGAAGTTGACACCCTCCCTCCCATCGGCTGGTGTGAAGACACTCAGACACGTGACACGCCGGCACACGCCACCAACACGTCTGTTCCTGTCGCATTATGCCAGTGACACACTGACTGGGAACACATGGGGACAGGAACATGGAGTCTCATCCTCCTGGGACATATAGAAGGAGGATTAACTCTTACTGAGCCAGAGAGGCAATAATGTCATATCACGTAGTATACATCCATTTGCAAATGGAAGGGTTAATGATTCACTGGCACCTTTAGGCTGTGTGTGAACATGTTGCTTTTACATAGTGATTTGGGGCGGGGGGCTGCACCATTTCTGTATTCTGCTTCGGGCTTGCCCCTTTCACTTGTCAGCCCTCTTTACAATGATAATGAATTAGATGGGTATTATTTACTAGTATGAAAGCTATTAATGTGATGAAAAAATATAATAGAGAATTAAAATGAAGTAAAAGAAAAGATGGAGTTAGAGAAGGGGGTAAGAGTATGAGCAGAGAGAGAGCAGAGAGGTGGAAAGAGAGAACATTAAATTTATGGTAGAGAAAGAGAACTGGGGGTGGTCGAGGAAGATAGGAGAGAAAAATAACTGAAACAAGAAGAGAGAGAATAAGGGAGGTAGAGAGAAGAATCAGAGAGAGAGAGAAATCATGGGGGGCTGAGAGATACATCATTGGAGATAGATAGAAATCATTAGAGAGAGGGTAATTAGTAATACATATACTGATATTGTGTTGTTATAGTATTCGTCAACTTGATACGGAAGCAGTGATACATAACAGGAAAGAGACAGAAAGAGGAAGAAAGAGAGAGAGGAAGAGAGAACCTGGAAAAAGAAAGTAAAGAGAACGAATGAGGAAGAGAGAGAGAGAGTAAGAGAGAGAGAGAGTTAGAGGAAGAGACATTGAACCTAGAAAAATAAAGTAAGAGAGAGACAGGAAAGAGGAAGAAGAGAGATAGGAAGAGAATGCGAGGAAGAGAGAGCCTAAAAAAAGAAAGCGAGAAAGAGACAGAAAGAGGGAAAGACAGAGGAAGAAAGAGAGAGAGAGTAAGATACATTGAACCTAGAAAAATAAGAGAGAGAGAAGGACAGAGAAGGAGAGAGAGGACATAGAAAAAGAAAGATACTGAAAAGGGAAGGAGGAGAGAGGAAGAGAGGGCAAGGAAGAAGGAGAGAGGAAAAAAAAGAGAGAATGAGAACCTGGAAAAATAAAGTAAGAAAGAGAGGAAGAGAGAATGAGAGGAAGAGAGAGAACAAAAAAAATGAAAGAAAGAGACAGAAAGAGGAAGGAAGAGAGAGAGAGAGAAAGAGTGTGAGAGCGAGAACTAAAAAAATAAATGTAAGAAATAGGCAGAAAGAAAAAAGAACAGATAAAGATAAAACAGGAACAAAAGGAGGGAATGGGTCTTGACAGGGAGGAAAAAAGATAGAACAGAAATAATAAGAGAATAAGGAGAGTCACGATACAATTTAGAGAAAGAGGTAAATGGGAGTGAAGAAGGTTGAATAGAGAGCATTTGAAAGATTGTTTCCATTTAGACCTAGTAGTTATTGGTACCCAAGATAAAGTGTCTGCCATCGGACAGATAAATAGCTGTGAATATATTCCATGCACTGCATGTGATTGTATCTATCAGCACAAAATGACCCTTCAGCACCAGATTGTGGCCTGTTCCAAAATGTGCTGAGAATGGGCATCTACAACAAGGCTTAATAGATTATAAGCTCTTCAGATCATGGGCTCCGCTTATCATGTGTTATTTTTACTCCTTTTGTGTATATTGTGTGTATCCATACTCAGTAACTCCAGGACTCTCAGCACCTATTGGACTAGGAGTACTTTAAGAGGCAGATAAGGTCAGCGTTGCATGTGCTCCCCAGTGGGGGGAGCCACTGATCCAGCACAGGTACATTGAGACTCCAACTGTATTTGAGCTGAGGCAGCATCCTCCAAATCAGGGACATTTAGCGTGAGCTGGAAGGTCAGTCCTATTAGTGGATTAACAAGAAGGAAATTAAGGCACAGGATGAATATGTTGGTGCATTGTGTGAGTGCATTTACAGGATACTTCCACACTGTCCTCTTTTTGAGGGACAGTTCTTCTTTTCATTATAAACCTAATGTCCCTTTTTTAAGGAAAGTCCAACATTTAAGCACAGAACGCTGTTGTCCAGCCTTGGCCATGTTCAACTTTCGTTGGATTTTTCAGTTGTTTTCTTTCAATTTTAAGAGAAATGTAGAAATCTGGAGTGTAATTTCTACAAATGCGGTAACACTACTTAATAATGCATAATTTTTCAAACACAAAAATGTCTCACTTTAGACAATTGAATTAAGAGGTGTGATTTAGAGTGACAGGGGTGTAATGGGCCCAATAGCCTATTGCAGTTTAGTGAGCCTAGGCCATGTATGAGATATGTATTATATATGGGTGCACAAAAATAATTACATCTTTGGTTTGCTGAGTGTAATATTAAGGCATATAATTATTTTTGTGTAGGATAACACGTATAATTGTATTTCTGTGTTCAGACTGGATGTGGCGCAGTGCCTGAACCATTCACAGTGTCGCTCAAGATCTGGGAGCTGCTTGGGAGGAGAGTGAAGGAGGAGGAGGCTCAGAGAATGAGGTAATCTCTGGGATTTGCTGCAGTCCTCTTTTGCAGTGTAAGCATCTGTTCTATGAGATGCGCTGAGTGTCCTCCCCTCCCTGCAATATACCCCCCTCCCAGATCTGCAGGACAGGCGACACCTGCATATAGGCCCTTTCCTGTGTGTACTGTGTTTTATATATGATCCATAATAGCAAAGCAAATTGACCGATCATTGCTTGGATAAAACAATCTGATTGGACACTATCCCTTCAGATTGGACAAGGCTGTACCCCTGAGATCACATCTTCCTGCCTCCAAGGTCAGACCCTACTGTCCCCCAAGATTAGATCTGCCCTTTCCCTCCTGAATCAGATCCACCTATCTCCCCAAGATCAGAGCAACACATGCCTTCTCTGTTTTTCTGAATCTTGCATTCCTGTCCCCAATGATCTGACAAGACCATAATCACATTGCTCCTGTCTCTACCATATCAGACTCACATTACCTCCAAAATGAGAAGCTTTGTTCCTCCTGTTGCCCAAGTTTAGAACCTCCTGACCCTGTAAATTAGATCTGCCTGTCCCCTCCAGATCATAGCTTTTTGTCTATGCCAGATCAGGCCCACTTGTTCCCTCCAATCCAACCATTCAGTCCCCCCAGAACAGACCTTCCTGTCTCCTGCAGATTTGACCCTTCTGTCATCTCCAGATCAGACCAACTGGACACCTCAAAAGGACACCCACATGTCCCCCCCCCCCCCAAATTAGACCATCCTGTCCCAATGCAGACCAGGCTCTTCTGACCACACCAGATCTGACTCTCCTGTCCTCTCCAGATCTGACATGGTTGTTTCCATCACATCAAACCCTCCTTTCGCCTCCAGGACAGACCCAGCGCTCTCCTCCAGATCAGACCTGCCTGCCCTCTCCACATTAGACCTTCCTGTCTACTCCAGATCAGTCTCTCTAGTTACCTTCAGATAAGACCAATCTATCCACTCTTGATCAAACCCTACATATCATACCCATCTATGCCTTCTAGATCAGACCCACATGATCTCAACACTTGATCCTTCAGCCCTTTCAGGACAGATTTATTTATCCCCACCAGAAAATCAAATCAACCTGTCCCGATTATTTGGCCATGCTGTTCTTTCCAAATCTGACTTAATGACAAAAGCAGAACCTCCAACCATGTCTTTATGGAGAGCTGTGTCTAATCCATAAAACATATTGTAATCTCACGAGCAATAACACATTCAATATATAAAATACTTGAACCATAATATGAGAATTAAAACACAATGCAAGCTCTAAATCCTCACATGATAAGATTGGTTTCTATATAGTGGGTGGTGGGGCTGTCTGCTAGCCATTGGGCACTCTAATTCCTACAATAGCTCTTCTTTTTAGGGGATACATTTGGGCCACAGTGAAACATATGATATCAATCTTCTGCAGTTTGAGTTATTTTTTGTATAAATTCACAACTGTTTATTTTACTCCAAGAATACTGCTTTTTAAAATGTGTTTCAGGACTCTGGACAGCACTCTGTGACACTACCATAGGAGATCATGCAAACAGATTTGCATTGATGTGTCCTGTATAAATCTGTGTATTAAGTGTGTGTGCGATTGCCCAGGCATTGTGTTGTGTGTGATGCTGAATAATATATCTTGTGTCTGTGTCTAGAGGTATGGAAATTATATATGATCTTAGCTCCTTTTTATTTTCTTTCTAGTCAGACAGACCCATTGGGTGATGACTCAAGCCGAGGCTGTAGGAGTTCAGCAGAGTCCTTGGGTGGAGAGAGGTCACTTGTCTTGATTCCCACACCACCTGGATGACCAAAGCACAAATCGATGGACAGAGAAGGTCAGGAAAACACAATAAACAAAACAGAACTAAAGGGAATAATTATTGTCATATATGTTGTAGATGGCGCATAGAAGGATATTGTGGAAATATATACCATGTTCTATACATATTTTATTGGGGCAAGAGAGGACATTTACACCGATCTTCAACCTCATCTGGCGTAGCATAATCAAATTTGTCATTTTGGGGGCAGAGACTGCCCTGGGTCAATTGGCTGGTCTGCAATTGCACAATGAGGTGAATGACAACCATTTCTTGCCCCAGTTTGAATTTCCCAGTTCTAGACAAGATGAGCCCAATTTGCAATATGATATGAGCTCAATGAGTGTCAGGATGACCCACCTCAATGCTACAAATGATATGACTTAATTTGAGGTTAGTTTGGCATCAGTCTAACATAGGCTATCCAAACACTATGATCTATGTTAATGACCTACAGATGTATGAGGCCTAGATGGCAGATAGGAATTTCCTGGTCAGTCTGAAGTTGCCTGGTCAGTGATCCCCACTCCAAATGGGAAAAAAGATGCACTTAAAGTGGTGAAAAGCCCTGGACACCCACCAGCTTAGTAACAATTCTGCTGGGGGAGGATTCTCTGACACCCCACAAGATCCTAGAGCCGTCACACACCCACAGCCGTCATGCCAAGCATTTCTCGTCCTCTTTGCCTGCTGTCGTTATTTCTCTTCTCTGGCCTAAAAACAAAACATAACAAAAGATTATTACCATAGAGATGAGCTTAATCAAATCAGCTGCGAGTAGAAATTAGCCAGAGGAAATGTAACGAGTTGGGAATTAATTAGAAGCATGATGATAATAACTTGGGTTTGTGCTCTCCCTGCAGCAATGTCTCTCCCCATGGACCCTGCGCCTGCGCAGCCCCCAGAGACGTGCAGGGATTGGAACTGATTTTTTATTCTCAGAGGAAGCTGTGGAATAGGATAGACTTCAAATTCCATCACTAAAGGAACACAGCAAAGGTCCCAATTATTGCACAATTGGAAAGTACACATATAAATAAATATAATTACAAATGGTTGTTATTACATTTTTGATTGGAATTGCTAGATAATTTAGTTTGACAGTATATATATTTATATACAGTATAACTAGATCTCCCAACATCATGTTTCACCTCAGAGATCACTGTATAAATTGGAAAGATCTGGACTTTTACCAGGAATTCCCCTCTAGTGGCTCCAATGGAAAATAGCAGAAAATGACCAACCCATAATGATAATAATATGGATATACAGCATTTAGATAGGTCTCATGATACAATCATTTGTTGGGACTTATGTTAAAGATGATAGGCGATGGGAAGTTTCAGGTCTGGTATACACAATTAGGAGAGATCCAAGAATTGATTTACACAATTAGTAGAGGTTTTAGGATTAGAACACATAAACAGAAGAGGCTCCAGTACTAGCAAACACAGATTGGGCAAGTCCCAGGTCTTGCATACACAGGTAGGAGAGATCCCAGGATTAGTATACACTGATAGGAATTATCCCAGGGGTCTAAGGATTGGTATGTACAGACAAGATGTCCCAGGTATGGTATATGCAGAGAGAAGGGGTCCCAGGATTGGTATACACAGATAGAAGGGGTCCCATGGATGGTATACACCGATAGAAGGGATCCCACGGTTGGTATTTACAGGTAGGGGATCTTAGAGGTCACAGGATTGGTATACCCAGGTACAGTATACTGTATGTACTATAATCATTGATAGTAATGGTAAGGTGTTCCCTACAAAAAGCTTTATACTGATTATGGAAGTTGTAATTACAATATGTAAATGAGTACATTGCACCCAGCAGGGGCCCACCAGGATGATTAGAGGCAGGCGGAGAGTTTCTTCACTTTGATGTCACCCAAACAGAAACCAAACCAGGTCTGCTCCCAGCGGCCATACTGAAGGGCTTGAGGTGTAGGCAGAGTCAACATTAACCTCTTCCCTGCCAGTGATGTCTGCATGTGAACTACAGGTGTATGTATGTATACATGTGTGTGCGTGTCTATAGCCACTGTGCCTGCATGTGTGTACTTGATTATATGACACTCTCTTCAGGTAAGTTGAGTCTGCCATGTTATGGATGTGCTGACTATGCTCTACAATGGATATTTCTGTGATCCATAAAGATAGACTGTCCACTAGAGTGTGAGACTGCACTCCAAAGAGAGAGATTCATGTATAATGAATGAGACTGCACTCCAGTGTCTGAGACTGACCTCCTGTGAATGAGACTGGATTGCAGTAAGTGAGACTGACTACTAATGAGTGCCAGTTATTGAGAATACTCTCCAAAGACTTAGACTGTCCACCAGTGAGAGAGACTTACAGTGTATGAGTGAAGCTGCCCTCATTGAAAAGAAACATGAATGAGACTCAACTCCAGTAAGTGTGAAAACCATTCTGTGAATAAGACTGCCCACCAATAAGTGAGATTACTCCAGTGAATGAGACTGCCTCCAATGGCTAGGACTACTCTAAAATGAGTGAGGCTGCATCCCAATGCATGCTACTGTCCTCTAATGAGTGAGACTTCCCTCCAATGAGTTGACTGTCCTTGAATGAGTAAGGCTGCCCTCCAAGAATGATAATGCCCTCCAGGAACTGCTTCCCACTGAGTGAGTGTACATTGAAGAGGACCCCCGCACTCACACTTAGTAATAGCATTGGGCATTGAGATACAATGTACTATAGAAGGGATGATCAGCGCAACCCTCCCCCATGGCAGGTGTGTTTGGCTGCATCCCAGAGATACCTCTAGGACTGATTTGTGGGGTAGAGTGTCAGAGAGCAGACACAATAGCTAGAGAGGGGTCCATGTCATGAATACACAATATGCGTGAGTCTCTCTCTATTCAGGAGTGCCCCCAGACCCATGTAACACTTGCACTGCTAGAGCCCCCTCACACTGTCTGGTATAAATCAAAACAATCCTTCTGGTGGTGGAGGAGTTAATTATCTGCACGTGTCTTCTTTGTATGGGAAAAACCCATTATGTGTTTATTACCCCACTGGGAAATGCTGACCCCAAGCTCTCACCCCTCTCCTTCTTACAGACACACAGCTATCCCTATACATAGGAGTGACTTGCATGAAACTCTGAAGCAGGCGTGAATGTCCAGTAATTTAGTAATTATTAATACATATATATATATATATTAATAATGAGTATTGCAGTATATTGTGATACCTTTTGGACAAATGCCTTATTTATAGTAACAAGCTTTCTAGAGGTTTGACCTATCTTTTTGAATTATTGCTTCAGACTTCATAAAGAGAGGTTTAACCATTCGAAATCTCGTCACTATAAATAAGGCATTTGTCCAAAAGGTATCACAATATCCTGCAAAACTCATTATTAATATATATAAATGTATATAAATATATATACTGTATATAAATATATTTATATATATATTTATATATATATGAGAGTTAATGAGCTAATCTCAGCCTCTAAGGTTCACTCACACATAGGGGATATTAGACAATAATGGAGATGGCCAAGACAACATACAGTAGGACAACAGGTAATACATAAAAAAAAATAGCGCATTTGCAAGGCCGCAATTTGCGAGCCTGGCGATGAGAGCGTCGAGGCCCGCAAGATAGAGGGGGGAGGTTCGCAATGAGCGCTCATCACGTGGCCTATAACTTAGAGCGGGGCAGAGGCTCCTAACGTCTTTCGTGTTACGGGCTTGAAAAAAGTTACGTTTTTAACGGCCTGGAGTTTATAAGTGAGGATAAAAGCTAATTTTCAGTTCAATTGGCATCTTTTGGCAGCCTCCCAACGGCTTCCGAGTTCCGGCTTGAAAAAAAATGTCGGCCATTAAAAACGTAACTTGTTTTCAAGCCCGTAATGCGGAAGCACATTGCGGCCTTGGGAAAATTAATCAATTTCCCCAAGCCCACAAATGTTTTCAAACACGTAAATGGCAACAGGAGCACAGGGAAAGGAGGGGGGAGAAAGACACAGGGGAGGGAAAGCAAAGTTATGGGCTTGCATATGCACGCTGAGCACGCCGCGGCCTGCAATAAGTGAAGCAGCTCATTGCGGCGTGGCCCCAGATGAGCACCAAAGGCGCTCATTGCAAGGCCTTTATAGTAGAGGGGGGGGGGGGAGAGACTTGCGATGAGCTCCAAAGGCCTGTAAAGTAGGGGGGGGGGGGGGGGGGGGGAAGCCCGCATTGTGTGGTAAATAACAGCATTGTCAGGCTTCAAGTTTGTTTGCCATCATTTTTGACAGGCAAGTCACTAGTTCCATATGAAAGGTAATGAATCAGAGACTGTATTAAGATTTTTACAACCTGTTTTGATGAGAAGTTCTTCAGAACACTATATTTTAAAATAATAACTACATTGGCCCTTTCATTTTAGTAATAGCAGTTTTTGGGGTAAATATTGTAGAAAATCAATAGATTTTAAATAAATAAAATGCTGGATAAAGAGAGGTCTCAGTAGTCTCAAGTTGGTTTATTAAAAGGAAGCTGTGACAATGATGTGTGATCCATACTACAGGGTCTGCATCCTCAGACAAGCCATGAAGAGGTTAATCAGGGGTCTGGGGTCCCAAACAGTGAATGGCAGCTCTGAGGGGCTGTGAGAGTAACAATAGCTGCTCAGGGTCAGTGTGATGCTAATCAGCTTCCGTTAGCCGACTGCTGGCCGATGTACAGGGGACAGCTGGGCCCCTCTCAATCCCTGTCAATGACAGGACATATTGCATGTCGCAGGCAAGGGGGCAAATTCAACAGGACAGCCTCGCCATCTGTCACCCAGCCAGGCCCGGCTCAAACAAAGGCCCAGGCTGCATTGTGAGAGCAGGCCGCAGCTGAGAGCTAGGGCCTCTGGTGTAGTGCAGGGTGTCTGTGTGTCACTGGCAGGTGTGTGTCTGTGTATGTCTGTGTGTCCCTAGATATGTCTATGCATGTGTCTGTGTGTCACTGACAGATGTGTGTCTGTGTGTCACTGGCAGGTGTGTGTCTGTGTCACTGTATATGTCTGTGTATCACTTGCAGGTATGTATCTGTGTGTCACTGGATATGTCTGTGTGCCACTGGCAGGTGTATGTCTGTGTGTCACTGGCAGGTGTGTGTCTGTGTGTCACTGGCAGGTGTGTGTCTGTGTCACTGAATATGTCTGTGTATCACTTGCAGGTATGTATCTGTGTGCCACTGGATATGTCTGTGTGTCACTGGAAGGTGTGTGTCTGTATGTCACTGGCAGGTGTGTGTCTGTGTCACTGTATATGTCTGTATATCACTTGCATGTATGTATCTGTATGTCACTGGATATGTCTGTGTGCCACTAGATTTGTCTATGCATGTGTCTGTGTGTCACTGACAGATATATGTCTGTGTGCCACTGGATATGTCTGTGTGTCACTGGCAGGTGTGTGTCTGTGTGTCACTGGCAGGTGTGTGTCTGTGTGTCACTGGCAGGTGTGTGTCAGTGTCACTGTATATGTCTGTGTATCACTTGCAGGTATGTATCTGTATGTCACTTGATGTGGCTGTGTGTCACTGGCACGTGTGTGTGTGTCACTGTATATGTCTGTGTATCACTTGCAGTTATGTATCTGTGCATCACTTGCAGGTATGTATCTGCATGTCACTGGATTTGTCTCTGTGTCACTGGATCTGGCTGTGTGTCACTCAGTGTGTGTGTGTGTGTGTGTTACTGGCAGGTGCGTGTCTGTGTCACTGTATATTTCTGTGTATCACTTGCAGGTATGTATCTGTGTGTCACTGGCAGGTGTGTGTCTGTGTCACATATGTCTGTGTATCACTTGCAGGTATGCATCTGTGTGTCACTGGATTTGTCTCTGTGCCACTGGATGTGGCTGTGTGTCACTCAGTGTGTGTGTGTGTGTCACTGGCAGTTGTGTATCTGTATGTCACTGGATTAGAGATGTCGCGAATAGTTCGCCGGCGGACTGTTCCCGGCGAACATAGCATGTTCGCGTTCGCGGCGAACTTACGAACAAATGCGATATTCGACCCGCCCCCTATACTTTATCATTGAGCAAACTTTGACCCTGCATGTCACAGTCAGCAGACACATTCCAGCCAATCAGCAGCATACACTCCCTTCCAGACCCTTCTACCTCATGGACAGCAGCCATTTTGGAATCATAACTAACTTGCAGTCTTACTGAGAGGAGGCTGAGTGTAGGTGATACTGCATCAATAGGGAAAACCATAGCTAGGCTACTGTACACAGTGTGCAATACAGTCCAGAAGGACTCTTTTGATCTCTGCTGCAAGGACACCCCTGTGTCTCTTCCCCCCCCTTATCATCATCCTCCCCTCACCTTAGCACCCAACCCTAACAACCCTCACACTTATCCATAACACCCATCAACCTAACACCTAACCCTAACACCCCTCACACTTATCCCTAAGACCTAACACCCCTCACACTTATTCCTAACATGCCTCACCCTAACACCCCTTACACTTATCCTTAACACCCCTCACCCTAATCCTAACACCCCTCACACTTATCCCTAACACCCCTTACCCTAACCCTAACACCCCTCACACTTATCCATAACACCCCTCACCCTAACCCTAACACCCCTCACACTTATCCCTAACACCCCTCACCCTAACACCTAACCCTAACACCAATCACACTTATCCCTAACACCCCTCACCCTAACCCTAACACCCCTCACACTTATCCCTAACACCCCTTACCCTAACCCTAACACCCCTCACACTTTTCCATAACACCCATCAACCTAACACCTAACCCTAACATTCTCACACTTATCCCTAAGACCTAACGCCCCTCACACTTATCCCTAACACCCCTCACCCTAACCCTAACACCCCTCACCCTAACCCTAACACCCCTCACACTTATCCGTAACACCCCTCACCCTTACCCTAACACCCCTCACACTTATCCCTAACACCCCTCACCCTAACCCTAACACCCCTCACACTTATCCCTAACACCCCTCACCCTAACCCTAACACCCCTCACACTTATCCCTAACACCCCTAACCCTAACACCCCTCACACTTATCCCTAACACCCCTCACCCTAACCCTAACACCCCTCACACTTATCCCTAACACTCCTCACACTTATCCCTAACACCCCTCACCCTAACCCTAACACCCCTCACACTTATCCCTAACACCCCTCACCCTAACACCTAACCCTAACACCCCTCACACTTATCCCTAACACCCCTCACCCTAACACCCCTTACACTTATCCCTAACACCCCTCACCCTAACACCTAACCCTAACACCCCTCACACTTATCCCTAACACCCCTCACCCTAACCCTAACACCCCTCACACTTATCCCTAACACCCTCACCCTAACACCTAACCCTAACACCCCTCACACTTATCCATAACATCCATCAACCTAACCCCTAACCCTAACATTCTTATCCCTAAGAACTAACACCCCTCACACTTATTCCTAACATGCCTCACCCTAACATTCCTTACACTTATCCCTAACACCCCTCACCCTAACACCCCTCACACTTAGCCCTAACACCCCTCACCCTAACACCTAACCCCCTCACCCTTATCCCTAACACCCCTTACCCTAACACCCCTCACACTTATCCCTGTGTCTCTTCCCCCCCTAATCATCAAGGGAGGGGGGGGATGATGAGGGAGGGGGAAAGAGACACAGGGGAGGATGATGAGGGAGGGGGGGAAGAGACACAGGGGAAGATGATGAGGGAGGGGGAAAAGAGACACAGGGGAGGATGATGAGGGAGGGGGGAAGAGACACAGGAGAGGATGATGATGGAGGGGGGAAGAGACACAGGGGAGGATGATGAGGGAGGGGGTAAAGAGATACAGGGGAGGATGATGAGGGGGATGTTAGGTTATTTATGCCCTTTATGGATTAAAACCAGACTCTACATCAACTATGTAATTTTCCGTCGGAGTTTTGCCATGGATCTCCATCCGGCATGCCACAGTCCAGGTGTTAGTCCCCTTAAAACAACTTTTCCATCACTATTGTGGCCAGAAAGAGTCCCTGTGGGTTTCTAAAATCCGCCTGCCCATTGAAGTCTATGGCGGTTCGCCGGGTTCGCCGGTTCGCAAACATTTGCGGCGGTTTGCGTTCGAAGTTTGCGAACCGAAAATGTTATGTTCGCGACATCACTACACTGGATATGTCTGTGTGTCACTAGCAGGTGTGTGCCTGTGTCACCGTATATGTCTGTGTATCACTTGCAGGTATCTATCTGTAGGTCACTGGATATGTCTGTGTGTCACTGGCAGGTGTGTGTCACTATATTTGTTTGTGTGCTGTGTATCACTGGATTTGTGTGACTGGACGTGTCTGTGTGTCACTGTGTGTATGAGTTACTGGCAGGTGTGTGTCTGTATTACTTGATTTTTCTCTATGTCACTGGGAGTGTGTGTGTTTCTCTGTGTGTCTCTGTGTCACTGGCAGGTGTGGGTCTTTGTGTCACTCACTGTGTCTGTGTGTGTCACTAGATGTGTCTATGTTTCACTGGTGGGTGTGTATCTGGAAACTGTGTCAGTGTCGTGTCTGTGTTTCACTAGGTGTGTCTGTGTCACTGAATGTGTATATATGTACTGTGTGTAACTGACATTGTCAGGCGTGTGTCTGGAAGTCATGAGTCACTGAATGTGTTAGGTGCATGTTTATGTTTTGTACACTGGCAGTGTCTGGTATGTGTTTGCTGTTTATCACAGGCAGTATTTGGTGTGTGTTGCTGAGCTGCAATAGTGCGTTTCTGCCTAGGCACATGTAACCCTGGCACAGCACATTTTCAAGTGGCACAAATGCAATGACATTGGGGCTGCGTAAAATCTAATTACCCCCCTGCTGAGACGAATGTGTCAGGTGTACAGCCAGACGTTGTGTAGTAAGGGCAACCAGGTTTATATATGGGAGTATGGGACTGTGTTAGCTGCTTTTCTGAATGTTGTGTGTCACTGGTTTAGAAGGGTGTCTGTAGGTTGTGTGTGTCACTGTGTCCAATGTGTCTGTATGTTGTATGTGTCACTGTGTCGGATGTGTCTGTATGTTGTGGGTGTCACTGTGTCAGTTGTGGATGTCACTGTGTTGGATGTATCTGTATGTTGTGTGTTTCACTGTATTGGATGTGTCTGTATGTTGTGTGTGTCACTGTGTTGGATGTGTTTGAATGCTGTGTGTGTCACTGTGTTAAATGTGTCTGTATGCTGTGTGTGTCACTGTCGGATGTGTCTGTATGTTGTGGATGTCACTATGTTGGATGTATCTGTATGTTGTGTGTGTCACTGTGTTGGATGTGTCTGTATGTTGTGTGTGTCACTGTGTCGGATGTGTCTATGTTGTGGGTGTCACTGTGTCAGATGTGTCTGTATGTTGTGGATGTCACTGTGTTGGATGTATCTGTATGTTGTGTGTGTCACTGTGTTGGATGTGTCTGTATGTTGTGTGAGTCACTGTGTCGGATGTGTCTGTATGTTGTGGGTGTCACTGTGTCAGATGTGTCTGTATGTTGTGGATGTCACTGTGTTGGATGTATCTGTATGTTGTGTGTGTCACTGTGTTGGATGTGTCTGTATGTTGTGTGTGTCACTGTGTCGGATGTGTCTATGTTGTGGGTGTCACTGTGTCAGATGTGTCTGTATGTTGTGGATGTCACTGTGTTGGATGTATCTGTATGTTGTGTGTGTCACTGTGTTGGATGTGTCTGTATGTTGTGTGAGTCACTGTGTCGGATGTGTCTGTATGTTGTGGGTGTCACTGTGTCAGATGTGTCTGTATGTTGTGGATGTCACTGTGTTGGATGTATCTGTATGTTGTGTGTGTCACTGTGTTGGATGTGTCTGTATGTTGTGTGTGTCACTGTGTCGGATGTGTCTGTATGTTGTGGGTATTACTGTGTCGGATGTGTCTGTATGTTGTGTGTGTCACTGTGTCGGATGTGTCTGTATGTTGTGGGTGTCACTGTGTCAGATGTGTCTGTATGTTGTGGGTGTCAGTGTGTTGGATGTGTCTGTATGTTGTGTGTGTCACTGTGTTGGATGTGTCTGTATGTTGTGGGTATCACTGTGTCGGATGTGTCTGTATGTTGTTGTGTGTCACTGTGTTGGATGTGTCTGTATGTTGTGTGTGTCACTGTGTCGGATGTGTCTATGTTGTGGGTGTCACTGTGTCGGATGTGTCTGTATGTTGTGGGTATCACTGTGTCGGATGTGTCTGTATGTTGTGGGTATCACTGTGTCGGATGTGTCTGTATGTTGTTGTGTGTCACTGTGTTGGATGTGTCTGTATGTTGTGTGTGTCACTGTGTCGGATGTGTCTATGTTGTGGGTGTCACTGTGTTGTATGTGTCTGTATGTTGTGGATGTCACTGTGTTGGATGTATCTGTATGTTGTGTGTGTCACTGTGTTGGATGTGTCTGTATGTTGTGTGAGTCACTGTGTCGGATGTGTCTGTATGTTGTGGGTGTCACTGTGTCAGATGTGTCTGTATGTTGTGGATGTCACTGTGTCGGATGTATCTGTATGTTGTGTGTGTCACTGTGTTGGATGTGTCTGTATGTTGTGTGTGTCACTGTGTCAGATGTGTCTGTATGTTGTGGGTATCACTATGTCGGATGTGTCTGTATGTTGTGTGTGTCACTGTGTCGGATGTGTCTGTATGTTGTGGGTGTCACTGTGTCAGATGTGTCTGTATGTTGTGGGTGTCACTGTGTTGGATGTGTCTGTATGTTGTTTGTGTCACTGTGTTGGATGTGTCTGTATGTTGTGGATGTCACTGTGTCGGATGTATCTGTATGTTGTGTGTGTCACTGTGTCGGAGGTGTCTGTATGTTGTGTGTGTCACTGTGTCGGATGTGTCTGTATGTTGTGGGTGTCACTGTGTCAGATGTGTCTGTATGTTGTGGATGTCACTGTGTCGGATGTATCTGTATGTTGTGTGTGTCACTGTGTTGGATGTGTCTGTATGTTGTGTGTGTCACTGTGTCAGATGTGTCTGTATGTTGTGGGTATCACTATGTCGGATGTGTCTGTATGTTGTGTGTGTCACTGTGTCGGATGTGTCTGTATGTTGTGGGTGTCACTGTGTCAGATGTGTCTGTATGTTGTGGGTGTCACTGTGTTGGATGTGTCTGTATGTTGTTTGTGTCACTGTGTTGGATGTGTCTGTATGTTGTGGATGTCACTGTGTCGGATGTATCTGTATGTTGTGTGTGTCACTGTGTCGGAGGTGTCTGTATGTTGTGTGTGTCACTGTGTTGGATGTGTTTGTATGCTGTGTGTGTCACTGTGTTGAATGTGTCTGTCTGTTGTGTGTGTCACTGTGTCGGATGTGTCTGTATGTTGTGTGTGTCACTGTGTTGGATGTGTCTGTATGTTGTGTGTGTCACTGTGTTGGATGTGTTTGTATGCTGTGTGTGTCACTGTGTTGAATGTGTCTGTCTGTTGTGTGTGTCACTGTGTCGAATGTGTCTGTATGTTGTGTGTGTCACTGTGTTGGATGTGTCTGTATGTTGTGTGTGTCACTGTGTCGGATGTTTCTGTATGTTGTGTATGTCACTGTGTTGGATATATCTGTCACACCACCCTGAAGCCATGCAGGGATGGCCTGGTCAGTACTTGGATGGCAGACAACTTAGGAATACCAGGGGCTGTATGCTCTGGCCACTTGAGAAGGAACTGGCAACCCACTCCAATATCTCTGCCATGAAAAACAAGTAGATCAGCATGACTATGGAAATAAAAATGTGCGTGGTGTATTAAGGTCCATTGGAAACTACTGCACGCCGCAAAAATCAAAATATTGTTATAGTGGAACTGGGACCCCCCGCTTGCCCCCTTGCTCCCAGAGACTGGGACCTGCCACTTGCCTTCTTGCTAAGAACAGTATGCTTTCTACTCTACTCTAATGGTGTCTTAGGAGTATAATATAGTTATTCTTCATTACCCATTGCAATCCCAAAATACTGTGTGTCAATGCATGGGGAACCTAGCGGCAAATATATTCCGTGTAGACAGCAGCTTTGAACATTAGACCTAAACAGGACAAAAGATACCTGGTGTCTGTATGGAAATCTTAACACAATGATTTCAAAATGATACAACAATCAGCAAAGTATGTGTCATACAAACACCAGCTTCTAACACAATGCGGTGAGGACAATGATGACATCACCAGACTTTACATAAAGTATCACTCTTTCAATTTTAGATTTTTTTTAAATATCTACAGTGGTATCTACTATGGTATCCAAGAATAGATACAATGACCCTCATTCAATGGAGCCCGTAACTTCATTTGATATTTATTTGGCGTCTATTCGCGGGCTCCGGGCTGCGATTCATTGCAATCCATTGCGATTTGTAAAATTGCAAGTTAATGCCCCTCCAAACCTTTGATCTTTTACAACCGCAAGAGTTGCGAACACTAAAATAGCAAATCGCTATTCAATTGCTCCAATTCCTCCCTCGCTAACCACTCCATCAAGCCGCAAATGGCAAAAGTCGAACCACAGGTTACTGGTACCAAGCAGGTCTTGCAAAGAGCTTAATGACATGTACGGAGCATTGTAAATGCACATATCCACACACTACTGTAATTTTATTAAAAGGGAAAGTGATCATAGGTCTTAATTAATTAATAGTACAACATTCTTAAGCTTGCAAATCGGCCCCCCAAAAATACTTGATTTTATGTTTAATTTCCGTGTTATATTGATCCCGGCAATCAATGTGTTAATACATATACTGTAACTTGCATGTAATAGAATATCATATTTACGGCTTTATCAATATTGGATCATATCTGGAATGTGGGTCCGATTGTAACTCGTAATTCAAGCCCGTATGACTTTGAAATCCAACCTCCGTTTTTCATTGAAGTCCTACGGGCTTGAACATGATCGCTGACGGAAGGCCGTAACTCACGGTCAGAAACAGCCAATGTAATGTGGGTCCAGTCGTAGCTCTTGGTTAAAGCCCGTAGGACTTCAATGAAAAATGGAGGTTGGATTTCAAAGTCATACGGGCTTGAACCACGAGTCACAATCGGACCCACATTACATTGGCTGTTTCTGAATGTGGGTTACGGCCTTGCGTCAGCGATCATGTCCAAGCTCGCAAATGCTACTTTCGATAGCATGGTTTTCGTTGTGTGCTATTGGGCCTGGACTTGCGAGCCCTGCCAATTGAATAGGGACATAAGTTGCAGCCGCTGCGGGCTCGCAGACATACGTCCTACTCCGATCGAGTTGCGGCCTAGCAATTGAATGAGGCTCTAACTATATCAAGTATTCTATAACAATATATAGATAGACAAATATATTGACAAATCAATCCATATATATAATATAACAATATAGTTACACAAATACAAAGTAAGCCCGCTGTGTGACATTATATATATATATATATATATATATATATATACATATATATATATATATATATATATATATATATATATATATATATACATACACATATATATATATATATATATATATATATATACACACACACACATATATACACACACATGGACAAGAGGCCGGGAAGTCTTTGTTGTATGGTTTATTGTGGGGTGTGTGTGTAACCTCTAACTTTTCTTTGATCACATCAGATGTCACACCCTTTGGCACTGATGGGGTGCAGTGACAAGGGGTCGCCCTCTCGCCCTGCACTCACACACCCACGCTCAGAGTCGCTGGCAGCAGATGGCATATTCACAGACGTTGTTTTTATTTATGACCTCCCCATTGTTTCTGGGGCAAAGGTCTAATCAGGAATACCCCCTCCCCTCCCTCATATCTCAAGAAGCTGAGTGACTGGGGGAAGGAGGTAAAGGAAGCCCCGTGAGCAAGTCAGGACCGAGACACAATAGGGATGTGATACAAAGCACTCTATAGAGAGCAAGCTCTGCAGGACAGGAATCCCCTTCTGTCTCACATTAGAGAGTTGCAGGACTTGGGTTTCTCTTACAAGAAACTATAAAAATAAACAAATCTAGCCTATGAATATTTCACTTTTAGGAGCAAATAATCTGTGGTGTTCCATTTCCTTTAGTGAGCTGCTTCTTGCAGCTTCTGTATCAGGACAGAATCCTTGTAAACTAATTAACTTTCCATTAGTCCTGTTAAAAGCACTAGCAAGTTTAGCCGCCACATTTATTTTGTGCAGGTAGAAACCTCCTCCTTGCACCCAAGGTCTCATTCTACATCAAGAAGCAGATCAATATAAACTAAAATGGTAGTTTCCACTGGATTATAATTACATAAACATGCAGGACAATTATTTACTACAGTCTCAGTATAACAGGACTTCACTACAGTCTCATTATAGAGTGTCAGCTTTACAGGACAGAGCTTCACTACAGTCTCAGTTTAGAGTGTCAGCTTTACAGGACAGAGTTTCACTACAGTCTCATTATAGAGTGTCAGCTCTACAGTACAGGGATTTCCTTCAGGCTCTGAAAAGAGTGTCAGCTCCGCAGGATAGGGCATCATTACAATCTCTGTATAGAGTGTCAGCTCTGCAGGATGCTGCATCACTACAGTCTCATTATAGAGTGTCAGCTTTACAGGACAGGAGTTTCCTACAAGCTCAGGATAGAGCGTCAGCTCTGCAGGATAGGGGTTTTAGTTTAGAGCAAAATAATATATTTTCAATTCACAAGGAAACTAGATTGAAAAGCTGCCCACTTCTGTACTGTGGAACCCCCTTGTTGCAGAGAGGGAGAAAGCATCCCAGGACGTCACCTCTGATTGGTTGAGAAGCCAACATGGGATTCTCACTCTAACCATCTGGCCATTGGTCCTGGCTTTAGCGTGAATGAAAATCATCTTTAAAATAAATTGTAGATACTTTTGCAAGAACACTTTAAGGCCTGGTCCCCTTGGACACATCATATGGATATAATCATCATGTGACGTGGCCCCCAGGTAGAGACCCCCAAGTCCAAAAAATGTTCCTCTCACCACAAAAGAGGGAAGAACGAATTTCAGCAAATTGTGGGCTAGTAATTTAAAAATCTATTTGCTGAGAGTGTGGCTGCTGCTCCTCTTATCTCACCAGACCAGCTGCTGGAATATTAACTAGGAACCGCTAACGAGTTGGGGCATAATTAGCACTCACTGCATTTGCAGTTTTTAACTGGGGCCAATTTGCAATGAATCTTTCAGCTGTTATTATTAGCAGACGAGTTACATTCAGATAGGGAGTCCTTAACCCTTTATGTCTGGGTGGGCTTCCCCTAGGCAGGTGCAACCCCACCCCCCCCCAACAACCTCAGTTAATTAGTGTTGCCAAAAAAAAAACTAATTTTAATTCACACAAACAAGCTCCTCATATTAATGTTCTTTTGAAATTTCTACTTTTTATTAGACATTGTAAATATTTTCAGAAGATGTGAATGTCCAGCAATCAGGTGAATAAGAAGAGTATTGAAGTGCACAGTGATATATTTATTATTGGAGTGAGGCGTGATATATACATGTATGTGTATATATATATATCCCCTTTTGGACTTGTGTACCTCAGTGAAGCTGTGATATATACCATGCAGGGTCACCCAAGATGGGCAGGTCATAGCAGAGCGGTCAGACAAATCGCGTCCCTCTGTAGAAGAAACTGGCAACCCACTGGAGTATCTTTGCCAAGAAATCCATATGGAGCACAACCAGACATAAGATGTGCCGGGTGTGCTGCTTCCATATGGTCACAGAGAGTGGGATAAGGACTGAACAACATCAATATACAGTAGACTCTCAGTTATCCAGAACTCAACCAGAAATAAATGTAATACTGTATTTTATCGAAAAAATAAAATAAACAGGGCTCAACAAATGCAAGGAGTTAGGTTGTGATGCCACAAAATGCTTACAGGCACCTAGATGTCATCCACTGTATGTCTCTGCAATTCAGTTTTACCTGGAAGTAGACCGGCATGAGTAACTGAGCCCATGCAGTGTTTGGGTTACATTCCCCTGGCATAAGTGACTGAGCCAGGGGGATTGTTGAGGTTAATTTCCCAGGGCATGAGTGATTAAGCCAGGGCAGTGTTGGGGTTACATTCCCCGGGCATGAGTGACTGACCCAAGGCAGTGTTTGGGTTACATTCCCTGGGCATGAGTGACTGAGACCGGGCAGTGTTGGGGTTACATTCCCCGGGCATGAGTGACTGAGCCAGTGCAGTGTTGGGTTACATTCCCCGGGCATGAGTGACTGAGCCAGGGCAGTGTTGGGGTTACATTCCCCGGGCATGAGTGACTGAGCCAGTGCAGTGTTTGGGTTACATTCCCCGGGCATGAGTGACTGAGCCAGGGCAGTGTTGGGGTTACATTCCCCTGGCATAAGTGACTGAGCCAGGGGATTGTTGGGGTTAAATTCCCCGGGCATGAGTGATTGAGCCTGGGCAGTGTTGGGGTTACATTCCCCGGGCATTAGTGACTGAGCCAGGGCAGTGGTGGTGTTACATTCCCCGGCATGAGTGACTGAGCCAGTGCAGTGTTGGTGTTACATTCCCCGGCATGAGTGACTGAGCCAGTGCAGTGTTGGCGTTACATTCCCCAGGCATGAGTGACTGAGCCAGGGCAGTGTTGGGGTTACATTCCCTGGGCATGAGTGACTGAGCCAGTGCAGTATTTAAGTTACATTCCCTGGGTAGGAGTGACTGAGCCAGGGCAGTGTTGGGGGTTATATTCCCTGGGCATGAGTGACTGAGCCAATGCAGTGTTGGTGTTACATTCCCCGGACATGAGTGACTGAGCCAGGGCAGTGTTGGAGTTACATTCCCCGGGCATGAATGACTGAGCCAGTGCAGTGTTGAGGTTACACTCCCCAGGCATGAGTGACTGAGCCAGGGCAGTGTTGGCATTACATTCCCTGGGCATGAGTGACTGAGCCAGTGCAGTGTTGGGGTTACATTCCCTGGGCATGAGTGACCGAGCCAGGGCAGTATTGGCGTTACATTCCCCAGGCATGAGTGACTGTGCCAGGGCAGCTTTGGGGTTATATTCCCCGGGCATGAGTGACTGAGCCTGTGCAGTATTGGCTTTACATTCCCTGGGCATTTATGACTGAGCCTGTGCAGTGTTGGCGTTACATTCCCCGGACATGAGTGACCGAGCCAGTGCAGTGTTGCGTTACATTCCCCGGGCATGAGTGACTGAGCCAGGGCAGTGTTGGCATTACATTCCCTGGGCATGAGTGACTGAGCCAGTTCAATGTTGGGGTTACATTCCCTGGGCATGAGTGACTGAGCCAGGGCAGTATTGGGGTAACATTTCCCGGAGATGAGTGACTGAGCCAGGGCAGTGTTGGCATTACGTTCCCTGGGCATGAATGACTGAGCCTGTGCACTATTGGCTTCACATTCCCCGGGCATGAGTGACTGAGCCTGTGCAGTGTTGGTGTTACATTCCCCTGGCATGAGTAACTGAGCCAGGTCAGTGTTGGGGTTACATTCCCTGGGCATGAGTGACTGAGGCAGTGCAGTGTTTGGGTAACATTCCCCGGGCATGAGTAACTGAGCCAGTGCAGTGTTTAAGTTAAATTCCCTGGGCAAGAGTGACTGAGCCAGGGCAGTGTTTGAGTTACATTTCCCGGGCATGAGTGACTGAGCCAGTGCAGTGTTGGGGTTGCATTCCCTGGGCATGAGTGATTGAGCCAGTGCAGTGTTGGGGGTTATATTCCCTGGGCATGAGTGACTGAGCCAATGCAGTGTTGGTGTTACATTCCCCGGGCATGAGTGACTGAGCCAGGGCAGTGTTGGAGTTACATTCCCCGGGCATGAATGACTGAGCCAGTGCAGTGTTGAGGTTACACTCCCCATGCATGAGTGACTGAGCCAGGGCAGTGTTGGCATTACATTCCCTGGGCATGAGTGACTGAGCCAGTGCAGTGTTGGGGTTACATTCCCTGGGCATGAGTGACCGAGCCAGGGCAGTATTGGCGTTACATTCCCCAGGCATTAGTGACTGTGCCAGGGCAGTTTTGGGGTTATATTCCCCGGGCATGAGTGACTAAACCTGTGCAGTATTGGCTTTACATTCCCTGGGCATTTATGACTGAGCCTGTGCAGTGTTGGCGTTACATTCCCTGGACATGAGTGACCGAGCCAGTGCAGTGTTGCGTTACATTCCCCGGGCATGAGTGACTGAGCCAGGGCAGTGTTGGCATTACATTCCCTGGGCATGAGTGACTGAGCCAGTGCAGTGTTGGGGTTACATTCCCTGGGCATGAGTGACTGAGCCTGTGCACTATTGGCTTCACATTCCCCGGGCATGAGTGACTGAGCCTGTGCAGTGTTGGTGTTACATTCCCCGGGCATGAGTGACTGAGCCAGGTCAGTGTTGGGGTTACATTCCCTGGGCATGAGTGACTGAGGCAGTGCAGTGTTTGGGTAACATTCCCCGGGCATGAGTAACTGAGCCAGTGCAGTGTTTAAGTTACATTCCCTGGGCAAGAGTGACTGAGCCAGGGCAGTGTTTGGGTTACATTCCCCGGGCATGAGTGACTGAGCCAGGGCAGTGTTGGGGTTGCATTCCCTGGGCATGAGTGATTGAGCCAGTGCAGTGTTGGCATTACAGTCCCCAGGCAGGAGTTACTGAGCCAGTGCAGTGTTGGCGTTAAATTCCCTGGGCATGAGTGACTGAGCCAGGGCAGTGTTGGGGTTACATTCCCCGGGCATGAGTGAATGAGCCAGTGCAGTGATGGCGTTACATTCCCTGGGCATGAGTGACTGAGCCAGTGCAGTGTTGGGGTTACATTCCCCGGGCATGAGTGACTGAGCCAGGGCAGTGTGGGGGTTACATTCCCCAGGCATGAGTGACTGTGCCAGGGCAGTTTTGGGGTTACATTCCCCGGGCATGAGTGACTGAGACTGTGCAGTATTGGCTTTAAATTCCCTGGGCATGAATGACTGAGCCTGTGCAGTGTTGGAGTTACATTCCCCCAGCATGAGTGACCGAGCCAGTGCAGTGTTGGCGTTACATTCCCCGGGCATGAGTGACTGAGCCAGTGCAGTGTTGGCATTACATTCCCTGGGCATGAGTGACTGAGCCAGTGCAGTGTTGGCATTACATTCCCTGGGCATGAGTGACTGAGCCAGTGCAGTGTTGGCGTTCCATTCCCCGGGCATGAGTGACTGAGCCAGGGCAGTGTTGGGGTTACATTCCCTGGGCATGAATGACTGAGCCAGTGCAGTATTTAAGTTACATTCCTTGGGCATGAGTGACTGAGGCAGTGCAGTGTTTGGTTTACATTCCCCGGGCATGAGTAACTGAGCCAGTGCAGTATTTAAGTTACATTTCCTGGGCATGAGTGACTGAGGCAGTGCAGTGTTGGGCTTCCTTTCCCGGGCATGAGTGACTGAGCCCATACAGTGTTTGGGTTACATTCCCCTGGCATAAGTGACTGAGCCAGGGGGATTGTTGGGGTTAAATTCCCCAGGCATGAGTTATTGAGCCTGGGCAGTGTTGGGGTTACATTCCCGGGCATTAGTGACTGAGCCAGGGCAGTGGTGGTGTTTCATTCCCCGGCATGAGTGACTGAGCCAGTGCAGTGTTGGCGTTACATTCCCCAGGCATGAGTGACTGAGCCAGTGCAGTGTTGGTGTTACATTCCCTGGCATGAGTGACTGAGCCAGTGCAGTGTTGGCGTTACATTCCCCAGGCATGAGTGACTGAGACAGGGCAGTGTTGGCGTTACATTCCCTGGGCATGAGTGACTGAGCCAGTGCAGTGTTGGGGTTACAATCCCTGGGCATGAGTGACTGAGCCAGTGCAATATTTAAGTTTCATTCCCTGGTCAGGAGTGACTGAGCTAGTGCAGTGTTTGGGTTACATTCCCCGGGCATGAGTGACTGAGCCAGTGCAGTGATGGCGTTACATTCCCTGGGCATGAGTGACTGAGCCAGTGCAGTGTTGGGGTTACATTCTCCGGGCATGAGTGACTGAGCCAGGGCAGTGTTGGGGTTACATTCCCCAGGCATGAGTGACTGTGCCAGGGCAGTTTTGGGGTTACATTCCCCAGGCATGAGTGACTGAGCCTGTGCAGTATTGGCTTTACATTCCCTGGGCATGAATGACTGAGCCTGTGCAGTGTTGGGGTTACATTCCCCCAGCATGAGTGACCGAGCCAGTGCAGTGTTGGCGTTACATTCCCCGGGCATGAGTGACTGAGCCAGTGCAGTGTTGGCATTACATTCCCTGGGCATGAGTGACTGAGCCAGTGCAGTGTTGGCATTACATTCCCTGGGCATGAGTGACTGAGCCAGTGCAGTGTTGGGGTTACATTCCCCCAGCATGAGTGACTGAGCCAGGGCAGTGTTGGGGTTACATTCCCCAGGCATGAGTGACTGAGCCAGTGCAGTGTTGGCATTACATTCCCTGGGCATGAGTGACTGAGCCAGTGCAGTATTGGGGTTACATTCCCTGGGCATGAGTGACCGAGCCAGGGCAGTATTGGGGTTACATTCCTCGGAGATGAGTGACTGAGCCAGTGCAGTGTTGGAGTTGCATTCCCTAGGCATGAATGACTGAGCCAGTGCAGTGTTGGCGTTACATTCCCTGTGCATAAGTGACTGAACCAAGGCAATGTTGGGGTTCCATTCTCCAGGCATGAGTGACTGAGCCAGGACAGTATTGGGGTTACATTCGCTGGGCATGAGTGACTGAGCCAGTGCAGTATTGGCATTACATTTCCTGGGCATGAGTGACTGAGCCTGTGCAGTGTTGGCATTACATTCCCCGGGCATGAGTGACTGAGCCAAGGCAGTGTTGGCGTTACATTCCTCGTTGATGAGTGACTGAGCCAGGGCCGTGTTGGCGTTATATTCCCGGGTATGAGTGACTGAGCCAGGGCAGTGTTGGGGTTACATTCCCTGGGCATGAGTGACTGAGCCAGGGCAGTGTTGGCGTTACATTCCACAGGCATGAGTGACTGAGCCAGGGCAGTGTTGGGGTTACCTTCCCTGGGCATGAGTGACTCAGCCAGTGCAGTGTTGGCGTTACATTCCCTGGGCATGAGTGACTGAGCCAGTGCAGTGTTGGTGTTACATTCCCCGGGCATGAGTGACCGAGCCAGGGCAGTATTGGGGTTACATTCCTCGGAGATGAGTGACTGAGCCAGTGCAGTGTTGGAGTTGCATTCCCTAGGCCTGAATGACTGAGCCAGTGCAGTGTTGGCGTTACATTCCCCGGGGAATGAGTGATTGAGCCAGGGCAGTGTTGGCGTTACATTCCCTGGGCATGAGTGACTGAGCCAGGGCAGTGTTGGGGTTACATTCCCTGGGCATGAGTGACTGAGTCAGTGAAGTGCTGGGGTTACATTCCTCGGGCATGTGTGACTGAGCCAGGACAGTGTTGGCGTTACATTCCCCGGGCATGAGTGACTGAATCAAGGCAATATTGGGGTTACATTGCCTAGGGGAATAAGTGACTGAGCCAGGGCAGTGTTGGGGTTACATTCCCCAGAAATAAGTGACTAAGCCAGTGCAGTGTTGGGGTTACATTCCCCGGGCATGAGTGACTCAGCCAGTGCAGTGTTGGCGTTACATTCCCTGGTCATAAGTGACTGAGCCAGGGCAGTGTTGGGGTTACATTCCCCGGGCATGAGTGACTCAGCCAGTGCAGTGTTGGCGTTACATTCCCTGGTCATAAGTGACTGAGCCAGGGCAGTGTTGGGGTTACATTCCATGGGCATGAGTGACTGAGTCAGTGAAGTGCTGGGGTTACATTCCCCGGGCATGAGTGACTGAGCCAGGGCAGTGTTGGCATTACATTCCCCGGGCATGAGTGACTGAACCAAGGCAATGTTGGGGTTAAATTCCCTGGCCATGAGTGACTGAGCCAGTGCAGTGTCGGCGTTACATTCTCCGGGCATGAGTGACTGAGCCAGTGAAGTGTTGGCGGTACATTCCCCGGGCATGAGTGACTGAGCAAGTGCAGTGTTGGCGGTACATTCCCCGGGCATGAGTGACTGAGCCATTGAAGTGTTGGGGTTACATTCCCTTGGCATGAGTGACTGAGCCATTGAAGTGTTGGGGTTACATTCCCTTGGCATGAGTGACTGAGCCAGGGCAGTGTTGGGGTTACATTCCCCAGGCATGAGTGACTGAACCAGGGCAATGTTGGCGTTACATTCCCCGGACATGAGTGAATGAGCCAGGGCAGTGTTGGGGTTACATTCCCCGGGCATGAGTGAATGAGCCAGTGCAGTGATGGCGTTACATTCCCTGGGCATGAGTGACTGAGCCAGTGCAGTGTTGGGGTTACATTCCCCGGGCATGAGTGACTGAGCCAGGGCAGTGTTGGGGTTACATTCCCCAGGCATGAGTGACTGTGCCAGGGCAGTTTTGGGGTTACATTCCCCGGGCATGAGTGACTGAGACTGTGCAGTATTGGCTTTAAATTCCCTGGGCATGAATGACTGAGCCTGTGCAGTGTTGGAGTTACATTCCCCCAGCATGAGTGACCGAGCCAGTGCAGTGTTGGCGTTACATTCCCCGGGCATGAGTGACTGAGCCAGTGCAGTGTTGGCATTACATTCCCTGGGCATGAGTGACTGAGCCAGTGCAGTGTTGGCATTACATTCCCTGGGCATGAGTGACTGAGCCAGTGCAGTGTTGGCGTTCCATTCCCCGGGCATGAGTGACTGAGCCAGGGCAGTGTTGGGGTTACATTCCCTGGGCATGAATGACTGAGCCAGTGCAGTATTTAAGTTACATTCCTTGGGCATGAGTGACTGAGGCAGTGCAGTGTTTGGTTTACATTCCCCGGGCATGAGTAACTGAGCCAGTGCAGTATTTAAGTTACATTTCCTGGGCATGAGTGACTGAGGCAGTGCAGTGTTGGGCTTCCTTTCCCGGGCATGAGTGACTGAGCCCATACAGTGTTTGGGTTACATTCCCCTGGCATAAGTGACTGAGCCAGGGGGATTGTTGGGGTTAAATTCCCCAGGCATGAGTTATTGAGCCTGGGCAGTGTTGGGGTTACATTCCCGGGCATTAGTGACTGAGCCAGGGCAGTGGTGGTGTTTCATTCCCCGGCATGAGTGACTGAGCCAGTGCAGTGTTGGCGTTACATTCCCCAGGCATGAGTGACTGAGCCAGTGCAGTGTTGGTGTTACATTCCCTGGCATGAGTGACTGAGCCAGTGCAGTGTTGGCGTTACATTCCCCAGGCATGAGTGACTGAGACAGGGCAGTGTTGGCGTTACATTCCCTGGGCATGAGTGACTAAGCCAGTGCAGTGTTGGCGTTACATTCCCTGGGCATGAGTGACTGAGCCAGTGCAGTGTTGGGGTTACAATCCCTGGGCATGAGTGACTGAGCCAGTGCAATATTTAAGTTTCATTCCCTGGTCAGGAGTGACTGAGCTAGTGCAGTGTTTGGGTTACATTCCCCGGGCATGAGTGACTGAGCCAGTGCAGTGATGGCGTTACATTCCCTGGGCATGAGTGACTGAGCCAGTGCAGTGTTGGGGTTACATTCTCCGGGCATGAGTGACTGAGCCAGGGCAGTGTTGGGGTTACATTCCCCAGGCATGAGTGACTGTGCCAGGGCAGTTTTGGGGTTACATTCCCCAGGCATGAGTGACTGAGCCTGTGCAGTATTGGCTTTACATTCCCTGGGCATGAATGACTGAGCCTGTGCAGTGTTGGGGTTACATTCCCCCAGCATGAGTGACTGAGCCAGTGCAGTGTTGGCGTTACATTCCCCGGGCATGAGTGACTGAGCCAGTGCAGTGTTGGCATTACATTCCCTGGGCATGAGTGACTGAGCCAGTGCAGTCTTTGCGTTACATTCCCGAGGCGTGAGTGACTGAGCCAGTGCAGTGTTGGGGTTACATTCCCCGGGCATGAGTGACTGAGCCAGGGCAGTGTTGGGGTTACATTCCCCAGGCATGAGTGACTGAGCCAGTGCAGTGTTGGCATTACATTCCCTGGGCATGAGTGACTGAGCCAGTGCAGTATTGGGGTTACATTCCCTGGGCATGAGTGACCGAGCCAGGGCAGTATTGGGGTTACATTCCTCGGAGATGAGTGACTGAGCCAGTGCAGTGTTGGAGTTGCATTCCCTAGGCATGAATGACTGAGCCAGTGCAGTGTTGGCGTTACATTCCCTGTGCATAAGTGACTGAACCAAGGCAATGTTGGGGTTCCATTCTCCAGGCATGAGTGACTGAGCCAGGACAGTATTGGGGTTACATTCGCTGGGCATGAGTGACTGAGCCAGTGCAGTATTGGCATTACATTTCCTGGGCATGAGTGACTGAGCCTGTGCAGTGTTGGCATTACATTCCCCGGGCATGAGTGACTGAGCCAAGGCAGTGTTGGCGTTACATTCCTCGTTGATGAGTGACTGAGCCAGGGCCGTGTTGGCGTTATATTCCCGGGTATGAGTGACTGAGCCAGGGCAGTGTTGGGGTTACATTCCCTGGGCATGAGTGACTGAGCCAGGGCAGTGTTGGCGTTACATTCCACAGGCATGAGTGACTGAGCCAGGGCAGTGTTGGGGTTACCTTCCCTGGGCATGAGTGACTCAGCCAGTGCAGTGTTGGCGTTACATTCCCTGGGCATGAGTAACTGAGCCAGTGCAGTGTTGGTGTTACATTCCCCGGGCATGAGTGACTGAGCCAGTGCATTGTTGGGGTTACATTCCCCGGGCATGAGTGACTGAGCCAGTGCAGTGTTGGCGTTACATTCCCCGGGCATGAGTGACTGAGCCAGGGCAGTGTTGGGGTTACATTCCCCGGGCATGAGTGACTGAGCCAGTGCAGTGTTGGTGTTACATTCCCCAGGGAATGAGTGACTGAGCCAGGGCAGTGTTGGCGTTACATTCCCTGGGCATGAGTGACTGAGCCAGTGCAGTGTTGGTGTTACATTCCCCGGGGAATGAGTGACTGAGCCAGGGCAGTGTTGGCGTTACATTCCCTGGGCATGAGTGACTGAGCCAGGGCAGTGTTGGGGTTACATTCCCCGAGCATGAGTGACTGAGCCAGGGCAGTGTGGGGGTTACATTCCCCGGGCATGAGTGACTGAGCCAGTGCAGTGTTGGTGTTACATTCCCCAGGGAATGAGTGACTGAGCCAGGGCAGTGTTGGCGTTACATTCCCTGGGCATGAGTGACTGAGCCAGTGCAGTGTTGGTGTTACATTCCCCGGGGAATGAGTGACTGAGCCAGGGCAGTGTTGGCGTTACATTCCCTGGGCATGAGTGACTGAGCCAGGGCAGTGTTGGGGTTACATTCCCCGAGCATGAGTGACTGAGCCAGGGCAGTGTTTGTGTCATATTCCCAGGGCATGAGTGACTGAGCCAGTGCAGTGTTGGTGTTACATTCCCCGGGCATGAGTGACCGAGCCAGGGCAGTATTGGGGTTACATTCCTCGGAGATGAGTGACTGAGCCAGTGCAGTGTTGGAGTTGCATTCCCTAGGCCTGAATGACTGAGCCAGTGCAGTGTTGGCGTTACATTCCCCGGGGAATGAGTGATTGAGCCAGGGCAGTGTTGGCGTTACATTCCCTGGGCATGAGTGACTGAGCCAGGGCAGTGTTGGGGTTACATTCCCTGGGCATGAGTGACTGAGTCAGTGAAGTGCTGGGGTTACATTCCTCGGGCATGTGTGACTGAGCCAGGGCAGTGTTGGCGTTACATTCCCCGGGCATGAGTGACTGAATCAAGGCAATATTGGGGTTACATTGCCTAGGGGAATAAGTGACTGAGCCAGGGCAGTGTTGGGGTTACATTCCCCAGAAATAAGTGACTAAGCCAGTGCAGTGTTGGGGTTACATTCCTCGGGCATGAGTGACTCAGCCAGTGCAGTGTTGGCGTTACATTCCCTGGTCATAAGTGACTGAGCCAGGGCAGTGTTGGGGTTACATTCCCCGGGCATGAGTGACTCAGCCAGTGCAGTGTTGGCGTTACATTCCCTGGTCATAAGTGACTGAGCCAGGGCAGTGTTGGGGTTACATTCCATGGGCATGAGTGACTGAGTCAGTGAAGTGCTGGGGTTACATTCCCCGGGCATGAGTGACTGAGCCAGGGCAGTGTTGGCATTACATTCCCCGGGCATGAGTGACTGAACCAAGGCAATGTTGGGGTTAAATTCCCTGGCCATGAGTGACTGAGCCAGTGCAGTGTCGGCGTTACATTCTCCGGGCATGAGTGACTGAGCCAGTGAAGTGTTGGCGGTACATTCCCCGGGCATGAGTGACTGAGCAAGTGCAGTGTTGGCGGTACATTCCCCGGGCATGAGTGACTGAGCCATTGAAGTGTTGGGGTTACATTCCCTTGGCATGAGTGACTGAGCCATTGAAGTGTTGGGGTTACATTCCCTTGGCATGAGTGACTGAGCCAGGGCAGTGTTGGGGTTACATTCCCCAGGCATGAGTGACTGAACCAGGGCAATGTTGGCGTTACATTCCCCGGACATGAGTGAATGAGCCAGGGCAGTGTTGGCGTTACATTCTCCGGGCATGAGTGACTGAGCCAGTGCAGTGTTGGGGTTACATTCCATGGGCATGAGTGATTGAGCCAGTGCAGTGTTGGCATTACAGTCCCCAGGCATGAGTTACTGAGCCAGTGCAGTGTTGGCGTTACATTCCCTGGGCATGAGTGACTGAGCCAGTGCAGTGTTGGGGTTACATTCCCAGGGCATGAGTGACTGAGCCAGGGCAGTGTTGAGTTTACATTCCCTGGGCATGAGTGACTGAGCCAGGGCAGTGTTGGGGTTACATTCCCCGGGCATGAGTGACTGAGCCAGTGCAGTGTTGGTGTTACATTCCCCAGGGAATGAGTGACTGAGCCAGGGCAGTGTTGGCGTTACATTCCCTGGGCATGAGTGACTGAGCCAGTGCAGTGTTGGTGTTACATTCCCCGGGGAATGAGTGACTGAGCCAGGGCAGTGTTGGCGTTACATTCCCTGGGCATGAGTGACTGAGCCAGGGCAGTGTTGGGGTTACATTCCCCGAGCATGAGTGACTGAGCCAGGGCAGTGTTTGTGTCATATTCCCAGGGCATGAGTGACTGAGCCAGTGCAGTGTTGGTGTTACATTCCCCGGGCATCAGTGACTGAGCCAGTGCAGTGTTGGTGTTACATTCCCCGGGGAATGAGTGATTGAGCCAGGGCAGTGTTGGCGTTACATTCCCTGGGCATGAGTGACTGAGCCAGGGCAGTGTTGGGGTTACATTCCCCGGGCATGAGTGACTGAGTCAGTGAAGTGCTGGGGTTACATTCCCCGGGCATGAGTGACTGAGCCAGGGCAGTGTTGGCGTTACATTCCCCGGGCATGAGTGACTGAATCAAGGCAATATTGGGGTTACATTGCCTAGGGGAATAAGTGACTGAGCCAGGGCAGTGTTGGGGTTACATTCCCCAGAAATAAGTGACTAAGCCAGTGCAGTGTTGGGGTTACATTCCCCGGGCATGAGTGACTCAGCCAGTGCAGTGTTGGCGTTACATTCCCTGGTCATAAGTGACTGAGCCAGGGCAATGTTGGGGTTACATTCCATGGGCATGAGTGACTGAGTCAGTGAAGTGCTGGGGTTACATTCCCCGGGCATGAGTGACTGAGCCAGGGCAGTGTTGGCATTACATTCCCCGGGCATGAGTGACTGAACCAAGGCAATGTTGGGGTTAAATTCCCTGGCCATGAGTGACTGAGCCAGTGCAGTGTCTGCGTTACATTCTCCGGGCATGAGGGACTGAGCCAGTAAAGTGTTGGCGGTACATTCCCCGGGCATGAGTGACTGAGCAAGTGCAGTGTTGGCGGTACATTCCCCGGGCATGAGTGACTAAGCCATTGAAGTGTTGGGGTTACATTCCCTTGGCATGAGTGACTGAGCCATTGAAGTGTTGGGGTTACATTCCCTTGGCATGAGTGACTGAGCCAGGGCAGTGTTGGGGTTACATTCCCCAGGCATGAGTGACTGAACCAGGGCAATGTTGGCGTTACATTCCCCGGACATGAGTGAATGAGCCAGGGCAGTGTTGGCGTTACATTCTCCGGGCATGAGTGACTGAGCCAGTGCAGTGTTGGGGTTACATTCCATGGGCATGAGTGATTGAGCCAGTGCAGTGTTGGCATTACAGTCCCCAGGCATGAGTTACTGAGCCAGTGCAGTGTTGGCGTTACATTCCCTGGGCATGAGTGACTGAGCCAGTGCAGTGTTGGGGTTACATTCCCAGGGCATGAGTGACTGAGCCAGGGCAGTGTTGAGTTTACATTCCCTGGGCACGAGTGACTGAGGCAGTGCAGTGTTGGGGTTACATTCCCCGGGCATGAGTGACTGAGCCAGGGCAGTGTTGGGGTTGCAGTCCCCGGGAATTAGTGACTGAGCCAGGGCAGTGTTGGCGTTACATTCTCAGGGCATGAGTGACTGAGCTAGTGCAGTGTTGGCGTTACATTCTCCGGGCATGAGTGACTGAGCCAGAGTTGGCGTTACATTCCCTGGGGTCAGCACCTCACCCTCTAGCCCAACGTACCTGTGTGTAAGTGAAGAGTGAAAGCTGCTGCTGCTGCTGCTAGAACAGCGCTCACTGACAAATATACTTAGCAGAGCATCCTATGTGCAGCTAATCTTGGCCTCTTTTAATAGTGACTCTCAAACAAACTACATTCATTCGACATCTACCAATCCCCATGGGTGCCAGATAACCGAGGGTCTACTGTAAATATATTGTTTGCCTGATAAAAAAAAGTATCACAGTATACTGACATATTCCTGTTTCCTAAACTACAGATCATAAAGAACCAGTTTAATGTATAATATATTTGAAAGTGGGTGTTTTATTCAGTACATATAGAGCCTTACAGCCTTATTAAATTGTGATGCGGCCAATTGAATAGGGCTCTATAGAAGCACACAGCATATTTATTTTACAGAAGTTTTTAGTTAGTGAAGACCTTGCGTTTGGATAGAAGATCACTAACTAAATAATATGCTCTGTGCTTATATAGAGCCCTATTCAATTGGCCAAATTGCAATTTAATAAGGCTGTTAGTCTGTATCTTGTCACACACTTATATTGTGTGGCAGGGGTGGAGTGGCTGACTCCCAACTATCCTTAGTCTGTGGGCTCACATTGTATAGGAGGGGTGCATTGAGCGGCTTTCCTTGCAGTTATTAGTCTGTAGCCCTCCTTGCTAGTCCTCCGTATGTTCCTACAGTCTCAGTATAGAGTGTCAGCTCTGCAGGACAGAAGTCTCACTTCTTTTGGTAGCGATGCCCTCTCCTACATTTGCCTGTTGAATATGGCATACGTGACAATTATATATATTTGATAAAATATCTGATCCGAGTTATAGTTTTATGACCATGTGGGAATCCGAAAAATAAACTTCCATTAAAAGTGGTAACCATCATTATAATAGAGCCATCCCAGCATGCCTTGGACCAGCACAGGACTCCTAAACAAATGGTATGACCACCGAGCAGATCAGAATCAGGACATAAACTATCCAGGAAAGAAGGACAAGTGACTCATATGGTAACATTATATACTTCCTGATCACTATAAAGTGCATACATTGTAATTGTTCAATATATGGACAATACAGGATGACAAATCTATGGGGGTCCAGGCACCCTTTTACTGTATTTTTAGACCCCTCACTTACACCCCCCACACCAATGATTTTCTTAAGATGGAATTATTCTGAGTATTATCAGAAATGGCTTTAATTTAAATAAACATATGGAAACTTCCTTTGATGCTCACTTTAATTGGACGATGGAATTAACCAGGTGTCCTATTTTAAGGGGTTTAATTTAGCATGACCTGTTTCTTTAATTAACACAGGAATACAGGCAGGCTTGGGGAGTTTGAGGCATATTTTATATTTGTAACAATTTAGCTGCTGAATGAGGAGAGATGGTGAACAACATTAACGTGTTATTGTCTGGAACAGAAGGGGTTAATAGCAAAGAAAAGTAGATTTAATGGGAACTGAAATTGTTACTAAGTTTAATTCATTTAGTAAACTCTAATGAGTGACATAGGAAATTAACTAGACATTTTAGTTTTAGTAAATGAACCCAAATATCAGGGCCTAAATATAATTGTCCTAAGCCCATACATTGCAAGATTATAGGTAGGATGGACTGGTATCTTGGGCCTAGGCCTTGGGCCCAAGCAAGGTGTCTGTATGTGTCATTTGGCTGAGTGTGTAGCCCCCCTAAGTGTGAGCCCCCGGCACGCTCCATGTTAGACACAAGGGATTACTGGCCGCAAGGCCTCTGATTAGTGGGGGCTCTAATTTACCCTTCCTTTGTGTGTGTATCTCTTTCTGATTCGGCCCCTTTGTGGTACGGCGGCGGCTGGCAGGTGTTAATGAGGCACCAACAGAGCCGGCATCTGTGGCACAGGCCACAAAGCCTTAACCCTTTGGCTTCTGAGTCTGTGCCATTGTGAGTGAAGGCCAGCTTGGCAGAGGCTTTGTGTTAGGGGATCAAAGCCAACAATTTCAAATACGGCAGGAATTGTGATACAAGAGAGAAACCCAATTCAAAGGAGCGCGCCTAAAATAGTGCACAACTTAGAGAGAAAGACTCCATGACCTTACAGGGACATAGAAATAATGATTTTCCTTGTTGCATCTGGTATTTGAAACAATGTTACAGTTGGATTTCCTTTTTCAAATGATGCTCTCAGAGCATAACAAACTGATCCAAATGTTTAACTGCTCTGGGAGACTTATCCCTGCCAGCCAAAGAGCAGTAATACAGATGTATGAGTCAGTTCCATGTGCTTTTTGATGTGTATAGATTAGTGGGGAGAAAGGAGAGGGATTTAAACCTGCAAATGTCAAATAATTTAATATATTTCAGGAGGGTCTTCCAGAGAAAGAGGAGCAAGAACATGTGGCCATGATTTGAAGAATGTAGGAAATGTGCGAAAGTACTAGTAGTAGATAAGTGGAAGAGTCTTCCAATGGCACAGACACATATCCTAAGGCAGTTCCAGTATGCCTACGATATAGTTTTTTTTTTTTATTCTCACTATTCACAATTTTCTTCCAAATAATCCCCAAACTTTTATAATGCTTAAAACTCATAGAATAGATGTGCTATGTTCCCTCATGCAGGGAAGGGGTTAACAGTAACCATTTTGAGTGGGCAGGTCATAAAGGAAGCAGAGGATGTTACGTTGTGGCAGGATGCCCGCTGCTGGCATAATGCCAGGCCGGCGTTCTCCTCACTTAATAGTGTGAGGAGTTGGCACTGAGTCAGTTCTGGCCCCAGGACTCTCCCCTCACATGACTCACATATAGAATCTGATCATGGTGGGTTTGGAGAGACCATTTAGATGCCACATTGTACACAAAATAATATTATGTTTTTTTAATGACTTAGAAGTCAGTGTATTTTTATAAAAAACATGATTATTGCACATGAATTAGTCAGATCTTCAGCATTTCCAGCCTGAAAGAGACACTGGCCGGTGTGGGTTTGTTTGCAATGGTCACTGCAGGGAAGGAGGCAGATAAAAATGGTTATAAGGACAACAGGTAAACAGGTCTAGCATGACAGTTCCATGGGAGGATCCTCCACCACACTTAATAGGGGTGGAGACAGACAATCTGCTGACATCTAAACCACTAAAAACATATGTAAGTTTTAAAACAGTTTTGACTTTTTTCACTAATTACTAATAAGGAGGCCTTATTGTATGAACACTATGGCCCTTTAATTCAACATGGAAGGCTAGTTCTGCTGTGCGTAATAGGAACATTCACACAAAAGATGTCCGCCACTGAATTACGTACCATTCTAAGCAGTTTTTGCAGGATATAACAATGGACATATTTAAAAGAGATTATTGTATAAGTAGTGAAGGAAGTGAAGTGTGTATGTTGAAATTACTTTTATATGCCCCACAGTGGTCAGCACATATACAAACACGTACGTGATAGATTGGCTACCAGCCCATCAATTGGGGCAAATACAAAGGCTGCGGAGGTCACCATACAAGAGGACCCTATTAACATAAAGTATAAGAGGTTGGTACATAGGTGTGAAGATTGAATTACATAATGACTTTATATATCGTTATGTCTGAGGGAGCTCCTTAGGGGTCTCCTTGCATTTACAGCTATAACCCAAGGATTACCACAAGTCCTAGCATATATTAGGGATTCCACCACAGAGAGATCTATGTTAGTCATGTGTTAATCTGTGTAAATCATGGGCTGGGAAAACCATGGTATTAACATAACAGGGGCGAAGCTACCAGTGCAATGCACCAGGGCCCTTCTCTGGGGTACTGTTTCTTTTTTTTTTTTTTTCTGTACAGTATTTCTACTGAAGCTCCAAGTGGTGACAGTGTGGAGTAGTTCAGCACGCTGGGGATGTGTATCAGTGAAGAGGTGGGAGAGCAAGGGCTCGATGACAGCAAAGTACAAGTGGGTCCTAGAGGGACTGGGTGCTGTGTGGGGATGTATTCTGATAGTGAATAGCTTCTGACAAGGATTGAGTGCTATGTAGGTGAATGCTGTGTGGAGGTTGAAAAGATGCCTGTGGGTGCTATGTGAAAATGACTGCTGAGATGGACTGGCTACTATGTAGAAATAGTATGTGTATATATATGTGTGCTTCACGCAGACAGGAGGTACAGTACCTTGCAAAAGTATTCACCCCCTTGACTTTTTACCTATTTTGTTACATTATAGCCTTAAGTTCAATGTTTTGTTAATCTGAATTTTATGTGGTGGATCAGAACACAATAGTCTAAGTTGGTGAAAAATATATACATAAAACTATTTTTTAGAAATAGAAAACAGAAAATTGGCATGTGAGTATGTATTCCCCCCTCTTTGTTATGAAGCCCATAAAAAGCTCTGGTGCAACCAATTACCTTCAGAAGTCACATAATTAGTGACATGATGTCCACCTGTGTGCAATCTAAGTGTCACATGATCTGTCATTACATATACACACCTTTTTTGAAAGGCCCCAGTAGCTGCAACACCTAAGCAAGAGGCACCACTAACCAAACACTGCCATGAAGACCAAGGAACTCTCCAAACAAGTAAGGGACAATGTTGTTGAGAAGTACAAGTCAGGGTTAGGTTATAAAAAAATATCCAAATCTTTAATGATCCCCAGGAGCACCATCAAATCTATCATAACCAAATGGAAAGAACATGGCACAACAGCAAACCTGCCAAGAGACGGCCGCCCACCAAAACTCACGGACCAGGCAAGGAGGGCATTAATCAGAGAGGCAGCACAGAGACCTAAGGTAACCCTGGAGGAGCTGCAGAGATCCACAGCAGAGACTGGAGTATCTGTACGTAGGACGACAATAAGCCGAACGCTCCATAGAGTTGGGCTTTATGGCAGAGTGGCCAGAAGAAAGCCATTACTTTCAGTAAAATCAAAATGGCACATTTTGAGTTTGCGAAAAGGCATGTGGGAGACTCCCAAAATGTATGGAGGAAGGTGCTCTGGTCTGAGACTAAAATTGAACTTCTTGGCCATCAAAGTAAATGCTATGTCTGGCGCAAACACAACACATCACCCAAAGAACACCATCCCCACAGTGAAACATGGCGGGGCCAACATCATGCTGTGGGGATGTTTTTCAGCAGCCGGGATTGGGAAACTGGTCAGAGTTGAGGGAAAGATGGATGGTGCTAAATACAGGGATATTCTTGAGCAAAACCAGTACCACTGTGTGCGTGATTTGAGGCTAGGACGGAGGGTCACCTTCCAGCAGGACAATGACCCCAAACACACTGCTAAAGCAACACTTGAGGGGTTTATGTGAAACATGTAAATGTGTTGGAATGGCCGAGTCACAGTCCAGACCTCAATCCAATAGAAAATCTGTGATTAGACTTAAAGATTGCTGCTCACAAGCGCAAACCATCCAACTTGAAGGAGCTGGAGCAGTTTTGCAAGGAGGAATGGGCAAAAATCCCAGGGGTAAGATGTGGCAAGTTCATAGAGACTTATCCAAATGCGACTTGGAGCTGTGATTGCCGCAAAAGGTGGCTCCACAAGTATTGACTTTAAGGGAGTGAATAGTTATGCACATTCTGTTATTTTGTCCTATTTGTTGTTTGCTCCACAATAAAAAAAAAACATCTTCAAAGTTGTGGGCATGTTCTGTAAATTAAATGATGCAAATCCTCAAACAATCCATGTTAATTCCAGGTTGTGAGGCAACAAAACATGAAAAATGCCAAGGGGGTGAATACTTCTGCAAGGCACTGTGTGGGAAGGGGAGCAGCCCTTTCACATAGGGAGAGAAGCTATGGGAAAGGGCCTTTGGGAGGGCAATTAGTGAGTTGGTACTGGTGAGTTGGATGCAATTGGGGGAGAAAACTGCTTAGAGTCCCTGAGATCCAGTCAATCAGTACTACAGAACATCAAGACAAACTGTTCAGTGGAAGGTTTGATCATGAGGCTGAAGCTCAGATATTTTGCCCATATCACAAGGATTTCCTAGAGAAGACTCTGATCCTGGGAAAGTTTAAAGGCACAGGAATAAGGGGGCAACAGAGATGGAGATAGATAGATGAGGTAATTGAAGTAATAAACACGAGCTTGATAAATCTCAGAGGGTCAGGGGCTGCCAGTCATAGGCATAAAAGCATTTTCAGAAAATATTTTCATTTAAATAGACTTCCCCAGTGCATGGCAGCTGTCATCATGGTCATACTTTGTTTTCAAGATACAAGGGGGTGGTTACACAGCAGGGCAGGTGGATAACTTTACTTTGTGCTATGGTGAAGCCTATACCAGCCAGAGAGTTGTTTAAGTCCTGCTATTTGGGCTATAGGTTATAAGCCTCTATAAAACAGTTTGGGCTAGGCAAGTGTGAGAGCGAATTGAGCAAGTGTGGAGAGTAAGGCTGGTGAAGAGCATATCAGCAGGGCTAGCTCAAGCTGTTTTGGAAACCTGCATAAGTGCTTAGGTATTGTGCCTCATATAAGGTCACCTGCTCGGCTTGGAAAGACAATCTAGAATTTCAGTTTGGTTAAAGTCAAGGTCAAATGTTATTGTTCCAAGTCACAATCCAGAGATACTATAATCATAAGATAGCATTCCACTGCTCTTATAAGGACCATTGAATAGCTCCCTTAGTTGTGCGTTAGCCTTCCTTTTACCCATAGAGCCATAGCATAGAGGCCTTGGTTCTTTTCTTATGGGAGCCATAGAATGGAGGCCTTGGTTCTTTTCTTATGGGAGCCATGGTATGGAGGCCTTGGTTCTTTTCTTATGGGAGCCATGGATTAGAGGTCACAGATCTTTTCTTATGAGAGCCATAGAATGTAGGCCATGGTCTTTTCTTATGGGAGCCATGGAATGGAGGCCTTGATTCTTTTCCTATGGGTTCCTCTGTTCTTTCCTTGTGGGAGCCATGGAATGGATGGCTCAGTTTTTTTTATAGGAGCGATGGAATGGAGGCATTGGTTCTTTTCTTATGGAAGCCATGAAATGGGGCCATCGGTTCTTTTCTTATGGGAGCCATGGAATGGGGGCCTAGGTTGTTTTCTTATGGGAGCCATGGAATGGGGGCCTAGGTTATTTTCTTATTGAAGCCATGGAGTGGAGGAATCGGTTCTTTCCTTGTAAGAGCCATGGAATGGAGGGCTCAGTTTTTTTTTATAGGAGCGATGGAATGGAGGCATTGGTTCTTTTTCTTATGGAAGCCATGAAATGGAGGCATCGGTTTGGAATGGAGGTCTCGGTTCTTTTTTATGGGAGCCATGGAAAGGAGGTGTCGGTTCTTTTTTATGGGAGCCATGGAATGGAGGCCTTTATCTGCCACGTAAGGGAACAGAATGGAAGATAAGTGGTAAAGTAAATATACAATAGGAGGATTATCACTATGCTAAGACATTTTATATAAGAGGTTTCTTCTTTGCAGCCACATATTTATTTCTCAAACAAATAAACAAATTAAATAGGCCGGACAAAAATAAAAATAGAATCTATTCGGGAGGAAGTTTTGTGCAAAATGTTAGACCCTTGATGGCACCCTTCATAGCATGGCACCCTGGGAGGCCACCAACTTCACCGACAAGGTAGTCGTGACATGTCCTTATGACTCTGTTGCATCCTCCCAGACCCCCAAGGAATGGTCACACCCATACTCTGCTCCTCTGGCACCACTCTCTGCCATTCCTGCACATACACCTCAAGCAACCCCCAGATTAATGGCTCATACATTGGCAAGTGCAAAAAAAAAATAGTTGCTAAGCAACCAGGCAGGGTTGCTATGGCATTTTAAGTGGAGCATTTGGACCAGTGCTGGGCCCGGCTCCAGACTGAGCAGTGCTGTTAAGGCATGCATGATGCAGAGCGCGTGCTGTACCTCCTGAGCATGGCGCAGCTCCCACATCAATATTCATTGGGCTGAGCAAAGCACAGGCAATTAACTACTTGACTGCGCAGGCCCTCGTCGCTCTTAACCCTTCACAGGCTGGGTTCCATATGTACCTCTCATACTGCAGTGTGATTGGGCTCTGTGCAGCACTGCAGGGGTTAAACAGCTCAATACCAGGGGAATGGACCCAATGAAAAGAAATCGTCATCTTGTTCATATTTTACTGTATATTGTTATAAAGAAAAACCACCCATGTCTCTATCTATCTATCTATCTATCTATGTCTATCTATCTATCTATCTATCTATCTATCTATCTATCTATCTATCTATCTATCGCTGTATCTATCTATCTATCTATCTATCTATCTATCTATCTATCTATCTATCCATCCATCTATCTATCTATCTCTGTCTCTATCTATCTATCTATCCATCTATCTATCTATCTATCTATCTATCTATCTATCTATCTATCTATCTATCATACTCTGTATCTATGTATCTATCTATCTATCTATCTATCTATCTATCTATCTATCTATCTATCTATCTATCCATCCATCTATCTATCTCTCAGTATCTATCTATCTATCTATCTCTGTCTCTATCTATCTATCTATCTATCTATCTATCTATCTATCTATCTATCTATCTATCTATCTATCCATCTATCTATCTCTGTCTCTATCTATCTATCTATCTATCTATCTATCTATCTATCTATCTATCTATCTATCTATCTATCTATCTATCTATCTGTCTATCTATCTATCTATCTATCTATCTCCTGCTTAGGTCATGTGGGTGTGCTCCAGACTGCTTTTCTCTCCTCTTTCTCTCTCTGTATTTGGTTCTCTGTCTCTTGCTCTCTATTGCTCCCTCTCTCTCATTGCATTTCCCGCTCTCTCTTGTCACTCTCTTGTCTCTTGCTCTCTCTCTCATTGTGTCTCTCGCTCTCTGTTATCACTCTCTCTCTTGCTCTTTCGCTCGCTCCCTCTCTCTCATTGCATCTCCCGCTCTTTGCTGTCACTCTCTATCTCTTGCTGTCTTACTCCTTCTCTCTCATTGTGTCTCCTGCTCTCTGTTGTCACTCTCTCTTGCTCCCTTTCTCTCATTGCATCTCCCGCTCTTTGCTGTCTCGCTCCCTCTCTCTCATTGTGTCTCCTGCTCTCTGTTGTCACTCTCGCTCCCTTTTTCTCATTGTGTCTCTTGCTCTCTGTTGTCACTCTCACTCCCTCTCTCTCACTCCATCTCCTGCTCTTTGCTGTCACTCTCTATCTCTTGCTGTCTCGCTCCCTCTCTCTCTTTGCATCTCCAGCTCTCTGTTGTCACTCTCTTATCTCTTGCTCTCTCTCGCTCCCTCTCTCTCATTGCATCTCCCGCTCTTTTCTGTCACTCTCTGTCTCTTGCTGTCTTGCTCCCTCTCTCTCATTGCATCTCCAGCTCTCTGTTGTCACTCTCTCTCTCGCTCCCTCTCTCTCACTGCATCTCCCTCTCTTTGCTGTCACTCTCTATATCTTGCTGTCTCGCTCCCTCTCTCTCATTGTGTCTCCAGCTCTCTGTTGTCACTCTCTCTCTCTCGCTCCCTCTCTCTCACTGCATCTCCCGCTCTTTGCTGTCACTCTCTGTCTCTTTCTGTCTCTGTGTCCTGGAGGCAGTCACTTCTTCCTCTTGCTCTGTCAGATAATTAGTCTGATGTGTGGGCCATGTGTGTGCCATGTGTGTGCCATGTGTGTTCAGTGTATGTTTAGCATTGGTTTCTTTGTGTGGTTTATGTGTGTATGTATAGTATATATGTGTTTATGTAATCTATGCATTTGTGTAATGTGCAGTGTATGTGTTTATTTGTGTATATTGCTCAAGCATAGTGTATGTTCTTGTATACATGTATGTAGTTTACATGCAGTATGTAGTGTAGATGTGTTTGTGTGCAGTACATGTGTTTTTGTATATTTTATGTATGTGTAGCGCATGTGTATTTGTGTGTGCATGTAGTGTATCTCTGTTTGTGTGGGTACTGTATGTATGTTCTTGCAGTTAGCCGGGTGTATGTTGTTCGTGTTCATGTGTGTAGGACATGAGTTCTTGTTTTTCAGTGGGGTAAGTCTGTGTGTAATTGTGTGTCTGTATATGAGATGGTACAAAGCAAAGTCTATATATAGATTATTGAAATGTGGGTCAGACCACTGACTGTGAGCTTCTGTATTATGATATTAACTCTTTATTTGTAATTCGGCAGACAGTGTGTGTCCGTTGTGTGTATACTGTGTATACAGTAAATGTGTTCTTGTGTGTCTATAAATATATATATATATATATATATATATAAATTTATATATATATATATATATATATATATATATATATATATATATATATACATATACATACACATATATTAATATATATAAATATATATATATATATATATATATATATATATATATATATATATATATATATATACACACAATAACTCAGAGGGAATTTCAAAACTATCCAGGAAAGAAAAACATGGACTTAATGTGGCCTTTCTATTGCTCCTTCTCTCTCATTGTGTCTCCCGCTCTCTGCTGTCACTCTCTTGTCTATCATACTATCAAGACTTCTTGCGACCCAGCCACATTACTGCTCATGTATTTTTCTTTTTTTATTGTTGTTTTTTTTACTCTTTAATATGTGAAATATTTAAAGTCCTAACTTAATTTAATCTGTTGTTATATATAAAAAATGGGCAATGTATAATGGGCAAAAACAGGAAAATATTTATGTATATCCATCTATCTATCTGTCTGTCTGTCTATCTATCTATCTATCTATCTATCTATCTATCTGTCTGTCTGTCTATCTATCTATCTGTACGTCTATCTATCAATGTATCTATCTATCTATCTATCTATCTATCTATCTATCTATCTATCTATCTATCTGTATCTATCTATCTATCTATCTATCTATCTATCTATCTATCTATCTATCTGTCTGTCTGTCTATCTATCTGTACGTCTATCTATCAATGTATCTATCTATCTATCTATCTATCTATCTGTACGTCTATCTATCAATGTATCTATCTATCTATCTATCTATCTATCTATCTATCTATCTGTACGTCTATCTATCAATGTATCTATCTAGGTGTGTATGCGTGTGTGTGCAATGTGCATGTGTATTGTGTTATTTTATACTGCATATGATGCTTTATTCTGTGTGAACGTGTGCTATGTGTGTGTGTATACTATATGCCTATATTGTCTGTATATATTTGTTATCTGTTAGGAGGCCTTCCATCTAGCGAGTGTAAATCAGATCCCCGCAGGCTGTGAGGGCCCAGTCCTCTCCCATGGGAAGCTCTGGACGCAGGCCCAGCCGCTGCCTGCGTTTAGGCCCTCGCCGGCTGTGTGTTTGTCCAGTGATCTGGAAGAAACATCAACTGCAAACCCAATAAACCACACAGAGAAAGCTGTAATTAGCTGGGCTGCGTGTTACCCCACAGCAAGACCCCGTGTCTGCCTGATCCCACACACAGCTCCAGCAGCAACACAGTTAAAATAAGTATGGAGGGAAGATATACCAGAAGTGTCCATATGTGTTAGATTGGCCTAGACAAGCCCTGTTTATATATAGAGTGTCGAAACCTTCCCAGATTATTAATAATATACATTTCAAATTGCTGTTTTTTATTACTTTGCTCAAGTCATGACCTCTTGTTCTTGCTCCTCTTTTATTCAAAGACACTTCCCTCCTAATCTTTATTAAATCCTCTGATATATTTGCTGGTTCCCCTCATATCTCCCCTCTCCCTTCTGTCCTCTAAGCCAAGGGACTCATTGCAGACACATAACATATACACAATACACACACACATATAAATATATATATTATTGTTCAAAAACTTCCCAAGGTCCGAATGACTTTGTAGAAATGAAGTCAAGGTCCAGTATTTACATATTTTTAAGAGATAAGGATCAGTTTAACTTCTAGTCTGAAGATTTTGAGGCTTCACGAGACAAAAATATTAAAGGTAGTGTTGCAGAAGAGGTCCAGAAGAAAAAGGCTGGACGTCTGGAAGAAAAAGGCTGAAGGTCTGGAAGAAAAGAGCTGGAGGCCTAGAAGATAATGCCTGGAGGCCTGGAAGAAAAGGGCTGGAGGTATGGAAGAAAATGGCTGGAGGCCTGGAAGAAAAGGGCTGGAGATCCAGAAGAAAAGGGCTGGATGGCTGGGAGAAAATGGTTGGAGGTCTGGGAGAAAAGGTCTGGAGATCCAGAAGAAAAGGGCTGGATGGGTGGATGAAAAGGGCTGGAGATCCAGAAGAAAAGGGCTGGATGGCTGGGAGAAAATGGCTGGAGGTCTGGAAGAAAAGGGCTGGAGATCCAGAAGAAAAGAACTGGATGGCTGGAAGAAAAGGGCTGGTGATCCAGAAGAAAAGGGCTGGAGATCTAGAAGAAAAGGGCTGGAGGTATGGAAGAAAAGGGCTGCATGGCTAGAAGAAAATGGCTGGAGGTGTGTAAGAAAAGGTCTGGGGGCCTGGAAGTAAATGGCTGGAGGCCTGGAAGAAAAGGTCTGGAGGCCTGGAAGTAAATGGCTGGAGGTCTGTAAGAAAAGGTCTGGAGGCCTGGAAGTAAAGGGCTGGAGGCCTGGAAGAAAAGGGCTGGAGATCCAGAAGAAAATGGCTGGAGGTCTGGAAGAACAGGGTTGGAGGTCCCGGATTGAGACCCAGATCCATCTACTGGCTACCCCTCCTCTGAGTTATACATATTAAGGTCTTGGAGTCTTTACTTATACTGTAGGTTTTATCTTTAACAGTGGTTCTCACCAGTCAGTCCTAGAACTGATGCCAACCCTGAGACCTTATTAGCTGGTCCTCAGGAAAAAAGAGAGATAAGGAGAGCCCAACACATTTAAGATACCCTGAGGAAGTATTATTATGAAACGCATAGATTAGGAGAGGGTCCCTAATCATCATAGTTTGCATAACAGCGCCGCAGATTATGTTATATACATTTTTTATTATATTTGGATAAAGTGGAGCAAAAATATTTTTTTTATAATTTTGCTTAAATGTTATGACCCAATAGTTATATTTTAAAGTATCTTTGCCCACTTTTTATATATTTTGGTATACATATTGTACCCTCACCTTCTTTGTCACTATTATTATGTGCATTTCTAAATATCTTTCTACATTAGTATACTACTAGGCAGGTTTTTTTTTTTGCATAGTTTAGGAAGATTTGTGAATATCTAATGGAGTTGCTGTGTTAAAAGGAAATTATTTTTGAGTATGTTTTTAACATCTTAATAAAATATTGTTTTGTAACAATGTTCAGCTCTTTCCTTTTCACATTTAAGACAACGTCACCATTAGTCACAGCCATAGATAGACCATTGATGAACATATCTTCAATTAAAATGTACTCTGTTCAAATCAGTGAAAATCTAGATGAAAATGTAGTTGGTCTTAATAAAATGTTCTGGGTCTCGGAGGCAGTGCCCATGAGCTTTCGAAGGTGACTGGTCAATCCAATCAAACAGAAGAAGAGCTGATGTTTAAGACCATGCACCATTTTAGTTGGCTTCCACTGAATGGTCTGTCCTCCAGAACTGGACTCTATGCATTAAATGACGTCTGATCGTGGCTCTATAGAGCAAAAAGAGTGCCTGGGATTTTTCTCCGAATGCCTCTCCCTTTACAACGCCGAAAGAGTTAAACAAAACTCCAATCAGACTGATTTAAATCCCCGGACAGCTGACAAATCCTCTCAATTCAGGATATTGCAGGATTTGCAATGTATAGACAGATGCCAGTTTGTGACCAGGAAGGGGTTAATGTCATGCTGCAGTCCCACCTCGTGTGTCTGGGCATTGTCACGCGACCTTCATTCAGTAAAAGGTCATCCAGAGCTAAAGGCTGGAAAAATCCAATACGAAATTAAAAGGGACATTATAATAAAGGTGGGTGGGTGTGTATTCAGATGTCGATGGAATTCTGTTTTACCAGTGATATCATTAAATTTACAGATTTCGCACATGGACACATTAATATAAATCAAGTACATGTGTATATATATATATATTTATATGTATATATATATATATATATATATAAATATATATGTATATATGTATGTATATATATATGTATATATGTATGTATATATATATATATATATATATATATATATGGCTGGAAGAAAAGGGGGCTTAGTTATGTATATATACAATGGATATAAAAAGTCTACACACACCTGTTAAAATGTCAGGTTTCTGTGCTGTAAAATTTTTTGACAAAGATAACTAATTTCAAAACTTTTTCCACCTTTAATGTGACCTATAAACTGTACAACTCAATTGAAAAACAAACTAAAATCTTTTAGATAGAGGGAAGAAAAAAAATAAAATAAAAAAATAATATGGTTGCATAAGTATGCACACCTTTAAACTAATTATTTGTTGAAGCACCTTTTGATTTTATTACAGCACTCAGTCTTTTTGGGTATGAGTCTATCAGCATGGCACATTTTGACTTGGCAAGATTTGCCCACTCTTCTTTGCAAAAACACTCCAAATCTGTCAGATTGCGAGGGCATCTCCTGTGCACAGCCCTCTTCCGATCACCCCACAGATTTTCAATCGGATTCAGGTCTGGGCTCTGGCTGGGCCATTCCAAAACTTTAATCTTCTTCTGGTGAAGCCATTCCTTTGTTGATTTGGATGTATGCTTTGGGTCGTTGTCACGCTGAAAGATGAAGTTCCTCTTCATGTTCAGCTTTCTAGCAGAAGCCTGAAGGTTTTGTGCCAATATTGTCTGCTATTTGGAACTGTTCATAATTCCCTCTATCTTAACTAAGGTCCCAGTTCCAGCTGAAGAAAAACAGCCCCAAAGCATGATGCTGCCATATATATATTTATATATATATATATATATATATATTCACATATATATATATATATATATATATATATATATATATATATATATATATATATATAGAGAGAGAGAGAGAGAGAGAGTTGTGCTCAAAAGTTTGCATACCCTGGCAGAAATTGTGGCATTTATTTTGAAAATATGACTGATCCTGCAAAAAGCAATGTCTTTTATTAAAGGATAGTGATCATATGAAGCCATTTATTATTACATCGTTGTTTGGCTCCTTTTTAAATCATAATGATAACAGAAATCTCCCAAATGGCCCTGATCAAAAGTTTGCATACCCTTAGTACTTAATACTGTGTATTGTCCCCTTTAGCATCAATGACAGCGTGCAGTCTTTTGTAATAGTTTTCTATGAGGCCCCTAATTCTTGCAGGTGGCCATTCGTCTTGGCAAAATGCCTCCAGGTCATGCAAAATCTTTGGGCGTCTTGCATGAACCGCACGTTTGGGATCTCCCCAGACTGGCTCAATGATATTAAGATCAGGAGACTGTTATGACCACTCCACAACCTTCACCTTTTTCTGCTGTAACCACTGTAGGGTCAACGTGGCCTTGTGCTTAGGGTCACTGTCATACTGGAAAGCCCGAGAACGTCCCATGCGCAGCCTTCGTGTAGAAGAATGCAAATTGTCTGCCAGTATTTTCTGATAACATACTGCATTCATCTTGCCATCAATTTTCACAAGATTCCCCCCCCCCCCCCAAACATCAGTGAGCCACCACCATGCTTCACAGTGTGGATGGTATTCTTTTCACTATAGGCCTTGATGACCCCTCTCTAAACATAGAGCTTATGGTTGTGACCATAAAGCTCTATTTTGGTCTCGTCACTCCAAATTACAGTGTGCCAGAAGCTGTGAGTCATGTCAAGGTGTTGTCGGGCATATTTTAACCAGGCTTTTTTTGTGGCATTGGAGCAATAAAGGCTTCTTTCTGGCATCTCGACCATGCATCTCATTTTTGTTCAAGTATCGTCATATTGTGCTCCTTGAGACAACCACACCGTCTTTTGCCAGAGCAGCCTGTATTTCTCCTGAGGTTACCTGTGGGTTTTTTTTGTATTCCAAACAATTCTTCTGGCAGTTGTGGCTAAAATCTTTCTTGGTCTACCTGACCTTGGCTTGGTATCAAGATATCCCCCCAAATTTCCACTTCTTAATAAGCAATTGAACAGTGCTGACTGGCATTTTCCAGGCTTTGGATATCTTTTTATATCCGTTTCCATCTTTATCAAGTTCCATTACCTTGTTACGCAGATCTTTTGAGAGCTCTTTTCTGCTCCCCATAGCTCAGTATCTAGCCTGCGCAGTGCATTCACGTGAGAGCTAAAAAACTCATTGACTCATTGACTAGTTCTGTGTTGGATTCCAAAAAAACCCTCCCCCCCCAAAAAAGTCACAGTTATTCTAAACAAGAATGTGCACAAAAAAAAACAGAAAAAGCCACAATTTTGCTAAATAAAGTTTGCAGAATTCTAACAAAAAAATTGATGGATAAAAATGTGAAAAAAAAAAAAAAGATTCGACCCCCCCCCCAAAAAAGCCACAGGTGTGAGAAATTAACATTTAATTGCCATTTTAACCTATATGAGTCACCATGTGTTTCTGTAACAAGGCCAAACATTCAAGGTTATGCAAACTTTTGATCAGGGCCATCTGGGTGATTTCTGTTATCATTATGATTTAAAAAGGAGACGAACAACTATGTGATAATAAATGGATTTATATGATCACTATGCTTCAATAAAATACTTTTTGTTTACATGATCAGTCATATTATCAAAATAAGTGCCAAAAATTCACAATTTCTGCTAGGGTATACAAACTTTTGAGCACAACTGTATATATATATATATATATATATATATATATATATATATATATATAACATTTTATTTTTTGGAAAACTATAGTTGAAAATAGTGAAAATAAAGCTAAATAAAAAATTATAATAAATAGATTTGATATTATTTTCACTATAGTTTTCATAGTTTTCCAAAATAAAATTGTATATATATAATTTTATTTTGGATAACTATGGTTAAAAATAGTGAAAAGAAAAAAAAAAGAAAATAATAATAATAGATTTCATATTGTTTTCTTACACGTTTTGTATCTCTACCCCTTGTCCATACCATCATTTCTATATTTTTTCTTATTTCAAATATTGTAGAGAATCTACCACATTGGATTTTAATATTAAAAAGCTAAAAGGGTGCTCTTAGACACATAAAAAAATAGGTTTTTAAACAAATCTGCTATTTTGTAACATAAACTGTAGAAATTAATTTAGTGACAAAAAGGGTTTTCATAAAAAAAGGTGAAAATCAAATGCTCTATGTTTTACTGCAGGCAGAATACAATGACGTCATGTGATGTTTTCTGTTGTCATCATTTTATATATCACATTATTTTATCATGGAATGTCTTCTATAGTTATATACCATCAGCCTTATTAAATTGCGATTCAGTAAATTTAAAAGTGCTCTATTTAAGCACATAGCATATTTTTTTACAGAAGTTTCTAGTTAGTGAACTTCTATCCAAAGCAAGGTATTCACTAACTAAAAACGTCTGTAAAAAAATATGCTGTGTGCTCAAATAGAGCCCTTTTAAATTTACCGATTCACAATTTAATAAGGCTGCATGTGTCTGGTTGGTTGGTTACAGGTACCATATATGTGATACAGACTGAAACCTTTTTTGTTTGAGTATTTCTGCATTTGGAATATCCTATTTTTTAGCAGAAGACAAAAAATCTAAATTTTACAAAATAAATAAAAATCAGTTTTGCAAAATAAACATGCAAAAATCCAAGAAAAACAAAGAAAAAAGGTTACAAATACACTAAGTAGAAATAGGCAGAATCCCAAGAAAAAAACGTTAAAAAATCCCAATTTTGTATTGGATTCCAAGAAAAATAAACCCAGAAAAAAAGCCACAATGCAAAATAAAATGTGCAGAATTCTAATACAAAATGCAGAAAAAGTCATAATTTTGCTAGATAAAAATATGTAAAAAAAAAAAAGAAGGAAAAATCCCAGTTCTGTGTTGGATTCCAAAAACCCCCTCCCCCCCAAAAAAGTCAGTTATGCTAAACAAGAATGTGCAAAAAAAACAAACAGAAAAAGCCACAATTTTGCTAAATAAAGTTTGCAGAATTCTAACAAAAAAATTGATGGATAAAAATGTGAAAAAAAAAAAAAAAAGATTTGCCCCCCCCCCCCAAAAAAAAATTAGCAAAATTAAAAAAAAACAGAAAAAGGTCACAATTTTGTAGAATTACTAAAATAACAGACTGAAACTTATAAAATGAATGAATCGGTTCATAATGGGATATAGGTGCTTATTGGTTGGTTCAATGTGCACATTAGTGGTTGGTATCTGGAGCTTTATGTGCATGTCCTGCTCTGTCCTTGTGTACGTGTCACCCAGCAGGCTATCTCATGCCATGTTGTGTCCTGGTCCCAAGGAGATGCTCTGCAGCTAATCCCCCTCTCAGGACAGGATGAGATTAAGCAGGGGGGCTCACCAGCCATCTGTCACTGCGGCTGGATGTAGGAAATACCAAGATAGGTGACCCGTACTGAGCGAAGAAGAAACCGGTTCAAGTGCATGATGTAGAAGGGAAGGACACAACATATCTACATGACTTTACTTTGAAGACACAGGGCTATAGGACTCATCATCTCCCCTCCATAAAGGACCTGGTGTAGTCTAATGACTCTCAAACTATTTGATCAGGGAAACAACTCATTATCTTCCAATGGTCAATGGGACCACCATCGTTGAGTGATATTACCTGTAACACTATACATTCATCTAGGTTTGCACTGATTTTAATAAAGTACAGTATATTTTAACTTAAAATATATTCATCTGTAATCAGTCTGTAACTATGACTAATTATAGTGATATGTTTAAAGTGTTAGTTTATCTTCATCCATTTTTGGTTTCTGAGAACCATCAGTGGTATCAAAGATTGGCACCATCTCCAGGACTGGCTGTTGAGAACCACTACTACAGCCCATCCAATCTAATGGAAACTCATCAGTTTACAAGGATATGTCTTCCAGAGATAGCAGCAGAAAGGACAAGCTCAGTATAGAAAGTGGATCCTTGCGGTACAGAATAATTGCACATAAAATTTAAATATTTGAAAATTGTTCCCTTTCTAAAAACATTTTGGCCTTATCAGCCTTTGCCGTCCATATGGAATTACGGTCATGGTCTTTTGTTTATCTTTTAATTTCTGTAATATTTTAGTGACTCTGTGTGAAAGTATAATATATTTGGGTGGTTCAGTATTATTAGACTGTATCTGTGTCCAGAATGTCCCCTGCTATAGATATTCTGTGTATATGAGTGAGCCCCCCAGCCCACATGCACAAGAGACCCCCATTATATTACTCATATAACTAAAGACTGGCTGGATTGGATGCTCCAATTGGAATCATTACCTGTCAAAAGGCTTTTCTGTAGTGGACACTGGTCACTCAGTGAGTGGTCAGCAGAATAGCAATGGGCAGAATCCAAGACAGGAATAGTTATCAGAGGATCACTGAGCTATGAGAGTTGGCAAACGGGCTTGTGCTCATCAGTTTACAAGTAGAAGAAAGAATTAGATGGAATATGTCTACTGGATTTGACCTTGGGCCGTGACCTCTGCTGCCAGACGCTAACCCTAGACTGGAAACTGACCATTCTCCTGACAACCTACATCCCAATTCAAGGGGCGGTCTTTACTCTTTACCTCTGTCCATGCCAGATGAGCTGAAGATGAAGACATTTGAGATTAGATGAAGACATTTGAGGAAAATCTGAGACTATGATTTTTTTGGGGGGTGGGTCGAATCCACCAAAAATTAGGACTTTTTTTTCCATTTTTTTTCATCAATTTCTTTGTTAGAATTCTACAAACTTTATTTAGCAAAATTGTGGCTTTTTCATTTTTTTTTTTTTTTTTGCACATTTTTGTTTAGCTTAACTGTGACTTTTTTTTGTGGGAGGTTTTTTTTGGAATCCAACACAGAATTAGGATTTTTCCTTTTCTTTTTTTTTTTTACATTTTGCTTATTTTTATCTAGCAAAATTATGACTTTTTCTGTATTTTGTATTAAAATTCTGCACATTTTATTTTGCATTGTGGCTTTTTTCTGAGTTTATTTTTCATTAGTACTAACCATGACCTTACTGGGGGTCTAAAGAGGGACATTAGTACTGACCATTATATGACTGGGGGTCTATAGAGGGACATTAGTACTGACCATTGCCTGACTGGGGGTCTATAGAGGAACATTAGTACTGACCATTATCTGACTGGGGGTGTATAGAGGGACATTAGTACTGACCATGACCTTACTGGGGGTCTAAAGAGGGACATTAGTACTGACCATTACCTTACTGCGGGTGTATAGAGGGACATTAGTACTGACCATTATCTGACTTTGGGTCTATAGAGGGACATTAGTACCGACCATTATCTGACTGGGGGTCTATAGAGGGACATTAGTACTGACCATTACCTTACTGGGGGTGTATAGAGGGACATTAGTACTGACCATTACCTTACTGGGGGTGTATAGAGGGACATTAGTACTGACCATTACCTTACTGGGGTTGTATAGAGGGACATTAGTACCAACGTATTTCTATTACTCCTCTTACAGTACAAGCAAGCATCCTACGGCCTTTTCCTGCAGCACTGCCTACATACAATATAACTCCTCCTAAATCCCTTTCTTCTTCTTTTGCCATCACAAAATTACCAATACATATTGTACTTATAAGTTTTGTGCTTTGAGTGAATACTATTCAGTGCTGATCATGTAAGGTTGGGTGCCAGGGACACTTTCTGAATAGTTTGACCTATTTTAAGCCCCAACCAAGAGCACCCAGACGTGATGGAGCAGTGATTGGCCATCGCACTGAGCTGTCCTTGGTCCTGAAATCTGTAGAGGGATCTGCAGAGAGAGCTAGATCAGCTTGATAGGATGGAATTATGTGCTGATGTGTATTGTGGGCAGTGCAATGGAGGACATAGTGCTGTGTGTAGGATATGGTGCTGTGTGTGGGACATAGTGCTATGTAGGACATAGTGCTGTGTGTGGGACATAGTGCTGTGTGTGGGACATAGTGCTATGTAGGACATAGTGCTGTGTGTAGGATATGGTGCTGTGTGTGGGACATGGTGCTGTGTGTAGGACATAGTGCTGTGTGTGTAGGACATAGTGCTGTGTGTAGGATATGGTGCTGTGTGTGGGACATAGTGCTATGTAGGACATAGTGCTGTGTGTGGGACATAGTGCTGTGTGTGGGACATAGTGCTATGTAGGACATAGTGCTGTGTGTAGGATATGGTGCTGTGTGTGGGACATGGTGCTGTGTGTAGGACATAGTGCTGTGTGTGTAGGACATAGTGCTGTATGTGTAGGACATAGTGTTGTGTGTGGGATATAGTGTTATGTAGGACATGGTGCTGTGTGTGTAGGACATAGTATTGTGTGTAGGACATAGTGCTGTATGTGTAGGACATAGTGCCGTGTGTGGGACATAGTGTTATGTAGGACATAGTGCCGTGTGTAGGACATAGTGCTATTTAGGACATAGTGATGTGTGTAGGACATGGTACTGTGTGTGTGGGACATAGTGTTATGTAGGACATAGTGATGTGTGGGGGACATAGTGCTGTGTGTAGGACATAGTGCTATTTAGGACATAGTGATGTGTCGGGGACATAGTGCTTGCTGTGTGTAGGACATAGTGCTTGCTGTGTGTAGGACATAGTGTTGTGTGTAGGACATAGTGCTGTGTGTAGGACATGGTGTTATGTAGGATATAGTGCTGTGTGTAGGACATGGTGTTATGTAGGATATAGTGCTGTGTGTAGGACATGGTGTTATGTAGGATATAGTGCTGTGTGTAGGACATGGTGCTGTGTGTAGGACATGGTGTTATGTAGGACAGAGTGCTGTGTGTAGGACATAGTGCTTGCTGTGTGTAGGACATAGTGCTGTGTGTAGGACATGGTGTTATGTAGGATATAGTGCTGTGTGTAGGACATGGTGCTGTGTGTAGGACATGGTGTTATGTAGGACATAGTGCTGTGTGTGTGGGACATAGTGCTATTTAGGACATAGTGATGTGTGGGGGACATAGTGCTGTGTGTAGGACATAGTCCTGTGTGTGTAGGACATAGTGTTGTGTGTAGAACATAGTGCTGTGTGTAGGACATAGTGATGTGTGTAGGACATGGTGTTATGTAGGACATAGTGCTGTGTGTAGGACATAGTGCTATTTAGGACATAGTGATGTGTCGGGGACATAGTGCTTGCTGTGTGTAGGACATAGTGCTTGCTGTGTGTAGGACATAGTGTTGTGTGTAGGACATAGTGATGTGTGTAGGACATGGTGTTATGTAGGATATAGTGCTGTGTGTAGGACATGGTGTTATGTAGGATATAGTGCTGTGTGTAGGACATGGTGTTATGTAGGATATAGTGCTGTGTGTAGGACATGGTGCTGTGTGTAGGACATGGTGTTATGTAGGACATAGTGCTGTGTGTGTAGGACATAGTGTTGTGTGTAGAACATAGTGCTGTGTGTAGGACATAGTGATGTGTGTAGGACATGGTGTTATGTAGGATATAGTGCTGTGTGTAGGACATGGTGCTGTGTGTAGGACATGGTGTTATGTAGGACATAGTGTTGTGTGTAGGACATAGTGCTGTGTGTAGGACATGGTGTTATGTAGGATATAGTGCTGTGTGTAGGACATGGTGTTATGTAGGACATAGTGCTGTGGGTAGGACATGGTGTTATGTAGGACATAGTGCTGTGGGTAGGACATGGTGTTATGTAGGACATGGTGCTGTGTGTAGGACATAGTGCTGTGTATAGGACATAGTGTTATGTAGGACATAGTGCTGTGTAGGACATAGTGATGTGTGTGGGACATAGTGCTGTGTGTGTGCGACATAGTGTTATGTAGGACATAGTGATGTGTGTAGGACAAAGTGCTGTGTAGGACATAGTGATGTGTGTGGGACATAGTGCTGTGTGTGTAGGACATAGTGTTGTGTGTAGGACATAGTGCTGTGTGTAGGACATGGTGTTATGTAGGATATAGTGCTGTGTGTAGGACATGGTGTTATGTAGGACATAGTGCTGTGGGTAGGACATGGTGTTATGTAGGACATAGTGCTGTGTGTCGGACATGGTGCTGTGTGTAGGACATAGTGCTGTGTATAGGACATAGTGATGTGTGTAGGACATGGTGATGTGTATAGGACAAAGTGCTGTGTGTGGGACATAGTGTTATGTAGGACATTGTGCTAGGACATAGTGATGTGTGTGGGACATAGTGTTATGTAGGACATTGTGCTAGGACATAGTGCTGTCTGTGGGACATAGTGCTGTGTGTGTAGGACATGGTGCTGTGTGTAGGACATCGTTTTGTGTGTGGGACATAGTGCTGTGTGTAGGACATGGTGGTGTGTGTAGGACATAGTTCTGTGTGTGGGACATAGTGCTGTGTGTAGGACATAGTGATATGTGTATGATATAGTGCTGTGTGTAGTACATAGTGTTATGTAGGTCATAGTGCTGTGTGTAGGACATAGTGCTGTGTGTAGGACATGGTGATGTGTGTAGTACATAGTGCTGTGTGTAGGACATAGTGACGTGTGTAATACATAGTGCTGTGTGTAGGACATAGTGCTGTGTGTAGGACATGGTGATGTGTGTAGGATATAGTGCCGTGTGTGTAGGACATTGTGCTGTGTGTGTTGGACATAGTGCTGTGTGGGGGACATAGTACTGTGTGTAGGACATAGTGCTATGTGTAGGACATAATGATGTGTGTGGGATATAGTGTTAGGTAGGACATAGTGCTGTGTGTAGGATATAGTGCTGTGTGTAGGACATGGTGTTATGTAGGATATAGTGCTGTGTGTGGGACATAGTGCTGTGTGTAGGACATAGTGCTGTGTGTAGGACATGGTGTTATGTAGGATATAGTGCTGTGTGTAGGACATGGTGTTATGTAGGACATAGTGCTGTGTGTAGGACATAGTGCTGTGTGTAGGACATGGTGATGTGTGTAGGATATAGTGCCGTGTGTGTAGGACATAGTGACGTGTGTAGGAAATAGTGATGTGTGTGGGACATGGTGCTGTGTGTGTTGGACATAGTGCTGTGTGGGGGACATAGTACTGTGTGTAGGACATAGTGCTATGTGTAGGACATAATGATGTGTGTAGGACATAGTGCTGTGTGTGGGATATAGTGTTAGGTAGGACATAGTGCTGTGTGTAGGACATAGTGCTGTGTGTAGGATATGATGCTGTGTGTGGGACATAGTGCTATGTAGGACATAGTGCTGTGTGTGGGACATAGTGCTATGTAGGACATAGTGCTGTGTGTAGGATATGGTGCTGTGTGTGGGACATGGTGCTGTGTGTAGGACATAGTGCTGTGTGTGTAGGACATAGTGCTGTATGTGTAGGACATAGTGTTGTGTGTGGGATATAGTGTTATGTAGGACATGGTGCTGTGTGTGTAGGACATAGTATTGTGTGTAGGACATAGTGCTGTGTGTGTAGGACATAGTGCCGTGTGAGGGACATAGTGCTATTTAGGACATAGTGATGTGTGTAGGACATGGTACTGTGTGTGTGGGACATAGTGTTATGTAGGACATAGTGATGTGTGTGGGACATAGTGCTGTGTGTGTGGGACATAGTGTTATGTAGGACATAGTGATGTGTGTAGGACATAGTGCTATTTAGGACATAGTGATGTGTGGGGGACACAGTGCTTGCTGTGTGTAGGACATAGTGCTGTGTGTGTAGGACATAGTGTTGTGTGTAGGACATAGTGCTGTGTGTAGGACATAGTGATGTGTGTAGGACATAGTGCTGTGTGTAGGACATGGTGTTATGTAGGATATAGTGCTGTGTGTAGGACATGGTGTTATGTAGGACATAGTGCTGTGGGTAGGACATGGTGTTATGTAGGACATAGTGCTGTGTGTCGGACATGGTGCTGTGTGTAGGACATAGTGTTATGTAGGATATAGTGCTGTGTGTGTAGGACATAGTGTTGTGTGTGGGACAAAGTGCTGTGTGTGGGACATAGTGTTATGTAGGACATTGTGCTAGGACATAGTGATGTGTGTGGGACATAGTGTTATGTAGGACATTGTGCTAGGACATAGTGCTGTCTGTGGAACATAGTGCTGTGTGTGTAGGACATGGTGCTGTGTGTAGGACATAGTTTTTTGTGTGGGACATAGTGCTGTGTGTAGGACATGGTGGTGTGTGTAGGACATAGTTCTGTGTGTAGGACATAGTGACGTGTGTAATACATAGTGCTGTGTGTAGGACATAGTGCTGTGTGTAGGACATGGTGATGTGTGTAGGATATAGTGCCGTGTGTGTAGGACATTGTGCTGTGTGTGTTGGACATAGTGCTGTGTGGGGGACATAGTACTGTGTGTAGGACATAGTGCTATGTGTAGGACATAATGATGTGTGTAGGACATAGTGTTATATGTAGGACATAGTGCTGTGTGTGGGATATAGTGTTAGGTAGGACATAGTGCTGTGTGTAGGATATAGTGCTGTTTGTAGGACATGGTGTTATGTAGGATATAGTGCTGTGTGTGGGACATAGTGCTGTGTGTAGGACATAGTGCTGTGTGTAGGACATGGTGTTATGTAGGATATAGTGCTGTGTGTAGGACATGGTGTTATGTAGGACATAGTGCTGTGTGTAGGACATGGTGTTATGTAGGACATAGTGCTGTGTGTAGGACATAGTGACGTGTGTAATACATAGTGCTGTGTGTAGGACATAGTGCTGTGTGTAGGACATGGTGATGTGTGTAGGAAATAGTGATGTGTGTGGGACATGGTGCTGTGTGTGTTGGACATAGTGCTGTGTGGGGGACATAGTACTGTGTGTAGGACATAGTGCTATGTGTAGGACATAATGATGTGTGTAGGACATAGTGTTATGTGTAGGAAATAATGATGTGTGTAGGACATAGTGCTGTGTGTGGGATATAGTGTTAGGTAGGACATAATGCTGTGTGTAGGACATAGTGCTGTGTGTAGGATATGGTGCTGTGTGTGGGACATAGTGCTATGTAGGACATAGTGCTGTGTGTGGGACATAGTGCTGTGTGTGGGACATAGTGCTGTGTGTGGGACATAGTGCTATGTAGGACATAGTGCTGTGTGTAGGATATGGTGCTGTGTGTGGGACATAGTGCTGTGTGTGTAGGACATAGTGCTGTATGTGTAGGACATAGTGTTGTGTGTGGGATATAGTGTTATGTAGGACATGGTGCTGTGTGTGTAGGACATAGTATTGTGTGTAGGACATAGTGCTGTGTGTGTAGGACATAGTGCCGTGTGTGGGACATAGTGTTATGTAGGCCATAGTGCCGTGTGTAGGACATAGTGCTATTTAGGACATAGTGATGTGTGTAGGACATGGTACTGTGTGTGTGGGACATAGTGTTATGTAGGACATAGTGATGTGTGTGGGACATAGTGCTGTGTGTGTGGGACATAGTGTTATGTAGGACATAGTGATGTGTGTAGGACATAGTGCTGTGTGTGGGACATAGTGATGTGTGGGGGACATAGTGCTATTTAGGACATAGTGATGTGTGGGGGACATAGTGCTTGCTGTGTGTAGGACATAGTGCTGTGTGTGTAGGACATAGTGTTGTTTGTAGGACATAGTGCTGTGTGTAGGACATAGTGATGTGTGTAGGACATGGTGTTATGTAGGATATAGTGCTGTGTGTAGGACATGGTGTTATGTAGGACATAGTGCTGTGGGTAGGACATGGTGTTATGTAGGACATAGTGCTGTGTGTCGGACATGGTGCTGTGTGTAGGACATAGTGCTGTGTATAGGACATAGTGTTATGTAGGACATAGTGCTATGTAGGACATAGTGATGTGTGTATGACATAGTGCTGTGTAGGACATAGTGATGTGTGTGGGACATAGTGCTGTGTGTGGGACATAGTGTTATGTAGGACATAGTGATGTGTGTAGGATATAGTGCTATTTAGGACATAGTGATGTGTGGGGGACATAGTGCTTGCTGTGTGTAGGACATAGTGCTGTGTGTGTAGGACATAGTGTTGTGTGTAGGACATAGTGCTGTGTGTAGGACATGGTGTTATGTAGGATATAGTGCTGTGTGTAGGACATGGTGTTATGTAGGACATAGTGCTGTGGGTAGGACATGGTGTTATGTAGGACATAGTGCTGTGTGTCGGACATGGTGCTGTGTGTAGGACATAGTGCTGTGTATAGGACATAGTGATGTGTGTGGGACAAAGTGCTGTGTGTGGGACATAGTGTTATGTAGGACATTGTGCTAGGACATAGTGATGTGTGTGGGACATAGTGTTATGTAGGACATTGTGCTAGGACATAGTGCTGTCTGTGGGACATAGTGCTGTGTGTGTAGGACATGGTGCTGTGTGTAGGACATAGTTTTGTGTGTGGGACATAGTGCTGTGTGTAGGACATGGTGCTGTGTGTGTGGGACATAGTGCTGTGTGTAGGACATGGTGCTGTGTGTGTAGGACATGGTGCTGTGTGTGGGACATAGTGTTGTGTGTAGGACATAGTGCTGTGTGTAGTACATAGTGTTATGTAGGACATAGTGCTGTGTGTAGGACATGGTGATGTGTGTAGTACATAGTGCTGTGTGTAGGACATAGTGACGTGTGTAGGACATGGTGATGTGTGTAGGATATAGTGCCGTGTGTGTAGGACATTGTGCTGTGTGTGTAGTACATAGTGCTGTGTGTGGGACATAGTGCTGTGTGGGGGACATAGTACTGTGTGTAGGACATAGTGCTATGTGTAGGACATAATGATGTGTGTAGGACATAGTGCTATGTGTAGGACATAATGATGTGTGTAGGACATAGTGTTATGTGTAGGACATAGTGCTGTGTGTGGGATATAGTGTTAGGTAAGACATAGTGCTGTGTGTAGGATATAGTGCTGTGTGTAGGACATGGTGTTATGTAGGATATAGTGCTGTGTGTGGGACATAGTGCTGTGTGTAGGACATAGTGCTGTGTGTAGGACATGGTGTTATGTAGGATATAGTGCTGTGTGTAGGACATGGTGTTATGTAGGACATAGTGCTGTGTGTAGGACATGGTGTTATGTAGGACATAGTGCTGTGTGTAGGACATAGTGACGTGTGTAATACATAGTGCTGTGTGTAGGACATAGTGCTGTGTGTAGGACATGGTGATGTGTGTAGGATATAGTGCTGTGTGTGTAGGACATAGTGACGTGTGTAGGAAATAGTGATGTGTGTGGGACATGGTGCTGTGTGTGTTGGACATAGTGCTGTGTGGGGGACATAGTGCTATGTGTAGGACATAATGATGTGTGTAGGACATAGTGTTGTGTGTGGGATATAGTGTTAGGTAGGACATAGTGCTGTGTGTAGGATATAGTGCTGTGTGTAGGACATGGTGTTATGTAGGATATAGTGCTGTGTGTGGGACATAGTGCTGTGTGTAGGACATAGTGCTGTGTGTAGAACATGGTGTTATGTAGGATATAGTGCTGTGTGTAGGACATGGTGTTATGTAGGACATGGTGCTGTGTGTGTAGGACATGGTGTTATGTAGGACATAGTGCTGTGTGTCGGACATGGTGATGTGTGTAGCACATAGTGCTGTGTATAGGACATAGTGTTATGTAGGACATAGTGCTATGTGGGACATAGTGATGTGTGTATGACATAGTGCTGTGTGGGGGACATAGTGATGTGTGTATGATATAATGCTGTGTGTAGTACATAGTGTTATGTAGGACATAGTGCTGTGTGTAGGACATAGTGCTGTGTGTGTAGGACATAGTGCTGTGTGTGTAGGAAATGGTGTTGTGTGTAGGACATAGTGCTGTGTGTAGGACATAGTGCTGTGTGTAGGACATAGTGTTATGTAGGATATAGTGCTGTGTGTAGGACATAGTGTTATGTAGGACATAGTGCTGTGTGTAGGACATAGTGCTGTGTGTGTAGGACATAGTGCTGTGTGTGTAGGAAATGGTGTTGTGTGTAGGACATAGTGCTGTGTGTAGGACATAGTGCTGTGTGTAGGACATAGTGTTATGTAGGACATAGTGCTGTGTGTAGGACATAGTGTTATGTAGGATATGGTGCTGTGTGTAGGACATAGTGCTGTGTGTAGGACATAGTGCTGTGTGTGTAGGACATAGTGCTGTGTGTGTAGGAAATGGTGTTGTGTGTAGGACATAGTGCTGTGTGTAGTACATAGTGTTATGTAGGACATAGTGCTGTGTGTAGGACATAGTGCTGTGTGTGGGACATGGTGCTGTGTGTGTAGGACATGTTGATGTGTGTAGGACATAGTGCTGTGTGTAGGACATAGTGTTGTGTGTAGGACATAGTGTTGTGTGTAGGATATAGTGCTGTGTGTAAGACATGGTGTTATGTATGACCTAGTGCTGTGTGTCGGACATGGTGCTGTGTGTAGGACATAGTGCTGTGTGTAGGACATAGTGATGTGTGTGGGACATAGTTCTGTGTGTAGGACATAGTGCTGTGTGTAGGACATAGTGATGTGTGTAGGACATAGTGCTGTGTGTGTAGGACATAGTGCTGTGTGTGTAGGAAATGGTGTTGTGTGTAGGACATAGTGCTGTGTGTAGGACATAGTGCTGTGTGTAGGACATAGTGTTATGTAGGACATAGTGCTGTGTGTAGGACATAGTGTTATGTAGGATATGGTGCTGTGTGTAGGACATAGTGCTGTGTGTAGGACATAGTGCTGTGTGTGTAGGACATAGTGCTGTGTGTGTAGGAAATGGTGTTGTGTGTAGGACATAGTGCTGTGTGTAGTACATAGTGTTATGTAGGACATAGTGCTGTGTGTAGGACATAGTGCTGTGTGTGGGACATGGTGCTGTGTGTGTAGGACATGTTGATGTGTGTAGGACATAGTGCTGTGTGTAGGACATAGTGTTGTGTGTAGGACATAGTGTTGTGTGTAGGATATAGTGCTGTGTGTAAGACATGGTGTTATGTATGACCTAGTGCTGTGTGTCGGACATGGTGCTGTGTGTAGGACATAGTGCTGTGTGTAGGACATAGTGATGTGTGTGGGACATAGTTCTGTGTGTAGGACATAGTGCTGTGTGTAGGACATAGTGATGTGTGTAGGACATAGTGCTGTGTGTGTAGGACATAGTGCTGTGTGTGTAGGAAATGGTGTTGTGTGTAGGACATAGTGCTGTGTGTAGGACATAGTGCTGTGTGTAGGACATAGTGTTATGTAGGACATAGTGCTGTGTGTAGGACATAGTGCTGTGTGTAGGGCATAGTGCTGTGTGTGTGTAGGACATAGTGCTGTGTGTGTAGGAAATGGTGTTGTGTGTAGGACATAGTGCTGTGTGTAGGACATAGTGCTGTGTGTAGTACATAGTGTTATGTAGGACATAGTGCTGTGTGTAGGACATAGTGCTGTGTGTAGTACATAGTGTTATGTAGGACATAGTGCTGTGTGTAGGACATAGTGCTGTGTGTGTAGGACATAGTGCTGTGTGTGGGACATGGTGCTGTGTGTAGGACATAGTGTTGTGTGTAGGACATAGTGCTGTGTGTGAGACATAGTGCTGTGTGTGGGACATAGTGTTGTGTGTAGGACATAGAGCTGTGTGTGGGGCATAGTGCTGTGTGTGTAGGACATAGTGCTGTGTGTAGGACATGTTGATGTGTGTGGGACATAGAGCTGTGTGTAGGACATAGTGTTGTGTGTAGGACATAGTGCTGTGTGTGAGACATAGTGCTGTGTGTGGGACATAGTGTTGTGTGTAGGACATAGAGCTGTGTGTGGGGCATAGTGCTGTGTGTGTAGGACATAGTGCTGTGTTTGGGACATAGTGCTGTGTGTGTAGGACATAGTGCTGTGTGTAGGACATAGTTCTGTGTGTGTAGGACATAGTGATGTGTGTGTAGGACATAGTGTTGTGTGTGTAGGACATAGTGGCGTGTGTGTAGGACATAGTGCTGTGTGTGTAGGACATAGTGCTGTGTGTGTGTGACATAGTGCTGTGTGGGACATAGTGCTGTGTGTGGGACATAGTGCTGTGTGTTTAAGACATATTGCTGTGTGTGGGACATAGTGCTGTGTGGGACATAGTGCTGTGTGTGGGACATAGTGCTGTGTGTGGGACATAGTGCTGTGTGGGACATAGTGCTGTGTGTTTAAGACATAGTGCTGTGTGTGGGACATAGTGCTGTGTGTGTAGGACATAGAGCTGTGTGTAGGACATAGTGCTGTGTGTAGGACATAGTGTTGTGTGTAGGACATAGTGCTGTGTGTAGGACATAGAGCTGTGTGTAGGACATAGTGCTGTGTGTGTAGGACATAGTGCTGTGTGTGTAGGATATAGTGTTGTGTGTAGGACATAGTGCTGTGTGTAGGACATAGTGTTGTGTGTAGGACATAGTGCTGTGTGTAGGACATAGTGATATATGTATGATATAGTGCTGTGTGTAGGACATAGTGCTGTGTGTGGGACATAGTGTTGTGTGTAGGACATAATGTTATGTAGGACATAGTGCTGTGTGTAGGACATAGTGCTGTGTGTAGGACATAGTGCTGTGTGTAGGACATAGTGTTGTGTGTAGGACATAGTGTTGTGTGTAGGACATAGTGCTGTGTGTAGGACATAGTGTTGTGTGTAGGACATAGTGTTGTGTGTAGGACATAGTGCTGTGTGTGTAGGACATAGTGCTGTGTGTGGGACATGGTGCTGTGTGTGGGACATAGTGTTGTGTGTGGGACATAGTGCTGTGTGTGGGACATAGTGCTGTTTTTGGGACATGGTGCTGTGTGTGGGACATAGTGTTGTGTGTAGGACATAGAGCTGTGTGTAGGACATAGTGCTGTGTGTGTAGGACATAGTGCTGTGTGTAGAACATAGTGTTGTGTGTAGGACATAGTGCTGTGTGTAGGACATAGTGCTGTGTGTAGGACATAGTGCTGTGTGTGGGACATAGTGCTGTGTGTAGGACATAGTGTTGTGTGTAGGACATAGTGTTGTGTGTAGGACATGGTGCTGTGTGTGTAGGACATAGTGCTGTGTGTAGGACATAGTGTTGTGTGTAGGACATGGTGCTGTGTGTAGGATATAGTGCTGTGTGTAGGACATAGTGCTGTGTGTAGGACATAGTGCTGTGTGTGTAGGACATAGTGTTGTGTGTAGGACATAGTGCTGTGTGGGACATAGTGCTGTGTGTGGGACATAGTGCTGTGTGTGGGACATGGTGCTGCGTGTGGGACATAGTGTTGTGTGTAGGACATAGTGCTATGTGTGGGACATGGTGCTGTGTGTGGGACATAGTGCTGTGTGTGGGACATAGTGCTGTGTGTAGGGCATAGTGTTGTGTGTAGGACATAGTGCTGTGTGTAGGACATAGTGCTGTATGTGGGACATAGTGGTGTGTGTGGGACATAGTGCCGTGTGTGGGACATAGTGCCGTGTGTAGGACATAGTGCTGTGTGTAGGACATAGTGTTGTGTGTAGGACATAGTGCTGTGTGTGTAGGACATAGTGCTGTGTGTGGGACATAGTGTTTTGTGTAGGACATGGTGCTGTGTGTAGGACATAGTGCTGTGTGTAGGATATAGTGCTGTGTGTAGGACATAGTGCTGTGTGTGTAGGACATAGTGTTGTGTGTAGGACATAGTGCTGTGTGGGACATAGTGCTGTGTGTGGGACATAGTGCTGTGTGTGGGACATAGTGCTGTGTGTGGGACATGGTGCTGTGTGTGGGACATAGTGTTGTGTGTAGGACATAGTGCTATGTGTGGGACATGGTGCTGTGTGTGGGACATAGTGCTGTGTGTTTAAGACATAGTGCTGTGTGTGGGACATGGTGCTGTGTGTGGGACATAGTGTTGTGTGTGGGACATAGTGCTGTGTGTGGGACATAGTGTTGTGTGTAGGACATAGTGCTGTGTGTGGGACATAGTGCTGTGTGTAGGACATAGTGTTGTGTGTAGGACACGGTGCTGTGTGTGGGACACAGTGTTGTGTGTGGGACATAGTGCTGTGTGTAGGACATAGTGCTGTGTGTAGGACATAGTGCTGTGTGTAGGACATGGTGCTGTGTGTGGGACATAGTGCTGTGTGTAGGACATGGTGCTGTGTGTGGGACATAGTGCTGTGTGTAGGACATAGTGCTGTGTGTAGGACATGGTGCTGTGTGTGGGACATAGTGCTGTGTGTAGGACATAGTGTTGTGTGTGGGACATAGTGCTGTGTGTGGGACATAGTGCTGTGTGTGGGACATAGTGTTGTGTGTGGGACATAGTGCTGTGTGTGTAGTACATAGTGCTGTGTGTGGGACATAGTGCTGTGTGTAGGACATAGTGCTGTGTGTAGGACATAGTGCTGTGTGTAGGATATAGTGCTGTGTGTAGGACATAGTGTTGTGTGTGGGACATAGTGCTGTGTGTGTAGTACATAGTGCTGTGTGTGGGACATAGTGCTGTGTGTAGGACATAGTGCTGTGTGTAGGACATAGTGCTGTGTGTGGGACATAGTGCTGTGTGTGGGACATAGTGTTGTGTGTGGGACATAGTGCTGTGTGTGTAGTACATAGTGCTGTGTGTGGGACATAGTGCTGTGTGTAGGACATAGTGCTGTGTGTAGGACATAGTGCTGTGTGTAGGATATAATGCTGTGTGTAGGACATAGTGCTGTGTGTGTAGGACATAGTGCTGTGTGTGGGACATAGTGCTGTGTGTAGGACATAGTGTTGTGTGTGTAGGACATAGTGTTGTGTGTGGGACATAGTGCTGTGTGTGGGACATAGTGCTGTGTGTGGGACATAGTGCTGTGTGTAGGACATAGTGTTGTGTGTGTAGGACATAGTGTTGTGTGTGGGACATAGTGCTGTGTGTAGGACATAGTGTTGTGTGTGGGACATAGTGCTGTGTGTGGGACATAGTGCTGTGTGTGGGACATAGTGCTGTGTGTAGGACATAGTGTTGTGTGTGTAGGACATAGTGTTGTGTGTGTCTGACATAGTGCTGTGTGTGGGACATAGTGCTGTGTGTGGGATATCGGCACAGCTGTAAAGGCTGCAGGTTTGAAGTTCGGCTGCGTTACAGAGCTATTAAATTGAACCAAGCCGCGAGTTACGGGCCGTAGACGCAAGCCCGTAAACCATTCTTGCGCCAGTTGGAAGTGTGGCTGTGATCATGATCAATCAGACAAACCTGTGGTTTAGACGGAGCCAATGGCAAAGAAGATCGTCATCATTACATCCCTGAGAAATGGAGGTTAGATTTCTACGGGTATCAATTACGAGTTGCGATCGGACCCATATTCCAGAAATAATATAATATTAATAAAGCAGTAAATATGATATTCTAGTCCATGCGAGTTCCATTATATGTATTAACACATTGATTGCCGGGATCGATATGACACGGAAATTGCGAGCTTGAGAATGCTCTGCAGTGGATTCGTAGAAATTTAATAGCGAAATTGGAACGTAGCAGTTACGGGCTTGAGAGAACAAAGGATTTGCGGGCGCGCAGTTCAAATTTTCACGTCCCGTAGCCTTTTTTCGCCCTTAACCTGCCTTTTAGATTTCCATAAGTCTTGCGGGCTACATTACGGGCTACGGTTTTACACGTCGAGGGAATTTAATGTGGCTGACACTGCTGTGTGCGTGGGACACATGACATTTAGACTAAAGATATCTCAGGGGCAATTGACCTGGGTAGGGGGCTCCGCAGTGACAAGGTTCTACTGACCATCTCCATATTTCGCTGAAGACCCAACAGAACCATCTTAGAGACAATAAGTGGGAAGTTATTTAAGGAAAGTGAATGGGGCGGGGGGGGGGGGGTGCAGATAAATTCGGTGTCAATTCATTCACGGTGCCTGCACCTCGCTGCTGTACCACTGCATCTACTGTAACCATAGCAACTAGCCGGGGATTAACCCTTCCACTGACACAGTCTGGGACATATATATCTCCTCCCAGTTATGTTTTGTCTTAGTATTTATTTCCATGAGACCAAGTGATGTAAATGTAATATAACACAGCACATACCTGTCTGAGCTACAGAAAACATCAATTATGATTATCACTTATTTGTAACGCGCCAACATATTCCGTAGCGCTATACTTGGGTAAGTTCAAGCCCAAAACAATAGTAATATTAGCACTCCCCATTTCCCCAAAGCATCTTGTAAGATTGTAAACTCGCAGACTTAAAATCTGAAGGTTTACCTTGCGAGGTACCTTAATGTAAAATAAACAATCTTACAGTTGATTTGGGGGAGGGGATGCTATTTTATACTGTTTGTAGCCCATATACATGATAAGTTATTGCCTTTTAATGAGGGTCTCCACCTCATCACACTCCCTCAGCTGGCCCTGGGCAGAGGAGTCACATTAGAGGCAGCCAGCAAGGTCACCCCACTGACAATGAGCCCCTGGGGAGGGGTCTGCAGGGTAATAAATCAGGGATATGTCACCTGGCCCTAATGGCTTAAAATGTCTATCTATCTATCTATCTATCTATCTATCTATCTATCTATCTATCTTTCTATGCCAGTATCTATCTATCTATCTATGTATCTATCTATCTGTATCTATCTATCTATCTATCTATCTATCTATCTATCACTCTCTATCTATCTATCTCTATCACCTAGTATCTATCTATCTATCTATCTATCTATCTATCTATCTATCTATCTATCTATCTATCTTTCTATGCCAGTATCTATCTCGGTATCTATCTATCTATCTATCTATCTATCTATCTATCTATCTATCTATCTATCTATCTATCTATCTATCTATCTATCTTTCTATGCCAGTATCTATCTCGGTATCTATCTATCTATCTATCTATCTATCTATCTATCTATCTATCTATGTATCTGTCTATCTATCTATCTATCTATCTATCTTTCTATGCCAGTATCTATCTCGGTATCTATCTCGGTATCTATCTATCTATCTATCTATCTATCTATCTATCTATCTATCTATCTATCTATCTATCTATCTATCTGTGTATCTGTGTATCTATCTATCTATCTATCTATCTATCTATCTATCTATCTATCTATCTCTATCACCCAGTATCTATCTATCTATCTATCTATCTATCTATCTATCTATCTATCTATCTATCTATCTATCTATCTATTTATCTATCTATCTATCTATCTATCTATCTATCTATCTATCTATCTATCTATCTATCTATCTATCTATCTATCTTTCTATGCCAGTATCTATCTCGGTATCTATCTATCTATCTATCTATCTATCTATCTATCTATCTATCTATCTATCTATCTATCTATCTATCTATCTATCTATCTATCTATCTATCTATCTATCTGTGTATCTGTGTATCTATCTATCTATCTATCTATCTATCTATCTATCTATCTATCTATCTATCTATCTATCTATCTATCTCTATCACCCAGTATCTATCTATCTATCTATCTATCTATCTATCTATCGTAAATGCTTACATGTTTGTTTTTGTCTAAGTTTTGTAAATAAAAAATAATATATATATATAAAGAGTGAGGTAGCCATGAAGCCTTTTTTATTGGACAAACGTATTCATAATAAAGCGACGAGCTTTCGAGAGATAATGCCTCTCAATGAATTTTATCTTTCTTGTTTTTCCATTTTTTCCCCATCTCTTTCTATTTACTATTTTTAGTTCATATCTGTATCAGAATCACTTTTTGACTTGATACAGAGAGGCATTATCTCTGGAAAGCTCGTCGCTTTATTATGAATACATTTGTCCGATAAAAAAGGTATCACTATTCACTGCAATACTCTGATTATTCAACTATATATATAAACACACACACATATATATATAGTTATTTTTCCGTGCTTTGTTTTTCTTTACATTGCTGTTTCTAGTAATTTTTGTTTTTGTTCATTGTAACATTTCTTTACATTTTATCTCCTGTACCAGTCTGTGACGCTCCCTACCCTGCCTAGCATTTATTATTCCTTTAACCCTTTGCCTCTGATATTAACCAGTGTTGCTTTTGACTTGAAAAAAAATAGAAATGTCATATCCTGGAAGCTGGTTACTTTTAATAAAATGACTGGCTGTATATATATATATACAAAATGAGACTGCCACACATATATACTTTTACACACAATCACAAACAAACAAAACTAAATACACACAATACACAGAACCAGATACCCACTCATTGTCACACACACACTTCTAGGAGACCCTCCATACCCCCCTCCTCATGATAAGACAGGTCTATGCATGGCTCCACTCACATTCACAAACCAACCGGCTTAGAAAATAATTTAATCTAAATTAAATGTAGAGAATGTAATTAATATTAAAATTACTATTTTATCATACTGGGAAATCAAATGTAAATTAATACCAAAAGCCCCCCACAGATGTGCATAATTCACACAAATTATATTTATATATAGGGAGAGAGAGAGAGGAAGAGAGAGGGAGAAATTAGATATATATATATATATATATATAGAGAGAGAGAGAGAGAGAGAGAGAGAGAGAGAGAGAGAGAGAGAGAGATGTGGGTTTTGATATACACAAATTTACAATATATATTAAATAAATTGATACTAAATTGGTGCCAGAAAAAATGCAGTAGGCCTATTGTATCTACTTCAAACATCTTAAATGCAATACTATTATACTTTCTAATACATATTCTGAATTTTTAAAACTTTAAATAAAAAATATAAAATACATTATTTTGCATCAGTACATTTTACTCTCTACCATTCCTAAATTTTACATTTTAAATTCTCAGTTCTGGTTAGTACTTTTATTTCTATATCTATAAAAACATATATATATATATATATATATATATATATATATATATATATATATATATATATATATATATATATATATATATATATGTGTGTGTGTGTTAATAATAAATAGTAAGCAACATTGTTACCAGTAAATACTCTTCAGACAGTAACATTTTATAATTTTATCAGTTATTGTTACACATGTAGAATTAATTCTAGAATATCAATGGTTAATTGTGGGTGGGATGGGGGTTAACCCCCTCCTTAATTTAAACAAATACCATTAGGGGCAGGGTGTCTTAGAAAGTTACAGTACGGAGGATTAAGGTAAAGACCCTAATGATCTAGGACTGAATGTGTAGCTGCCATCACAAGATGTTATAAAATGCATTCCTGAAATGGGGAGGGGGCTTATGATGAAGACAGGGTCCTCCTTGCTTTGCTATTTGTTAATTTGTATTTATCTTTGTCTGAACTTAACTTATGTACAGCGCTACGGAATATGTTGGCGCGTTATAAATGAACTATAATAATAATAATAATGATAATAATACATCTGGGCTAAGAGCAGACAACAAACCCAAATACCACTCTGGACCCGGGGATTTTTGTGTCAATAACTTTGGTGCCCCCACAAATTTCTGTGTAGGTAAAAAAAAAGAGAAGGAATAGATGTATCCAATTAGCATTAAAATAGAGCAAAAACACCATATTTCTGTTTGCTTTTCTCTAAATAATATTATCCAGATGTTTCACATAAATGATCAAAATAGAGACCAAAACAGTAACAAAGATGTAGCTAAAAAGTATTACAAATAAATACATATGTCATGGTAATATAGAGATATGTACAATATGTGATACTTTGTAAAAAATTATATTTAAATATGTACAAGATATAAACATAAAAATATATTCAAAATTAAGTATATATTATACACTTTTACATCTAAAAATATGTAAAAGTATATTTATATAAATATACATAAATATGAATAATATTCATTGTTAAAAGTATGTTCAAAAATATGTAAAATAATTTAAATATTGCTTAATATATATATATATATATATATATATATATATATATATATAAAACTAATTAAGTAATAGCACACTTCTAAAATATACATATATTAAGAGTAAAAGTATGTTCAAAAATATATATTATATACATATATTTCAAAATATGTAAATTTCTATAAATATTGCTATAAATATATATATATATATATATTATATATATATATATATATATATATATATATATATATAGAACTAATGAACTAATAATAACAAAGTAATAATACATTTAAATATATCTAAAACATATATATATGTGTATATTTTTTAAGTATGTTCAAAAATATATTTAATATACAAATGTTGAAATATATGTAGATGTATATAAATATTGCTTTATTTATATATATATAAAATTAATGAACTAATAATAAAAAATAAAAAAAGTAATAAATATGTAAAAACTATACATATATAAAATGTTTTAAAAGTATATTTAAAATATATATATATCTAATATACATATATTTAAAAATATGTAAGCGTAGTAAATGTATATAAATGTTGCTTTATACATATGTATGTATATAAATATATAAAAAATGAAAAAAAGAATAAACTAAAAAAAAATCTAATTACACTTAAATTCGTATAAAATATACATACATAAAAATAGATAGATAAATGTATGCTTAAACCTGTATAACAAAATATTTTTATAATTGTAGTATTTATTCTAGTATGATGCCCCTTACAGTGTGATGCCCTAGGCCACTGGCTAGTAAATCTACATGTATGGCTAGCCCCCATAGTTGCCGCAGTGCAGATCAGGCTCACTCCATAGCTGCAGGAAAGCAAGGGGAGGGGGTCTCTACCTGCTTTTTCTTGGGGTGTACCCCCTCCTCTAGGCTTCCTGTTTATGGGGATACATTGAGGTAAGAGCAGAGGGGCTTGTTTGTGGTTTGGGGGATGGAAGAGAGAGAAGCTTTCATCATTTGTCCCCATGTGAGGGGCCCCCTCCTCCCCCTCCTCAGTTCTCCTGCCATTGTGTGCCCCTGTCAGGCTGCCTGATTGTCCTCCAGTCTCAGGCCCTGCTTTTGTAGAGGTGTTTCTGTCTTTTTGTCCCACACACTGCTGAGGGCTCTCCAGTCCCAAAGTGTTTGCAAAATTCAGGCTTTGCTGCAAACTCTGCCACATGCTTCAGAATGGCTGATAATCACAACACTATTCACTGCCCTAATGTAATGGGGGGCCAGGACCACTCACTGAACAATCATACACCTGTCACTTACACCTCCAAACACCAAGTAATGACTAGCGCAATTATATATATATATATATATATATATATATATATATATATATATATATATATATATATATATGTGTGTGTGTGTGTGTATGTATATATATATAAATGCTCTGATTCATTTAGATTATTGGACATTCACATCTACCCCACTTAATATATTATATATAAATAAATATATACAACGGACCCTTGGTACTTGGCGTTGGTTCCAGAAAGCATGACGAGTGGCGAAAATGACAATTACCAAATTCCAATAAGGAGTAATGTAAATTGGTTTTAGAAAGTGCGACGAGTACCAAGGAAGGCTCGAGCACCAAAGGATTTTTTTGCTCAACAAGATGCATCAAATACCAAAATTGATGAGTTTTTAGGTAGTTCAGTATTGAGGGTCCATACATTATGGAAATAAATGCTGTATTTAAAATAAAGTGTATATAAGAAATACATATATATATATATATATATATATATATATTATATAACAAGTAATAATAAAAATAATAATATAAGATTATACATGTAAATAAGCATCTAATATGTTATGATACTGTATTGCTCAGGCACAGCTGTAGGTACAATCCCTGTGTGATCCCATATTAGCACAGAATCACAGTGTAAGTGTGAGAGGGTGTGAGTGTGTCTCTGGGTGTGGCGAGGGGCTGTGAGGGGCTGTGAGGGGATTTGCAGTTGCCTGAGAGGGACTGACAGAACTCAATGCTCAATGTGACCCTTTGGTACACGGGTGACTGAGCCCTGAGCCCCCGCTGGCTCTGCATGGGCTTCCAGCATCATCTGAGAAATTGGTGTGATTTGCCTGGGAACCCAGGAGATCTGACCAACTGGCCTCAATCTCCTGCAATTACAATGCAGGGGTACAACTGGGGGGCTGAGGACAGCAAGCTCCTCAATTACCCCATCCTTTCATGGGAACCCAGGAGATCTGACCAACTGGCCTCAATCTCCTGCAATTACAATGCAGGGGTACAACTGGGGGGCTGAGGACAGCAAGGGCCTCAATTACCCCATCCTTTCATGGGAACCCAGGAGATCTGACCAACTGGCCTCAATCTCCTGCAATTACAATGCAGGGGTACAGCTGGGGGGCTGGGGACAGCAAGGGCCTCAAATATCTCTTCTGTCATGGAATATGGGGGGTGGCAAGGACTCCAAATATCCCTCTTATACTGGGTAATAGTTCAACAAGAATGTCAAGAAGAACCTCTAATCCTATGGAAGTGTGAGGAAAGAGACTCCTGGGCCCTCCAATTCTAGGGCAAATGAGCCTCAAAGACTTCAGATACCCCTTCCTATCCATTTATAATTCCTCTTATCTGTCACTGTCATTGTCTGTCTGTATGTTTGTCTATATAAACTCAATTAAAGTTATGGCATTATGTGTGCAAGTCTCCAATTAATAATATAATTTGGCATCACATGACGTACATCTTATTTACTAAAGCAGGATGAGTACTGACAAAGCAACCAAATCATCATATGCCAGAACTTCCCTTATATGTGAGGCTGCCACCTGAGAAGACATCTCTTTAACTGGCACAAAGCACAATATCATCTCTACAATATAAACAAAATCATAACCATCCCCAGCTTATATATCACCATGCTTCTATTTCGACATACCCAAACCAACATGCCATCACCCAACAACATCAGCAATACCACCACACTATCAACCCCCCAAAGCAACATGCCATCATCCAACAACATCAGCAATACCACCATTCTATCAACCCCCCAAAGCAACATGCCATCACCCAACAACATCAGCAATACCACCACACTATCAACCCCCCAAAGCAACATGCCATCACCCAACAACATCAGCAATACCACCATACTATCAACCCCCCAAAGCAACATGCTATCACCCAACAACATCTGCAGTACCACCATACTATCAAACCCCCAAAGCAACATGCCATCACCCAACAACATCAGCAATACCACCATACTATCAAACCCCCAAAGCAACATGCTATCACCCAACAACATCTGCAGTACCACCATACTATCAAACCCCCAAAGCAACCTGCTATCACCCAACAACATCTGCAGTACCACCATATTATCAAACCCCCAAAGCAACCTGCTATCACCCAACAACATCTGCAGTACCACCATACTATCAAACCCCCAAAGCAACCTGCTATCACCGAACAACATCAGCAATACCACCATACTATCAAACCCCCAAAGCAACCTGCTATCACCCAACAACATCTGCAGTACCACCATACTATCAAACCCCCAAAGCAACCTGCTATCACCCAACAACATCTGCAGTACCACCATACTATCAAACCCCCATAGCAACCTGCTATTACCCAACAACATCTGCAGTACCGCCATACTATCAACCCCCCAAAGCAACATGCTATCACCCAACAACATCCCCATAAATCCATATTATCAAACCCCCAAAGCAACATGCTATCACCCAACAACATCCCCATACAACCATACTGTCATACCCCAAAGCAACATGCCATCACCCAACAATGTCTCCAGTACCACCATACTATCAACCCCCCAAAGCAACATGCCATCACCCAACAACATCAGCAATACCACCATACTATCAAACCCCCAAAGCAACCTGCTATCACCCAACAACATCTGCAGTACCACCATACTATCAACCCCCCAAAGCAACATGCCATCACTCAACAACATCAGCAATACCACCATACTATCAAACCCCCAAAGCAACCTGCTATCACCCAACAACATCTGCAGTACCACCATACTATCAACCCCCCAAAGCAACATGCCATCACCCAACAACGTCTCCAGTACCACCATACTATCAACCCCCCAAAGCAACATGCTATCACCCAACAACATCTGCAGTACCACCATACTATCAAACCCCCAAAGCAACCTGCTATCACCCAACAACATCTGCAGTACCGCCATACTATCAACCCCCCAAAGCAACATGCTATCACCCAACAACATCCCCATACAACCATACTGTCATACCCCAAAGCAACATGCCATCACCCAACAATGTCTCCAGTACCACCATACTATCAAACCCCCAAAGCAACCTGCTATCACCTAACAACATCCCCATACAACCATACTATAAAACCCCAAACCAGCATAACATCACTCAACTTACTATCACCTCTTTCTTTCTATAAATCCATACACCCTTGGGTGATTTTCTGACTGTTCTGTATTTATAAATCACAGGTAGAAATATGGTATCGAAAGGACTAACAAAACCTCCCAGATACGTGTCCACCCTGAGCTGATACAATGTGCCCATCCTGAGCTGATACAATGTGCCCATCCTGAGCTGATACAATGTGCCCACCCTGAGCTGATACAATGTGTCCAACCTGAACTGATACAATGTGCCCACCCTGAGCTGATACAATGTGCCCATCCTGAGCTGATACAATGTGCCCACCCTGAGCTGATACAATGTGCCCACCCTGAGCTGATACAATGTGTCCAACCTGAGCTGATACAATGTGCCCACCCTGAGCTGATACAATGTGTCCACCCTGACCTTATAAAATGTGCCCACCCTGAGCTGATACAATGTGCCCACCCTGAGCTGATACAATGTGCCCATCCTGAGCTTATACAATGTGCCCACCCTGAACTGATATAATGTGCCCACCCTGAGCTGATACAATGTGCCCATCCTGAGCTGATAAAATGTGCCCATCCTGAGCTGATACAATGTGCCCATCCTGAGCTGATACAATGTGCCCACCCTGAGCTGATACAATGTGCCCATCCTGAGCTGATACAATGTGTCCACCCTGAGCTGATACAATGTGCCCACCCTGAGCTGATACAATGTGTCCACCCTGAGCTGATACAATGTGCCCACCCCGAGCTGATACAATGCGCCCCTCCTGAGCTGATACAATGTGCCCACCCCGAGCTGATACAATGCGCCCCTCCTGAGCTGATACAATGCGCTCCTCCTGAGCTGATACAATGTGCCCACCCTGAGCTGATACAATGTGCCCACCCTGAGCTAATACAATGTGTCCATCCTTAGCTGATACAATGTGCCCATCCTGAGCTGATACAATGTGCCCACCCTGAGCGGATACAACAAGTCCACCCTGAGCTGATACAATGTGCCCACCCCGAGCTGATACAATGTGCCCAGCCAGAGCTAATACAATGTGTCCATCCTTAGCTGATACAATGTGCCCATCCTGAGCTAATACAATGTGCCCACCATGAGATGATACAATGTGTCCAAGCTGCGCTGATACAATGTGCCCATCCTGAGCAAATACAATATGTCCACCCTGAACTGATACAATATGTCCACCCTGAGCTGAAACAATGTGCCCAACCTAAGTTGATATAATATATTCATCCTGACCTGATACAATATGTGCACCCTGAGCTGATACAATGGGCCCATCCTGAGCTAATACAATATGTCCACCCTGAGCTGATACAACAGGCCACCCTGAGCTGATACAATGTGTCCACCCTGAACTTATACAATATGCCCATCCTGAGCTAATACAATATGTCCACCCTGAGCTGGTACAATAGGCCACCCTGAGCTGATACAATGTGTCCACCCTGGGCTGATACAATATATCCATCCTGAGCTGATACAATTGGCCCATCCTAAGCTGATACAATGTGCCCATCCTGAACCAATACAATATGTCCACCCTGAGCTGATATAATGTGCCCACCCTGAGATGATACAATGTGAGCATCCTGAGCTGATACAACGTGTCCACACTGAGCTGATATAATGTGCCCACCCTGAGATGATACAATATGTGCACCCTGAGCTGATACAATGTGCCCACCCTGAGATGATACAATATGTCCACCCTGAGCTGATACAATGTGAGCATCCTGAGCTGATACAATGTGTCCACCCTGAGCTGATACAATTTGCCCATCCTGAGCTGATACAAAGTCTCCATCCTGAGCTGATACAATGTGCCCACACTGAGCTGATCTAATGTGCCCACCCTGAGCTGATACAATGTGTCCACCCTGAGCTTATACAATGTGACCACCCTGAGCTGATACAATGTGTCCATCCGAAGCTGATACAATGTGTCCACCCTGAGCTGATACAATGTGTCCATCCTGAGCTGATACAATGTGTCCATCCTAAGCTGATACAATGTAACCACCCTGAGCTGATACAATGGGCCCATCCTGAGCTGATACAATGTGCCCACCCTGAGCTGATACAATTTGCCCATCCTGAGCTGATACAAAGTCTCCATCCTGTGCTGATACAATGTGCCCACCCTGAGCTTATACAACGTGTCCACCCTGAGCTGATATAATGTGCCCAACCTGAGTGGATATAATGTGCCCATCCTGAGCTGATACAATGTGCCCACCCTGAGCTGATACAATGGACCCACCCTGAGCTGATACAATGTGTCCACCCTGAGCTGATACAATGGACCCACCCTGAGCTGATACAATGTGCCCACTCTGAGCTGATACAATGTGCCTATCTTAAGCTGATACAATGTGCCCACCCTGAGCTTATACAACGTGTCCACCCTGAGCTGATATAATGTGCCCAACCTGAGCTGATACAATGTGCCTATACTGAGCTGATACAATGTGCCCACCCTGAGCTGATACAATGTGTCCATCCTGAGCTGATACAATGTGCCCATCCTGAGCTGATACAATGTGCCCATCCTGAGCTTACACAAGGTGTCCACCCTGAGCTGATATAATGTGCCCAACCTGAGCGGATACAATGTGCCCTTCCTGAGCTGATACAATGTGCCCTTCCTGAGCTGATACGATGTGCCCAGCCTGAGCTGATACAATGTGCCCACCCTGAGCTAATATAATGTGCCTACCTTGAGCTGATACAATATGTACACCCTGAGCTGATACATAGTGCCCACCCTGAGCTGATACAATATGTCCATCCTGAGCTTACACAAGGTGTCCACCCTGAGCTGATACAATGTGCCCACCCTGAGCTGTTACAATGTGCCCATCCTAAGCTGATACAATGTGCCCATCCTAAGCTGATACGATGTGCCCATCCTGAGCTGATACAACGTGCCCACACTGAGCTGATACAATTTGCCCTTCCTGAGCTGATACAATGTGCCCACCCTGAGCAGATACAATGTGCCCATCCTAAGCTGATACAATGTGTCCACCCTGAGCTAATATAATGTGCTCACCCTGAGCTGATACAATGTGCCCATCCTAAGCTGATACAATGTGCCCACCCTGAGCTGATACAATGTGCCCAGCCTGAGCTGATACAATGTGCCCACCCTGAGCTGATACAATGTGCCTACCTTGAGCTGATACAATATGTACACCCTGAGCTGATACAATGTGCCCACCCTGAGCTGATACAATATGTCCATCCTGAGCTTATACAATCTGCCCACCCTGAGCTGATACAACATGTCCATCCTTAGCTGATACAATGTGCCCACCCTGAGCTGATACAATGTGCCCATCCTGAGCTGATACAATGTGCCCATCCTAAGCTCGTACAATGTGCCCACCCTGAGCTGATACAATGTGCCCACCCTGAGCTGATACAATGTGCCCATCCTGAGCTGATACAATGTGTCCACCCTGAGCTGATACAATGTGCCCATCCTAAGCTGGTACAATGTGCCCACACTGAGCTGATACAATGTGCCCACCCTGAGCTGATACAATGTGCCCACCCTGAGCTGATACAATGTGCCCATCCTGAGCTGATACAATGTGCCCATCCTGAGCTGATACAATGTGCCCATCCTAAGCTGGTACAATGTGCCCACACTGAGCTGATACAATGTGCCCACCCTGAGCTGATACAATGTGCCCACCCTGAGCTGATACAATGTGTCCACCCTGAGCTGATACAATGTGCCCATCCTAATCTGGTACAATGTGCCCACACTGAGCTGATACAATGTGTCCACCCTGAGCTGATACAATGTGCCCATCCTAAGCTGGTACAATGTGCCCACACTGAGCTGGTACAATGTGCCCACCCTGAGCTGATACAATGTGCCCATCCTAAGCTGGTACAATGTGCCCACACTGAGCTGATACAATGTGCCCATCCTAAGCTGGTACAATGTGCCCATCCTGAGCTGATACATTGTGTCCATCCTAAGCTGGTACAATGTGCCCACACTGAGCTGATACAATGTGCCCATCCTGAGCTGATACAATGTGCCCAGCCTGAGCTGATACAATGTGCCCACCCTGGGCTGATATAATGTGCCCAACCTGAGCGGATACAATGTGTCCATCCTGTGCTGATACAATGTGCCCACCCTGAGCTGATACAATGTGTCCATCCTGAGCAGATACAATGTGCCCACCCTGAGCTGATACAATGTGCCCAACCTGAGCGGATACAATGTGTCCATCCTGTGCTGATACAATGTGCCCACCCTGAGCTGATACAATGTGCCCACCCTGAGCTGATACAATGTGTCCATCCTGAGCTGATACAATGTGCCCACCCTGAGCTGATACAATGTGCCCAACCTGAGCGGATACAATGTGTCCATCCTGAGCTGATACAATGTGCCCATCCTAAGCTGATACAATGTGCCCATCCTAAGCTGATACAATGTGCCCACCCTGAGCTGATACAATGTGCCCAACCTGAGCGGATACAATGTGTCCATCCTGAGCTGATACAATGTGCCCACCCTGAGCTGATACAATGTGCCCATCCTAAGCTGATACAATGTGTCCATCCTGAGCTGATATAATGTGCTCACCCTGAGCTGATACAATGTGCCCAACCTAAGCGGATACAATGTGTCCATCCTGAGCTGATACAATATGCCCATCCTAAGCTGATATAATGTGCCCATCCTAAGCTGATACAATGTGCCCATCCTAAGCTGATACAATGTGCCCACCCTGAGGTGATACAATGTGCCCACCCTGAGCTGATACAATGCGCCCACCCTGAGGTGATACAATGTGCCCACCCTGAGGTGATACAATGTGCCCACCCTGAGCTGATACAAAGTGCCCACCCTGAGCTGATACAATGTGCCCACCCTGAGCTAATACAATATGTATATGAAATACTAAAGATATTATAATGCTTTAAATTAGCCCCATAAATTCTCTGCAATATAAGCTTCAAGATAGGTGTTTTTTTTTCTAGAAGGACAGAAATAAAATACCCGAGTATTATATGAAAAATAGCAATATCGGTTTGCTGACCCAGAAATTTGCCCTTTTGGAGATTATTTGTATTTTATCTAATGAGAGGAGGGAGAGGTGGGAGGATGGGGTGTAATATACATCAGGAAGTATATTGGGAAGGAGGCCTAGAAATGGCTGTGATTAAATGTGTTAGACAGGTTAATACCCAAATATAAGCATCCACTATATATTTCAGTCTGTGAATATATATATATTTGTGTTTCTATTTACGTCTTTATGATGATGCTTAAATATGTAATATAGGTTAATACCTCAAATATAGACATCCATTATTTGTGTGAGCATGATTGTGCATATATATATATATATATATATTGTAAACCATATGTATATTTATGACTGGCTATCTATCTATATGAGATAGATAGATAGGTCGATAGATATTGAGAATGATAAATAAATAGATAGATAGATAGATAGATACTTTAAATATACCTATAAGACAAATAAAGAAAATAAGACAGATAAATATGTTTATAAACGTATAACCACATATATTTATAGATGGATGCATTTATTGACATGTATATTTTGGGTACAAGGCACACATGTATTTTACATACTAAAGCCCTTGCCCTGGCTGTCATTACACAGATGACATGTTGGGGGTCGGTCACAGCCCCCTTTATGTCCAGCTGGTCGGATAGTGCACCTGCTCTGCCAGGCCCTGTCTTGTGTGTATTATTTGGGGCTGTGAGGACGAAATAGATATTGTGGTTTAGTGTTGTATAAATCACAAGCAAGAGGAGATAGTGAGAGCTCATAGTAATAATAGGAGTATGAATACTGTATTAATACAACACCACCCACAGACACACACTGACAAACATTGGAGACTAAGACACACACTGACACACACATAGAGACACAGACACACACATACACACACAGCCACACACAGCCACACACTGACACACACATAGAGACACAGACACACACATACACACACAGCCACACACAGCCACACACTGACACACACATAGAGACACAGACACACACATGCACACACAGCCACACACATAGACACACACTGACACACACTTACACAGACACATACACAGACACACACACAGACACACACTGAAAACACTTAGATACTAAGACACACACTGAGAGACACAGACACACACAGACACATATAGACATACACACTGAGAGACACAGACACACACAAATAAAAACGTAGAGACTAAGACACAGACTGACACACACACACACTAAGAGACACATACACACACTGACACACACTTAGAGACACTGACACACAATGACACACACTTCGAGAAACAGACACACTGAGAGACACTGACACACATTGAGAGACACACTGAAAGACACAGACACACTGAGAGACACTGACATACACTGAGAGAAATAGACACACACTGACACACACAAACACATGCTGACACACTGAGAGACACAGACACACACTGAGAGACACAGACACACTGAGAGACACAGACACACACTGAGAGACACAGACACACACTGAGATACAGACACACTGAGAGACACAGACACAGTGAGAGGCACAGGAACATGCTGAGAGACACTGACACA